>CAWUFW010010574.1:0-595000 GCA_963921515.1 Calotriton arnoldi
CTACTGTCTCATATCCCCTCGTGCCACAGGTCCCACTTGTTTTGGCCGCTCAGCCTGTGCCCACATCGTCGGTCGTCGTGTGCCATACTCATCCAGCCGCGGAAGCAGTTCCATGCTCAGCAGACATTCATGTTGCCGTGGCGTTGCCGCTTGACGGATATGCAGTCAGTCCCCATCAGCACGCCCCGCAAGTCATTGGGGCCTAGATCCCCATGTGCATGCACATGGCAGTGGTTTGTATCACTAGCCATTGCCATTGTTGGGAGACCTGTGTAAGTGTATTGTGGCCGTGCCGTCCCAGCTTGACAGCTGGGCTGTGGCTCATGTGCTTGCTCAGTCATGTCAGTGATGTGTATGCGAAATTGCTATGTGTCGTGTTGCTTTGACATGTGTCCTCTGCCATTGTCCCTAGGCGGAGACCGAACATTGACCGCCCATACCAATTGCTGGCGGACATGGACGATACAGAGGTTATTAGGAAGTTTCGGCTGGACAGGCCAACCCTGCATCGACTGTGTGCCATGTTAGAACCCCATCTCCGTCCCCGCAGGGTGTATCCGACTGCTGTCACCCCCACGGCTAAGGTGATGGCCGCCATGCATTTCTTCGCCACTGGGTCATTCCAGCACACAGTGGGCATTGGAGGAGGGATGTCCCAGCCCATGTTCAGCAAGGTGCTGAGGGATGTACTGGCAGCCATGATGCTGTACCGAAACAGGTACATCCGCTTCCCCAGGGCTCGTGAATTGGCGGCAGTGAAGGGTGCATTCTATGCCCTTGGCAGAATCCCACACGTCGTTGGAGCCATTGACTGCACACATGTCGGCCTTGTTCCACCACAGGCCACTGAGCACCTGTACCGCAACAGGAAGCACACGCACTCCCTGAATGTGCAAGTGGTGTGCCTTGCGGACATGGTGATCACCCACGTGTGTGCAAAGTTCCCAGGCTCGGCCCATGACGCACACATAATGCGCAACAGCATCTTGCCACGACTGATGTCCAATATGCAACAGGATCGTGCCTGTATTGCCGGTGAGTATGTGGAGTGGTGTAGCGTGCTGGTTGTGCGATGCTGTCCCCTGTCCAGTTGGAATTGCAACGGTTCTCTGTGTCCCTCACACCCAGGTGACTCTGCGTACCCGAATGGGGCATGGCTGCTCAGTCCATTGAGGAATCCTCGCACCCCAGCAGACGATCGCTACAATGAGGCACATGGGAGGACCAGACGTGTGGTCGAGCGTACCTTTGGCCTCCTCAAGTCCAGGTTCAGGTGCCTGGACCGCACCGGGGTGCGCTGGCGTACTCCCCACAGAAGGTGTGCCGGATAGTGGTGGCGTGCTGCATGCTGCACAATCTGGCCATTCGGAAGCAGATCCCCCTCATCGTGGATGACGGAGATCAACCAGGGCCCCAGCCCGCAGACCAGGACAGCTCGAGTGAGGAGGACAGCGGAGAGGAGGAAGCTGGTAATGTGCGGCAGCAGCTCATCGCCCGCTACTTCACTTGACGGTGAGTGTCCATGTACGACGGCTGATGTGGCTGTATCTGTGCAGGTGTGTGTGTGCTGTGTCAGGGTGGCCGTTTGTTCACTGCGTGCTGTGTGTCAACGCTCCATGGCCAGGGTAGTATGCCACTGTTCGTGGCTGTGGCATTGTGCCCTATTGCTCTGTGCGATGTGTGTACATTGCTTGTAGTTGTTGACATGTACTGTGTGATGGGTGTGTGACACACTCATTGAATGTGCTCCTGTTCTGTCTCCCACCCCTAGGTCCCTACAGGCCCTCCGGATTCAATTGCCATGCCACGCATCAGGTGCCTTTCCGCCCAAGGTGGCCGTTGTATTCCGTACAAATAAAACACAGGGCACAAACAGCAGTTAGTGTAAAAGGTGCATTTATTACAAACTGTGACATGTGATTGTGTGTAAGGTGATGACAAAAGTGGTGCGTGCAGTGACAATGAGCTGTCGGTCATGGCTGCGTGATGCTCAGGGTGTACCCACTGGTTCTATGTCCATAGTCCAACACACACATGCCATCCAGATGGCTGTGTGGAGTGGGATCGTAGTCCAAGTCAATGCAGTGGCTGGTCAAGGAAGGCTGGCGGAAGGCTGGCTGGCTGCCTCACTTGCGTTTGGAGCGTGCGAAGTCCTCCCGGGAGATCTGTTTCCACTCGGACGGCCCCTTCCACGTTTGCGAGGGGGTGCCTGATTGCGACATGCTGGTGGTTGAGGTGTGCTCACTGGCTGTGGACGCAGGGGAACTGGACACTGCTGCTCCACCCTGCGCCCCGGCAGGTGGTGGCGGAGGGGAGCTGCTGTCCCTGGCTGTGACCTCACCGCCACCACCAGCTGGCCCATGAGGTCCACGAGTTGGCCCATACGGGCGTCCATGCACCTCAGCACCCCCAGCACCTCACGCGTGTCTGAAGCAGACCGGACCCATTGTCCTTGGGCCTCTTCATAGGCCCCAAGGACTCTGGCCATTTGAGGCAGGGCATGGCTCCCAGGGGAGGCTGGCGTTTCCCTGACCCTGCTCCTCCTACCAGTCCTGCTGCCACCGGCCTGCCCACTAGCCACATTGCTCACCACGGTCCTCGCTGTGGCTCCCAGGGTGGATCCAGTCGGCCGGGCCACCACCTGCGCTGGGGCTGGTGCCAGCGAAGACGTGGTGGTGGTGGCGGCGGTGATGGTCGGTGCGGCGATGGTGGCGGTTGCGGCAGTGGTAGTGGCCACAATGACCGTGGGTGTGGCCGCAACGACAGTGGCAGCAGGGGGCTGGGAATGTTCAGCAGCCCTGGATGATGGGTTGGTGGGTAGGAGGGGTCCTGGGGAGCGGCTGGGCCCTGCCACACCAGATGGGCCTGCTTAGTGGTCCGTGTCCGAAGAGGAGGACAGATCCTCCAGGTCCGTGTGTCCTCGTTGGGGGCTTGTAGGCTGGCTGTGCTGGCTGCTGGCTCCATCCCCAGCATCCAGCAGTTCGTCACCTGTGGAGAGAATGAGATTTGTTATTGTGTTGCACCTGGCGAAGTATGTATTTGTCGTCTGACATTAACAGTTCGTGCAATCTCGTACATGGGTTTCCCGGAGGCGTGTGTGTGGCTGTAGCATCTGTAGTTGTGTGTGCTTGGCAATGGGACTGTGTGCTGTGCACATGTGGCATGGGACGGATTGGCCATGCCGATGGGTGTGTTGCTGTGCCCCTACTTATTGTGACTCTGGTGTATACGGGCTCCTGGCCCATCCTGGGTCTGGTTTGTACTTTGCTTTTGGTGTTCAGATGGGACGCTTAGGAACGCATATGGCAACATGGGGGCCATGCCCCAGATTCGCATTTGGGTGGGAATATGCTTTTGGGGTACATGCTGTGAGCCATGGGTGCCGAACGTGACATGTGTTGTGGCAGCATGACAGTGCATGGTTTGAGGTGTGTGCATGCTTGACATGGCCTGCATATTTGCTGTCTGTTGTGATTACTGGACATGGCATTGGACGCATCGTTATGAGTGAGTGATGGTTGTGTGCCAGCCAACGTATTGCAGTTGTCCCATCTCCTTGGTGTGCGTGCTGCCCTGTGCCATGTGCATCACTGCAGTGCTCGGGGGGTGGCCCATGTTGTGTGTTGTTGCTCACAGTGTGTCGTGCGCTTCATTGACTTCTGGCACATGGTTGGTCATGGGCATGTATCTTAGCGTGACTGCTGTATGTGTGGCAGCTGTGCGGATGACATGCCTTTCATGAGACTGGGGCTGACGGATGGGATGGATGGTATGTTGTATGTGCATGGTGTGTCTGTGTGTTTGATGGGTTCAGTGGTGTTCGTGTGCATTTATGTTGTTCCGCTCTGTTGCGTCTAGTGTTGTTTGTCTTACATAGGCGTAGTTGTGGGGTGTGTGGTTGACAGGCAGTAGGGGCTACATGGACAGGACTTCAATGGTGTTTCGGTTGTGTGTGATGAGTTGCACAGTGGCTGCCGTGTGGTACTATATTCAGTGTGGCTTGTGCATGCAGACGTGGCTCCTTGGGTGTTGCTATGTCTGTGATGGGTCATGTGGGGTGTGAGTCTGTTGTTCATGTCCGTGTGCACATTGTTCACTTGTTCGTGACGGTGGGCGGTGCTGCGTGTTCGTCTGCTACGTGACATGTCCCATGTGTTGGTCGTGTTCCGGTCCTCATGCCTCCAGTAATCCAGCCCTGTCCAGTTTCCCACCTGCAAGTTGTTCGTGCGTGCACTGTACTGGATGCCACATGGCTCTAAGCGGGGGGTGCTCCATGTTGCAGGTCTGTGGGGGTGGGGGGTGTTGTGGGTCGTGGGGGTGGCTGGACACCCACTGACACCGATTGCTGTGGACCGTGATGTCTGCCTTTCGGCTGTCGTTGTGCACTGCGGTGGCTGACACGTGGCTGTGGGGTGTGGGGATGCTCCTCCTTGCTGTGCTGTGGGACTAGGAGCCTGGTGTGTGTTGTACTTGGGCTGTCCACCGTCCCACCCACTGCACTTTGTGTTCCTGCCACTTACCTGTTACTTGTCGGTTAGTGCAGCTGTGGCGGACACATGGGTGTGGTGGGTGCTCGTTGTGGCGCTTCTGGCATATTTGGGGACCTGTTGGTGGTTACGTGGCTGACTGAGTGTACACATGTCCCCACGTATGTTACAGTTGTTCGGTTTGGGCTGTGTGTGGTGGTGTCTGTTGCATGTGTGTGTGATGTGTTGTGTATTGTGTGCTGGACATGGGGGTGTTTGTCCCTGGGAGCTGTGGCATGGTGGTAGTGCATGTGAGTACATAGCGGTGTGCTGGTATACATTAGTTTGTACTTACCAGCCTCCACTCCCCTGCTAATCCGGCGAGGATCTCCGGATGTATTATGACTCGCACCTTCTCCTCCCACGCTTTGAAGGTCTTGAAGAGCGCGGGATTCCCTCCGCCAGTGACGGCAGCCAGCTCTCTGTTTTTGCCCTCCTTCTTCTTGACCAGGCTCTTTACGTCATTCCAACGTTTGTTTATTTCTCCTCTGTTCCTGGGCAGGGTCCCGACTGCATTGACCTGGTCTACGATCCGGTTCCACATTCTGTTTCTGGTGGCTAGTGGTGTGTGCTGGACCATGTTCCCATAGATTTGTGGGTACACCTTGATGATCTCGTCGACCATGACCGTCAGCTCAATGGGCGTGAACTTGGGCATTCTTTGTGGTGCCATGGTGTTTGTGGTGCTGGTGCGGTGTGTGTTGTGTAATGTGCAGGGGGTTTGTGGTGCAGGTGTTTGGTGGTGGTGGTGGTGGTTGTGATGTGTGCGTTACTGTGGTGTGCTGCTGTCCTTGCTGTGTCACTGTGTCCTCTCCTCTCCTCTCTGGTTTGCAATGTAGCAAGGGGTTGTGGTCTGTGGGAGTGCTGCTTTTGTACTTACCTATGAGGGTGTGTCCTCATGGTCTGTTGTTTTCAGGTGTGTTGTGTCTGGGGTTCTGGCCTTTGTATTTTTTGTTTGTCCGGGAGGTGTTTTCGGGATGTGTACTGTGCTTGTGTATTTGTGCGTGCCTTGCTGTGTGGACTTGTTGGCCATGTTGTGTGCTATTGGTTTTGTGAGCGGATGGTTTCTGTGCAGGTACGTGGGCGCCATGGCTTCTGCCGTGTCGATTCTCATCGGCGTTGTTTGCGCTGGCGGGCGGTATATTTGTGGTTTTCCGCGCTCATGGCGGTGCGATCGTAATCTCACGTGCGGTGTGTCGGCCGTGAGGGCGGGCGGTTTTGTGTTGTCGTGCGTGTTTCCGTCCGTGGCGGGCGGTTTGACTCCGACTCGGACGTTGGCGGGCGGTATTTTGTGTGATTTTTCCACCGATGGCGGTTTTCGGTTTGTGTAATCGTAATGGCGTGGTCGGTGTTCAGACGGTGTGTGCGGGCGGATTTTTGCCGCTTCCATGCCTGGCAGATTTTTTTACGCCGGGTATCGTAATGGGCCCCTAAATGTTTCTGTGGAGCTTAGTGCAATTTGTTTGACCTCCTCACTCGAAATTCCTGCTTACATTGCAGAAACAATGTAATATTAGCCTTTTAAAACAAATCCTTAAAGAGCCAGCAAGCCCCCTTACTCAATCTTTCAAAGGATTACTGCTTTTTTGAAAACTTTACAAGGCTCAGCTTCACTCAGTATGTCACTGAACCTAGTCACACTACTGGACACCACTTGGATTTTGACCTCCTTCAGGAATATCACAGTCAACAAACCAGCACAGGTCACCTGGTCAGGACACAACCTCATTAGGTTTCATATCCCCATCCCGCACCACCGCAAGCACACCTTCCCTGGACCAGTCCGATGGATCTGAAGAAACATCCCATAGTAGACCTAGATCACTGTCCTCTCTGCTAACTGGTCCAAATTCACCAGCTTCTTGCTAGTAAGTAATCAAGAACTTCAACAATTGGATCACCGAAGGTGCTGACACGCTGGCACCCCTCAAGTGCAACAATATACCTAAAGCTCGACCACAAGCCAGCTGGTACACAAAAGAATTTGGGGCCAGATGTATCAAGCTTTTACTGGTCGCAAACAGGCCGATTCGAAGAATTGGCCCGTTTGCGAACGGTAAAAAGCCTTTTGGGATGTATCATCCCAAAAGGCATTCGCTAAATAGGGAATCGCAATTTTTGCGACTACCTATTTTGCGAATGCATTTAGGGAATTGCAATTTGCGATTCCCTAAATGCAATGCAGGAAGCATTTAAAAATTGCGACCTTGCTTTAAGAAATCACAAATTACCACCAACTTCAAGTTGGTGGTAATTTGCAAATCCTTAGAAAAATGCACCAAATTGCATTTTTCCAAGTGCCATGTGGCGCATACACATGCCCTTAGGGCATGTGTGTGCGCCACATGTGCACACATGACATATTTTGGGGTGCATCAGGGTTGCCTTTTGGCCCCCTTGCACCCTTGAATTGCATTCGCAATTTGCGATTACCAATTTGGTAATCTCAAATTGCGAGTGCCTTCCCATTCATTCCTATGGGCCTCTAGGCCCATAGGAATGAATGGGAAGGCATTCCTTAATAGCGAATCGCAAATTGCGATTCGCTATTAAGGAATATGTAGGAATCGCTATTTATTTTGCAAAACCTACATACATTGTATTTTGCGATTCTATAATAGCAAATCGGTAAATTTAGCTATTATAGACTCGCAAAATGCAATGCTGATACATCTGGCCCTTAGAATGGTAAAATGCCACTATAACCATCTGAAGGAGAAATGAGCCAAGACTCCAAAGACAAGAACGCCTACAAATCTGTCCTGAGTGGGTCCCTATAACAGATCAGAAAAACAAGCGCACAGCACTTGCACCCACGCCCATGCCTAGAACCTCAGAAGGTTGTAAGGGTATACCTCAATAACCATATACAATTCTGTTTAAGTAAATGCCTGTTTAAAAAGGGTTCTCTATAGGGATTGATTAGAACAAAATCTTTCAGATTCAATAGCGGAATCAGTCACTATTATTAAAAACTTCTTTAAGCACATTGAATCTATTGTCTTGAATTATTAACCATGTAAAGGTAGACCATGGGAATTGTTAAGTAATGATACTCAAATTAGTTTATTACATAAATACATTGATAATCAAATCATAATACATTTTATTGTTAATAGCAAAGTAAATACATTCTTCTCTTCACTGTTCCTTGTATTCTATTTTTTCTTAAAAAGGTCGGGATTCCAAATTCCATATCAAGCCCAAGGTACACCCCTCGAGTGAATCATCAAGACAATACAAAAAACTACTAGTGCCCGGGTGGAGTCTCTTTCAACTGGAATTTTGACTTTATTGTTTTGGGCCTCCTCAAGACATAACACAAGGAAAATGCAGGGTTCCTACTCTACAGGAACCATATATAAAAAGAATCACTCACATATTTACAAAATAAGAACAACTTTACATCCCTCCAATGGACAAGTGTATGTGCCATCTCAAGGTTATTACAAAGTCTGCAGTCAATTTAATAAAATATTGCATTGTCTAACATTCCATCTCATCTGGTCCCTTAGCCACATCTAGATTTGCTAGGTAAAATTGCTATATTAATGCAAATATCTCCCATGTGTTTAGGAGTTCCATGTATATTAATACAGGTTGTCCATGGATCCAAACACATGCTCTAATATCATTGGTCCAGTGAATGCAGACACCTAACCTAAAAGAGCTGGTGTTCACTTACTGTATATGGGCTCTGGGTGACCTGCTTGGTCGAGTAAAAGGGTCCCAAATCACCATCACAGTGTGTAGTGAAACTCTTATGCAGATAGAAGGTAGTTAAGATTGCATAATTAGCAGCCCTTATTGCCAAACACTCTGGATCATCATTGACAACAAGTTCAACATTACTGCTCAAGTCAATGATGTCACTCCTTCCTGCTTCTACATCCTGAAGATGTCAGGAAAATTTCAAATGACTCTCAAACAACACCCACAAGACCATCACATACACCTTCGCCACCAATAAGCCGGACTATGTAAACACCCTACATACCTGGATCAACAAGTCACTCACCAGAAGCCTACACACCATCTAAAACACAGCAGCCTGACTCACCCTCGACTTCCCATACAGAATGCACATCACACCTCACCTCAGAGAGCTCCACTGGCTCCCGTTACACAAGCGTGAACAGTTCAAACTGCTCACTCATACCTTCGAGCCATTAAACAATATAGACCCCGCCTACCTAAGCAATTGCATATCCTTCCACCAATCCCCTCAGACACCTCCATTTGGTTGGACACCTACTTGCACAGACCCCTCACACACACAAAGACCATTCAGGGGGTCGGGCCATCTCCTGCATTGCTCCTAAAGTGTGGAATGACTTCCCACTACACATCAGAGCCTCCTCCTCCTCTTTTCTTGAGCTCTACAAAAATAAAAGAAGTTGAAAACCTGGTTCTTCAAGTAACGCCCGCCCTGTCTGAAGAGGAGCTAGGCGCTCAACTGCTCAGTGCCAAAATACCCTCTTGGGTGATAGTGTGCTTTAAAAATTCTTATAACACAATATAACAGAACAAAAGTGTTGTTGTATGACCACTCAAATCAATAACTATCAGAGTCTAAATTATGCATTGGGGGCACTGCCCCTGTTTGTACCACAGCAACCTTCAAGCAGGTGTGACAGGCATAAACAATGACAGAGAGTTCTTTTACAATCAATTTGCTGCCCCCAGGGCAGCCATAATCTTGCGGCTGCCATGGGGGCAGAGCTATTCTGTATAATATGGAGCTGCTGCTTGCAAGCTTTTGCGTGTTTCACAGTGCAGGTGACAGGTGCCTACATGTTTAAGAGGGGGCAGAGCTCCCCATGCAGGCAGGTTCAGTAAGTGACTTCCACTGCCTGCAGGGGTATGTCGAGGGGGCCCATGGGACCCCTTTCCAGGTCTGCCCTCACACGGCGGGCGCACTAACAATGTGCCACAAAAAAAACCTGTTTGCTTCAGCACCCAAGAATGTGATAGGGCATAGGTGCAGAGGCAAAGTGTTTCCCTCATTTGTGTGGAGCCACACCATCATGTAAATGAGAGAATGCCATTTAAAGATATCGCTAGCCCTTTAATATTAGTATTAAATAAGGATTTTCACAAGCATCTGCAGCCTCTTCTGTAATATCATAATGCTCCAAGGGTATGCAAAGCGGGCGCACATACGCACTGTGCCGTGCAGGCAGTATGTATACTATGGCCCCCAAGGTGTGTAGTTTTGCTTCACTACTTCTTCCTCTTTTTCTTTCCTCCCATTGTATTATGTACCTTTTAGGTGTACTTTTCACCATTCATTTGTTGCAGCACTATTTCAGCTTTCAAGTGCACAATTTCTCCTCTCCTAGTCCATTAAGGTCAGTATAGTTTTTTCTAAGTAGGAAAACAATCCTCAAATTTTTTTGATTTATTAATGGATTTTGCAAAGCACGATGTGTTACTTCTGATTACTTCAGAGTAATCTGTATGTATGTAGGTAAGTGGTATTTGTATAGTGTAAACTTAGAATAAAGGTGGCAGAGCACTGCACAGGGTGAAAGGCAAAGATGCAGACATCATGGAGTGGAGGGGTAGATGGTTTCTGACACCAAAAGCAGCCTGTTAATGCATTGGGATGTAGTGTTCTCTAACGAGGTGTGTTTTCAGCTCTTTCCTAATTTGGGGCAGGCCTCATGGATGCAGGGATGTTGTTCCAGATCCCGAGTGCATAGTTGGAGAAGACCTGCTGCCTTGTTTTTCCTATTTTGCACTTCTTCATCTCTGCCTAATGATGTCCTGTCTGCAGGTGTGCAAGCAGTCACTGATGATGGTGAGCTTGTTAGCCAGATAGGCAAGGGTGCCAATTGTGATAGCTTTGTAGATGATTGCATTGATTTTAAAGAAATAGCAGATTAGGGGTGCTAGTGGAGTTTCTTCACATTTGAGGAAATGTGGCTCTTACTGAGTCATGCTGCAGCAAAGAGGATGCTTTTATAGGAGGCAGGTGTGGTGCCTCAGATGCAAGGG
Source organism: Calotriton arnoldi (assembly GCA_963921515.1). Classification (NCBI taxonomy): domain Eukaryota; kingdom Metazoa; phylum Chordata; class Amphibia; order Caudata; family Salamandridae; genus Calotriton; species Calotriton arnoldi. The sequence continues at coordinate 10,527 of CAWUFW010010574.1, forward strand.
AGCAGGACATTGTTACCATCCAGATTTGAGAATATGAGGGCTTGAACAGCAGTTCTGAAGTACCTTTTAGAGAAGAATGGTTTCACTTTCTTTAGAAGAAATGGCAGGTACAAGGCCATCTTGTTTTTAGCAATGTTTTCCTAGAGGATGATTCCAAGTGACTTGGCATTTTATGAAAGTTGGGTTTGGAATCCAGCCAGGCTCATGTTGTAAAGCCTGGTCTGGACTAGTTGTTGTTTTGGGAAAATAAGAAGAATTTTGTTTTGATGGTGTTAGTCTTCTTGTTTGTGCTGGGCATTCAGAAGTAGATAAGGTGCAACTAGTGTTTTTGGCAATGTATCTCAGGATCAGAAGAGACTTTCAATTATACTTGTGTGCCATTGACGTATCGGTGAACTCTGCCCCTGTTATTAGCAAAGAGCCTCCAAAGTGACCCCATGTAGAGATTGAAGAAGAGAGGGGACAAGACAGAACCCTTGGGAGTTCAGTAAGCAATAAGAATCTTTCCTGACCTGAAGGTGCCCATGTGAATGAACTAGTGTTGATTGGATTGATAGGAAGAGAATCAGAGAAACACATTTCCAGTGAATCGCATGTAAAACATCAGAGTGTGGGTGTGGTTGGGGTGTCCAACATTGTCTTAAAGCAACTGAGAAGTCAAGTAATGGAAGGATGTAGGGGGCATCTATATCTGTATTTAAAAGAGCCATGTCTAGGATTTAGAAAGTAACTATCCCTATGCTGCAACATAGTCTGCTGCTGCATTGGTAGTCATGTAGGAGATGGTTAGCATTGAAGTGTTTTTGAAGTTGTGCATAGTTTGTTTTGTAATGATCTTGACAAGAACGATAGATGAGTGATGGGCCTGTGGTTGGTCTGATTTTTACAGTCTAGAGTGGGGTTTTCAGAGGTGGGAGTAACTGACCTTTCTGGGGATTTTAGTGGAAGATGCCTTGAATGCCAGAGCAAAATAGCAATGTCCCAGAAGATGAAAGAAACTGAAAGTTAGTGTCTACTCAGACTGGGTGAGTACACCTGTCTGATATTCTTCTTTCAGTCTGGAGTTCAATTAGAAGGCAGCTCTAAAAAAAATGATGTTTTTTAGAGTTTCCTGAGTTGCTTGCAGTTAGGTTGATATCTCAATGAAGGATTGAGGTTTTTCCAGAGCCCGGTTCCACATTTTGCTTCAATGAAACTTCTAATACATGTTTTGCTCTGCTTGGAGCTCACCTTGGGGCATATGTCTGAAATTCCAAAATTGAGATTCCCAAATAGCAAATCCATAGAAATCGCTATTTGGGAATTGCAAAATGGTATTAATGTAACCTGCAATTTCCAAACAACAATTCCTATGAATTCGCTATTGATATCAGGAAATCGCAATTTTGGAAATAGAAAAATTGCAATTTCCTGATAGGGAATCACTAAATAGGAAAATCTGCATCGATCCATTTGCTGGTCTGCTGCCGTCTTCTTGTACCCCGCAGGCAGTGGTCGCAGTGCATTAGAAAAAGTATGGGAACTCTGATGTTGTGCCAATGGGGATGGGGTGAGTGAGGATGGGGGCGGGTCAAAGGCGTGGGTAAAAAGACAATATAATCTGTAACGTTTTTCGGTCTTTCACCTTCAGGTAGTGTCATATGGCCGTTAGGGTCTTTTTCGACATTGCTAAGTTAGCATGAGCTCTGCTGCCATGATGCTGCTTTTGCGCACGTTACTACATGACTTTATTTTGCAAGACTCTGTTTATGCCTTTCACATGAGAACCGTCTACTTTCTGCGTTCTCTGCCTGTTCCTGGAGTTTAGCCTGAACACAGAGTGCAAGGTCGATAAACAACACCCCTTGTTATTCTGTTCTGGTCAGCCCCTAGCACTTAGAGAAAACATGCTACACAGCTGCGGCTGCTGGAACTCGTGCTTTGATAATATGGGGAGGCATGTTGGTTTAACACACACTTGGAGAGGGACCTTTCCAGGGAGAAGAGCTATGCAGTTCTGATGATGTAAATCTACAATCTAGGCACTAAGGTATGGGGTCTGCTTACAAAGCCCAGAGATCTTCCTTTATATAATAAAACTTCTTCTTTACAAGGGGAGGGTGGTTAGGCCTTATATTCCTTTATCCACTGTCTGCATACAATGGCATCCCCGTTCATAGTCTATGGACTTGCTACAATGCTAACTGTTTTAGGTTTATGCGTTTTGCTGCTGGTAGTGGCTCGTATACTGCCTTATAGAGCACTATAGTTAAAATAAACATTTTGAACTATAACAGTGACTCTGTCAATTCTTATTGTGGACAAGTACGAGTGAGTGAGTGAAAGTGTACGTCTTGCTGCAGCGATTCCTGAGAAAGTCCAGAGTGTTGTGTCCTGGGTTGTCTAATCATTTGTAGCTTCGTGATTATGTAGGAGAACAAATGAGACACTATAGCTAGTCGGTTCTGGGATTTTGGGTACCTGAGGCGGTAGGAAGGCTTAGCCCCTACACACCGTGGTACTGTTTTCCTGCGCATAGTTCTGTGTATGTGCAGAATCCCCGCAACAGTAGCTACATATAAAATAATGCACAGCTTAAATGAAAAATAAATGCAATTTAAGTTAATCAGGGGGAAATGCACTGTAGTACTTTAATGCACTGCAGAGGTCTGTTTGTAACCAGAGAGACACAGAATTGAATCCTGGGCAGAGCAGTGGATAATAGTGACTTGTAAATGTGTAGTGCTAAGAGGTCTCAGTCTATAACAGAAAGCACTGTGACTATTTGATTCATTATTTTAAGTTTGCGTTACACACAGTATAAATAGGATGCTACAAAACAAGCAAAAAAGTTATGATAAAAACAAAAGTGCTTCCAAAATATAGATTTTAGTAATACCCAAACTGTAAATAGTGCAATTTTTTTTATAACTGTCCTTTAAAAGCACACACTTCACAGCTCAGGGGGTAAGTCACTTGCAATACCAGTCAGAAAGAATACATATGTGTCATCAGAAAGCTTCAAGTGATTTCATCAATTAAAGCCAATACAGCCTTCTGAGCAGCCTTCAGATTTGCAGTTTGACCAGATGCGCACATTTAAATTTCTTTCAGAAAAGCAGACACTCTGGCAAGAAGGCTTTTTTATGTGCCTGCCCCTCCCTCGGTTTAACAGCACAGGAGACTCCCTGCCTTTCATTGCAGCTGAAGCATTTCACTCACAGAATTAACCGTCCTGGGATGGTTATCTTTTCACACAAAGTAGGGGAACTGCTTTTCATAAATTTAAAAAGTATGGGCACATGGTGCCCCTCAGATCCCGCTCACTTCGACCACTGCTTCAGGGGATGAGGGTAACTTGGCTCTACTGCATAATAGCTTATTAACAAACCCTCAATTTCCCAATCAAGATCTGAGTTACACTTATGATAGCATCTCTAACATTTACGTCCTACATTTCTAGTTAGTCCTAGAATCCCTCCCTATAAGCCCTCAACCTCAACAGACTGAGTTGGAATGCGGGTGTCGTTTCTACCGTAAGTGTCAGCACTATCTCCTGCCTGTAGCATATTTGTGTATCCTGCACCTAAAAGAGTCCTCCAAATGTGCCTTAACTCTGTTCACAATGAGCGCCATAAGATATCCTCTAAGGGCATGGTGTCCATTTGGTCTGCAGCTGTTACACAAATCCAACATATCTAACCATAACGATTGTGGTCTTTTCATGGAAGAGACCCTGTCCTTCAATTATTAATTGAAAGATTAGTTGAGGCCAATATCCAGTGTAGGGTATGCCCCTTTTCATGGTCTATCTTATTGGTTACCCCCCTTTGCTTACGTCCTAGCACCAACAAGAGGCCTAACAGATAGTAAATACCAGAATTGTCTATATCTGCATGGATATCAAAGTATTCAAGGATAATCAAATGACCATTGTGTTTGCACAGATGATAGAATACATTTTTCAGATTGACTTCAAAGTGAGTCCTACTACCAGAGGGTCTGTATAATACAGCAGTGGGCCTGGAAACTTGCCAACTCATACATATTTTATAGACCTGGCCTCAAATGATTGATATGTTGGTGGGAGACCTAATGTGGCACTGGTTCACTGCTAGTGCAATTCAGCAGTGGCTGGCACAGGTAAACGTGGTGGGGTGAAGTGGGGCGGGTGGGAGTGGGGGAAGTCAACAGACGACGGTGCAGGCATAATTAAATAAATAAATAACACCTATTCCGTCATCTGTCGACTTCCCCCCCTACCACGCCCTGCCCCGCCCCACCGGGTTTACCTGTGCCGGCCGCCGTTGGTGCAATTGTTCCCCTTTTCCCAGAGGGCCAATTGTTGTAATGTATGGTATAATTCATTGGCAACTTTGTATATGTTTTTATCCCTGAATGATGCTTAAACCACTAACAGAGATGACTGTTTTTTTTTCAACACAGCATAAAGATCTGATGCATCAGCTATTGCTGAGAGAGTGTTAATTAAGCATGCCGTCACACCTTTACCAGTGGTTATCTTATCATATTTTGTATGTAACTTTAGTCCTCAGGCAGCTTATCCTTAATAAAGATTTTTTTAATTCATTTATGAATTAAATTATTGCTAAAGATTACAAACTTTATAGAGCAACATGCCATCCATTGCAGACTGCTAACAGAGAACATCTAAGTACCTTTCAACAACCAAGGCTAGAAGAAGATTATAAGCAAGAAAGATCTACCACAAACTGAGAACCGTAGCCGTATCACTAGTGTATAGTTGTGGCAATTGTTACATTATCAGGTGGGGATGTTGTGCAAGACTCCAATAACTGGCCATGATGCAAAAAAAGTGAAGCAATATGTGAAACTTTATTGAGCACATTTGGGAGTAGCAAATGATTTGTTCTATCCTACTCCCCTCCCATGATGATACATACATTTTGCTCCAAATAATTGTTTTACAAAATGTCCATAATTTTGAAATTAGTAGACCCACTTCATGACTTAAATGACACAGAGCTTGTTAAATCATAAATTAATCTAAAGAGAAATAATGTGTCTGAAATAACCACATTCAATGATCAGTCATCTCCTTCCCTGTCCCCGCAGCTCTGTAATAGCACCAACTGCAAAATTAAGAGACGTGGGTGTTACCCTTGCATTATGTTTGCAGTCTTATAGGCTGCAACCTCCTGCTTTGAAATACATTGCTGCACAATTTGAGCTACATTTGTGATTTTATATTACTTCTAAGCTGTAGTCGAGTTTCACAAGACACAGTCTATTGTAGGTGAGATACTTGTATTGTATTGTATTGTATTGTAATTGCATTTATATAGCGCTTACTACCCCTGACGAGGCATTGAAGCGCTTTTTCGGCGAGTAGCATGCTACTCCGGGACCCATAAAGGATTAGTGTTGAATTAGTATAGTGAAACATGCAAGTAAATTTTAAGTGGTGGATAGGTTAGTCATTTATTTGAATTTGGAAGGATAGCAGAAAGATAGCAGAAGGATAGAAGAGGGAAAAAAAAAGCTTTGTATTTATATAGCGCTTGTTACCCCTGTTGGGGTGTTGAAGCACGCCACTCCGGAAACCCATAAAGGATTAGTGCTGAATTAGTATGGTGAAATATGAAAGTAATTTGAGTGGTGGGTATTAGTCAGTTATTTGGAGTGAGAAGGGTAGCGGAGGGATAAAAGGGAAGAAAGGTTTGCATTCATGTAGCACCTGTTACCCCAGATGGGTGTTGAAGTGCTTTTCTGGCGAGTAGGACGCTACTCCGGAACCCATAAAGGATTAGTGTTGAAAATTAGTATAGTGAAGTATGAAGTAATTTGAGTGGTGGATATGTTATTCAGTTATTTGGATAGAGAAGGGTAGGTTGCGGGATAGAAGAGGGAAAGAGGTTTGTAGTTTATATAGCGCTTGCTACCCCTTGATGGGGTTTTGAAGCGCTTTATTGGCGAGTAGCACGCTACTCTGGAACCCATAAGGATTACTGTTGAATTAGTATGGCGAAACATGAAAGTAATTTGAGTGGTGGATATGTTAGTCAGTTATTTGGATTGAGAAGGGTTGGGGAGGGGTAGAAAAGGGAAAAAGGTTTGCGTTTATATAGCGCTGGTAACCCTGATGGGGTGTTGAAACGCTTCATTGGCGAGTAGCTCGCTACTTTGGAACCCATAAAGGATTAGTGGTGAATTAGTATAGTGGAATATGGAAATTGAGAAGTGAACGTGTTAGTCTGTTATTTTGATTGAAAAGGATAGTGGAGAGACAGAAGAGTGAGATTTATTTTTTCTTTTTTTTGAGGTCATAGCAGTAGGAGAAGGCTTTTGGATGACTAAAAAGGGGTTTTTGAGGGGAAGAGTCAGAGGGGAGAGTTTATAAAGGTTTGTTTTGGGGGATCGGTATAGTAAAACGAGGTGTCAGATGATGCAAGGAGGGTAGAGTAGGAGAGAGTCTAGAAAGGGTTATTTTGGGATCATAGTAGTGGTATGAGATAAATGAGAGAGTGGATGTAGAGGATATATTGATAGATGTTTAGGGTGAGAGATAGGGTAGTGCATTGGACAGAGTAGTAGAAAGAAGTTTGAGATGAGTCAGAAGGTTGGGCCAGAGGATATATTGAGAGAAGTATAGGCTTAGAAATAGGGTAGTGAATTTGAAATGCTAAATTAGAAGAAAGTGATAAATATATAGATCCATGAGTACATTGAAAGTATATAGATGCAGAAAGGAGGTAAGTATATATAGATTAAAGATATTGATGGAGGTACAGGATGAGAAATAGGGTAGTGCATTGGATATGCTTTTTCAGGAGAAAGGTAACAGACACACAGATCCAAGTACATGGAAGGTACATAGATGCACAATGGAAGTAAGTACATGTGGATAGAATGATGATATCAATACTGTAGGGGGGGACTGCTCCCTTTTTTGGTGCCTTTTTATAGTTTGCACCTGGCTGCCACCAGTTCAGAATAGATGGTAATTGCATTTCCTAAATGCCCATTTTGTGACTAGACGCAACTAGGAAATCCTATGTACATGCGCTTACAGAATCGCAAATAGGAAGTGTGCGATTTCCTATTTTGCGATTTCCAAAATGCGATTTCTACAAGATAGAAATCGCATTTTGCACCACCGTAAATGCATTTCATAGTTAGGTGAATTTCCTAACTGCCCGAAATAGCAATTTGGACCATTAGGAAATGCAAAATCCGCTTCTATCGATCCTGAACCTTTGCCCTTGATCCCTGCCAGTAACGCACGCAGCACTTTAATCACAGCCCCTGGAGGGGCTGCACCGGCTCAAAAGGGCGCCCGAGGCTCCCGCGGGGCGGGAAGCCGCTTCTATCGATCCTGAACCTTTGCCCTTGATCCCTGCCAGTAACGCACGCAGCACTTTAATCACAGCCCCTGGAGGGGCTGCACCGGCTCAAAAGGGCGTCCGCGGTTCCCGCGGGGTGGGAAACCGCTTCTATCAATCCTGAACCTTTGCCCTTGATCCCTGCCAGTAACGCATGCAGCACTTTAATCACAGCCCCTGGAGGGGCTGCACCGGCTCAAAAGGGCGTCCGCGGCTCCCACAGTGCGGGACGTGCCCTGGCGCGGCCCGGGCGAAGACCGGGCCAAGACGGGCCCGTCTTAGCCCGTCATAGACCGTTAAAGGCCGGGCCGGGCCACCCCCCTAAGGTTGGATTTAACCTGTATTTGTTTATTTGACTTTCTGATGTATTGATACACCCAGTGGAGGCCTCTGATTGCAGTGAGCAATTAATACTATATTCTATTTATTTGTGAAATTTTATTGTAGTGAGATATCGTCTGCAATATTTTTTCTTATCACAAAATTTTGATTTTAGGAAATTATGGGAAAGAGGAAGACTGGTCATACAAGTATTAGCAAACATGGACATGGAAGTCAACAAACATTAATGAATTATCTCACTGGAGCAATGGGGGCAATTGAAGATCAAATAAATACAGTAGAGGAGACACTTTCACAAGGTGGGTTGGGTGCGCAAAATTTGAGTAATACCATTCCAAAGGCTGATAATCATTTTATAGATCATACCCCGGCTAACCAAACTAAACTAAGGTCATATAATGGCTGTATACAGGAGGTTACTGAGATTATCAGCGGTAGTGAATTGGACAATGATACCCAGCCCCCACTAAAAAGACACAAAAATCCTGAAGTTTCTGGGGAGCCGAAAATAGCACATACGGATGATAAGGCAACATCACATATAGCAAAATCTAACACAAAAACGATAAGGAAAAAACGCAAATGCATGTATTCACAGCCCACAATAGGGGCAAAAAGAATGCCCTTAGGCCTAAGGAGACTTAATGAAAGCATACCCCCTGAGAGCCAAATAGCCGATAATGGTATCATTTTGAAAAAAATTGATGATTTATATAGATACCTCAGGGATACATTGGGAAAAATGATGGAAAGGGTTGAGGCAATAGAAATACAGCTAAGAAAGGAAAATAGGCCTACTGCTATCGATGAGATTGAATTACCTAATAGGGTACATCAAAATAGTACCACAATAACTAGAGAAGGAGGGAAATGGTCTCTGAACCCTATAGTGGTAACGAAGGAAATAAGTGATCAAAAAGAAAAACTGTCATTAAGCAGGGATAGATCAGCTGCAGATGTCTTGGTAAACCCTTCCAATACTATGGCTTGTGGCACTACTGGTGGTATTAATGATAAATTTGGCATTGAGAGGGAGAATGTGAATAACATAGTTGTGCATAATATTAATACTACCAAGACAAATGGATATGGAAATAATGAGATGTATCTTGATCTTCCTCCGGAGGCCACTCCGTATATAGTAATTCTAACAAATGTACCCTGTTTAACTAAATCTGCACTTGAAACTTGGGATGGATTGCGCAATAAAGCACTTCATTGGTTGTGTAAAAAAACTGGTCTTACCAATTCACTCTTCGAAAAGTTTAAAATGGTAAGAAGAGTTACCTGTGTGGGTAACGCTAAAAAATGTTTCAGGGCGATTGTATCGTATTGACCCTCAGTGACCCTAGATTAGTACATGCAGTCCTGTCCAGGGTGGGGAATATATTGGTCAATCAAAGCGACATTAATGTATTACCACTTGGTTTTTTCTACCAGTCGCAAATTAGAGCAAATCCCCAAAAATATATGGGGGCGAGAATGTACAGGCTCTGAGTAATATACCTACATACAATCGTTATGAAATATGAACCTCCCTTGAAGATATTGATTGACCAGTGGCCCGAGGCACTAGGGAGACCCTACTTATAGGGAATTTTTGCACATTGGGTTCCGATAAAACAATACAAGAAAATTTTATATCGCCGGGAATTATGAGTGTTGAGACACAAATTCAAGCAAAAAAAGATGAACAATGTATACTAGGTTTGGATATGGAGGTAGTGATGAGTCAAAGGGAGGAGAGTACAAGGAATATTAATAATAAAATAACCTACAAATACTAAGTATTAATACTCCAAACAATATTGTAGGTACTCAGATTGATGAATCAGATTATAGTCGGTTCGGGATCCTATTTTGGAACACCGCAGGGTTAACAACGAAGGTAACAGATCCTCAGTGGTTAAGCATGATAGAAGATTACCCGATAATCTGCCTCCAAGAGACCTGGCTAAAAGCAGGAAAACACCTATTGGGATATCAAACAATCCATACCCCGGCGGTTAGCAGTGTACAAGGTCGCAATAAAGGAGGGTTATGTATCTATGTCTCAAATATATTGAGGGTGACTAAATTTAAACTTGAGAAGGAAACGGAATTTGATCAGGTGTTACTGATGTATTTTACAAGAAGTTTCTGTATAGTGCTGATTAATTTCTATAATAATATTCCCCAAGAACAAGTAGTATATGTGATGGAGTCGTTACGCACTGTTTTGAGTACATTAGAGGATGATAAGACAAGTGATAAATGTATTGTATGGGGGAGATTTTAATTGCTTTATGTGTCAATATTGCCAAAGTGGAATTTGTGGTTTGGGTACGGAAAATGATGAAACGCCAACACATTTTTCCCATACGTATATGGGGGACATGTTGAATGAAATTATATACCAATATGATCTCGGGTATGCCAATGAGATATGCACTCCTATGGTACCCTTCCAACCTACATTTATTAGTAGAGGGTGTAACTCTATAATTGACTTTGTATTAATGTCAAATAGGTATGCCACAAAAATTGGGGATTTTAAAACTATAACTACCCCATGGAGTGATCATTATCCAAATAGTGTTACCGTAGTAATGGAAAGCACAAAAATGAAAAAACAAAGGAAGGACTTGGAATATAATGATGAGATTACCTTGGCTGCTGTTAATGGCTACACCTTAAAATGGGCGAAGGTAGATCCTGATGTGTTTATTAATAAATTAGTAAAAGGCTCTAGGGAAAGCTTAGAAATTTGCCTCTCTGAAGAAGGAGAAGACATAGTTGTCCTGAATGCCTTTTTAAAACTAACAGGAGACATACAGAAACTATTGACAAGGGAGTATAAACAGAGGGAGAATGAAACACATGGTTGGTTTAACAAGGAATGTACCAAGGCCAATATTCATCTAAAGAAAGTTCTACAAAAAGAGATTAGAGACAGGGAGGAGATCGGACGGGCTAGAAAGACATACCGACAAGCAATTAAAAATCGGAAGTCGCAGATGAGAAAAGAGGCCTGGGATAGTTTACATGAGGCAGCTATAAGTAAAAACAATACTGCCTTTTGGAAAGTGGTCAATTCACCTTTCCTCTGTACAAGAGATATAGATATCATCGATATTGTAATCAGGGAAGATGTTTGGTTACTTCATTTCACTGAACTTTACACAGATCATTTAAATGTAGATGAAAATATAAATGAAGAGCAGGAACAGACCTCACTAGTTAGTACAGCTACAACTAACTCTGAATTGCCTCCAGTCTTTCCGTTGGATATATGTCTCACCCTGGAGGATGTAAAATTGGTTATTAAGGAGAGTGCATCTGGTAAAGCTTCGGGCCCGGACGGAGTCCCGGTAGATATATACAAACATGATATTGAATTATGGGCCCCGCTTCTAACTAATATTTTGGCCAGATGTACACGACAAGGTTTTCCCTCAACATGGTCAGATGCAATAGTCATTCCAATCTTTAAAAAAGGAGATCGTTGTGATCCAAAGTGTTATTGCCCAATTTCATTATTGGATTCACTTTTAAAGGTAGTTGGTAGGGTGCTGTTGAAAAAGCTACAAACGTGGGCACATGAAAAGATCTTTTATTGAATTTACAATATGGGTTTCGTGCTGGGTTAGGGACCATAGAGCAAGGGCTCAATTTAATGTTAATTTTAAATAAATATACGATAGTAAAAAAGAAAGATTGTTTTTAACATTTGTTGATTTGAGTGCAGCTTTTGATTGCGTGAACCATGAGAAGTTATGGAAGACTCTTGAAGAGATGGAAGTGGATCTCCCATTGCTTAACTTCCTGAAAGAATTATATAGAGATGCAGGGGCAAGGGTGCGCTTTGGGAAACAGGGAGAGTGTACAAATAAATTTAGGATAAAAAGGGAGTACGGCAGGGGTGAGTACTCGCCCCTTTTCTTTTTATGTTGTATATTAACAATATTGGTCAATATTTAAATACTTTTAAGAACGATTATCCAACTGTCAATAATATATCGATTCCAATACTTTTATACGCGGATGACGCGGTTATAATGGCACGGACGCAAGTAGGGTTGCAGAGAGCAGTTGATAAGTTTGTGATTTTTATGTCCGATAGGTGTTTAAATGTGAATATAGGGAAAACCTTCACAATGCAATGTGGTAAAAAGGCGAAAAAGAAATGTAATATTTTCATCAACAATAAAAAGATTGAATGTATAAATAGCTTTTCCTACTTAGGAATAAACTTCGAACAATCGGGCAAATGGAAAGTGGCTATTCAAGCAAGGAAATTATTATTTTCCAGAGCCATAGGTGCTCTGACTAGTTTTTCAAGAAAATTGGGTTGTAGACCTGTTCCTGAGCTACTCTCCATATATAAGTCAAAATGGCTTTCCACTGCTGTTTACGGGGCCGGTATTTGGGTGTATGCAGATGCCCAACCGATACAAATCTGCGAGAACCATTTTATACGATATTTACTGGCCGTACCTAGCTCCACTGCTAATTTCATATGTCACACTGAGCTGGGATTACATTTTATAACTGATATAATAAAAGTTAACCCCCTTCTATTATGGCATAAGGTTTGGGTGTCGGAAGAAACCAGTTTCAACCGTGAGATCATTAGGGACTGCCTAAAACTTGAGCAAGGTGGACGCATACCATGGCTTGGGTATATAAAAAGATTGACAAAGGAAATTGGCCGACCTGAATTATATGAGGATCCAGAAACTCTGGGCGATATTTCAAGAAAGATATTAAAAACAGAATGTATGACATTTTTAGAAAATAATAGATGGATGGAAGAAAGAAAGAATTCAAAAAACAGTTATGGAAAACCACTTAATGTTAATTACTCCAGGAATCCAACCTTATCTTAAAGTAGTTGAAAAAAGTTATGATTGCATGCTGTTAACACGTTTTCGCTTTGGAAATCTTTTTAGACTGTTTACGTTCCCTACAGTTAATGATTGGTCTATAAATTTACCCCTGTGTCCATGTGACGATAGATCATCTTAATCGACTATGCATATTATATTATTTTGCAAATTTTATACTATACCGAGGAAAACTTTTTATTGCCAATTTTAAAAAGTATGAATCTGAGGCAATGTAGAATAGCCTATTTAAAGTTACAGAGATTGGATAATCAGACAGACATACTAAGCATTGTTGCTTTCTTAAAAAGAGTTATGAAGTATAGATATACCATGTAAAATAGCAATAATCGTTTTTTCACTTAAATATTTTATTATCTGCTGATATATCTTTTTATGAGTATAATTAATTGTGATTATGCTATGTGCTTTTATGATTTTTTAATAATGTGAAAATCGAATAAAGCTAATTTGATTTGATTTGATTTGAGAGAAGTATAGGCTTAGAAATAGGGTAGTGAATTTGAAATGCTAAATTAGAAGAAAGTGATAAATATATAGATCCATAAGTACATTGAAAGTATATAGATGCATAAAGAAGGTAAGTATATATAGATTAAAGATATTGATAGAGGTACAGGATGAGAAATAGGGTAGTGCATTGGATATGCTTTTTCAGGAGAAAGGTAACAGACACACAGATCCAAGTACATGGAAGGTACATAGATGCACAATGGAAGTAAGTACATGTAGACTTGATAGAATGATGATATCAATACTGTAGGGGGGGACTGCTCCCTTTTTTGGTGCCTTTTTATAGTTTGCACCTGGCTGCCACTAGTTCAGAATAGATGGTAATTGCATTTCCTAAATGCCCATTTTGTGACTAGACGCAACTTGGAAATCCTATGTATATGCGCTTACAGAATCGCAAATAGGAAGTGTGCGATTTCCTATTTTGCGATTTCCAAAATGCGATTTCTACAAGGTAGAAATCGCATTTTGCACCACCGTAAATGCATTTCATACATAGGTGAATTTCCTAACTGCCCGAAATAGCAATTTGGACCATTAGGAAATGCAAAATCTATTCGTACATATATGTACACAGTATATTATGCTTCAGTTTTATTTTTTAAATAACAGCATGTGCTGCTAAGTAACATCTCCTTTGGAACTAAGCCACCAGCTCTGAGGAACAAAACACTTCTATCCAAAAAGTGTATTACTGCCACAATCCAGCAAACTAGCACCAATGAATGCCATGCGTGTTCATTAGTTTTAGTAGCGCTTCCTCGGTTTCTGGTATTCTATTGCATTTTTATTGGGGAGCATGTGTAGATGGCATGTGACACATTGCATGGACCAATTTGGACATTGTCAAGCACTGCAGAAACATTTTCATAAGAATGCGCACCATATATATAGGTTGAAATGAGTATTAAATGTCAGATACCCATTCCTCACAAAGAATTTGACGAATGTGATTAGCATGTTAGAGGTCTGAAACGTGTGAATTAGGGCCACCTGTTTAGAATCTCATAATTGCTTAAAGGTTAATGATGTGTGCAGAAAGGCAAGATCAGCTGGTTATTAAAGGTAGCAAGAAGTTTGATGTATTACATGCTACCCCTCCCAAAACAGATAAATGTAAAACCAGCAAATGTGTAGGTTTTAAAGTGTAGTGTGGTCTGTCCTTCAGGGTAAAGCTCAAGCCAATAACAGAACGAGGCTGAACATATTTAAGTGCACTGACAAGATCACATAGCAAGTGGGTCTTCAAAGACGTGAGTGCTATTCTGGACTTGTTCAGCAGGTGGAACCATCAAAGCATGTCCTTAGAGGTTTGTGTAAAGTGGTTTGCACATGTCAAGGTCCCGCTGGTCAGTGCAATTAGAGCCCCCCCCAGCAGTTTAAATGGGATTGAGCATATTGCTCGGATATGAATTTACCTTGAAAAAATGAAAAGACAAAAGGCATTTGGCAAAACAGTAACAAGTTGGTTTAATTAAACGCAGCGGCCGGGAGAGCATCAACAGAGGCATGTCAGAAGACAGTCTTGATGCACAAGGGTTTTGGTTTGCAACATATACAGTTCTTGAAGTACAATAAATTGATTACACATTCTTGTAGAGCACATACATCTGGGCCTAGTCATAGATCAAAAATTACACCATCTGATAAGTGGGCACAGGTGGCTCTCGACTTTGTGGAGAACTAATGTGGGCCCAGTGTGTATGTGCCCAGATGTTCGGCATGGAGAGCGCATGATCACTGCGTGTAGTGTGCTTGCTGTGTTCTGATTGGCTGGTTTTACAGAAGAGCCACCTAAACATCTACTCTGCCCACTGTAATACATAAGTACCTTGCAGCACAACAAACAATCAAACACCAATGAACTTTCGACCACTAGGACATAGTAATACAGTTCCAGATGAGCTAGATATACATTATTCAGTCTTTCAAACCATCTGGAAATCACTTTATTCATGGCCATCTCACATTGACATGGAGGTCCGGCTCAAGTATCAAAGTGACCATTTCCCTCTGCTGCTCTAAACCCTCCAGGGTAACCTGGTTTCCGCTGTCCTTGGCTTTGGCCTGCCCAGCGGGGACCTAACTATCCTTAACAACAGGTGAATGTTAAATGGGACACTATCATCAATAATGATATATAGATATAAAGAGAACCGTAAGCAGGCCAAGTTGTTCTGGGACTCTTCCATATGGGGGGATATTCTGAATGCTATCTGGAACAAGAACCAGGCAACCTTTTGCCATACGCTCAGCCATGGAGGTAAAACCAACTAGATAAGAACAGAATCTAACATCTTACCCAAGGACTGGGTTGCCAATTCCAATCCCTTTATAGTGTGGACAGTACCACTAATACTGACCCTGACATGACTGATTGGGTGACTGTCATTGCTGACCTAAACATCTCACTGGATGACTCCTTAGGGCACCCTCTAGAGATGGCAGATTCTATAATGCCTTACACTGTTGACGAGACATGGTGTGCTATCTGTGAGTTGAAAGCCGGCAAGGTCCCAGGCTCGGATAAGAACCCTGGGGACCTGTATAAATTTGACACAGATGTCTGGGCGCCATACTCAAATAGAATTTTTAATGCCATTTTGGCTGGTGCGCAAATTCCCCATACATTTTGGGGGTAACAGAAATAGTTCCCATTCATAAGAAGGGTTCGAAATCCGACCCAGCTAATTATTGGCCTCTAAGTTTGATTGACACGGCCCAGAAAATCTTTAGTAAACAGGTTTCGGTTCATCTGAATTCCTGGACAGAAGATAGCAACATAGTATCACAATTTCAAGCAGGTTTCTGCCCAAAACGAACGACCACTGTTGACTAAGTTTTCAAACTTCAAATGCTGGGATGGAAAAAGTCGACATAAATAGAGGGAGCCTTTATGTAGCATTTGTTGACCTCAAGGCTGCATTTGATATGGTCCCCAGGAATAGATTCCGGGAAGTCTTGAGAGACCTGAGCCTTCCCCTCACCTTACTGAAAACCATAATGTGACTCCATACTCAGAAGTATGCTCAAATCTGATGGGGTCCTAACGGAGAGATAACGGACCACATACTGGTCACAAGGGTGTTAGACATGGATGTGTACTTGCGCCAACTCTTTTTTTGTTATTTATAAATAATTGTGTTGAGTTCTTAATAGGCTGCGAAAACGACTCCCGGGTCTGGGTGGCACCAAGATCTCCACCCTGTTGTTAGCGGATGACATCCTATTGGTTTCAAAAATCCAAAAGGGTGTGGGAACTTTGCTCGACAGGTTTTGTCTTTTTTGTTCTAACCATGGTCTAGCTATAAATACCAACAAAACAAAATTTATGGCAATACATTCCCATCGACAATTTTGTGGGACGATGAGACTAGATGGAGTAAACCTGGAGAGGGTAGCAGATTTCAATTATTTGGGTATTCGTCTATCTGGTACCAGCTCATGGAACAGCTAAATTGACAAGAGTGAGCTTCTCCTTAACTATAGAGTAGCACCCTATGTCTCCCTTACTGTAAATATGGAGAGCTTAAGCAGTGGCTGCTACCATCTACAGCACCAAACTCTGGGGCTATAGTAATGCAGAGGCCCTGGGGGGTAGCTGAAAATAAGTTTTTGAGGGCTGCATTGAAACTCTCCCAAAGCATGCCCCTGGTCTTTTTTAAATTGGATTTGGATATCCAAGTGATTACTGCCGTAGTCAGACTAAAACCCATCTTGTATTGGCTAAGACTATGGTTGACTATCGAGCTGAAACCCTATAGGAAAGGGCTGAAGGATATTCTTCGATCACTAAAAGTGTTGCTGTATTGCCACGGCTGAAGTATGTTAAACATACTCTCAACTCACTGGGATTGCCTGACCTTTGGTAACACCTTGAGTCCATTAACTCTTTCTCTATTAAAAGGGAAAACTTATCTTTTGGGATTATGAAATTTCGAAATTGCTCCAATCAACAAGCCATGGCAGAGTGGCTGAGTAACTTTTAAGCCAAAAGTGTGAACCAAAATTTGAAACATTTCTTTGAAGTAAATCTAATCTTCATCTCAGGGATCTTATTAATATAAAGAACTTTACAGAAGCTGAAATATGAAAAGACATCTTTATTAAACTTACATAAGTGAGGCCACGTCACACAGAAGCCGTAGCAACTGTATGAGGCAGTCTGAGGAATACAAAGAACAGAGGCCTTTTATATGCTCTCAGGGTTACAAACTTCAGCATACAAGTAAGGGGCAGTCCTAGCTTGTGCAAGCATGCAAAATACCTAACATTCCTTCTTTACAGTTTACCATTCAGATATTTACAACATTGAAAAAGCAGAGTCATGATGACAAGCCCATTTTCAGTTTGTCCATCCCAAGACCAATTTCTCGGCAAGGCCCGACATTCTCATCAGATATCAGATGGACCCCTAATAAAATCGGGCACCTCCTCCTCGTAAAGCAAGTCATAAAGAAAGAAACATAGACAGGTGTGTGAGAGATTAGGAGTGGTTTGAATGTGATGAAAGGTTTATGGTTTGCTGTGCCTTGATACTAATCTTGATCGGTCACTGGGAAAGGAACTGGTCGAACAGGTTTGGCTTCAGGCAGTGGAGTCAGCTTGCCCAGGTCACACAAAAGTCAACAAAGGTGTACGTGTCCTTCAGACTCGTTTTGGCCTTAGTTATCAGCTCTATGTGAGGGCAACCACTTAAAATGGCTGCCATGCACAAAATGGAACCCGAGGGTTCAGGACGAAATCCCTGATTTGAAGGTGATCCAGCCATTCGAACACGCCGAAATTGCCTGGATATAGTATGTTCGTCATTGTCGTTCTGTTGATACCAAAATCGTCATGATTCGACGATGCTTATGACACGAAGCCAAAATTTCAAGTACTACAGACCCTCCTTTTGCCCTTACATAGGCAATTAATATATATACTCACGCTAATCTGAGTCCAGGTCTATATTCACAAATTCATTGAGATGTTGCTGTAGCATCATCCTATTGCTTAGCTCGTACCTTGATACAGGCTTCCTTACACACGATGTAGCACAGAGGCCACACATAGCAGGACCAAATAGGGAATACCTCTATCTGTAGTATGTGGCATAAGACCACACACCCAACAATTAGTGATGTTCACTACTAACTGGTGTTGATGCAGAAGCGGTACAAAGGAATTATTAATAAACTCTGACCTCCTAACCAGTTCGTGTTCAGGTAAAGTATTGAAAGAATGCAAAGAAGTAGTAGTAGGAAGAGACATAGGTTGGGAGGTGGGTACAGATGTCAATTGGGTAGAAAAAAACAATCCCACCCATAAAAGACAATGTCATGTTTAAAAACACTAGAAAACACATTGTTAAGAACATATAGACAACAGGAGAAAGTAGTGACCACTATTACAAACGAATTTTATAATTTTTCACCACCCTAAGCAAAAAGTAAATCCTAAAATTATCTAGTAACATTTTTAGGGCTCCTATGTATTTCAGTAACTTATTACATGTTCAGGTGAAACAGTGGTGATCCTCATCAATGCTCTGAGGTGAAAAGGGAATACTCTTCCACAGAGAATGGACTTTATTCTGCTTTTACTAAACAGAATACTACTTTAAGACAATGCCAGCAAAACAATAAGAAACAGTCTCATAACACCTATTTTATGCAATCACACGGAAACCACTTTATGCATCAATTATGTCCAAAGTCCGTTCAAGCCTCTCTGGCGAGCTTCCATCGTCCATCAAATCTTCTCCCATTGTTGCATGGGCCTCTTGATTCAGGCCTTATATGAAAAATAGTGTTTTTCAGTATCCGTTGGAGCGCCCTCCTGGCAAACACTCACAGCTCATTTGAAAGTCTCAATGTCTCAAGGCAGTGCACCGATATCTCTCCTCTGCGGCAGGCACTACAGATAGTGTGCTCCTCATTGATCAAGGGCACAGATCATCTTATGCAGATCCGGGTCTACATTCTCAGGCTCCGACACTCATTACTCAGTGTCAGAGGACGCTCAGGCTGCTCTTTGATGGGCACCATAATGTAGTGCCTTTTCCCACTCTTGCATCTTCCGGTGCACTGCACTTCCGTTGGAGCAAAGGAAAAGGGTTGTGTGGCCAAAACTCAGGCCGAGGGGCTCAAGGGACTGCACACTGTCAGAGGTTACCAGCACATGACAGGTGAAAAACTCAGGCCTTAATCCTTTCGCTCTTTGCACTGAAACTCTCCTGCTTCTTTTTGATGTTCAACGCCTTCTGATGAAGCAAGCATAATACTTCGGAGATACCAGACGTCCGCCTCTCATTTGTGAAGTAGGAAATGTGACGCAGTTGTTTTCTTAAAATTAATGCGAATACAATTTATTTGTGTTTTAACAAGGGGACTGCAAGCAGGTGGCCTGCAATCTGCGAGGGAATGGCCATATGCCATGAGACAGTTCTGGTCTAGAACACACTGTCATTTCTCAAAGGCAATACAAAGACAAAGGCAGTAGGCACAACAGTGCCTCTAGGCTCTTCAATTGGGTTTCCGTGTGAGAGCATATTCTCCATCATCTAATGGTAGATAGCGACATGATTAAGTCTAGGTGTTCCTAAATTCCTTGTCTTAAAAACATCTCAAAAGAAAAATCGCATAATACAGATTATCAGGGGCATGTAGATACCTCCTTTAAAAGTTGTGCATCAGGTGCACTATGCAATACACAGGCTAATGATCAAAATGTGGAAACAAAAGACAAGAACTAGAGAGTCCTGGTCTTTCCATAATTTAGAACACATCTGATCCCACCAAAAATTAAAGCAGTATGAACAAAAGGGTAAAAATAACCACATTAAAAAGAGTCATTGAAAATTTGTCATGTTCAAAAAAAAAAAAAATGTAAGGTATCTCCTATTGAGATGGAAAACTTGTTTTGTTATAGTATTGAGTCAGTTAACCAGTCCATCACTATCCTAACAATCAGACTGGAAAACATTGCAGTGGGCCTAAAGAGAATTCTTGAAAACCAGTCTGGTGATACAAAAGGAATTATACATAATATGGGGGTTTCTGATATATTACTGCGGTCTGGAAGTGTGAACTTGAACAATACATCAATAAAAAGGCAAACTGGTGAAAAGAATATGGAAAAAGGGAAATGGAACTAGGACACAGCTAAAATCCCCAATAACTAGGCATGATGTGACATCAGGGGGGGGTGACAAAAAGGTTGGCTCTACCGCTGGCCGCTAAACCATATACGGTAACCTCCGCTAATGTTCCAGTTCCTTCTTCAGGGAAAAAAAAAATATGAAACCTTGTTTCCTTGATATCTTTTTATTTTTCCTTCAAATACCATTAAAGCCAAATTTGACATACACTGGTGAAGTGTTGTCTGTCTTTCTGTGAATTTTAGTGTCAAAGCAAATCTACTCAACTGTTTGCAGGATACACATCGTCATGTATATCCCTTCACAACACAGGTAAACTTGTAATAGTATCATAAGCAGCAACAATTGAACCCAAAATGGGAATAATCTGCAAATTTGTGTTTTATACCTAAATGTATTCATTTACTGAAGCCTAAAGCACTTTAAAGCTATTTTAAATGGCAAAAATACCCAAATTCGACTTTGATGTTTGGGGCACTTAAAAATAAATATCCCATAAGTATGTTACATATTAATCATCCTCAGGATGTTCTTTACACATTACAGATATTAGATATTAGACATATCTCATGTAAATCTTTAGAAAATGAGTTTTTCACACCTGCGCCAAGTGAAAATCCATATGCTAATGTCATTATTCGGTATAGCACAACTTAAATTAAATTTTAATGCTAGGATGTCATAGTATGAGCTTTAAGCTTCATGAATAGTAAAAACGAATTTTGTAGCACTTATTTTTAATAATTATTTTTCATAATTAATAATAAAAAAAAAAAAAAAAAAAAAACCCTTTTATTTTTGATAATTCCACATATAAGAGCAAGCTGCATCCCTTGCCTATCATTTTAGACACATTTATTTATAAGCCTAAACACAGAAGCCTAACTTAAAACATGACAACATTTGGCGCCACATTTTTCTTTCTAAAAAGGACAATTTTATTTAGCAACAGACCCAATAATATACTTACAAAATGTTGCTTAATAGACTGAAAACATCAAGAAAAACCACGAACAGACATTGAGCTCATTTGAGACATAAACAGAAAGGGGTGAAACACTCAGGACACACAATACGGCGCTTTTAGCCATGCATTTCATGAATAGCGCCAACGCTATTCTCTTACAGAAGTTGCACTAATAGGAAAACCACAGACATTTAAACACACACATTTTAACCCACCTATCAATACTCAGGACAGCCCACAGACTGTACTAGAACCAAACCATTTGTAAATACTAGTCGTAAGTTATATTTACAAGAAACGCTTCTCAATTGTGTTTAAAAAAAAAAAAAAAGACTACGAAAATACACTCAATTCACTAGCTTTGGTTAGCAGAACACCAAACAAAATCGTTCTGCATATCTTCATTCATAAAAACTGCGCAGAACAAAGGATCCTTGTTTTGTATTATGTCATATTTTAATTCCCTGGGGATACAAAATCACCAAGGAAGAAATATGTTTGTAAATCTAAACCTATTTAGATTTTCCCTTTAGGGAAGCCGGCTAATCCAAACGTATACAAAGTTGGCCAACATAAAGCTCCAAATTTGCTAAGATCAGGCATCTTATAGCTCACTAATCTAGCTTCAAACTTCAAGGGGCTATCTCTATCGATACACTCGTAAATATACAAGATCCTCGGTTTTTGAAAATTGCAATCTTCAAATAAAACTAAGGACCAAACAAACTAAGAACCAATCAAACTAAGACTCAAAGGAACCAAGGAACCAAAGAACAAACGACTGGGAGCGACTCACTTATACTTAACTCTTACTTTTACTAATCAAAAGGTTATCCAAATTCTATCTGTCAAGTTCTACATGACCTAACGGTCTTTTAGAATACTCACGCCAAAAAGGTTCTCAGTCAGGAGTGACGTCATGTGGAGGATCAAAAATCAGGAAGATCAGAAATGTACTGGGCTGCAGAAACAAAGAATCTCCAGAATCCTTGTGCACAGAGTACCTCCTTAGTAGAATCTTGTTCTGTCCTCCTCAGTAGATTTCAGTCTCCTGACAAGATCTCCCACAGAAAGCCACTTCTCTGATGAGGCCTCGCGTTGGCTGCGCCATTTGAAGTAAATCTAATCTTCATCTCAGGGATCTTATTAATATAAAGAACTTTACAGAAGCTGAAATATGAAAAGACATCTTTATTAAACTTACATAAGTGAGGCCACGTCACACAGAAGCCGTAGCAACTGTATGAGGCAGTCTGAGGAATACAAAGAACAGAGGCCTTTTATATGCTCTCAGGGTTACAAACTTCAGCATACAAGTAAGGGGCAGTCCTAGCTTGTGCAAGCATGCAAAATACCTAACATTCCTTCTTTACAGTTTACCATTCAGATATTTACAACATTGAAAAAGCAGAGTCATGATGACAAGCCCATTTTCAGTTTGTCCATGCCAAGACCAATTTCCCGGCAAGGCCCGACATTCTCATCAGATATCAGATGGACCCCTAATAAAATCGGGCACCTCCTCCTCGTAAAGCAAGTCATAAAGAAAGAAACATAGACAGGTGTGTGAGAGATTAGGAGTGGTTTGAATGTGATGAAAGGTTTATGGTTTGCTGTGCCTTGATACTAATCTTGATCGGTCACTGGGAAAGGAACTGGTCGAACAGGTTTGGCTTCAGGCAGTGGAGTCAGCTTGCCCAGGTCACACAAAAGTCAACAAAGGTGTACGTGTCCTTCAGACTCGTTTTGGCCTTAGTTATCAGCCTATGTGAGGGCAACCACTTAAAATGGCTGCCATGCACAAAATGGAACCCGAGGGTTCAGGACGAAATCCCTGATTTGAAGGTGATCCAGCCATTCGAACACGCCGAAATTGCCTGGATATAGTATGTTCGTCATTGTCGTTCTGCTGATACCAAAATCGTCATGATTCGACGATGCTTATGACACGAAGCCAAAATTTCAAGTACTACATCTTGATGAGATCGACCCGCCATTCACTAGACCACTGTATGTAAGATTCAGGCCGGGAACCCTACCGCTTACATCTTTCACTAGTAAATGGAGCTGTTGCCTAGAGGGCAACTGATGAAACGTACGACCATTCTCTTTTCTTTTGTCCTTTATGTGAGAGACAACGAAGACACTGGATTGTACCCCTGTGTAGATACCTGGGAATTCGACCATTTAAATTGGCTTTGAGAGTCTGCAAGTCAAATACTGGCCCATGTATTGTTTTTTCTGTTGGCAAAATCCTTAAATCAGCATGGCCAATTTTCACCAAGATTGTAAAACAAGCAATAGCTGCTGACACTGCACCTAAAAACTAACCAATTGTTTGGATGAAAACAAATGACAGCTCTGTTATGCTGTGTAGCTTGCTCAATATTATTATCTAATAATGTACTCTTGCACTCTTACTGATCCATTACTAAGGTAGAACTACTATTGTCATAATCTTTACAGAACTTAGTTGTTTTACCACACCGGTATTTGAGTAAAATAACATGTACTTTTTTACTCCTATGAACTCAACATTTTTAGACATTACTGTATCTCATTTTAATCTTCTTTTTAAAACGTTTGTATGTAGTCCAAAATTTTGAATATGGTTCTGGACCAAAACATGTTTTAATTATGCTCTTTGAGATTATTGTTGTGAATTGACAAATGAGTGATGTAATAGTTGTTTATTACCTTGGTGCTTTCAAGGTCTTTGAAAGAAATAAAGTATTCAAACTGGAACTGGAAATCATACATTTCACTTTTGTATTTATAGATAGTCACTCAATAACAATGCCATGTTTTAAAGTTAGTCTATTCACATCCAAACTGTGGCAGTGCTGTTTTAGGATACAGTTGTAGATATGTTCTGTAAAAAGTCTAGTGACTGCTACTTTCCTATTTTTTCCAGTGGCTGCTAGGTGCAATACATATTCCTACAACTGCAGATACTTTTCAATTGGGTTT
Source organism: Calotriton arnoldi (assembly GCA_963921515.1). Taxonomy (NCBI): domain Eukaryota; kingdom Metazoa; phylum Chordata; class Amphibia; order Caudata; family Salamandridae; genus Calotriton; species Calotriton arnoldi. Next base: position 34,692 of record CAWUFW010010574.1, read on the forward strand.
CATTCGTGTTCATCACACATGATTTATGTTTTATGGGTCAACCCTTTCTTCTGTTTTTCATCTGTACTTCATTTTAGTGCACCATGATCTCTGCCCATTTAACAGAGAAACATATGTTCAGGCAACATGACCTTTTCATTGTCATTCATGTCTGCCTGAGTTATATAGGATCTGACAGTGGTCTATCTGTCGTCTATGGACATGTACACTGATTCTGGTGATCCCTTTTTATGCTGATTAGGTCGAGCCTAGAGGCAGCGCGCATGCTCTGCTCTGTGAGGCATGCTGTATTGGAGTATGCACTGGAAGCCCCGCCCACTCTCCGCCCATATTTGACATTGACTTGTGTCATTGTCCTTCCTAAATGCTGGCTTCTGATTCTTAAATGGCTTGTTAGTTCCTCCTTGGTACCGCCTTGTCTGCATTTGTTACCTCCCATAACGATTGAACCTTTTACTTGGCGAGTTACACGGTCTGCGTTATAAGTCGGTGAGCACTATTTTGTTTATTGACTAATGGGGACAATGGCGGCTGCTTTTTGTATTTTATTTGCAGCGCGCCCACACAGGACAATGGTGGCTGCTTTTCGTATGGAGCACTATGCCGCTCTAACTTTAAAAGCGGTTGCCCCCTACCCCTACTGTACTCACGGCACAATGGCTACGCTTTCTTTTTTTTATTACTTTTTAGAAGAACCCGGCGTCCACTTCAGGTACACGGCCCTTTCAATTTTTTTTTTTTATAAATTTGCATGCTGAGCGCAGCCCCCGCTTTAGGGACACCGCGCTCAGTTTCATTTTTTTTTTAAACTATAATGTTGAGCGCGGCGCCCGCTTAAGAGACACCGTGCTCTGTTTCTTTTTTACTTTATTGGTGAGCGCGGCGCCCGCTTCACAGATATCATACTCTGCAATACACCAAGTTTTGCTTTTGCCAAAGTTTGACCTACTGTATTGTAAATGACAATCCCGTTTAATATTATAAAAGGCATTTCCATTTACAATGTCAATAGCTCAAAATCTCCCATTGCAAGACCTATTGCAAGGTAAATGCTTGTTATTTTTGGTACCGGTTCTAAAAATTATGGTTGTATGTGACAATATCGACCCCTGGAATATCGGCCTTCAGCTATATCCTAACCACAATATAGACTCCTGAATATTGTCAAGATAGGTGTAGATTTATTAATATTACCTCAGCTGTGATTATATTTGGGCAGTCAATAGTATTGTCTAAATACATCTGTAGGTTAATAGTTCGACCACATTATTGTGTTACAACCCCTCGATTTTCAGGAGGACTTTTCAGTTTTATATTACCTTTAAAATGTTATTTGCATGTCTGTATCCCTTAAAGGGTCCTCAAAAGGCATACTCAAATGTTAGACAGCTGCACCCATAACCTGAAGGCACTCTCTAAAAAGCAACTCTAATTACCACTCTGCAGCCCCCATTTTCCCAAGGAAACTGAAACTGCATTACCCCTACCAACTCTAACTGAAGGTGTTAAAGTGTATCACTTTGTAGGTATTCAAATGAGGACTCAATAGCACATCTACCAAATGAAACTTCGTTCACTAAGATAAATCAATAAAATCTCTTAATAATAATATTCCTATTGAGTATCTCAATCAGTTTACTAGTATACAATGACTGGCCTGAAATATGTGATGGTATTGAAATCCAGTGCAAACACAAATCAAATTCTGTCAGTCCAGTGTTTTACAGCAAGTGAGTTCTGCTCCAATATGCTTGTAAAATTAAGACAGGTCACATTGTCTTAAATGGGAATGGCCAAGTACCCAGCCTTCATTTTTTGTTTAGGATTATAGTCTGTAGCCATGTTAAGAGCTCAGAGAATAGTGTGGGGAATTAAGTAGACAGAAATTTACTACTTTTGGAAACACTATTACAAATTTGGCAAAATAATGTATGCAGTCTAAAAAGTTGACAACACCCTCACCAAATTAGTCCTCATGCAATCTTGTTTTTAATTCTGGCTGTCAAGCTGTACTCTCATTGGGCAGTAAGCTCTACGCATACCACATAGCTTATCACCATGCTTGCCCTGTTGACCCAAGGCCCCAAAGTCACCATTTATGACTCCTGTCCCTTTAATAAAGGCCTCTATCCTGGAGGAAGTCCGTTCCAGAAAGGTCTACTGTTCCAGAAGTCTCATGAGATTTCAGGAACAACAGCCATCTTTGTCGCTCTACTATAAATTATAGTAATGCACATGATCTGCCAAGTTCTGCTTGGCTTTGAGAAACCAGTCCCATACGGAGGATGACTTTCTGGCACTCCTTACCTGGCTCCCTGGACTTCTTCTGGACACAGTAGCTTCTGCTAATTCCCAGCAGGATCTTCACACCACTGAAATCTGCACCTAAAAAAGAAAAAAAGAAGATTAGAAAACCAAATCTACTTGAAAGAAGAAAAACAAGACAGATAACGGGAAGACTCGTTACTTCGCACATCGCAAAAATGACTAGCAAAAAGCCTGCAAGAAATTCAAGGTTAGTGTGCAAATCAAAGAGGTGATTTGTTGGGCACAATTCCTGGTTTTTGGTTATATAGCAAACTAAGTTGTTAGTTAGAGAACTGTGAAAACTAGAAACTTTTTAAGACTTATTTTTTGGGGGAAAATCAGCATCTGAAAGAACTCTGACAGCAAAAGCGAACTGGCAAAATGACGGGTGTGAATCTCAGTAAGACTGGTGGTTAAGTGTCTCAGAAGAGCATAGAATTGTGACATTATGCATATTTGTTGATATGTTTCCTCGTGCTCCCTTAAAGTATAACAGAGCCATTAGTCAAAAAGAAGACTCTTGCACAGGGGTCATAGAAAGAAAGAGTGAACCCTAAAGAAATATAATATCGCAAGGAAAATTGTTAAGGTAAAAGAGGTTTTCATAGAATACTCAGCAAACTACTGTTTAGAATTGGGTGAAGATGTAGAGGTTGTATGATTAATTTTGTGTTTACTCCCACAAAGGGACAGTCCAGAAGTTAATCATACCTTTCAAGAATAATTGCAAAAACCCAGAATCAGGAAAGAACCGAACACCCGAAGATCATCTGTTTTTTCTCTCACTTCCCAACCCCTTTCCCCTAGAGACTATTCTCATCACACAGGATTGAAACGAATTTGTGTGTCAAGCAGTCATCCTCTGGAAGCATTGGTGGAACATCTTCACTGCCACAGAGGCCTGGAAATTCAGGTGAGTGGATTTGACATGACGCTGGCTTTCCCACTTGAATAATTGAGTGACTTTGGATAACTCACTTTCCTTGTGCCACAATTGGTGGGTCTTGGAAAAAGCTGGCCTCGTTAAGCATGAGAAAAAACAAATGGACATAGGTGTCCCACTGCATTGCTCCAGGGTAAATAGCATGAGGCTTTGTTGGTTATCCTTCTGTGTCAAACACTGGAAGCTAAGAAAGCCTGTTGAGTACCCTTCTTGATTGCCTAAGGACAGGGTGACTTCTCCCATGTGACATGGTGCTAGTTTGCCGTGAATGGTACACATGATAAGTGTCATGGGTCTCCTTATGAGGTCCCCTGTTTGGAAGAAGAAATATACTCTTTTGGGCCTTCGTGTAAGTTTTCCAATGGTAGAGGCAGTGAGGCCGCTGCCATTAATAGACTGGCAGTCTGCACAGCTCAAATAGAGCGGATGGACTGAGGACTGGGTGTGCATAACTGTGACGGAGTACCTTGTACACTAAACCCTAAATCCAACCCTTAGCGTGAGTGTATGTTGTGGGAGCTGTAGATCTGAATTACAATACTGGATTGACCAATGTATGCAAGTATTGGTAAATTACACTTCACTCTGTAAACCTTGTTCCATTCACTGTGCCAGTCCATTACAATTTGTCTTTGCACTCCATGTATTACTCACCATTCAACACAGCAAAAGTAAAACATTTGATTTTCTTTTGTAAAGTCCATCAGGAAATATAATTGTGCTTAATTATTTCATTTGCAGAAAAAAATCAGTAGCTTCAAGTGACCCTTCTTTTTAGTTTCTTAGTCAACACAAGCTTATGACACGCAATTACTGGGAATTTCTTGTTCGTGGGAAATAACTGCAATCCCCAAAACCAATCCTAAACAGGGTTTAGCGGGTTACCCGCACCTGTTGGCGAAGGGTAGACACATACTGATCTGTTCAGTATAGAATGTATGGAGCTCTGGAAATCTAAGGGCATCTCAGACCTGTTATTGTTCGATCTTGGGTGGCTAACCATCACTTGCACCGCTAAGAAGTCGAATGCCAACCGCTGTGGGTTGACTAACTAGTTAGCTTGGAGGAGTCTCGTTTGTTATTAGAAAACCAAGCAAATCTCTCCCCCAACTAAGAATGGCTATACACCACCACCCACAGAATCAGGTAAGAGCTATTAATCTGTCAATCCTTTCCATGTCCATGGCAGGTGAGGTTTTATGTGTTGAGCCAAATAAGGCTGGAGGCTCTACTCCTGGTGGTGGCCTTCCATCAATTCCTATAAGTTTCAACTTTGCAGCCATAAAACACCAGGAACTGAACAGCTGGTTTCCAGGAAGCTGCTCGTAGGATCATGGAAATAACACTGCCGGATTGCTAGTTGGTACTGTTTATGGTCAGAACTACAACAGTTTCTGATAGTCTTTGAACCTTCGACATTCATTCTTGCTTAATGAAAAATTCTTGGCAAATGCTTTGCTTTGGTTCATCTTGTGCTGGCCAAAGAATTGTATCTATAGTCACAGAATAGGAATGCCTCTAGCCATCCTTCCTCATCATGGCCCCAGTTCTGAAAAGCAACACAACAAAACCAACCTATTCAATTATTCCTAACTGAAGTATGCATCTGACCAGCTTGCTTTGAAAACTCTAATGTTTTCAAAGTAAATGCTTCTGACCCCCAGGACACTCAAGGCCAGATTTACTAACCTTTCACACAAAGCAGTACAGCTGCTTTGCGTGAAAGGGAGAGAGCACAATGCACTATATCTACTAAGATATGGCGCACTTTTGCCCTCTCACAGTCCTGATGCACAAAAACAATCCCTCGAGGCATTTTCAAGCCAATGTCAACGGTAACTCCACTGTGGGAGTTCCATTGACACTGGATTGATCTGCTCCTGTCACAGGCACTAGGCCTAGTCACACAAGTGGAGCAGCATTTTTATCAGGACAAGTGGAAGAACGCTGGGTCATCAAAATTTTGTGGATGTCTCCTGATTTGGGGAGTTGATTCAAGCCAAAGTTTGAGGTTCGCAGGGCATTGTGGGTGAGAAGACCTTGTGGGGATTCATGCAAGGCACACCCCCCTGGAATCCTCTGGTAGTCTAGTTTGAAAAAATATCTGTGGTTGGTAGGTTTGCATAGGTGGCGCCACATCATGGCAATAAATACTGGAGCTACCCCTTTTGCTTATCTCTCAATGGAGTACTTTATGGCCTTTTGTGTGGCTGTCTCTTGAATCACCCACACAAATGCATACTGTTCTTATGGGAGCCATGTGGGAACTCAGGGTAGTAGGAAAATTGTGGCTCCCTGCCGATTTGAGGACTTTCTGTCACAGAATACTTAGAAAGATGTGTGTTTTTCTTCAAAGTTTGAGGTTTGCAAGGGTTACTAGGTAAAATTGTATCTAGTGAGATCCATTCAAATCACTCCACCCTGCACTCCCCTAGGTGTTTAGTTACCAAAAATGTGAAGGTTCACTAGGTTTCCCTAGGAGCCTGCTGAACTAGATCCCAAAATCTACAGCTACCCACATTGCAAAAAAAAGGGTTAGTTTTCAATGTGTCCATGTCCATATGATGTGCCCATGTTGCGTTTTAGGCCGTTTCCTGTCGCAGCCACTAGGTCTTTCCACAGATGTGAGGTACAAAGTTTATCGAGAGACTTGAGGGAATGCTGGGAGGTAGAAAATGTATGGCTCCCTGCAGATTCCAGAACTTTCCCTCACATAAATGTGAGGAAAATGTGTGTTTTTAGGCAACAATTGATGTCTGTAGGAATTGGGGGGAAAGAAAACTTTGTGGGATCCACATGAGGCACACCACTCTAGACTCCCCAGTTGTCCAATGCTCAGAAATGTGTAAGACTGTAAATGTTCCTTCTGAGTCTATCCACAATTCAAGCACAAATTCATCCCTTTTGCTTTTGGCACTGCAACTAGTAATAGAGTCAAAGCATGAACACTAATAACAGTATCTGACTGTTTAACAAATCACCTAGTGTTAGTGAACTGTAAAGCTGCGTCAAGGCACCAACCTCTCAATGGCACATACAAACGTCTTTCATGCACGCCACGCAAAGCCATTCATGCCGCCTGCCATGGACCCAACACACCCAACACTCACATCAACAAACCACAGCCTTTAAAGGACACATCACATTCAAATGCCAACTGGACTATATCACCAATCACACTGCCACTCAATCACTCATCATCCAACTTATTATACAAACACACCTCTTGCAAACCAATACACATATTCCGCCTGCCAACAGCCAAATATTCTGCCAACCAACAGCCACACTTTCTGCCAGCCAACAGCCACACTTTCTGCCAGCCAACAGTCACGCAATCGCCACTACCCACATACTGCCAGCTGTGGTTGGAATATTGCCTTGAACAGCTTCACTTCAATCATGAACATCTGCTTCTACCTACACAAGAGCACTATGAAAACAAATCTAGGTTATGATTTGACTTTTAGTTCATGTCCATCTCATGCACGGTCTAATACTGCGAGGATGCCAAGTACACCTTTACTAAGGCCTCACCATGGAAGCCTGATTAGGCTCTGAAATACTTTTCCTTCATGTGCCTTCAGCGCACTAAATCCAACTCATTCCAGTGTGTGATAGTAAGGATGCATTTTTGACCCATTCCTCAGACAGTGTCAGCAAATCTAAAGTCGAAAATGGGGCTAAACATCCTGGAGCAGACTGTATTACGGGCCTTATTTAGTTTTCAGCGGATGGGGTTACTCCATCCGCTGAATTAAAAGTGCATTAAATCCTATGGATGTTGTAATTGGCGGATGGGATATCCATCATGTTTGTGATGGAGTGTCCCATTCACCAAAATCTAAATCAAGCACTAAATTGCCTAAAGAGCCTTCTGCAAAGATTAAGGACCTTAGGGTTTGGTGGACAGGGTACTCAGTCAAAACATGACAGATGTCTTATTGACCGTTATGGGCAATGCACTCACTGAAATGCACTTGTAATATGGTGGACAGAACTTCCACCACATTTCTGATGGGAGATGAAAGTGGCAAGCAGACAGAAGCAAGACCAATGTGTGCCTCTGTACTGGAATCAGTAAATACATGTTGGCTCAAATCTAATTTAGAAATAAAAAGTCTTGGATTAGAGTTCTTCTTTCAAAATTAGATAGACTAATTTACAAGGCTATACCCCTGCTCATTCAATGGCTCATGGAAGAATGTGTATCCATGACCAGTCATTTAAGATAGTAACTCCTAATCTATATGCTCCACTTCAGTCAGTTTCCCAGAACTTCACTTTTGGGTAGTACAAAGTGAAGTAAGTTGGCAAACAGGCTGAGATGGGCACTGGGGACAATAACATCTACTCTCCTGCCTCTTTCCGTGCCAAGCACAAACTCTGCATTGGCAATATCGGTGACTCTTTTACTTTGTTGAAGAAATACGGTCAGCAAAGTGCTGATTCTGCAGCCTGGCAATGTCCTCCTTAACAGACGAAGTAGAGGCTACTGCTTCTACAGAAGGAATGCTTTCAATAACAGACAACTGAAAGTCAAGGAATGACATCAGTCTTCCTATGGTGGTCTGGTGATAGACAACATAAGCATTGTATGTTGCCAAATGAATCGGGTGAGTAGCCAACTTCTTATACAATGTGCGAGTTTTACGACTCACATTATTTAGTTGAAAAACATGGTTGTTTTTATCCACTCCACACATGTGCTTGTTGTAATCAAGTATATATGTGGGCTTGTGGACTTCTGCCATCTGTCTCCAAACCATTAAGGGAAAAGTGCTCTCATCATTAACAGTAGTGAGCACATACACTTCCTGCCTGTCGAAGAACTTGACAACGCAACACACTGCTCTGCCCTTTTTGGAGCTTCTTGCAAGGGAATCCTTTGGTGGGATTTTTAATGGTACTGTAAGCCACAGTGCCAGCTTTGTACAGTTCACTAAATATTGGACTCCTCTATAGAAGCTATCTACATAAAGGTTATGACCTTTATTATGAAAGATAGATTGGGCACCCCAATAGATCTGACTCCTAACGTGGAAGGAGAACCTGCAGGATTTATTTCGTAGTCCTTCCCTGTGTACACTCTCAGGCAGTACATATAACCAGTAGAGCGCTCACTCAACATGTACATCTTGATGTCATAACTAGCTCTTTTATTTGGTATGTACTGGCTGAACAGTTGTCACCCTTTGTACAATATCAAGGACTCACCAACTGCTATATTCTTTGCAGGAGTATAAATCTCTGGAAACTTGGCAGACAAATGTTCAATGATAGGCCAAACTTTGAATAGCCTGTCAGTCTGATCTGGGTGGTCCTGGGACAATGAGTAGAATTGTCATTGAAATGCAGCGTATGCTTCAAAATCAAACACCTGTCTCCTCTCATGACTGGTAAGAAACAGGGTGTTACCCAAACTGCGCGAGTAGAACATAGGACTGTACGGTTGGTTTGTGAACTAATCCCATCTTCAGTGTTCGGCCCAGAAAAAATGTCAGCTTCCCAAGTGAAGTGGGTGTGCCCTAGAGTAAACCTCTAGAGTGCCTCCATGCTTCATCAGAAATTGTACTGAATACACACTTGTTTGCTGCACAATTTCCTCAAGGAAGTTTGCATCCACAAAAAGATGGAAAATATCAATAGGTAAAGTAAGTGCTGTGTTGACATTACATCCAGCATCTCCAGTGAATGAGGGAATTACTGGCTAAACTAAATTAGAAATCTGCCAAGTGAGCACTCTGTGTGTGCTCAGTGCCCTATCTGTCTGCACTCTACACTGTTCTACACTGCCACTAGCTCTTTGCTACACAGTTAGTGCTTGCAAAGGGACATCACTGCTACCAGAGTCATGTTCTTCTTCCTCTGATGCTGTCTCAGTATCAGACCCTGCCTCAGAGCTCTCCTCCAGTATTTGAGTAAGAGCCTCAGAAGCAGTCATCCAGTGAGATGCCATCTCTGTTTTCTAATTAAAACGTTCTGGCCTAGGTTTAATGCAGACGCACTTGTAGAAATTATTGCTGCGTGTTGGGGGTTGAAAAGGTATGCTATGAAGTGAGCAAATGTATTACAGTTAGAGTGTAATACAGAGTGATCACAACAACAGTCTCAAACTCACACTTATCTGACACAAAAAACTTTTCTAAAGATCCAAAACTGCTAAAAACTTCTCCAAACATCCAACGCTACCAAAAACCTCTCCAACAAAGCGAAGAGAATAAGCAAACAAAAAATTAGTTCATGTTGCAACACATACAATAAGACAAAAGCATATTATGCTAATGCCCCCATGCCTTGAGAAAATTCTTTGTGAGAAGTGCTCTCTGTGAAAGAGCAGAATGCAAGTGACACACAATAAAGCTATCCATGTGAACCATGTGCCCCTCTGCTTCCATCCACCATAGCCCACATCAGGCACTGACCAGTTCTTGTCTCACTCACATTTTACTTTTCCCAAGCACAGCATACATCATTGCTGAAGTAGATGAGGACACTTCAGCCCTTTACAGATAATGTGTCATTGACATTGTAAGTCTACCCAGTGTGGCTGAATCCGCTTCAACTACTGCTCAGTTATTCAGCTGTACACATTTTGCTTCTGCCCACCACAGCATAGGGCAATGCGTCAGCCCACCCACCATGGCCTTCTAAAATACTGTGGCTATACTAAAACGAATGGCTGAATAACAGATCACTGGCTGAACTGGGCTAACCACTGTCCCGTGATCTAGGCTGTGCTGAGTGAAATGTCACACTATTCAGTGGCTGACCTGCTGCCTGGGGACGGGGTACCTAAAAACCCCAAGGCAGCAGTAGAGAAGAAATGACTGCCAAAAACACCAGGCACATATACATATAGAAGGAAGCCATATTTTCACTTCCTTGGCAGGTCGATCGCAGCACCCCTTGGTGCAATTAGACCCCTCATGGAAGAGAAAACAACCAAATATAATATATTGACCCATGTAGAGATCAATATATGGTGCCCCCAGGGAAAGGAAAAACATAAATATACAAGGGGGGGCAACCATTCCCGGGGGCTGACCCCCTACATAAAATAAGACATTCGTGGTTTCTAGTGGAATCCCTGCTCATGAATCGCTGTGCAGTCGTGATCCACAAGCAGGGATCTGTTTCGCTAAGGTTTAGCAGCTTGTACACCTTTTGTGCTGCCCAGAAAAGATCAAATTCCTTGGACAGCACACAACTAAAAATCAAAATGACCTTATTTTTCTCTTTCCTGGAAGGGGTAATCACGTTCCCTTGGAAGCCAATCACCCCATCAAGGGAATGGAAAACATGAATAGATCATGTTTTGCCCACTATAGGGTCGGAAATGGAAAGGAGGATGACCCCTCCTGTCAAAAGTATAATCCCTGGTGTCTAGTAGAATCACTGCTCATGGATCGCAGTGCAGTCATGATCCACAAGCAGGGATCTGTTTCACCAAGGCATCTCCCCTTCCCAACGATGTCATTACACCTTTTGTGCTGCCCTTGAATGCTTGGAAGGCCTCAAGCAGTAGAAAACTAAAAACCAAAATGGCTACGATTGCCCCCCCAAGAAAGGGAAAACATAAATATATAAATATAGGCCCCATGCGGGGGTCAACCATGGCCGCGGGGGGGGCGACCCCTGTTTCTAAAATATAATCCCTCGTGTCTTGCGGTCCCTGCTCATGAATCACTATGTAGCTGCGGTTTATGAGCAGGGATCAATTTGAAAAAAGCATCGCTGGAAAGGTGAGACTCTCCTTTCCAGAGGTGCTTTTATACCTTTTATGCTGCCCGGGAAAGCTGGAAAGGCCCCAGGAAGCACAAAACTAAAAACCAATATGGCTGCCAAAAATGTCCCTTTCCGGGTGGGGTGCTGTAGTGCTAGAGGCACTCTTGTGGTCTGAAATCACGTGATGACCTCTGACTACCATCATTTTAATTGACTTTGGTGTTTTACTTTACCCTAGCATGAATGTACGACGTCCTGCATATGCCTTGTTTCTCTTGAAAATTTCTTCTCGTAGTTTTGAAGTGGGAGCTGTCACAGAGTAAACAGCCTTGCCAAGAACAGAATGTGTGGGATGTGCATTTGAAAGCATGAGAGAGAGAGAGAGGTGTGGAATGTACCTTTTGGTCTCAAAGTGCAATGTTATGAGCAGTGGTGCACAAATGTGCACTGTGCTGTACATTGAGAGATGAAGTATGTGATGCTATAGGCAGTGGTGCACAAATGTGCATTGTGTTGTACATTGGCAAGTACTATTAAGTTCTTACTATTGGCTTTGACATGGCCTCATGTCATCCTGAATTCTGACTCTGCCTTGCTTGAGCTTTTCTGCACGCATAGACAGACTTGCAAGTTGTTTCGGTTAATCACGTTCAAGGATTGTTTGGTGAGAGCTTGTTTAATGTACCCTGGAAGGCTTTTGTAAGCTTCATCAAGATAAAGGCTGGAACATGTGAGAATGTAGAGGGAACATGGAAACTCCTTCTTGCCGTGGAATGCTTGCCTGGAAGCTGGCCAGTTCCAGTAAGTTTCCTTGGTGCAGAGGGGAAGACTCTCGAACCTTCTAGTGTGTTTTGAGACTATAAAGCTGAGGGTTGTTGACAGGTGACAGCCAGGGTGGGAGTTCAGTTGAGGAGTAGACGTACTGCCACAACAATCTGGATTTGAATCCTGATCGAGAGTCCATTGCCTGGCTGTAACGGGCTCCCCCAGCTTGAGTTGGCAAGGATGTCGAGTGAACGATCGGGTGAGGTGATTTGTTTCTGACTAGTGCCATTGTGATGCGTGGTTCCAGTGGCTGTGGTCATTTGAGGGGTTTTCTTTGTGATGTGTGAATGAGTCAGAGTGCACATCCAAAGTAATAATTTGATCTATTTAGTATATATATATCTTTCTGATATCTTGCAGGACGTCCCATATTATTTTCTTGAGTTTTATCTCATAATATTTGCTCCTTGTATTTCATATTATTATCCATTCATTTAACAGTTGCATTTACCAAGTGTGTTATTATTGCTTGCATATAAATATATATCTCTATATACATTTGAACGTGTTTCATTTGACATCTGGGAAAGCCTTTCTGTTAGAGAGCATTGCATAAATAAAACCCCAAGCCTTATTCTAAAAAGAGAGTCTTTGCATTTAGTAAAGTAAAACCCTTTCTAGGTGTTGTTGTGTTTTATGTCTCCTGCTCCACCGTGTTTGAGCCACCGTGTGGTAGATTCTGTATTATCTGAAAGGCGGAGCAAGACAGGTGCTGATCACACCTCCACGGGGTCTGATTTCCCCCCAGCAAAAGTGAAACATAACTGTATAAATGTATGCCTCCTGGGAGATTTGACCATGGATGGGGGGCAACCCCCCTCTTCTAACATATTATCCCAGGTGTCTAGCGGTTCCTGCTCATGGATCACAGGACATCCACAAGCAGGGATCAATTTGAAAAGGCATCGCTAGAAAGGGGAGACTCCCCCTTTCTAGCGATGCCTTTAAACCTTTTGTACAGGAAAGGCACTGGGCAGCAAAAAACTCAAAAACAATATGGCTGCCTCATTTTCTCTTCCTGGAAGGTCAATTGCACCCCCCAATTGGGGACCAATCACCCCCCGAGGGAAGATAAAATATGAACATATAAATATATGCCCCCTAGGGGGTCGACCATGGCCAGGGGGAGTGACCCCTCATTTTCTAAAATCATATCCCTGGTGTCTAGTAGTCCCTGCTCGTGGATTGCGGTGCATCTGCGATTCACAAGCAGGGATACATTTGAAAAAGGCATCGCTGGAAAGGGGAGAGTCTCTCCTTTCCAGCAATGCCTGTCTCAAGTTGACAGAGGCAAGCTGGCGGAGCAAAAACCAGGGAACTTTCTTATTTGCTCCTCCTCTCACTGTCCTGTGGGATCAGTGACGTCAGTGCGCCATGCAGCACGCTGACCTCACTGATGGGCAGGGGCTGACGTGGAAGCGATTCTGCGTCAGCCCCAACAGAAGCAACAATGCAGTGAAGACACCAGTCAGAGAACTGGATCTTTCCCAACGAGCCCACAGGAGGACGACCCATTGGCTGTCAACAAGTCATCTTCCACACTACAAGACTTAAGATATGCTATTGAAGCTGGAATTATTGTGGCTGCTGCCACCAGACTTGCCCTCCAATAGATTCTTGTTAAAGGATTTAAAGTGGAATCATTCCAATAACAGGGCCTCAAAGGAATTTTGCATTGTTACTTTTTGGCACTACTTCCCGAAGTCAAGAGTGGGTAATTTGCATGCCTGCTGACTTCCTGAGATGTAGTAGCCATTTCTCAGGCTCCCTCTCTGGAATTCAACCATGATTCCTCATTACCTGTGGTCACCATAATGGGCACAGAAAGTACCATCGAAAGTTGATATGGCCGACATCCGAATGTATCAAATCATGTATTGTCACCATCACACGGATGTGCAATTGGCCTGAGGTTATCTAGAATCACCAAAGCTGCCAGGCGAGGCTGGATTGGGCTTGGGCTGATAAACACATGCATCATCGAAGGTCAACACTCATCGGCATGTATTAGCTCTAGAACAGTTATCAAAGTAACAGATGGAGCAATCAAAGGAATCATAATTGAAAGAATGGACCATTTGCAGTTACACTGTACGCGCCATATGTAATTACACATGCATGGCTTAATCTTTGAGACAAGCATATGCTACTGGCAGGATCAACCAGGTAGCTCTACCTTCTGACAGGTGAAGGAGGAGTCATGTGCCCGTCCTGGGCCGAAGTTCGCACCACTTGGGGAGCCTGCTGTGGGAGCCCTTGCTTGCCTGTAGGGGGCTGAGGGGACACGGCATTCACATGAGCACCAGTGGGCCCAGCATGCTCTACAGTGAGGGAAGGGAGAGGTGGGCTGAGGTGCAGCTTGAGACAGACCCAGTGGAGAAGGGCAAAAGCATTGTGCAAGGGGCCCGGACCATCAGGTGGCATCCAGGACTAGTCACACCAGAGACCCCACGTTGACGAACTACTGTTCCAAGAATTTAGGAATACGATATATACCTAATTGATGAAAGGTGTTCGTACTCTTTAAAGGAGCTTTTCTAATACACAACGGTTGATCCGAAATGCAATACCTTGAAAAGTAATACAAGGGAGTGTTTAAAGGAACACTAATAGTGGAATAAGAAACTCCATAGAACTTGCTGATCCTACATGGGATGTGCAGTCATTTGAGTGTTCGTGGAATACATGGTTTTGCATTGAGAAAATAAAATCTGTGTTTTTAAATTTGAGTCCTGAGGAAGGTGTTTAAGAATTCCAACATACACCGAAACGCGTCGACTTTTGGACAACAATAAAGTTTTGTTTTTTTGAATAATTGTATTTTTGCACATGTCAGTGTTTTATACCATAGATTGGATTGGATTTTTGTATGGAACTAAGTATTGGACAAGGTTTTAAGTTATATAATATGGTATCAGTCTCCAAGTAGAATGGATATAGGCAGGAGTTTATTCGAAAACTAAAGCTTTGATGTATTTTTAAACAGTATCTCATATTTTTTCATTTTGATATTAATTGTTTTTAACTATAGGATTATGTGTTTTAATGATTTTATTCTATGTGTATAAAAATACGGTTTTCACTACATGGTTTCTATATAAAAAGTCTAGTCTGAATTGACCAAGTAATAAATAAATACATGAGTGAATAAACTAGTTACGGTGTGTGATATTATATGAGAATTAAAACTCTATTTTTTCTGGTTCATGTACAACTTATATAGATCTTTATAATAGAATAACAATACGACACAGAAGGGGATATTGTTTTTTACTTGTGTTTCAACCCGGTCCCTTTCTGGTTTTACCTGGGTAACTCTCTTTATTTTGAATCGGCATCCAGGACTAGGCCATCCCAGAGCAGGCCGCCCTGCATGGGGATGTCAGCTTCACATCCCTGCCTGCTCTTCAGGAAGGCAGGCTTAAAGCAAGGGCCAGTCTCACAGGGCTGGAAGACAGCCATGGACTCAGGCCCTTGGGTGCCCTCGGAAAGCTAGCCTGGGCCCTCGTGCGACCCAGGAAGAACAACCAGACAACAAGGAGATCCCTAGTACCTTGTCCCTAATAATCCAAAGGAAGAACACCTGCCTTTCTACACAAGACTTAGCTCTGCTCTGGTAGTCAAATGAGCCCTCATCAGAACTTCACGGGGATTCCAGCTATTTGAGCGCGCCACAGGAATCCATGGCATGCAGCCAGATTTCTGGGCTGGGAGTGACCAGAGGGACTTGAAGGACAGCTATCCGGTCACACCATGTCTTCTGACAAACATTCTGCTCACCCTTGGAGGGGACAGGGTCTCTGGGAGCTGGGTACTTGGAGCCTGAGCTGAGCCTTGTTCAAATGATCCAGGACCCAGTCAGAGCTTCATAACCCATCCAAGCAGGGGTTACATCTTGGGATCTGTGGGACCTATTACCAGGTATTTTGAGACCCGGTGGGAAGGGAGCCCAGGAATGGGAGCTTCCACCCCCAGGCCAGCCCGATCATAGATCCAGTGCCCAGTCAGATGTTTTCCTCCATCAAGCAAGGAAGACCTCCCTGGGCCTTGGCAAAATAGCAGGCCAGGAAAGCGAGTCCGAGGCTGGGGGCTTCCATCCCAGGGCCAACTGTGCTCTGACCCGGGGCCCAGTCATAGCTTCTTACTTTGGCCAGGCAGGGGAGACCTTCCCAGGCCTGCAGGACCCTCATCTTGAGCATTTTGAGACAGATGGCTGGGGCATGGAGCCCAGGGCAGTAAACTTCAAGCCCTGGGCCAGCTGGAGCTCTGACCCAGGGCCCGGTCAGAGTTTTCTAGCCTGGCCAAGCAGGTGAGACTTCCCTAGGTCAGGGGGGCATCAGGGCATCATCCTGAGTACTTAGAGAGACGACCAGCCAGAGCAGGGCCCAGGGCAGGGGGCTTATACCCCAGACCAGCTGGAGTTCTGACCTGTAGGTCGATCAGAGCTTTTTACCCTAACCTAGCAGGGGGGACCTCCCTGGGCCTGCCAAACCCCACCTTGAGCACTTTGAGACTAGGGGGTCTAGTGGACAGAGCACAGGGGTGGATTCTTCAACAACACGCAGGTCAGAGCTTCTTACTCTAGCCAAGTGGTGGACCTCCCTGGCTCTGCGGGACCCCATATGGGACTCTTTGCAACATAGCCAGCATGGAGTACAGGGCTTCAAACCATGAGACAGCTAAAGCTCTCACCCCGGGCCCAATCAGACTTTCTCCCCCATGTCAAGCATGGGAACCCTCCCTGGGCCTGCAGGGGCCCGGTCCCAGGCACTTTGCAGCACAGTGGGCCAGGTAATGGAGCCCAGGATGGTGGCTTCTACCCCAGGTTCAGCCGGAGGTGTCACCTCGGACCCTGTGAAAGCTTCTTAACAGAGCCAAGCAGGAGAGCCCTCCTGTTGCCTGTGGGACCCCATCCAGGTCACTTTGTGACATGGGGGCTGCACTTTGTGACATGGGGGCTGATAATGGAGCTCAGGACGGGGATCTCAGCCCAAGCCAACTGGATCTCTGAACCAGGGCCTGGTCAGAGCTTCTTCACCTGTCCAAGCAGGCGAGTCCTCTTATGGCCAGCGGGACCCTGCCTTGTGCAATTTGAGATATGGTGGGCTTGAGCAAGGAGCTCAGGGATGGAGGCTTCCTTCCCCCCCCATCCACAGCCACAGGGCACCCATAGCTATGACCTGGGGCCCGTCAGAGCTTCTTAACCAGGCCAAGCAGAGGAGCCCTCCCCATGCCTGCGGGAACCCTTCCCCGGCACTTTGCCACACAGGTTGCTGATAATGCGGTCCAGGACAGAGGTTTCCGTCTCAGGGCTAACTGGAACCCTGACCCAGGGCCCATCTGGGGTTCTTCACCCAAGCAGGGGAGCCCTCCCCAGGATTACAGGGTCCCGCTCCAGAATCACTGTGACACATTGAGCTAGCACACGGACCCCAGGTCCCAGGGTCATCAACTATGTCCCACATGAGCACTACCCATTCTTGTAATCTATGCACACCGGGTGACAGAGGTGTAGTATCTTGTATTTGTATTTATCCTTCTCTCCTGTTGCTTTCTTCCTAGCTGCTCAGCCAGTGTGAATGTGCTGAGTGGAATGTTGGTGTGGTGATGATGAATGGAATGTTTGGGTGCCTGTGAGGTGAGGTGTGACAGTTGGAGTATGGGCTGAGCAGCAGGCAGGCTGCTCCTGATGGGGCTGCTGTACATGGATCTACCAATCTACAACTTAATAGGAATAAATCATCTTAAATCACACTCAGCTACCAGACCTTGATTACAACAGAGGGGTACATTTGAGAGAATGTATCCGGTCTCCTGGATCTCTGACTGGACTTGAAGTTTCAAATGAGCCCTCATTGGGACTTCCAGGGCAGCTCAGAATTCTGAACACTGAGTCACAGCAAGGAAATGGTGTGTTTTATTATTTTAAGTACAAAACGTCACCAACAGCGTTGGCACAGCACATTTTGCACTACCTATGTAAGCGCAGTAAATGACTCTTCTAATTATAATTTCACATGTAATGTGTTTGGGCATATCGTATGGGAGAGGGATAGGCCAAAATCATGGCCAAGTCAAATGACACTTCTGCAAGCAACTTCCACTGAACAATACACACATTTTTGTCAGGAGAACTGAGATGATATACTGAGTTTTAGCACACAACCCTGCAATCTTTGAGCAGGCGTGTGCGCCTCTTTTTTGTTTTTAATCAGGATAGTGACCACAGTCATTAAAATAGTTTTGGGTGGATCACTAACTCCTGTTTTATATTGCACACATTACACATCTACACATCTACACTCACTAGGGCCCTTACACGCACCGCACCTAACGGCTAAGAAAAAAGATCTCCGCCAAGAAGGCTCACTACGGGCGCCGATCGGGTATTGCAGCGCCGACCCGATAAGGAGCAGACCCAGTGATGAAGCAAGACACCTAGCTGGCTGGGTGTGTGAGGGTCTCTTTCTGAAAGGAGAAAAGATTTTCTCCGATCTTCATGAGCACTCATATGCTCTCTTTACACCCATTGACATGTAGGACTCTTTAGGAACAGCATACTCCTTCTTGTTGTGGTTCCGTGGGCCTGTATGCTGGACCTGTTTAATTGGCCCTTAGTCCCCCCCTGTTGTCTTATGATATAGATGATCTCATTAGTATATTTGGTCTCCTAGAAAATGTGGCCTAGCAGCTGGAGCTGCCCACTTTGAAAATGGGGAAGCATGTCTGAATCCAGACCTCAGCTCAGCATCTGGTGATTCTAGCAAATCGCTTAAAAAATATGCAATGTTTGGTTCTCATCTAAAGTGTTCTAATGCCCTTGGTCCAAGTCTGTGCTACATAAAAACTGAAAAATGAAAAAATGGTTTGTCTTTGACATTGTGCTAAACATTTCTATTCTTTTTGGATCACAGCTTTTTCAGTAATTTACAAGGGTAGAACTAAGATAAATTTGTACATAGCGGTTTCGGAAATCAGTACATTCCACTTTTAGGAATCACATGTGCTACGATGCTGAGCATCGCCATCAAGATTTCCTTTAATGTTTCCTATTCTTCTTTTCGCATTTTTCACATTTGCACATCACATTTCCCAGAGCTAGGAGGCCTTGAACAACGAATCCGCGAGTGAACCAGCATATCACTTCTCCATTTGTTTCACAGCAGGTTTTCTTTATGTGTCGCCTCTGATTTAATCAGGCAGCTGACACTTTTCCTGCTTGTATTGAATTTAATTTCGCACATCACATGAAATGCTGGAGGTGTGGTTGTTGGCTCCTTCCTATAAACAGCAGGGTGAAAAAGCTACTAGTCCAGCAGTTCTTTGCTCTATCCTTAATTTCCTTGTTTTTCTCAAGAAAGGCAACTTGCTGCGTGTCTTGATACTAATCTGATCTTTAATGCTGATAAGGTTGCCTCCTGAAAATCAATTCCCGCGTATCTGTCTCCTTCTTGTGAGGTACCAGAGGTCACTGTGACTAAGCCAGGGCATGACGGCCAGAGGCAGACGTTGAGAGGGAACTCAAGGCCATCTTCGCTGATATATTTAAGAGCAGACAGTGACCTTCGGCGAAGTGTTTTTTCTTTCCTACATCAGATACTGTCTGCCAACAAGGCACAGAAATAGTGGATCTATTATTAAAAAAAGATGATGTCGTATTCAGGCTTTGTGGTGACAGTGAAGTGTTAAACGATCGCTTATATTTAGAAAAGGTGCGATTAGACACGAATCTCCTACTGAACGCGCTCTGCAGACAGCGAAAATTACAATGACAGTAGCACGCCAGGAAAGAAAGGGATTTTCTCTCTACACAGCAGGCTGACGGCTTGTATAGGATCAGAATAGATTTTTCACAAAAGAACCATGTAATCTGAAAGATAAAATCACCAGTGCTATATAAACGCAATTACCATTTCATTACAGTAGAACCTAAGGTCACATTTCTAAAACATAATTTTGCAGTGTTAAATGTATGTTATGATCCAGCGCCAAACCGGGGGTCTCTGAAATGGACACAGCAGACAATGGGCCCCAAACATTACAATACACAATTTCTCACCATTTAACAGACCCTACGAGAATGACGCTGAATATGCGTTTAAGTCGTGACGTTGATTTTGTCTTTACTCATCTAAAGGGAAAAACAGATTATCTAATCAATCAATTAATCAATCACATGACTTTATTCGGCATAAAAGAATACCATAAAAGTACAATAAAATACATCAAGGTTAAAAACTAGTTCAGCAATCTAAAAGTTTCCATAAAACATAATCAATACATCAATGATTAGGATACGCGTCCCCTTGCACAATTCCCTCGTAATACCTTGAAAGTGAATTACATCACTGGCGGGTGTATACTCCCCCAAGCCCCTAGTTGCCCTTAGCCTGAATGCTGCCCTTAAAAAATTTACAGTACAAAAAGAGTCAAAGCATCTGGGGACAACTTTAAAAATAACAAAGCTACCCTTGCCTGTTTAAATCTGGCTTTCTTTAAAATTCTCTTTAAAAATAGGATCCTAGGTTGTGAGTAAAAGGGACATAGTAAAACAAGATGAAGGGTATCCTGAGGAGACCGTAGGTCACAGCCACATGGTCCCTTCATCTCTATAGACAGTGTATATCCCGCCTGGTCAGCTAATACATGATGCAGGAGATTCAGCCTAAATCGTGTCATTAAGAATCTATCATGGGCATTATAAAAATAGGACAAATAAGGTTCAATGCCCATGGCTGTTTTAGTTAAAAGATATTCTCTTACAGACTGCTTAATCAGCTCCCTGTCGTCCCTGAGTGTTGTGGAATGCTTAAAAAACCGATCCTTAACCATAGCGTTGTCCTTCATGGATATTTTGGAAGGGTTGATAAAAAGATCCTCACATCCTATTCCCTCCAGGGTCTCCTTCACATATTTTAACCATGGGATTTTAAACCCCCGATCACGAGCGAGGCAGTCTGCTATAATCTGCCTGCAGAAAGTCGCCTCCTCGCTTGCCCAAATTTTGACCCAGCAGACTAGAGGTCTAACTCCCAGCCTGTCCGTAATATAGCCGACACCAAGTTCCTCATGGACAATGTGGGATGATGTGCTCTGGGGCACTTTAACCCCTTCCATGCGCGGCCGATTTTCGCCCTGTGCGAGGCGTTTCATTAAGCGGACGGGTTCATGATGAGCTCAGCTCGTCATGCGCACACGAGCACTGCGCAGCATGACGAGCTGAGCTCGTCATGAGCATGGAAGGGGTTAAGCAAACGCCGAAAGTACTTATTTTCCTCAACTTGTATGTACTTTACATTAATAGATCCCCATACCTCACTTCCATACATAACCTTGGCACAACACATGGAGCTATATAATCTCAAAATTTGCTCAGGTGACCACCGCCCTAACCTATGTGCAAAATTCATGATCGACCCGGAGCAACTAGTTAGATTACGACATTTCTCTTCCATTAAATTTTTAAAATGTAGACGGTCATCAAATAAAATCCCCAGGTACGAGAAGGAATGCACCTTTCCCAGGCGATGTAATCCAATGGTATAATTGTATATTGTATTTGGTTTTCTGCCCACTTCCATGACATATGATTTTGACAGGTTGGGGGACAAATCTAAATTCTCCATAAAAGAAACAAAGCCATCTATCAGAATCTGCAGCCCTTTGGGTGTGCGGGCAAGCAGGACCGCATCGTCCGCGTAAAGCAGGACGGGAATTCCTCGAGAGCCAATCCTAGGTGAATCCGCTTCTAAAGTGCTAAGTGCCCGATCGAGTTTATTTATATATAATGTAAACAAAAATGGGGCCAGAATACAGGCCTGTCTGACCCCACTAGAGCATGTGAAAGGTTCTGTAATGCTTCCCTCCTGACTATACCTAACCGTAGCAGTGGTATTTGAGTGCAAGGTTTTTAAAATATTAATAAGTCCCGGATCCACGCCAAGGTCACCCATGATTGCCCATAATTTTCCTCGGTTAACTCGGTCAAAAGCCGCCGTCAAGTCCATAAATGCCAGGTACACAGTCCCTTGGCTGGCAATAGTGTACTTGGCTGTAAGTAAATATAAATTAAGACATTGATCGGTGGTAGACTTCCCTGGCCTAAAGCCAAATTGAGTGTCAGTTATAATATGCTGATCCTCAGCCCAGTCCATTAGCCGGCTGAGGATGGCTCGCCCTAAAACTTTTGCTGACACATCGGTTAGGGAAATTGGACGATAACAAAGTGGGTTATCCCTGTTACCTTTTTTTAAAATGGGAGCAATCGTAGCTGTAGACCATGATGGCGGCATTACTGTGTCTACTGCTGTGTTAATAACCCTCGTCAGGATGGGTGCCCAAAGATCCACCTTGCTCAAAAAGAGATCGGGTGGAATCCCGTCTGGCCCCGGAGCCTTATTATGGGTCAAACCGTCAATCCCTACCCTGATCTCGTCCAAAGAGAAATTTATCGGGGCAATGTTTTGCTCCCCCCTGTTTTCCTCGTCCTGGTCCTTATCTGTACAATGGTTGTAGAGCCCATAAAAGTGCTCACGCCATTGCCCCGGCAAGATATTATTTGCTAGCCCAGGTTTATTTATCTCTTGGAAACTAGGGTTGTTTATAACTTTCCAAAAGGCAGTTGTATCCTTTAACTCCATTGCCTCCCTCAGGTCCTCCCAGGCTTGGGTTTGTAATTTTGTTTTACCGCCTTTAACGGCTAACTTATAATTTTTCCTGCAGAGGGTCCCCATACTCTTATCTCTCGGGGAAGATTTTAGAGCAACTTTCAGCTCTCTCAAGGCACGAGAGCAACTTTGGTCAAACCACCTTGGGTCGTCCGGTCTAGCTCTATTTGATGTAGTCCTGAGCAGACCATCAATTAATTGGGCGACACCCTCAAATGCCCTGATTAATTCGGCCCCTTCTACAGCCGGGTCTAAACAACTCAAGATGACCTGTTCGCCGTCATTAAGTAATGCACTATAAAAAGCTTCACTGTTGGCCTGTGACCATCTCAACCTCCTGCCCTGATCTATAGCGCATGCCAGCCCCCCCCACCCTAGATGGTTCCTGACGAAGATTCAACTCAGAAAGGGACAATACTAAAGGGTTGTGATCACTAAAAATACTCAGACAGATTCTAAAACCCTTCACCCAGTTTTTTAATGCAGCGGAAACAAAAATAAAATCAATAAATGAAGCACATCCCCTGCCTTTAAATGTGGGGTGGATTGATTTGTCCTTTTCGACATCAATCAAATCCATAGTGTGTATGAGGGCATGCGTGTTTAATAGCTTGCATAATTCCCGTCCCTCCCTGGTGTGTTCCATGTGCGGGCCCTCTTCCAGCGTGCATGTTGACCAATCCCCCCAATTAACTCTCAAATTTGGACACAGGTGGCAATTAAAGTCGCCTTCTAAAACCAGGTAGGGCGCCAGCTCCCCTCGCTCCTGAATATGAGTGAGCCTTGTATTTAACTCATGCAAATTTACATTACACTGGCCAGATGGTGACGCATTATAGAAATTTATAAAAATTAGCTTATAACTTTTATTATAAAGCCTAATCCCCTGCATAATATCTGAGTCCCAGTCCATGCCAGTCCATCTGCCCTGTATCCTGAGGTCGACATATATAACCAATCCTCCCCTTGCTCTCCCTGATGATGCCTTACATGCCGGTACAAAGTAAGTAACATAGCCCTCTAAGTGGAAGGTACTATTCTCAACTTCCCAAGTTTCCTGTAAGCAAATAATTTGAAATTTCCTTATATAGGATAGCCAATCTTCATTCTTAAATTTAGTAGATAAGCCTGCTATGTTCCAGGAAATTATTTTAAAATCTCTCTCATTTTGCCTGTCTGGACTAGCCAATATCAAGTTGGTTTGGGGCCCATGATCTTCCATATTTTTGTCGCTGGGTTCTAGCATTGAAACTGCTTGTTGATCTGAGCTAATTACACTTGCTACTTCCCCACATAGGCTGCCCTCTTCTGTCCCCCCCAAATCTATAACGGCAGCATTACTTACATGGACATAAACACCCTTAGTTGCCCCATGTGAGCCCAGTCAATCGATGTCATTTAGGTCTCTCACATTATTGAGGGGGGCATAAGGGTTATGAGTTTGGACTGTAAAGCCTCCCCCGTGCACTCCCCCCAAGTTCCCCTATATCTATCCTGGCTTGTCGGGTTCATCATATGCCTATAGAAGAAACCCAGTGGGAGCATTTTAACACTTAGGCCCCCCTCTTCTAAATAGAGCCCCTTACTCTGTGTGAGCAGCTTACGCACGAGCTCCGGGTGCCTTAGGGTCATGATCACGCAATCCCCTGGAAATGCTTTCCTGGTATTACTGATCCA
Organism: Calotriton arnoldi; assembly: GCA_963921515.1. Taxonomy (NCBI): domain Eukaryota; kingdom Metazoa; phylum Chordata; class Amphibia; order Caudata; family Salamandridae; genus Calotriton; species Calotriton arnoldi. The sequence goes on from CAWUFW010010574.1 coordinate 58,839, forward strand.
GGACACCCTTCTGGCCATCAGGATATGCCTATGCTCCATAATATTGAACCCTACGTTCCTACACATCCAATGTGCTGCCTTGTTAATCAGATTTAAGGTGGATTCTTCTCTGTCGCTCGTGCAAACTGGAACGCCCGTCAAGACCACAGTATATGGGCATGAGGCGGGGGGTAGATTTAAAACCGGCAAATCAGTGGTACCCCGAGCGCTTTGGGTGGGCAGCTCTCTAAGATGTTGATGTGTAGTGGCTCTATCAACTGTACCCATTGTGTTTGTGGGGGCTGTTTGCTGTACTGGGATAATGCCTGTGACCCCCGCCCTCAATTCCCTATGTCCCCTGGTGGTCATACTTATGCTGGCTCTGGTACCTGCCTGCGGAACTGGTGGAGCCGGGTGTAAAACTCTACCACCTACATCCTGTGTGCCTGTGGGCTGTTTGATGACCTCATTTTCTCCCCCCTCATCTGCTTCTACAGATGATGCAGCAGGCGATTTGGGAATATCCAATTCCCCTTGGCCACTAGATACACATTGACTTTCCACATTGACTGGTACATTATTCTTCACCAAGAGTAACACCAGTTTTTCCTCAATTGACCTTAATTTACCTAATAGGGGCCCCAAAAGGACAGTTATCATCGTTTCCACTCTTTTCCAATACTCAAGGTCAACCCCCTGCTCCACACTAGTTTCTTCAACACCGCAAGACATTTGATTAGCAACTAAACCTACTATATCAGGGGACCTGATTGCTTGGGTCTTTGGCCTAGACTTTTGCTTCTGTTTTTGTGTTAATTTAAAAGACGCCCCACCCCTCGTTCGCTTCGCTGGTGGCTCCTCGCTATTTAAGGGCTTCATAATACTAACACTACAGGGCTTAAATGCCCTTTTCGAACATGTAACAACCTCCCCACCTCCTAGACTTAATGCAGTTACTTTACTTGTGGTGGGCGGAGTCGACAGTGTAGCCCCATCCCCCTGCCCTACCCAAGAGCCGGGATCAATATCCCCCACAGTGTTCTGGAGAAAACTGCTACAGATAGTCTGTGCCTCAGTGGATTCTTGCAACAGGGGTGCAAGAATCCACTGCTACTACTGCTACTACCCAGTGTGTCCAGATACAAATGCTCAGCATCCTTAGCATCCTTAGGCGATTTAGACATAATTAGACCGCCCATAGACGAGCGTTTTTCAGCTGTGAGGGTGTCCAAAGAAAGTCTTTTTTCCGTGAGTTGAATCTGATGAACCAACACCGATTCCGCTCTAACCAGAAAGGCATCCAGGGTCCCCACAACCCCACCTCCAGTCAGGGGGCCCGTGGCCTTGCGTTTGTTCATTTTCCCCTGAGATTGCACTTAACCTGAAAATGCCACAAGAGCTAACAAGAGCTAACCATCAAAACAGTACCTTGTTAAGCTGTCCATGGTCCAACTCCTAGATAGTCTTGGTGCCGGGATGTCAGGGGGGCGGCCCTGCCCTGCCACGGACGGGCACAGACGGGCCCGCCCTTGGCCCTTGGCGTGGCCCGGGCACGCCCTTTAAGCGCCTCCTAACGCTAACGAGAGCAGCGGGCGCAAGGGCTGATGGGGCTTGTAGTCCCCCGGTCCTCCGGTGCTTTCTGGCTGCTAACTGCTGGGCAAGAGCAAAAAGTGCAGAACGGCCTCCCCCGTGCCAGTTAAATCAAAGGTGTAGCTATGCTGCAGATGTAGGCTCAAATTCTGTTTGATGTCTGTTGACTGGTGCGAGAATTCAGTAATTTGCGGCGGCTGGGACGGAGACAGATCTGTGCAAGCCAGGCCGGGGACACGGTCCGCACAGCTGCTGTCAGTCGGATGCTTTGTCTGGAGTGTAGTGTGCAGTCCGTAGCGCGCTGCACTTACAATCAGCTTTGATTCCCCCGGGCCGGAGTCGCAAGCCCGCAACACACAGCGGCCGCGGAGCGTCACCGCGTGGGGTCCAGGCGTCCCGCTGTTGGCGGCGATCGGCCCTTGTAGCAGGCGCACACCGCCGGAGTCAGGGATGTCAGCTGTGCACTGGTCCCGTGTGCCGAGATCCGCAGCCACCGTCCAATCCTCGACGGAGCACAGCAGGTATGTGTAGGCACACCCCAGACCCCAGGCCCGACACACAGAAGCCAAATCGCACCGCGGGAGTCCAGGGGGGCCCAAGCAATGGGGATGGGAGGAGAAAGTCAAAGCGTGTCCCAGCCGGCCCACGAGAGGCCTCGCTCACCGCTCCAGGACGTCGCAGCTTTCTTGCGGGAAGCGCAGTCAAGCCCGGCCCCATCGTATGCCCGGGGGCGGCCGGTGGCTCGAATCCACAGCCCCGGGGGCCCAGCTCCACAGCACCTCGCCACAGCTGGTGATTGGTCCGACAGCGCCCGCATCGCCTCCGGCCCGCTCCCTCCTTGCAACACTCAGGCAGCCGGCGCAGGCCTCAGCACGAACTCCGCCCACTTTCACCTATATTGTCAACCACTTTACTCTTGGGCGATGAATCATATTGATTGAGTAGTGTAAATTATTGACATGACTAATTAACCAAAATCTTAACAATTGTCATGAGGAAATAATCACAAACTCAAAATATCGTTAATCTGTTTATCTTCAGTAATTATAAGAAAATCTCATGTACAAAGTTACAGGGAAAGAAAATACACATTATAGGAGAAATATCATAAAATATGCAGACAAAATCACAAACATCTGAATCACAGTGAATATTATGGAGTGGATAGATGAAGAGACATAAGAGTCTTGGAGAGAAAACATTTGCAGACATTTGCAAATTTCCCTATTAATACATACCTAACGATTAAAAGTTAATGAAAACCACCACCCCCTGGCCACGAGGATAGTGACGGGAACCCGATAAGAGAAACCGGGATAAAGATAGGATCAGGAAATAGGTAGGCCTCTACCGACGGACACCGACGATCACCCTCTGCCTCTCTGGACCTACGAAGACTGCCTATCGTTTGACTTAGACACACCCCCTAAGAGCACCCCAATTATACCCTAATTCAACCTGACCATCCCACTAATCTGCAACATTTGGGAAAATCTCAACATTTCATTGGTCAATTTGTGGGGTGTTACACCACACCTCCATTACTTCATTTGGCTTTACATGCTCTCCTTTGTTCTTAACTCGTTCTCACATTTTACTTCACTGCTTATGAATCGATTCTCTATCCCCCATCACGTCACATTCTCTGATGAATAGCTTGTCCCTGTATTAGCAACTTTATTTCAAACAATGTATTGGCTAGACATAAAATGTTCATCAATTTGAGCCTTCCAAGGCATCTTGATGTCCTGAAATATTGCACGTCTTTCTTTCACTCTTGAAGGTTTCCTTCATCCGCCGCTGACACCCACCAAAGTTCACGTATAGGTCACATTTTAACGGCCTGTCTTCGGCCTTATGTCAACTTTAAACACCCAACTAACTGCTCACCATAGGCCCATTTTTAATACTACGATGAAAGAGAAATATAAAGAATATTAATAACACAAAAATGGAAATTACACTGTTTCCCTCCCACCATTGCACTAATCCCATGTTAATTCATATGAGCATTAATGTGCAAAGCATTATTATTTGCAATAGCATTATTCCACTTTGTCATTTTTAATATGCAAAAGCGATGTGTGGCCTAAGCATTTCATGTATTAATCTTAATTGCAATGCACGCGTGCGCAAAGCATCTCCCCGTGTTTGTGAGTATTAATGCATATTAGTACAAAACACACAATTAATTAATGTTATCTTGGGGCGTTGATCCGAGCAGGTTTACATGACGCAAACCCTGCTCCATCAATTCCCCCCTTTGATGGCTTTTTATGCCATCATAAAATATCCATCACCCATTGCCATTTCTTGTTTCCTCAGAAACTCGTACTTCTTTCACTTCTAAGTTTCTTCTTTTCACCTAAATCTTTCATTGATTCATAATATTTGCCTTTCATATTTTCTAACTCTATTTCTTCTAATTTCCTTTTTCTACCTTTACACTTGTTATCTACCTCTAGCATACTTATCTTTTCTCTTCTTTTCTCCACCTAATAAACTCTTACCAAAATCAGTGAACCATTTACCTATTTTTGAAAAACTCTTATTAATTTTCTCCCAGACACCATCCACCTCTAGTTGTGTTAAATCTCTATGTAAATTCGTAATATTCTTAATATACCCTTAAATACCTTTGCTTTTGTCAGGATTATAAGTGCAGCAATGTTGCACTTTTAGCATCCCACAGACTCCACCCTCTTTTGCCAATAATATATCAAGGGCAAGTCGATTTTGCATAACCATTGATCTAATTGCAACCATTTCTGTATCAATCAATAAGAACCCTCCAGCAGTATCAGTTGATAATCGATCAACCACTGTGGATAATTTTCGAATTTTGTGTGAATTAAGAACCACTCCAACTGAAGGTATTAACGCACCAAATATATCACCCACTATTTCTGAAAAACGTGCTCTCTTACTGCGTATTAATCCATGTTTCATCTCATTAATCTTATTATTTCTATCTACGTGATATACCTTAGGGAATACGATCTCAAAGTAACAACTACCGTACCAGTGGGCAGGCAGTCTATAATAAGCATTCCTCCCACACTCATAATATACACCTGGGAAAACAGGGTTTGTTCCTCCCTTTAATCCCCATCCTCCTGTTATTAAGAAATTATGTTCACATTTACTAGTACCTAAATAATAGTTGTTATAGTTAGTTTTTAGTCTTAGTAAGCAAAGCTTCCCCTTGTGATTCCAGTCCAGAGACATTGCAGCATAAGTCTCACCTTTTTCATAATTTCCTTCTCTAAAATCCCAAGGTGGTATATTAGTTTTCTGTTCATCAGCCTTTTTTATGGAATTCTTGTCTTCTATTCTCTACCATATTAATGAAATCCTTTTCTTCTATTTGTAAACTACCGGTGAGATTATTTTTGTGAGCATATATTAAATCTAAAGTTTGTGTAGTATGAAAGAACTCTCCCATATATTCAGCTCCTAAGCTACTAGATACTATATTTAAATTCTTTCTAATAGGAAGTTCGGAAAAGACCACATCTAGGTTAGAATAATAAAATTCTAATTTTCCTGTTACATAGAATAGACTTGTTAGTACACTACACGAAACACCATAGGTTAAAGGAAGTTGGTGATATGTCACACCCTCCGAGACAGATGATGGTAATTGCATGCAAACATAACAGTCACTCACATTCATCGTATTAATATATTCATACAATAATTTAGTAAAAACATTTAATGAGAAATCAGTAATTGATCTAACTTGATGATAAATACTTTCATCATTATGAACTATATTAGTTGGACTTTTAGTAATAACTTCCACTCTCATACTTATCGTATTATTAGTCTGATTTTTGTCATTAGTCACCATCAAGACTGGAACAACAATTGTTAGAATTAACCACAATGACATAGTTAATAAGACACCACATAAGCAAGCTCTAATACCTTTACGTTTTAGACTAGGTTTTGGACGTTCAATCACTGTAGATTCTACCATTTTTCCTTGTTAAAAAAATTAAAAATTAAAAATTGAACTTACTATTAATTTTCTTATAAACCTAATTCTAGGAAAAATGCAAAATTAATCTTCTTTTGTACAACCACACACTTAGATTATTTCTCGGCCTTCTCTTTTTAATTTTTTTTTTAATCAACTCTTTTTCTTGTTGGGCTTGTTCTAGGCTTTCAGCAAACACTTCTTCTTTTTGGATATCACTCTCAATCCATCCCTCTGTATGTTGGCTTCCTTCTTGATTTTCGGAAGCTTCTTCCTCACTCTCTCCAACAGCAGTCTTTTCAGTCCCAGTATCTGGTGACCACTCTACTCGGCTGGTACTTAGTTGTTCATCATCCACAGGCTCAGTGACATCTGCCTCTCTGGATTGTTCAGGCTGTCAACCTCGGGCTTCTGGTCTCTCTTTTTCCTTTTCCAGTTGCCGTTCAGCTTCTTCATGTGGACTTGGGACTCTTCTGGTATGGCTGGCATGTATCCAATTTGGTAGGCCACCACACTTTACTGCAGTTGTTGTAATCAATATGATTTAGTACGGTCCATGCCACCTGGGTTCTAAACACGACTTCCTAACGTGTTTCTTGACAAGAACCCACTCTCCTGGACTTAGATCATGCACTGGATTCAGCTGTATTTCATTTGCATCTGCTCCAACCTGATGAGACACAGAACGCACCATATCAGCCAGTCCTTTGCAATACTCAAGAATTACATCATCAGAAATGCTCATCAGTTTGTTTGCTGGTACAATTGCTTGTCTCATGACTCTTCCCATGAGAACCCCGTGTGGACTCAATCCAGTTCTCCTGTCAGGAATGCTTCTGATACTCATTAAGACCAAGGGCAAAGCATCAGGCCATTTCAGTGTTGTGGATGCACAAACGTTTCCTAATCTAGATTTTATAGTGCCATTGATTTGCTCCACAATTCCAGAAGCCTCTGGTCGGTAAGCACAGTGCAGCTTTTGTTCAATTTGCAATGCTGCGCAAATTATTCAAATTATTTCATTATTAAAATGTGTTCCCCTATATGTTTCTAGAATGACTGGAAATCCGTACCTTGGTATTAATTCTCTCAAAAGCAATTTAGCCACGGTAAGGCTATCATTTCTCCTTGTAGGATAAGCCTCTACCCAACGAGAAAAGAGACACACAATGACAAGTACATATTTCAAACATTACATGGAGGCAACTCAATAAAATCAAGTTGCAAACGTGTAAATGGTCCTGCAGCCTTTCCGATAGTTCCTGTACCCACAACTGTCCTTCTCCCTGGATTCTGCTGCTGGCAAACAACGCACCTTTGGCACAAACTCTCTGCAATGTACCTGAACTTGGGATTAAACCAGGTCTGCTTAAAGAGTCTGATCATTGCATCCCTTCCAACATGAGTCATCCCATGATAGACTCTTGCCATATGAGAAAGCATGCAATCGGGCATAACTGGTCTGTCATCTACATATACCCAAATTTCATCCTCTGGTGTTTTTGTACATCCTGCTTTTCGCCAAAGCTTTTTTTCCTCTTCACTAGCTTCTTCCTGTAACTGCTTAATCTCATCCCAATTGTTTATTGATGTAAACATTAAATGGCAATCAGTGATTTTTCTTTCTGTTTTCCTGTTAAGTGCAGCTGAATTTTCCGCACAGAAACGCACTAACTGATCTGCGTATTTGTTGCCACTGGTCACATAATCATTTCCTGATTTATGCGCAGAGCATTTTACCACTGCAATTTGTTTTGGCAATTGCAGGGTATCCAATAAATCTTTCACAATTTTCCCTTTTTTAATAGGGGAACCTGATGAAGTCATAAATCCCCTTTGCATCCATAATTGGCCAAAATCATGCACCACCCCAAAACCATATTGACTGTCCGTAAATATGGTTACCCTCAAATTTCAGGAAACTTTACAGGCTCTAATCAGAGCGTATAATTCTGCAATTTGTGCTGATTTTACCCCAAATAGGTAGGATGCTTCCACAGTTCCAGTTACCGTGCATATTGCATAAGCAGCGCTCAAATCTCCTCTTTTATTCCTCAAACATGATCCATCAACAGACAGAACATTATCAGATTCTTCCAAAGGCACATCTTGGATGTCGGCCCTAGGTTTTGTACAGAATTCTGTCACATCCAAACAATCATGATCTGCTTCTTCTGTTACCTCCTCCTCATAAGGATTTGGTAGTAGTGTTGCTGGATTTAAGGTGGTACACCTCACAACTGTCACATTTTCAGCACCCAAAATCACTCTCTCGTACCTAGTCAGCCGACTGGGAGTCATGTGCTGAGTTCGTGTTTTGGTTAAAAGAATCTCCACAGAATGTGGAGCATACACTTTGACAGGATAACCCATCACAATTGCTTCACTTTGTTCCAAACTCACACATGTAGCAGCAACTGCTTTCAAACATCCTGGTAATGCTGCAGCCACAGAATCTAACGTAGCAGAAAAAATGCCACTGGACGTCTAGTCAATCCGTGTCTTTGAGTTAACACTGCTAATGCACATCCATCTCGCTCACAACAGAACAATGCAAATTCTTTTGTATAATCAGGCATTCCCAATGCTGGTGCTTGGCACAAACTGTCTCGCAGATTTACAAAAGCTTCCATACTCTCATCATCCAAATCAATCAGATCAGTCACATCTTTATGCGTCAACCTCTTTAAAGGTTTTGCAATCACTGAAAATCCATTTATCCATTGTCTGCAGTAACCAACCATTCCCAAAAACAGTCGCACTTCTTTCTGGGTTCTTGGAGGTTTCATCTGTTTAATTGCCTCAATTCTTTCTGGTGTCACTTTTCTAACTCCTTTCTCAATCCTGTGTCCTAGGTATTGTACTTCTTGTTTACAGAACTGCAATTTCGCATGTGACACTTTATGTCCCCCTTCTGCCAGATGGTTCAAATAAGGCCATGGTATCTGTCACACACGCTTTTCGAGTTTTTGATGCCAACAGTAGGTCATCAATGTATTGAACCAAAACCGAATCTTCTGGCATTACCAATGTTTCCAGACATTTTTTCTGAATTTGATTGAAAATCGAGGGGCTTTCTGTGTACCCTTGAGGAACTCGGCACCATGCCAAGACACGGTTTCCAAACCGGAAAGAAAATAAAAACTGACTGTCTGGGTGTAGAGGGATTGAGAAAAATGCTTGGCACAAATCAATTACTGTGTACCATTGGGCATTACAAATGGAATCTGGTAAAGGATCACTGCTGGGTTTGGCACGATTGGACAACAAAGTACCACTATCTTATTGATTTTTCTCAAATCTTGCACTATTCTGTATTTTCCACTTGGTTTTTTAATTCCCATAATAGGTGAGTTACAAGGACTGCTCAGTATTTCTTTTAGAATGCCTTGTTCGATCATTTGATCGATCACAGGAGCAACTCCTGCCATTGTCTCAGGACTCATTTTATATGGAGGAGTGTTTGGGTAATGAGCACCAGGTTTCACTGTAACCTAAATAGGATCCACATTTTTCATTAACCCTATTTCCTTTCCTGTAAATTCCCATACATCTGATCTTACTGTCTCTCTCAGCTCATCAGGCAAATTCTGTTCTGTTAAAAGTGAATATAGTTCATCCACTTCCCTCCCTTGCTTTGCTAGCATCAACTTAAATTCAACATCCTCATCAGGTGTCTGAAATGCAATACCATCAGGTGTACAAAAGATGGTACAATTCATTTTGCATAGGAGATCTCGTCCCAATAGATTTACTGGGCTCGAATCACATACCACAAATCGATGCATGTCTTTAAACCTCCCAATGTGAACCTCAATTGGTTCTGTAACTGGAGTTTTAATCTGCTTATTTGACACTCCCACAACTTGGATAGTTTCTCCCGAGAGGGGTAGGTTAGGAATTTCTGCTGCTCTCACAGTAGAACGGATAGCACCAGTGTCCACTAGGAATGTAATGTTGTTACCTTCCACCTTTCCATCAACAAATGGACCTGACTGATCTACCTCCAGAGTTGCGCCAAGCACGCACTCTTCCTCCCCCCTCAGGCACCGTCATTGGCTACTCTCCGAATCACTCTCATTACACTGCAACCAATATTGTGGAATCATCTGCACATTTGGGTTCTTACCATGTGGTTCCATAGGAGTAAATCCAGTATTCACACTGTATCTCTGCACCTGAGCACCTACATTACTCTGCATAGGAGCTTGGGGCACCTGTAACTGTGGTGTAACTATCTGCTGCGGCTGTTGCTGTTGTTGGGTCACAACCACTTCATTCTGCACCTGTGAATTTAAATTTTGGTTTGTCCCATTAATTTTTACAGTGCTTCTACACTCGTTTTTCCAATGTCCAATCTTACCGCACGCATGACAAGGAAATTTTCTTTTCAAATCATCTTTAACAAATCTTCCTTTACCCTTTCCAACACCTGGTACCTGACCATTTTGATTCTGATTATTCGTCTGCTCGACACTATTTGCTTCCTGTTGCTCTGCTACCTTAACTTACGCCCACATAATTTTCTCCTTAAGCTTTTTGTGTCTTGAATCAATGTCGTTGCTGCAGTACTTTGCATATCTCAAAATCTCATCGATCGTTTTGCTTTGCCAGCAAATCAAATGCTGTTGAATCATATTACTAATCTCTGGTTTCAGTCCAAACACAAAACGATACACAAAATGTCCCATATTCTTGTCACCTATATTCTCAAATCCGGTATACTGCTTAAACACCTGTAACAACCACTCATAGTATGCATGCGCTGACTCTTTTGGCTCCTGTGTTGTCCTATCTATTTTTACCCAATCAGTTTCCTTCGGGGACATTTTTCCTTTCAAGAAAGTAATCACCTGATTGTACTTTTTCATCACCTCATCTGAAGGTGCACCAGTTTTAGGGTATCTTGGATATTCTTCTTTAGGCCAATCAATAGTTATCTTACACTCTGTCCACAAATCAGCCAGAACTACAATCTCGAATAGACCATCTAAGTCCATCACCAATACCTTTGAAACCTTCACAAACCTTTCCACCTGTTTATACCATTCCACGGGTTTTTCTCTCAATCTGGGAAAATCATTCGTAAAGGACAAAATATCCTGTCTATTCCAGGGAACATGAACATATCCACCACCTGGAACTTCCTTCATTGGACACACCATTTCAACCTGTCCACTTGTTTTTAATGGATACATCGAGGTACCTTCTGTAGGGTTTAATTCATTTTTTCTTTTCGACCATCTTCCTTTCCAGCAATCAACATCTCCCCATTTCCTCAGAATCAACATCAATTCCTTTATCTGTAACCTTTTACCAGACAGGTTCAAACTTTCCAAGTCCCTGTCAGTGAAATCCATCCTGTATGTTTTCTGCAATACCTTCGATCTCTCAATATCTATTCCGTAATCAACAGCAGCTTCTGCTATCTTCTCATGCAAATTCCTTGCTTTCCATGTAATATTCTTACACAAAAACAATAATTCCTCATCTCTATAAATACTTAATCTATCTGGACTGATCGTACCAATTATCATTTCCTCCAAATCCACCTTCAATCTACACACATCTATACTTTGTGGTAGGGGTTTTCGTTTTTCCATTCCCTTTATCCACTCATTCAGCTCTTCTGGTGTGGGACCTACTGAACTTTCAGATGCAGAATCACCACTCTGTGCTGTTCTCCTAGGATCTATTTGAACATTTCTTCTTGGAGTTTCATGTACTACTTCTCCTACGGGAAGATCCATTATGGTAACATTTTCTTCCATTCGTTCAACTGGACTAGGTATAGTCATTGTCTCATTCCTCATACCACTTGTCGGAACTGTCAAAGCATGTACTCCTGATATACTCTGTTTATTCCCATACAATGAAACTATAGGACCTATTGTTACAGGTACTGATAATGCTTCTGCATTCAGGTTTACCTGTTTAACTTTCTGAATTAATTCTTCTCTTGCTTGGTTTTGCAACTCTGTCTCTCTATCCGGTACTACTCTTGTAACCACCGGAACTTGTGGAACCTGCGGAATCAGTGGAGATCCCATTATCGGGGCATTTGGAACTACTTCTCTTGGACTTTCCTGATACAGTGGAGGTCTTTTTGTTATAATATCCTCTAATAACTCGTCATCTGAATCATTCATGTTACAACTCCCTCTTTGCATTTCAATATTATTCTTTTTCTCCTTACATTTGCCTCCTATTGACTCATCATTAACCAAGACAGGGTACAATCCTTCCGTCACTACAGCTCTTCTCCATCTTTTCACTCTCTCTTGCCTACTCTCAAAGGGATATCTGGTCATGATATTTCTGTATTTTCTTCCACCCCTGTATTTCTCTCGCTCAAAAGCCTCATATTCCAATTCCTCAAGTGCCTCATACTGAGTCGGTCTAGGTCTAGGCTCCAACACATTCATCCGATCTCTTAAATTTTGTAAAATTCTCATATTAAATGTTCCATGTTCCGGAAAAGCCAGAACACCATCGCGCTCAGTATACTTCATCCAATTCTCCAACCAAGTGCACGTATGATATCCACATTCTAGCATCATATAAGATGCGGGGGTTCCTGGAGGCGGAATAAGAATTCCCTCCCTTGTTACTATTGGTCTGTCCTTTCTGAAGAAATTCCTGATTTTATTAAGAAACTTCATTTTTCTCAACTGTCCCTTCAAAATGTGACTCAAAATGTCAACAAACCCTTCGTACTTCTGTAGTCTCTATTAGGCAACTGTCGTCCAATACCAGCGCGACTCACACCAACCGACCAATCAGAGCACTGCTACGTCAGTAATGTCTCAACCAATAGAGATGCAGCTTACAATAGCTCATCCAATCACAGCTTTAGAAGCTCCCGCTGCCTGACCAATGCCAGCGCGGCGTTTTCTGACGTCAGTATTACTCCTTCTACTGATCCTCCCTTTACAAAATGTCTCGGCAAATTTTTCTTAAGCTTTTTTTCTTAAAGAAATCTTGTTAATAACGACATAAAAAACAATGCTACCTTGTCTGTTTTCTAAATAAAGAGATAGTTCTCACTTTTCCAAAGAGAATTTTCTCTACGAGCAAGAATAACGACCCAACGCTATCTCACCCTTCAATAAAGCTCCAGGAGGACATGTTACTTCTCCAGGGATAAGGCCAAAGTTTCTCAAGAGGACTTTTTGGTATGAAAAGGAGTCTTGGTACTCCTCTGGGGATAAGGCCAAAGTTTCACAGGTGGACCCTTCGCTATAGCACTCCAAATCTACTCTCATACGAATATTCCCTAATGCAACACCTACAGCCTTTCACTGTTCAGTGTTGTGACTTACAGACAAAGTACTTCCATAGTGGGATACGTCTATCCACACTAATTCCCAGCCTACTTCAGGCTATGACTTTACCCCGGGCAACCTTCTCACCCGTATATTCAAGATGACATAAAAACGCGACATTAACTTTTTGGGTTAGAACACATATAATTAAATCAATAATCAATAATCAACTAATCAATAATAAACCATCATACTGCTACCAAGAACTGATCCAGCGCCAAACCGGGGGTCTCTGAAATGGACACAGCAGACAACGGGGCCCAAACATTACAATACACAATTTCTCACCATTTAACAGACCCTACGAGAATGACGCTGAATATGCGTTTAAGTCGTGACGTTGATTTTGTCTTTACTCATCTAAAGGGAAAAACAGATTATCTAATCGTTTCTTCTCTATTTTAGCCCTTAAACCTATATTGTCAACCACTTTCCTCTTGGGCGATGAATCATATTGATTGAGTAGTGTAAATTATTGACATGACTAATTAAATAAAATCTTAACAATTGTCATGAGGAAATAATCACAAACTCAAAATATCGTTACTCTGTTTATCTTCAGTAATTATAAGAAAATCTCAGGTACAAAGTTACAGGGAAAGAAAATACACATTATAGGAGAAATATCATAAAATATGCAGACAAAATCACAAACATCTGAATCACAGTGAATATTATGGAGTGGATAGATGAAGAGACATAAGAGTTATGGAGAGAAAACACTTGCAGACATTTGCAAATGTCCCTATTAATACATACCTAACGATTAAAAGTTCAGGAAAACCACCACCCCCTGGCCACGAGGATAGTGAAGGGAACCCGATAAGAGAAACCGGGATAAAGATAGGATCAGGAAACAGGTAGGCCTCTACCGACGGACAGCGGCGATCACCCTCTGCCTCTCTGGACCTACGAAGACTGCCTATCGTTTGACTTAGACACACCCCCTAAGAGCACCCCAATTATACCCTAATTCAACCTGACCATCCCACTAATCTGCAACATTCGGGAAAATCTCAACATTTCATTGGTCAATTTGTGGGGTGTTACACTACACCTCCATTACTTCATTTGGCTTTACATGCTCTCCTTTGTTCTTAACTCGTTCTCACGTTTTACTTCACTGCTTATGAATCGATTCTCTAACCCCCATCACGTCACATTCTCTGATGAATAGCTTGTCCCTGTATTAGCAACTTTATTTCAAACAATGTATCGGCTAGACATAAAATTGTCATCAATTTGAGCTTTCCCAGGCATTTCGACGTCCTGAAATATTGCACGTCTTTCTTTCACTCTTGAAGGTTTCCTTCATCCGCCGCTGACACCCACCAAAGTTCACGTATAGGTCACATTTTCACGGCCTGTCTTCGGCCTTATGTCAACTTTACACACCCAACTAACTGCTCACCATAGGCCCATTTTTAATACTACGATGAAAAAGAAATATAAAGAATATTAATAACACAAAAATGGAAATTACACTGTTTCCCTCCCACCATTGCACTTATCCCATGTTAATTCATATGAGCATTAATGTGCAAAGCATTATTATTTGCAATAGCATTTTTCCACTTTGTCATTTTTAATATGCAAAAGCAATGTGCGGCCTAAGCATTTCATGCATTAATCTTAATTGTAATGCACGCGTGCGCAAAGCATCTCCCCGTGTTTGTGAGTATTAATGCATATTAGTACAAAACACACAATTAATAAATGTTATCTTGGGGCGTTGATCCAAGCAGGTTTACATGACGCAAACCCTGCTCCATGAGTTACATTCTGTCAGGGTACAGAGCTTTTCTGATCTTAAAAGTGCACAACTCCATTGTGTGCAGTGGCATTTTAAATAACAAAACAACATTTAAAGAGACCATAACTTAAAGAACATATTTATATCATATTTGGGTATGTGTCAAATAACAATAGACTGCTGCAGTCTCACCCAATGCAGTTTCGTCTTTCTCTGTGCATCCTTTTAAAATCATGAAAGCTGTCTGATTCTAACCCTGCCTTTTCCTCACAAGGTCAATCAATAATGGCTGCTCCTCTACCCAGCAACAGACTGCTTTATCGGCTTACGTGTGGCTCGACACTTCCTTCCAATTGTAACACAAAACGTCTCTAATTTTCAGCATTGTGTTCATTCAATTATATATTTAACTTAACTGGCTGTGAAGAGGGATTGATTGCACATCTATGCCAGTAACATTGAACAGCTCGCCGTACGGTATTTGGACAAAATATTGAATTATAAATATCAAGATACACAAATATCGAGTTTTTAATATCGTGACACATAAATCTCGTGATGCAGAAATATAGTTGACAAGAATATCGATTTTTTTTAGGCAATTCATATCTCTTACAAGATAGCTGTATTTTTAATATTGTTTTCAATAATATAGTTGTTAAAATATTCGTTTTTTAATAATTTTTATGTGTTTTAGTAATACATTTTTAATTGAGTATTACTTATTTCATTGATCATTAATTATGTATATTGTGCAATTATTGTCTTTTTTAAGTTATATTTTAGTTGTGGATTGTTTGGTTTGTAGGAGTATAGTGTGGGACGTTAATTAAGTAATGGTTGATTATTAATTGATCATTTATTATTAATTATTTAATTAATCATTTAATTTGTGTAATTATTAGATTTTTGAAGTTATATTTTAGGTGCGGGTTACTGGGTTTGTAGATGTATAGGGTGGGAAGTTAATAAAGTAATAATTGATTAATACTTCATTCTTAATGTATTATTACTTATTTAATTGATTGTTAATTATGTAAATTGTGTAGATATATTTTTTACATTAGGTTGTTAGGTGTGTTGGGGTTTAGGGTGGGAAGTTAATTAAGCAATAATTCATTAGCAATTAATTATTAATGTATTAATCATGTAAATTGTTTAATACTTATATATTTTTTACATTTTATATTTGGTGGGTGCTGTTGTTGTTCTAGGGGCATAGAGTGGGAAGTAAGCTATTTTGTCTGTAATTAATTAACAATTATGAATTCACTTATTAATAATTATTTAATTGATAATTACATTTGTTCATTGTGTTGTACTTCGTTATTTTAGTTACATTTTAAGTGTGGTCTGCTAGGCTTGTGGGAGTATAGTGTGAAAACTTGATAGAATAAACATTATAACATTTTTTCTAATTTAAAATTAATTATTAAAATTCTTAATAATCATTTAAATTGTTTAATGATGTTTTTAATTATACATATATACAATTTATGTTAAGAGTTGTATTTTTCTGGTCAACTAATAGGGTCATTAAAATATGTTAAGTGTTTGTAGTGAAGTACTTTCCCTACTGTTGTATAGACTGGAGTGGGAATCATGAATTTAACCCCGCCAATGTCCCACGCTTTCCCTACTGTTGCACAGACTGGAGTGGGAATAGTTCAGTTTACCCCTCTGAAGTCCAACGCTTTCCCTACTGTTGCAGAGACTGAAGTTGGAATAGTACATTTTATTTCTATGAAGTCCAATGTATTCCTACTGTTGCACAGACTGGAGTGGGAATAGTAAATGTAACCCCTTCGAAGTCTAACACTTTCCCTACTGTTGCACAGACTAGCGATGGAATAGTAAATTGAACCCCTCTGAAGTTCAACGCTTTTCCTACTGTTGCACAGACTGGAGTGGAAATAGTATATTTTTTATTTTCTTATTTAAATACTTATTTTTTAAATTGCTAAAATATATATTAGTATTATTTGTTTGTTTGTTTAATTTTATATCATTTGTTCATATATAAATATTTATTTGAACTTTTGTAATATGTGCAATACATTTTGTTAATATTATAGTTTTTTATGTTTCATTTAAACCCACACATATATATATATATATATATATACACATATATATATATACATATATTTATGCTTTTTATATTAGTAAATTAAAAACAATAATTAAAAATGTAAAATCAATTAAAATATATATTTTTATTAATAGTGTTATATATATGTGTGTGTAAACATGTATATGTATAAATATATATATTTTTGTGTTTTTATATGAATATATATTTATATATATTTTTAAAAATTAAAAATGAATTATTTTATGCTGTTTTAATGTTATATGTTAAAATATTTTGGATTTACTATTTTATACTATATATGTAATGACAATCTATATTTTTGTTTGTTTTTTAATATTAGTGGGAAACAATATTTTTTCTTGATATTTTTGTATTTGCTATTATAAGTGTACAAAAACTATATTTTTGTACTCAATATTTTTATCATAATACTTTTGTATCACGATATTTGTGTGATCGATTTTATATTGGTAATCTTGCCACACAGCCATTAGCAAAGAAAACATCCTTTACATAACTTCTATTTAATCAGATGCAGGTGGAACTTTAGTGGAGGTTACTGTCTTCCTTGCCCAGTGTTAAAATGAAAGCCCTTGTGTATTCAGTTCCTGTCTTTGGTTGTGGTTAGATAATTCAGTGGAAGCTAAGTAGAACAGTCAAGTTTTACAACAGAAAGTGATAATATGTGCAGAATAGACATGCTGTATCTCACAGTAATCAAACCCAATACATCCAATGTCAAGTTATAGATAATATATTTAATCACAAGTTGGATAGGTATGGTAGTTAAAAACTGAACAACCCAAAATAATCCAAAGGTCCTAAAACATTCTGGAGCTGAGATACGAGCAAAAAAAGGCTTCTTACACTAAGAAATTTCTAGACATCAAGGTATCTGCGTAAACAGTTACATTGTGGACACCTTTCAAAATCTATGTAGTGTTTCATAATTCAAGGACAATTAAACTGTGGATAATGCAGGAAAAAGATAGAGAAGGAATCATGATCCTAGGACCCTCCCTGAGGTTCTTTATATTTTCACCTCCTTTATTGTAATTTTCTTTTGTATATATGTATGAGGTATTTGTGTAGTGTGAGCATACAGTCAATGGCTGATAGGAGATATAGCTGGTTATAGGATTGTTACTGCAATGTGATGTAGTGTTCTTTAAAGAGATGTGTTTTCAACTCTTTACTAAATTGGAGTAGCTTTGGAGCAGTCCTGTTGGATACAAGGATGATATTCCAAATCCTGGATGAAATAGACAAAAAATACTTGCTGCCTTAATTTTTCATTACTACACTTGTTAGTCTCCATTCTGATTGTGTCCTGGCCGTGGGTGCACCGAGAGTCACCAGAGATGATGAACTTGTCTGCAAGATCAGTGGGGGTGCTTATCATGATGGTGTCTTTCTCCTTCTTTTCCTTGGTATGACTTTGACACTGAAACACACAGGTGTTATTCGCTAAATTTCAACTTTCACAATGTTACTACGTATATATTTTTGCACACGAGTGGAAGGTTCATAGTCTAAATCTTTAATAAAAAGCAAATCAAATCAAATAGATAGTCCTTGGCTAATGCAGAAGAGATTGTTTTTAATAACAAACAGTCTTCTACACAAAGGTGAAATGGGAACCCAAATCACAAATAAGAGTGCTTATTTTGGCAAAAGGAAAATTGGACAGCATTTCTTGCTTATGTGTCTGTAGTGTAAAATGTCTACAAGATAGCATGTTGTTAATGCGGTGCCAGTAAGGCTGGGCTAAAGACCCAGCAACAATCAAGTTACACGCTGGTTCTTTTCAAAGCCTAGCTTGCCAGACAGTGACTTGGAGATGGGTTGGTGTTTTGTGGTTTCCACTCAAAGGGAAACTCCAAATATTATGGATAACTATCTCAGTAGTAACTGCTCATAGTGAACATGTTCTGTTGGCATGGGCATGTACTGGATTTATTGGAATCCACCATATTGTAGCAGAGAACTCTGTCTAATGTGATAGCACTAGCAGCTCTTTAAACAGCAATACCTCCAGAACTCCTAATTCATGGAATGGTCACTCAAAGAGATCTGAATTCAGAGTGACCAGTTCTAATCAACAGGTCACGCCTCAGTGCTATAGGATATAAGGGAAAATAAGTGTGTACATTCAGGTATGGGTAATGCTACTTGAAAGTTAGGCTAGTTGAGAAGTAGTGCAATATTTTGAAAAGACTCAGGGGCATATTAGCAAGACCGGCGATAAAATTATCGCCCTTTTAGCGGCAGGAAACTGCCGCTAAAACGGCGATAATGGGCTTGCTAATATGTGTTATAGAATTCCAATAGAAGCCCATGTTAGATGTGCAGGACATTCATGCCTGGGCTTCTATTGGAATTCTATAACGCATATTAGCAAGCCCATTATCGCCGGTCTTGCTAATATGCCCCTAGATTATTTGATGATTTCAACACTTATTCTGAGGCCTGGCCAGAATGGCTGATGGTGCTTATGGCTCCTCAGCAAAATATGATCTTTGAGACAACCTCTATATAAGCCACATTTATTTCCCAGGTTTCTGCCTGCTTTCCATGGCCAACTGCTTTCATCACAAATAAGTACAGCGGCTCATCTTCTTGAAATGGCAGAGCAGAAGGGCTTTTCCAGTAACTTAGGCTTGGGTTTAGACTTAAACAGAACAGCAATATGTTGTTGTGGCTAAATACCTTGTCTGAACTGGAGTGCAGAGCCCAATTCAAGGTCAAAGGTGAATACAAGGAACTGGCACAGGAGAGTCAGATCGAATGTAGTTCTGGAGACAAGACTACTGGCTGTAAACTAGCACCATTCAGAATGTAAGCCGGCTTCTAAATTCATATCTCCAACCAATCCAAAGACCCTTCTTGCACGGAATGTTGGCAGGGATAGGAGTTGGGAATAAGTGGTCACAGGGATGTGGTTTGATGTAAGCACAGGATAACCTTCCCAGGAGGCGTTAAAGTGTTACTGGGCAAACCTTTTGACACAGTACCTATGCAGACAATTCAACCCAATTTACTGTTCTTCCACAAGGGTTTATCATGGAAAGCTATTCGCAAGTTATCATGTCCAGCTGAATGACGATGACCTAAAGGTAAACTTCCATTGTGTTGTAAATGATCCTTGAAAAGAACACCATTCATGTCACACATGGACTCAAATAAGTGGCATAATCACAAACACATCATGTATACTTGGGAGGAAGTGTAGGACCCCTGTGGTGGGAGGCTGAGCAGAGCTTCCATAAGAGTTCCTCGTATCAGAGTTAGGTGAAATAGGTCTCTGTTGTGTATCAGATTGTCACCATCCCACAATCACAAGTTCCTCACTCCCCAGCTGTAAAGGAAGTAGTCATTTCCACAATGTGTAGGTATGGGAAATTGGGTTACTGGTTGAGGGGAGTTGTTGGAATGGGTGAATAGGATGTCAATGAATACCATGATATGTCCATGATATGTGCAGACCTGACAATAGCAATACCAATAAATACAATATCAATGTATGCCATAATGTGTGCCCACATAGCAATGTCAATACCCATAAATGCAATGTCAATTTATGCCATAATCTTCTCCCGCACAACAGTGTCGATACCAGCAGTAACAATATCAATGTAGGCCATAATCCTTGCATGCATAACAATGTTGTTACCAGTAGAAACAATGTTGATGTACATGATCTAGGCATGCATAACTATGTCAATATCAGTAAAGACAATGTTGATGTACGCTATGACACCTGTACGCGCAATGCTGAGAATGTCGATAAAAATGATATCAATAAATGCCACATTATTTTCAGAAGATCTAGTAAACTTGTATCATTGCTGTCAGATTCACCCAAGGTGACCTCCCCATCAACCCAGTGTCAGAGATGCATGGTCAGACAAGTCCTGCGACCCCAACCCATGCCTTTCAAGTGACAGGTCACAGATGGGTTTTCACTTAGCCTAAAGACAAATGCACACATGGGAAAACCCTGATCGTTCCCACAGATATTGTGTTGCACCACAAATGGGAATTTGGCCCCAATAAAACACATTTGGCCAAAGGCTCAAGTTCCCTAAAAATACCACAAAGCTTGATACCACATGTAGTACCTCGTCTGCACTCACCCTGAGATGGAGGACGAGGCGGACGGCACCTCCCAGTAACACCGGGACTGATGCCTTCTATGGAACTATGACGATGCCCCATGGGCTGAAACTATAACTGTTTGTACTTACCGCGGAGTCCGAGTACCCTTGGCCCCTGCCCGGTGGAGCTGTCCTATGCAGCTATAGTGGAGTCTGGCTCTGGGTCACCCCCTCGGCCGTCACCTACCCAGCCGTACATCGGACATTGGTTCTCACGGTCTTCATGGTTTTATCTGTCTCTCTCCTCGGCTGCTTTGACTGCTTTGTTCCCCCTGGAGTACTTTCCCCCTTCAGATCTACCTGACTGTGTCTGCTTTCCTCTCCCCTGTTTACCTTTCCCCCACTACCTTCCATTCCCATTATGACGTGTGTCTTGGATATGCTACGCGCTAATATCTTATATTATTGTGTAAGCTCACGTTTTTCTCCTAAGCATTTACTGGTAACTGCAACTGTAACTGTAACTGATGTAACTATGTAACAATGTTTCTGAAACAATGTCCTATCTCATGTAAAGCACTCTGATACCTCCGGGTCTAGCCAGCGCTATATAAAACATTTCAAATAAATAAAACTTTTCAAATAAATAAATAAACACTCAGCCAATCTGAACACAACATGCACACTGCACGTAGTGATCACGCACTCCCTAAGGCAGACATCTGGACACATACACACTAGCTCACACTAGCTCTCCCGGAGGTTGAGGTCCATCTGTGTTCTTATCTGATGCCCAAACTTGTTAATTTATGAATGAGATGCTTTTGCAATAATGCAAAAATTGTTTTATTTTACCTCACAAGATGTATATAATGTCAGCCGAAACTTCATACAATGAGAGACTTTCCTCAGACGCATTCTGTCGAGACTCTCCCAGCCACAGTGTTTAATTAAACCAACTTGTTCCTGCTTTGCCAAACACCTCTTGTCTTTTCATTTCTTTAAGGTAAATTCATATCCGAGCAACAAGGTGAAACCATACTCAAGGAGCAGCCCCAATTCTTGTCATGGTGAAACACAAGCAAACCCAAAATTAACTTGTGCTCAGCCCTCTGAATGCTTGGCACAAACACACTTAGGCTTAACTTAGAGGCAATGCGTAAAGTATTTATGCAGCATGCAAACAAAAACAAAGTGAAAACCCAACACAAGAAAAATCTCACACCAATTTAGAAAAAAGAGTAAAATGTGATGAATTATTTGACATCAAAACAACAAAAATCCAATCAATAGAAATGGAGATATGCAATTTAAATGATTTAAGGTAAGTATAGGGCCTAAAGGCACAAAGCGTCACTCTCGGGTATCGGATCTTGTGATACCAGGTGAAAGTCACAAGCTCAGGCCAACTACGATGAAGCACAAGCCGGATACAGGGACCAGATCACTCCCACTAAAAAAGTTACCTTCTAAAGTTCAACGCAAAGAGTTCCGTTTGTGATGGAGGAGACTGTGGGGAACAGGAAGAGTGTTCCAGATGATCGTCACAGTAGAGTGAAAATAAATTGGGTGTCGGGATACCACACCAAGGGTCTAGGACATAAGGGGCACCTCTTGGGGATCAGGAACTGACTCCAGCAGAGGCCAGCAGGGCTCAGGCAGGTCCAGGGTGCAGGTCAGGTGGACAGATGCGGGGAGGCCTCTGGAGCTTGTTATGTCCCTGTAGCTAACAGGAGGTGAGTCAACTGACCCTTTGACTCACTTCAGCCTGCCTGGGATGTATGGTGCATATCTAGTCTTCATTATAAGCAAGCAGGGCAGGCCGCAAGCAACAGAGCAGCAGGGCCTCCTTCTTCTGTATTATCCAGGCATCCAATATTTATACCTGGCGCCCACATTTCAGTAAGAGTTTCCCCTTATATAGGTGCTTGGAATTTTCTGGCTCCCTGCCCTGGTCCCAGTCTGAATGGGGGCACAACAGGCTAGTGTGAAGATCTTTGTGTGTGTGCAGAGGCAGCCCCATTGAATTACAAGTGTGGCAGGTGACAGCTCTCCCCCGTCATCCTGCCAGAGAGGGTCCATCTTGCCACACCCAGAATCTCTTTTGTGTGGCTGTCTAGGAGGAATACACAAACGCCACCTGCCAATTACACATAGTAATATGAGCCAGGAACAGGCTGCAGACACCAAATGGTTAGGACAAGAAAATGGCAACTTGCTAAACATGGCATTTTCAGATTTGTGAAATAAAATCTGACTTTACCATTAAAGGAGGTTTTAAATAACAATTCCTCAGATATCAAACTTGATATTCCTACCTGCTTCCAATCAAAAGTTAGCCTTTATTAAACATAATAGGTAACCCAATGTTTTTTAATGGGAGAGGTAAGCCTTGCAATAGTGAAAAACAAATTTGAACGTTTTTCACTATCAGGACTTGTAAAACTTAAAAGTATATGTTACATTATTTAAATGCAATGTACCCTGCCCTATGGGCTGTTTAAGAACTACCCTAGGGTTGTCTTATATGTAGTAGAAAAGAAGGTTTAGGAATGGCAAGAGGTTTATTTTGCCAGTTCGAAATGGCAGTTTAAAACTGCTCACTCAGTCTGCAATGGCATGACTGTGACATGTTTAAAAGGGCTATTAGTAGCATTTAATTTACATGCCCTGGTAGTACCACTTCATTAGGAACTTACAAGTAAATTAAAGTTGACAATTGGGTGGAAGCCAATGTTACCATCTTTTGGGAGATCACAAGTACTCTCCCACTATTATATCACAATATTATATCACTATTATTGAAGCATTGTTGATTTGTTGATGTTAAGCCTTCATTCGAGACAAATATCCATCCACTCAAGTACAGCTTGTATTTGAATTTGCACCAATGATTTGGATAGTGCAAAACCCATCCATCGCATCTTCAATTGTGAACAAATGCTTCAGAAATGTTGTCTAAAGTACACTGATTGTGGTAATGAAATGGAAGCTGAGGCTGTGCAAATCCAAACACGTATTAATGTGAAGTATGACACAGGGCTTAGCAAGTAGGCAGCTCTGGAAAAGGCACTATATTGTGGTAAATCCACCTTGTAACAATGTAATTACATCTGAAGCTGCTTTGAAGGCTTTCATGACTGAATGAATGATGAATGTCCTTTAGCCTTCAATGGTGTTTGTTGTTGCAATGTCTTCAATGGGGTAGTTTGTGTTACTTTTCCTTTGAGTTTCTAATCAGTTTGTACACCATCAGCTACTCTTGTGTGCACATTCTGCTTGCAAGTGTTTTTGAGAGCCTGGTGTTTGTCAAGAGTCTGTTGTTTGGCAGTGGAGCAGTAGATGGGCCTGTGAAAAGGTTGTTAAACAGAAACACAAAAATGTGCACTTTTACGCAATGTAGCTAATAGTGATATTTTAGGTCGGGCTTGACAGCACAGCTTTTTCCATACCTTCTGTGAATACCAGAAAGGACATTAAAGAAGCAGGACTGAGAAAAGGGAACATAATCCACCCACTTTTCGATCTTCCTCTCCACAAGTGTCTGATTGGGTAGAAGCTGTATGCTTCCACTAAAATGAGTGCTTGCATTTCACTTTTTTATGTCAAAGCATATGCTAAATACAGTAATCTTGAGTTATGGTAACAAGCCAGTCATCCAGGCTGATCTGTTTATTAGGAAACGTTACAGAGAAGACCTGACTCTTTTACTGTGAAACACATATCTTAAGGGTGTTAGGTTTACTCATGGATTGTTAACAGACTGTGCTAAAGCCTGCTCACTGGTGTATTGTTACATGAAATATCACATATTAGTCAAGGGTTTCGATTCATTAATCTCACAAACCCTGTTAGTAAAAGGGTTTCACTGTGATAATCTGTGTGAAAATTGTATATTGTTTTGCTTATTGTATTTGTGTAATTTTGACTTTATGTTGATGGTTGCCTTGTGGGAAAGTCTTTTCTCAATACAGTAGCTATGAGTCGACTATGGTGACAAGCGAATGATAAATGCTATAGACCTGATTAATTATTGTTGAAACATTATGTCAGATCTTTTTATTTTTAAAAGTTACAACAATGGCAGTAGGCCTGGCTTATTTCTTGTGAAAACCATATTTCAAAGCTAATAGCCTTTACAGGTGGATTGTTTTTGTTATTACATTGTGTTAAAGCCAGTAGATCAGTATTTGGTACATGGAAATCACAGATTACTTTAGTAGGCAAGGGTTTTGATGTTTGTTACCCCACCTTACTAACCCTAGAAGTAGAATACATGCCTTTTGATAATCCTTGTTACCTCCCTTAGGAGGGACTGTATATTTTTTCCCAAATATACTGTATACATATTTGCAATTGTATGAATGTAGGCCTGATGGATGCCTTGGGGGAAAACTTATGCTCAGTACAATAGGCTTGAGATGGTAATGATAACAAGCCAGCGATAAAGGGTTTATGTCTGACTGGTTCATTAGAAAAACATTTGTCACATGCTGTAAGCCTGTTATGTTTAATATGAAACATTAGGACAAAGGCAGTAGGCCTGAGCTACTTAGTATGAAAAACATATACTAAAACCACCAGGTCTTTACATGTGCATTGCTATTGCACTAATTTAAAGCCTGAAGACAGGTACTTTGGTATATGACATCTCACAGATTACTGCAGCATGCAACATTTTTGGAGTTGATTACACCTCTGACAAACACTGAGGCTGGAAGATGTCACTATGATAATCATTGCTACACCCTATTAGGAAAGATTTTATAATATATACTGCTTTGCCAACTGTCATTTTGTAAATATTTTAGGGGTGGGTGGAACTCACAGAGTTTTACTCCATGTAATTCCACAGAGTTGCATGAAAACTCCACAAGATTCCGTGGAGTTCCACCCACCCTGTGTGTTGGTAGTAAAGCAGTAATCAGTCACTCTATGGACATTTACGTCTTATGTTTTACGGAGCCCTTACTGGCAAGGATGTGTAAGAGTCCAGGTCATCACACCTACAGAAGTAACAAACTATGACGTGTATGGAGTGCATACAGTTATAGTGACAGGGAAGAGGCCGTTATAGATCACTGGACAAAGTGCAGGATGAAGCAAAAGCATGCGGACAACTTGCACTAGTTCACGAGAAACGAAAAAAAGAGCCAAGATTGATTCATCTACCCTGCTGACTGCGTCTCCAAAGAAACAAAGAGACTACAATCACTATTGTGATGAATTTGTATTTTTTGGCAAGCCCGTTCTGCACTCACTACCGACTTCTGTCTAATTGAACTGACATTCTGTAGAGTTGCACCAAAATGAATACCAGCCATTTTTTTTCACTAAACTAGTAAAACTACATGAGAGCTTGGGGAGGTAGACATGCTCTTAACTGGGTGACGCACTTCCAACAATACCTCCACCTCAAGGCCAATGAAAACCCGCCTCCCCACGCCCTGTCTTTTGATGTTGCACATGACAGAGGATAATTTAAATGAATTCATTTTAAATAATCAAGCTATATGTGCGGGTTACACTCCATCAACGTTGAATTCTGCGAATAAGCCCCACTTGGGTGTCTAAAGAGAATATGATGTGTTGCTATTTGTACAGGCTGGCATTTAAGGCATTATAGCTACAAAAACTTTTCCTCGTTCAAATCACCCATGAGGGTTTTGAGGTGCTGGGGTTGCTAGCTGCTTCGTGATGATCTGTTTATTCAAACAGCCAAGACTGGAGTATTTTCCTGATTTGCTGGAGTGTTGGTGTGGCCCTGAGGTGCAAGGGAAGTTTGTTCCAAGCTTTGACTGCCAGGAGTGAGAAGGTGCATCCTCCGCCGTTGGCTCGGTGGATTCAGGGGGTGTCATTGAGGAAGAGGGATGTGGATCATAGGTGTCTTGTCAGTTGGTGGAAGGTAATACGTTTGTTGATTTACGCTGGTCCCTCATTCTGCAGGGCTTTGTATGGGTCAACAACTTGTACTGGCATCTCTTCTGGATCGGGAGCCAGTGTAGCTTCTTGAGGTGGGGTGTGATGTGCGTCTGTCTCAGGAGGTTGAGGATCAGTGGCATAATGAAAGTTGAGGGGCCCCCCTGCAAGGTACACGGAGGGGCCCCTGCTCCGGATTTAATCCAGAGCTCTCAGGCGTGAGTACTCTGTGGAGGGGGCCCCCTGCAGCTCGGGGGCCCCTCCGCTCCGCGGGGGCTGTGGGGGCCTGTGTTATGCCACTGTCAAGGATAAGTATTGCAGCTGAGTTTTGTATAGTCTGTAGTCTCTTCAGGAGGCATGCAGTTATTCCTATGTAGAGTGTGTTTCCGTAGTCCAGCCTGCTGGTGACGAGGGCCTGCGTGACGGTCCTTCTACTGTTGACTGGGAGTCACCTGAAGATCTTTCGGAGCATGCGTGTGTTGTTGAAGCAGGCGGATGAGACTGCGCTTACCTGTTTCTTCATGGATAGCTTGATGTCCAGGATGATGCGGAGATTGCGGGAGTAGTCTGTCAGGGTGGGGGAAGGGCAGAGTTCAGCAGGCCACCATGCTTTGTTCCATGGCAAGGTGTTCTTTCCAAAGATGAGTACTTCCTTCTTGTCCATGTTGAGTTTGAGACAGTTGTCCATCATACACTCAGCGACATTCATCATGTATCTGAGGAAGTTGGCTCTGGTGGTAGAGGGGTCTTCTGACAGCAAGAGGATGAGTTGGGTGTGATCAGCATAGGAAATGGCTTTCAGTCCATGTGATTGGACAGTGTTGGCCAAGGAGGTCATGTACATGTTGAAGTGGGTGGCGTTGTTGGTCGATCCTTTGGGGACGCCACAGATGATCTTCTTGGGTTCTGAGGTGAACTGTGGGAGGCGGATTATCTGGGTTCTTCTAGTGTGGTATGAGGCAGTCCATTTGAGGGTGTCTCCCTGGATTCTGATGTGGTGGATTCTGATCAAGATGTGATGGGAGACGGTCTTGAAGGTGGTTGACAGGTCTAGCAGGATGAGAGCCGCTATTTTGCCTGGGTCCAAGTGGGCTCTGATGTCATCAGTGGCTGTGATCAGGGCTGTCAAAGTGCTGTAGTTGGCTCTGAATCCGGATTGAGAGGGGTCAGGAGGTTGTTGTGTTCCAGGTGTTCGTTGAGTTGCTGGTTGATTACCTTCTCGAGAACCTTTACTGCAAAGGGGAGCTGGGAGATGGGCCGGTAGTGTTTTGGTTCTGCTGGGTCAGCAGAAGGTTTCTTCAGGAAGGGCCTCACTTCAGCATGGTTTAAGTCCTCAGGGGAGGAGGCCGAGGTGATGGAGGCATTCAAGACTTTCTTGTGCTCGTTGCCAATCGTCTTACTCTAGAGGTTGAAGATGTGGTCGGGACAGGGGTCTGTGGGTGCTCCTGAGTGCACAGAGCTTATGATCGAGATAGTGGCTTGAGTTGTGAGTGGGTCCCAATGGGTGAGCTAGTGTTCGGGGTTTGTGTTCATGGGTGTGAGCAGGCTGATGCTGTCAGTGGTCGAGGGTTGTGGTTCAAAGTTTTCATAGATGGTTGAGATCTTGTTTTAGAAAAGTCCAGTAATTTGTTACGCAGTTCTTGGGAGTGGATGATTACGTTCCCAGTGACTGTGGTGTTGGAGAACTCCTTCAGCATGGTGAAGAGCTCCTTGCTGCAGTTTTTGCTAGCTTCTATGTGGTTTGCTAGCGTGTTCTTCTTTTTTTCTTTCAGGAGGCGGTGGTACTTGTTTAGTGCTGTCTTGAAAGTGGTGTGGTCTCCTGTCTCTTCGTTGGTGCGTCACTTCTTTTCTAGCTGCCTGCAGTTCATGAACCAGCTGTGAACCAGCTGGCTCTTCTGGTTGGTCCTTTGGATTTGGCTGGTATGGTGGGGTGATTGTGTCGGCACATTATGTGATCAACTGGGAGAAGTTTTTCTCAGCCTGATCAGGGTTGGATGTTGTGCTTGGGAGGTGGCAGTTGAAAGCGTTATTCCACTGGTCTTCTGATAACTTTTTCCAGTTTCAGCACATGGAGCTGGGGAACATGGTGCCAGAGTTGGTAGTTCCTGAGATGGTGAAGTGGACACTGTAGTGGTCGGTCCAGTAGAGCTGTGAGACGTGAGTGTACTTGACTCTGTCGCTGGATGTGAAAATGTGGTCAAGCTCGTGTCCTGCTATGTGGGTAGGGTTGGTAACAGGTTGCTTTAGGTAGGTGTTGCTCATGCTTTCCAGGAGGTCGGTAGGGGTTGTGTCACTGGGGTCATCAAGGTGGAATTTAAGATCCCCTAGAAGGATGTAATGCTCGGAGTCGATGGCGATAGAGGAGATGAGGTCAGGGATGGTGTTGCAGAAGCTGGGGCGTGGGCCTGGTGGTCTGTAGGCGAGGGTGCTCCAGTATCGGGTTGAGTCATCTGTGGAGGTCTGCAGCGGACAGTGTCCTTGGAAATGATGGAATTTACACCTCCATGTTTGTTGGTTCGGTCCTGGTGTGTTATCTGTTGGGGGCTGCAATGGTGATGTCCAGTGTGACGGAAGGGTTCAGACAGGTCTTTGTGAGGAAGATGACGTCCAGAGTGAGGGATGAGTTTGAGGTGAGGGATGAGTTTGTGTCCCAGATCTCCGTGGTGTATTTGCAGAGCAATCATGCGTTGAGTAAAATGCACTGGAGTTGTACCACCGCAGTCTCGGTTGGCGTGGAGGACACGGTCATGTTGCGGTGTCTATCATTGTTGGTCACTTTGGTGTTGTAGGTGAAGTAGAAGTGCTGGCAGGAGAATGATCTTCTGGTGGTGCATGGAAATCTGCAGCAGCAGTTGTTGTTGATGCGTCTGGGATCTAGGGTTCAGGAGTCTGCTGCAGTTTAGCTGTGCAGGGTGGAAGAGAGAAGGTTCCTGATGCTTGGCATGGTCAAGTGCAGACAGACGCAGCAGCGCAGCCATTGCGCACGTTCGCTGCATGGTCGCGATGTGGCTTCCATTAAGTAGGTCCTGGGAGGGGGGCAGGGCAGGCAGGAGACGGGAAGCGAGAGGGATACGGCGGGAGAAAACTGCCGGGAATGCAGCAAGGGTGAGATCCAGTGGAAAACAAAACAGAAAAGAAACAAATGGCAACCAAAGAAATGCTAAATGTTCAGTACATACATATTGAGTCTGAGCAGGCAAAGCAGCAAGGCACTCATACACATGAGAAACTGATTTATCAAGGAAACTGGGAAAAATGGGATCCCCTCTGTATCAGGATGTTGGATTTCACCTCTGCTGTATCCCAAGGACTTTGGATATCAAAAGATATTGGAGTAGACGCCTGACTCACTTATCATGCCATGCTTTATCATCAGCGCCTATCCACACCCTGGTAAGATGGTACCACCAGGGCGGACTCAATCATAGATGGAATGGGAGTTCTTAGATAAAGCCAAGCTGGATAAGCAGGGATCCAGAAGAGTGATCTATTAAAAATACCTCCAGGTATACCCAAAGATTCTTCTTTATTTAGAGGGTATCTGGGGTATGGGTAAAAGCATGAATCTCTTTGGTTTTATTGAATATAATCGTTCAACGGTACCCTTCGTGCCAACATGTTTCAGCCCACTCTAAGAGCCCGATCGGGTCTGGGGCCTTCGTCAGGGCTGGGTTTTGTGTATCCCAGCTCTCTCCTGCGCACGCACACCATGCACACTCGTGAGGCCTAAAGCTCTCACCTGTCTTGGTCTTCTTTCCAGAGGATTTTCTGTAAGACAGAAAAGGTCAATACACAACCAAGGAGGTGACTTCCAACTCAGTATATTTTCCTGACTTCTACTAATAGTCTCAATCACATCTAATGATGGACCTTCTTGTTTTCTTAGCAAGTCACACTTATCTCTCAATCATTTTTTCTGACATTGAATATATCTCTTCAGAGAACGGTGGTTATAGTGCTCCCCAGTGAACGTGAGGTGTTGTATGGATCTGGCTATATATTCCTTTTTTTTTTTTTAAATAGTGACTATCCTCCTTTTTATTGATTGTATACAACCTAGGTAAAGGTATTTTTTGAGTTTTTATTTCCAATTTTTAGTGGATGATCTATAAAGTGAGTGAGCTCACTAAGGACCACCTGCATCACGTGTCATTCATACTCATCCTGTTCTCCTTACCCTCTAGTTTCCTATGCAAAGGGTCATGTGGTTCATGCGGGTGGTGCCGTCTTGTAGTCATACACTTAGGGAAAAGAGATGGCACATGATGTTTCTGTAATTGATAGACAGATAGGTCTTTTGGTCAACATCAGTACTCACACGCCCTTTACGCAGGGTATGACCCATTTCCTTTCATGCTTCTCTGTATCTGCATTTTATCGCATTTAGAAGGTCTAGGAGAGCCCACTGCCACCTCCAACAGACCACTACCCTGTTAATCATTTTAGCATTATTCACATCACTCATATTCTCTGTTCATCGGTTATTTCACATGTACTTAGGGATTATTTCCTTGCATACACATTCTCATTCTCGTCCCCAACATCTTGTTTTAATTATTGTTTATTCAAGCTCCTGTCAGAGGCCAATCACCGTCGTTATCACCAAAGACCCCAAAATATCATCCTTGAAAGTATATCTCTGTAAAGTTAACATATTGTTATATTGCTCTTCTCACATCATACTACCCCATAGAGAACCGCTCACTCATACTCACATGGAGATGGCGGTGTGTCTCTGTGCACCGCCATATCCATTCCTCACTCCCATACACACTGGACTTACTTAATCAAAGAGTCAAGCACCGCAGGATTACCTATGTTCTTCTGCATCGACCTCTGCCGGGTACTGGTTCCCGGCCAGTGGTCTGTTTTAACTGGTTTTCTCATTTCCAGTGTCCTCGTGCTTGCGCTTCGCATATGCGACGTCTCAGGAATGCTGGGAAGTGAAGTCCCAATGCGGGGCTTCATTCAGAAATCTTATCTGATCGTAAAACAACTTTGATGAGACCACCTCAAATGATGAAATCATCACTGCTTTCCTGACCATTACAGACGGTATTAGGGAGGGTGTCACTGTTAACAGAGAAAAGGTAAAACGAAAGGAGAAGGGGTGGTTCGATCCATTGTGTTCAAGAGCCCATAAAAGATTAAAGGAAGAACTACATGAGACACCAAGGAGTATAATTGAGGTACAAAAATGTAGGGCCGAATATAAGCAAGCAGTGGTTCGGAGAAAACTACGCCTGAGGGAGATGGCTTGGGAGCAGTTACAGGAAGCAAGTTCGAGCAACGATAATAGAGCCTTTTGGCGGGTAGTTAACTCTTCTCCCCTGGCAATAGATGAGGCTCCTAGGGTGGATCTTGCTGTTCTTGAGGAAGAATGGATAAGGCACTTTCCTATTATTTACTCCCTATCCGGTGCAACACAAGTACCGGAACCCGGTTACAGTGATAATGATATCACTCCCATATTGCATACCACCGCTATTACACCTTTCACACTGGAAGAAGTTAATAAGGCAATGCTAGAAAGTAAGTGTGACAAAGCGCCGGGACCAGACGCAATACCACTAGATATTTATAAGGCTAATATAGAACTTTGGGGGCCTGTATTAACATTAGTATTGAGGGCATGCTGCACTGAAGGTTTCTTGCCAACTTGGAGCAAGTCTATTATCGTACCAATATTTAAAAAAGGAGACCGTCTTAACCCAGTGTGCTACAGACCTATATCACTGCTTGACTCGCTTGTCAAAGTAATAGGCCGCATCATCCTAAGGAGGCTCCAGGACTTGGCAGTATCTCAAAATAGCTTATCAGATCTACAATATGGTTTTCGCCCAGGGATTGGTACGATAGAGCAGAGCCTCAATTTAAACATGATAATTGGAAAATATGATAATATTAAAAAGGAAAATCTATACTTGGTATTTGTCGATTTGTCATCGTCTTTTGATTGCGTGATACACTCCAAACTCTGGCTAAAAATATGGGGGTGGAAGCACCGATTATTGGTTTACTGAAGGACCTTTACACGGGATGTAAATCTAGGGTTAGATTTGGTAAAAAGGGAGAATGTACTGAAGCTTTCGGTGTGGAGAGAGGGGTGAGACAGGGATGCGTTATGGCCACCTTCCTTTTCTCACCATATATAAACAGCGTGGGAGAGGCCCTAGCTTTATCTACTAGAGATCTACCACAAATAGGAACGCGCCCTGTCCCAGCCCTCCTCTACGCCGATGACACTGTCCTTATGGCCCGAACACCGCTGGCCCTCAAGTCTTTACTATTGAATTTTGTTGATTATATGAAGGAACTCGGCCTTTTAGTTAACCAAGGAAAAACTTTCATTATGAAATGTGGAAGGACTAGTAAGAAGTGCAGGGACATAAAAATAGATGGTATAACCATTGGTGTTATGAACGATTTTAGTTACCTGGGGATTTTGTTCGATAGAGATGGATTACAGAACAAGGCATAGCTAATAGGAGGCAACAATTCAGTAAATCTTGTATGGCCCTTAGGAGCTTTGAGAAACGGCTGGGTGCAAATACCCCTGAGGTGATGATGAAAATTTATAAAGCCAAATGTCTCAGTATAGCCACGTATGGGGCAGGACTGTGGGGATATAGAAATTGCACAGAAATCCAAACTGTAGAGAATGAATTTCTTAGAGGCCTACTTGTTACACTAAAAAGCACATCAGTATATGTTTGTCATGCAGAACTGGGGGCACAATATATCACAGATTTAATAAAATTGCAACCAATTCTTCTTTGGTAGAAGATCTGGACCTCGGAGTATACAGTGCTTAACCGAGCAATCATTGAGGATTGTCTTAAATTAAGTTTGCATCTAAGAATTTCATGATTAGCATATGTTCAATGTTTCTTACGTGACCTAGGCCATCCTGAGCACTTTGAAAGACCAGAAACATTGAACAACATTAGTAGAAACACTCTGAAAGAGGGAGGGATGACGCATTTGGGGAACCTCCGATTGTTAATAGAAGTCCCCAAACCAAGTGTATTAAAAAATCAACTGATCCTAACCACTTTTAATATGCAACCCTACCTCAAAGCAGTACTGAATGGTAGGCATAGATTTGTCTTTACTCCCCTTAGATTAGACATATTTCATAGACTAGTCACTTTTCCAAAAATGAATGACTGGTCAATAAACCTGATCAGTTGCGACTGTGACAACACGATGCCCCAGGATACAATGCATGTGGTTCTTTTTTGTAAGTACTATAGTTGTTTGCGGAAAATATATATTTTACCGATGATCAAACCATATTGTTTTACACAATGTCGGCCGGCATGTTTATATTTGCAATCATTACCTACTCTAGAGATTTGCTGCAGACTGTCATCGTTTTTATGGGCAGCTTTTTATATTAGAAAGAACATTTTATTGACCCCAGCAGACTAGGATATACTTGTACCAAGTCTTCGACTAATGAAATATACTGCACTGCATGGATTTGTGTTTAATATCTCTGGGCTTGTGTAACATCCTCCACACACAGATTTTTAACCACAATTAGTAGAGTATACAAGCAGACTATATTTATGTATCTTATTATTATTATTATTTTTTTTTTTATTAACTTGGCGTATGTGTGGTCGCTACTAGATGGATGGATAAGTGGATTCGTTTTTTTTTTAGGGTATATGTCATTTCCCGCTATGTATTGGTTTCGCCCAAGAATAAGTCGAATTATGTGAGTATTGAACGACGAAGAATTGTAAAGAACTGGAAACATGATGAAACCGGTACAATAATTAACGTTACTATGCAGGCATTGTAAAGATTCTTCTCGGGCACGTCTGATACCGAAGGTGTCCCTGTAAAGCAGGCAGTCCGTTACATTTTATCAGGATGAATGAATAAAACATTTCTTGAGCGCGTAGCTACCCGAAGGCATCCCAGCGCTAATAGCTAGGATATTATATATGTACAAATACCCGTTGATAATTGACTATTTATTGACATAAGAACAATGATTCTGTTTTTTATTGTATAATGCTGCGTGTTTTAAATGTCGCTTTTAAGGATGTTTTTTATACTTCAGAATAAAGTATTACTCTCTCATTCACGCAACTATTTTCCATGTTGGTCTGAAAAGGGATAATTTTTTGGGGATATAGTTCATACTTCCTAACCCCATGATGGTTACTGTGTATTTTAGTTTTTTTCTTCGTACACTCGTATTTCCCTTATAAGTGAATATGCACAATATATGTGGTCATTTTTAACATAATCTCAGGTTGTGTTCTCTATGCTATGTCCCATTGATTATTTTTTTTTCCATCTGAGACATAAAAAGGAAAAAAGCGGTGCATGGTTTGTATATATTTATGTGGTTGAGGTGAACAATCAAGTTTGTACAAAAAAAAACCTTTTTTGTTGTAGTCCAGTACATTACGGGTGCTTGTTATGTTTCTGGGGGTACATATCTGGGACGGAGGGATAGGATTAAAGTTTGTGACTTTATTACCCGCTAAATGGTGATACATTGCCACTTTTACTTGCAAGGCAGTCAGGAAGTCGGGGCAAGCGGACTGGATGGCTGAGTGAGCAGCATCAGGGGGAGTAGAAATGAGGACAAGGGGGCAAAGATGGTGCCATAGCCCTTGACAAACCTCTATATAATACCCAGTGAGGCCCATGAATGCTCTGACCTCAGTCTGGGTTTTGTGGTGCAGCCAGACCATTATGGTTTCTATCTTGGCCTGAAGGGTTGCACCTTCTCCCTGCCCACCATGTCTCCCAAGTACACCACAGACCCCTGCCCTATCTGGCACCCACTTGCCTTGATAGTCAGGCCTGCCTGTTGCAGAACCTAAAGCACTTCCTGGAGGTGAAAAAGGTGGTCCTTCAAGCTGCTACTGAAGACAGTTATGTCATCCGGCTAGGCAGCACAGAAGGCTTCATACCAGCAAGGACCGGGTTCACCAACCTCTCGAAGGTGGCCGTGGGATTCTTTAATCCAAAGGGCATCACCTTAAACTGATAGTGGCCCTCTGGAGTGGAGAAGGGTGCCCTCTCCTTTGCTCCTTTTGTTAGGGTGATCTGCCAGTACCCTTATGTAAGATCCAAGATACTGGGTGTTAGAAATGGGGGTCTCTAGTTGGCCGAGGTAGGTACCTTTGTCCAAATAGGGACCCTTGCTTCCAGTCATGGTAAGGGGGATACACTTCTAAAATAACCCTGCTCACCTCCTTGTTAGCTTGACACGAGCAGGCAGGCTTATCTCAGAGGCAGTGTGTAAAGCATTTGTGAACACATACAGTAATACAGTGAAAACACTACAAATGGACACCACACCAGTTTAGAAAAATAAGTAATCTTTATGTAAACCAAACAAGACCAAAAATGACAAAAATCCATCATACAATACACTTAAAAATAGTTACTGTGCAAAACAACCTTTAAATTGCAGGAAGAACGTGAAAATACAGTTCCTCCGACTCGGTAGCTCCGTCCGGGGTTACCTCGATACTGAATATGACAGAGTCTAACAATTCCAGCCAACCTCGTCAATACAAGTTAACTAAAGTGCCGACAGACTCAGAGACAGTACCTTTTGTTGTTGCGGCTGACACTATGGTATGTGACAGTCCGGGGCAACCGTCACGGATTCGATATGAGATGGAAGCGTTGCAGCGTGCAGTGTCCTCACGGCTCGGTGCAGGCAGCGGCTCGTTGACGGAGTCGGTGAGACCAAGGCTTGCGTTGCAGGGTGAGACAGTGCTCGATGCGGTGCTGGCAGGTCATGATGAGGCAACAGAGCTGGTCGATGTTCGAGTCGGGCAGCGACAGAGTCGATGACATCAGTGCAGCGTGTAGCAAAGCGGTGCGGAATGCGATGCCCACAGGACACGGTGCAAGCAGCGGCTCGTTGACGGAGTCGGTGAGACCAGGGTTGCGTTGCAAAACGAGGCGGTGCTCTCTACGGTGCCTTCAGGACACGGAATCCTGCGACGGACTTGGTGACAGAGTCGGTTACCCTTTTCTTCTGTGGAAACTGAAACTAGCGGTTCCAGAGACGGTGCCCAGAAGCTTGGTGAGGTCTTTGATGTTCCTGAGACCTCGTGAACAGGGGGCAAGCTCCACTTCAAGCCCTTGGAGATCTTCCTCAAGCAGGGGACACAGCACACAGCAAAGTCCTTCTCCTTTCCTTGGCAGAAACAGCCACTGCAGGCCAACCCCAGACAGAACACAGCAAAGGGGCAGTACTCCTCCTCCACTTTCTCTAGCTCTTTTCCTTGGCACAGGTTCCTATTGATTTCACAGAAGTGATCTAAAGTTCAGGGGTCTGGGCCCCAATATTTATACCACAAAATCCTTTGTTCTCTATTGGCAGAGAAGCCCTGTGCTCAGTCAAAACTAGTTATGTCCTCTCTGGTGCAGCTTCCCTGCAGGAGGTGGAGACAGCATTGTGTCAGGCAGACCAGGCCCATTAAGGTGAAAGGAAATCTCCTCCCCCTACTCTAAATGCAGCCCAGGTCTATTCAGCCCAGCCCTGACTCACCCAGACTCTCTGGAGCCACTGCTCATCCCAAGCCCCTGTCACTCCAAAGCCAGACAGTCAATACACATCCTAGCAGAGGCACACTGGATGGCTAAGCAAGAAAATACCTACTTTCTAAAAGTGGTATTTTCAAACACAGAATGTAAAAAACACCTTCACTAAAAGATGCAGTTTAGCATTCTGAGTTTGGGCATGCTAAACTTTATTTCCCTTCCTTGTTCCCAGGGGTAGTTATGTTTATAAGATGTTATAAGCATACTCCCTATTCTATCCTATGGGAACAGGTAGCCTTGCAATAGTAAAAACAAAATTGGCAGTATTTCACTATCAGGACATGCAATACACACCAGGGCATGTCCTACCTCTTACATATACTGTACCCTGCCCACAGGGGTATCTTGGGCCTACCTTAGGGGTGACTACCATGTAAGAAAAGGGAAGGGTAGGGCCTGTCAAGTGGGTGCACTTGCCAAGTCAACATGGCAGTAATAGACTGCACACAGGCTCTGCAATGGCGGGCCTGAGTTACATTTACAGGCTGCTTATGTGGGTGGCACAATCAGTGCTGCAGGCCCACTTAGCAGCATTTGATTTACAGGCCCTGGGCACACACAGTGCACTGTACTAGGGGCTGACTAGTAAATCAAATATGACAATCAGGGAATCACTAATCCATAATAATAATTTACAAAGAGAGCACTTGCATTTTGGCACTGAACAGCAGTGGCAAAGTGCCTAAAGCATTTAGTATATATGAAGAGAAGGGGGGACTAGGAGCTTGTAATGGTCCATTACCCGTGCTCCTTGTGCTAGACACAAATCAAAATGGGGGTAACTGTTCCAAGGCTAGGCGCTTGCATCAGCTCCCCCGCCCATCACCAAACCCGGAAGCAGGACACTACCCGATTGAGTGCTCAACACTATTTGTAGAGCCCATACAGAGCAGGCCATCATAATGCAGGCAGGCGTGCTGGTGGGTAGGTGATGCACGACGCTGCACCCTCGGCTAACTTCCGTTACAGTTCGGGTGCCCCCACGCACTAGCCTATGGAGCATCTCTTTACCTTCTAAGAGGTTGCGACAGGAGCAGCTAAACTATTTAGTGTGCGCTACATTATAGCTACACACAGGTGTTGCCCGCCCTGATTGAGTAGGGTTCTTGACCCCACTACTTTTCACGTTTTTATTCACCACACCTGGTCCTGATGAAGCGCCATGGATCATTCTGACCGAGCAGGCGCGAAACATGTTGACCTATGACCGATAGTTACGAAGGCACCTAACGCCCTTTCTAGTAACTCACGACCTTTGGGGTCTTT
Source organism: Calotriton arnoldi (assembly GCA_963921515.1). Lineage (NCBI taxonomy): Eukaryota > Metazoa > Chordata > Amphibia > Caudata > Salamandridae > Calotriton > Calotriton arnoldi. The sequence continues at coordinate 97,438 of CAWUFW010010574.1, forward strand.
TATCCTGGCAAGGGAACCCTCACATTACAATTAACTGACTTTCGGTATCCCTTAGTCAGTTTTATCCTTCACGCACCCACTCACAACTCACAAAGGACCCTCTATCCGCACACCCGCACTCATCTAACGGCAGTCTCAACAAAAGATCTCCGCAAAAGCGACGCTTCAGGGGACCCGTAGGGCATTGCAGCGCCAGCCCGACGAGGAGCAACCGCCCGATGATGAAGCATGACATCCTTCGGGGTGTGTGAAGGCATCATGAGACAAGACTAGCGCTTGCCTCTAGACAATGAGTTCTACACCTAGGACCATCCCCTTCCTTTTCCTGGTCTATCTGCAGGTGACTTTCTGCGCCAAGCTTTGGAACAGTTACCCCCCATTTTGATTTGTGTCCTAAAGCATTTAGACCAGCTAAAACGAAGTCCAACACACAGCAAAAACACAGGAGGCAAAGGCAAATATACAGGGGAAACCCACGCCAATGGTGCCAGGTCTAACACTGGGCAGCCCCTAATCGGTCAATCAGCTTACAACCCAGGGGATAGGGTGAGCATCTTTTTTTTCACTGAGTTTAGCCCTCTATAATCCACCTAGAACCTTAGTTCAGGTGTGATGCCCACTGGGCAGCCTTTGGTACCAGAACCACAGGACTGGACCGGGGGCTACTGGAGAGTTCATTCAACCCCCCATCTCCAGAATTTTGGACACTTCAGCCTTAATGCTAGACCTCATCTTATCTGAAAACCTGTACAATTTATTTTTAGCAGGAAGGTTGTCCCCTGTGTCCACATCACGGGTACACTGGTGGGTAGTCCCAGGGATAAGGGAGAACAGAGAGAAATACTGTCCCAACGCTTGGTGGCAGTCTCTCCGATGTTCAGGAGATAGAGTGGGGGAAAGGATTACTCCCTCCACAGGCCCATCTTTCTCCTGGCAGGCTAAGAGGTCAGGGAGAAGTTCACTCTCCTCTACCTCATCCCCATCTGACACCAGCAGCATGGTGACCTTAGACTTCTCAAAGTGGGGTTTATGTGATTGAAATGCAGTACCCGGTGAGGCTGCCTAGGGGTCTTTAGACCCACAAGGTAGGTGGGCTCACACTTTTCTCAATCACATCATAGGGCCCAGTCCAGAGATCTGGGAGGGCCCTGGGCTCCACAGGCTCCATCATACACATTTTCTTACTAGGGTGGAAATCATCAGTAGTAGAATTTATGTAATACCACTCTTTCATGACAGTCTGGCTGGCTTCTAAGTTACTGGAAGCTTGCTTCCATAACTTAGTCATTTGGCTCCTGAAGGCCAGCATGTAGCTCACTACATCCTAGGAAGTTTTCTTGGGAGTTTGCTCCCAGCCTTCCTTGAGCAAACTCAGAGGTTATCTAATGGGGTGTCCAAACAGAAACTCAAGGGGGCTGAAGCCCACTCCCTTCTGTGGTACCTCCCTACGTACAAACAACAAGCAAGGTAAGAGGATGTCCCACTCACTCCTCAAGGCCTCATGTAGGCCTCTAATCATACCTTTCAGGGTCTTGTAGAAATTCTCAATGCGCCCATTGGTTTGTGGATGGTAAGAGGTAGAGAGCTTGTAAGGTACCTCACACTCCTTCCACATTGACTGCATATATGCAGACATGAAGTCTGTGCCTCTACGAGGCACAACTTTCTTGGTGAAACCCACACAGGCAAAAAACCTCATTAGGGCCTTTCCCACTGTGGGTGCAGTCATGATCCTCAGAGGGATTGCCTCTGGATACCTAGTGGTATGATCCACCAGCACCATGATGAACCTGTTGCCTGAAGCAGTCTGGGGAACCATAGACCCTACAATGTCGATGCCTACCCTCTCAAGGGGTGTGCCAACGATCAGCTGTGAGTTAAGGGGGGCTTTAAGCATCTGCCCCGTCCTCCCTCTAGCCTGGCAGGTCACACAAGTCCTACAGAATGTATCTGAGAAAGTCTTGAACATGGGCCAATAAAAGTGTGGGACAAGCCTTACAAAGGTCCTGTCTTTGCCCAGGTGTCCTGCCAGGGGAATTTTGTGAGCCATCTCCAGGAGGAAGGCCCTGTAGCATTTGGGGACCATGAGGGCCCTTTCCCCATGCACAGGAACCTTAGGCTCACTGTAAAGGAGGCTGTCTATCCAGTAAATGTAGTGAGTACCAGAGGCATCGACTGCTGCTTGAGCTTCAGCCTGTTGCCTCATCCCCTCAAGGGTTGGGCACTCTGTGCCCTACAGAACTCCTTCTTGGTGTATCCTCTTTCTACATCCATCCAGCAACGACAGACAGATCGCCAAGGGGAGCAATGTCCTCCTCAATGGATTCTGGGATGGCTACTGCATGTGCCCCACCTACCTCACTGGGAGTACACTCCAGAGCTGGATTCCCACCCCCCTGACTTTCCCCTTCTTAGCAGTTGGCTGGGCCATTATTCCAGGGTCCGGCCCTTTTTGACTCCTGTCCTGGGCAGCTGTGGACCTTGTCGTAGCACAGATCCAATCAGGTAACCCTCACATCGCCACATGAGCCTTGAGCTCTGTCTCCTTCCTGGTAGTGTGCTCAAGGTCTTTAACCAACAAAGAGTCCACAGGCATGGTAGGGCTCACTGCAGGTTTCCGAAGACCTGAACCCCCCATTCAAATGGAACAATGGCCACTGGATAGTAACCCTCTCTGTTGTCAGCTGCCACAACTTGGTGGAATGCATTCGGTATTTCCTGCTCTGGGGAAACCAGGTGGCTCCTTACCATAGTCATACTGGCTCCTGTTTCCCTCACAGCCTCCACACCTTGCCCATTGATGGTGACCCATTGCCTATACTTTGCAGTATTTGATGGTACATGGATCTTAGGAACCATCTCACTGTCACCCAGGGACACTAGGGTAACCCCACTAAACTCCCATTTACAGGGACTAACTCCCCCCCCAGCTCTACACTAGCCACCCCTGAAACCTTTTCTTCAGTGAGAGGTGGTGCTCTTTTTGGACACTTTGGATCCTCCTTGTAGTGTCCCTACTAATAGCACTTAATGGACTTGGGCTGCTGACTTTTGTCAGGGTAGTTTTTCTTCCAGTGGCCAGATTGGGTTTGGGAACCAGACCCTTTCCCATGTGAGTTGTTTTGGGGGCCTTTAGAGAACTCTGTCTTTTTCTCTCCACCCTCTTTCTTTTGGTGGTAACCCTGACCACACTTTTGGCAGTCCCCCCAGATGCTTTCTTGGACACTCTGGTGCTGACTCAGATATGCGCCTCCTCAGCAAGCTTCCTGGAGTCAGAAAGTTTACTATCCACTAGGTGTTGGCACAGCTATGTAAAACAAATATCAAGAATGTGCTCCTTTAAAATTAAGTTGTACAGCCCTGAATAATCATCAACTTTGCTGCCCCTCACCCAGCCCCTTCAGTGCCCTGCCAGCATAGTCTAAGCAATCAACCCAGCTCTGTGTGCGTAGCTTGTCTCTGGCCCTAAATCGTAGTTTATACTTTTCAGGAGTCAGCCCAAACTTACTGGTCAAGATGGCCTTCATCGCAGTGTAGCATGTTTGGTCCCCCACCTCTAGTGTACGAAGAGAGTACCTCCCCACTGTGGACATGTACCTCGATAGGCTGCCACCCCAGAACACCTCTCAGACCTTGTGCACTCCTAGAGCCACATCATAGGCTTCATCTCCCACCACATAACTGGGCACCAAATCTTTGGGTATCCTGAATCTTGATTCATGTGAAGACACTGCAGGTATGCTGTCACCCTTACAGTTGCTGGACACTACTTCGAGGGCCCTTACATTCAGCTCTCTGAGACTCAACTCATGGGAGAGCTTCTTCTTCTCCAGATCTAACCTTCTCTCAGTCAGAACCTGCTCTTTCTCTAGCTGAGCAAGCTCTATCTTCAGCTTTCTATCCTCCCTCCTTACTGGAAGCTCTTCTAAGGACAGGTTCCTGGAGGAGACACTGCCCCCTGCTCTGGGAGCCACCACTGCTTCCGGCAAGTTGCTACCCCCACCCAGGGGCAGTTCCAGGCTCAAAAATCAGGTCATCCTCCTCCAGACATAATTTAGCAGCAAAAAATCAAAATTAAAGAGAAATGAAAAAACTCAAATTGGTCTTCGTATAGAGTTGTAATGAACAATGAATTACTATATGGTATTGCACAAGCACAAGTTCTACCCTCACCGCTGATCACCAGTTTTAGAAAAGGTATTCATGGTTGGCTGAAGTATGCACCAAGGCCAGACACGAATCACCACACTAGTCAGGGTAAGCTAAGTACACACTAAAAGATAGCCTGTGCTTACCCTCTGGTAGCTTGAAACAGAGCTGCCAGGCTTATCTAAAGAGGCAAGGTGTAAAGTATTTGTGCAAAACACACACAGAGCAACACAAAGAATACACCACAAAAAGATTCTACACAGGTTTAGAAAAATAGATTCTTATAGTATGAACAAACAAGATGAAACAAGATGAAAGTGACAAAAATCTACTGTATAGAAGTTGAGATAACGAATTTCAAATGAATAAATGCAGTGTAGCGCTTAGAAGCAAATAGTACTAAAAAAGGGGTTATCTGGTCACGGTGGACTGAGGCAAAGTCAAAGTTTGGGCCGTCCTCAATGGAGCGCAGGCTGGCTACAGGATCCACGCAGGCTCTGGTGAACAAAGTACCTTTCCTCATTGCGAGAGCGAGATGCGTTGCTGTGGGTCCACAAGTCGAGGATGCATCGATTTTCTCCATGCACTGATGCCGATGAGTCAGTTCCGTAGACGGATGCTTGAGTTAAGAGGTGTCAAGCGATGCACCAGGTTTCTGCATGCCGTTGAGGGGATGCGTTGATCTATCCAAGCGGCAGCTATACGCTGTCCAATGATTCAATCTCAGGAGGCACAGCGCTGGTTCCGATGTGATGCACCAATTTTACTCCCGTAAGCAGGTCAATGCACCGGTTCTGCTACATGCAGACAGGAGATGCGTTGAAGCTCATGCTTTAAGTATCTGTGCCACTTTCAGTGAGTAAGGCACAGGATCAGGGGTAGAGACTTTGATATCCCTGAGACTCAAGCAACAGGAGGCAAGCAAACAAGCCCTTGGAGATCACTTGGAGTAAAGGCAGAGTCCAGCTCTCCTTCAGCAAAATCAGAGAGCAGCAGGAGCAGGTCAACAAGCAGAAAATCAGGCTTTCCGGATCAGCAGCCCAGTTGAGTCCAGGGCCAGACTAGCCGTACTAGGGATCAGAGGTTTCCCCAGGAGGCTGGAATGGTGGGGGATGGTTTTGCAACGGTGGGGGCTTGTTTTGTTACTGGCGGCCTGTTTTGCAGCGGTGTTGCAATAGCGGCCTCCATTCAGAAAGGCAGCAGTGCTTCACACTTGCATGTCCCCCCTCCCCTGGGGGCTGGTGTGACAAAACTGCCAAGGCTGCTCTGACTTCCCAGTCCGGAAGAGGATTTAACGAGGAGAAATACCAATATTTATCCTATTTTGCCGCTGTTGGGTAGGAGCACCATTTTGGGGCAAACCCAGGTTCACAAGTCTTTGCAAATCTGGATTTGCTTCAAAATACGTGGGTGGATGCATTGGAACACCCATGCTCCACCCATGTAACGCCTACCTGACGCAAGGTAACATAATTCATCGCTATGTGCTGCATTGCACTACTTTGTATTTAATAAATCATGCAAAGTGGCTTTGAGAGGCTTAGTAAATTACTAAAATATTTTAATCTGGAGCTTTGCCACAAAAATGACACAACCTGAGGTAATTGCCTCACAAACAGGATCCTGAAGTCAGATTTTTAAAGACATGGTAGGAAGACTCACTAAAACAACTGACACCTTGAATGGTTTGAAGCAGGAGTCCATATTAGCTCCTCTACTTTTCTTCTTGTAAATATACCATCTGCCTCAAGTATTATGTAAAACTGGAATGCTCCCTCCAGTGGTAGGTAATCAATCACTTCTCTTAAATAGAAATCGAATAAAGCTTGTTTACTACTACTACTACACTTCACGCACCTCTGTGCACCAGTGGTTACATTAATTTTGACCAATCACCTATAGGACTTCAATGGATTTTAAAAGGTTCTATCGTTTTTTTGACACCAAATAAAATCATGAATGCGTCTATGCACTACAAAAGAATAGAGTTTAACTTAAAAATAGTGAAGGCATTCCTTGAAAGAATAAAGAGCTGTTCTTGTTCAGAATGGTTCTGTTTTAGAGCCTGTCCTGCTAATCCCACATTAAATACGTCATTGGGAAAGTAACTGCTCAAGTGGCAGGTTTAAGAGCCATGTGCAATGTTGCTGGAAGCAAGCATTTTACTGCCGTCCTTAAAGTTATTTGCACTACATAATCTCAAGAACTGTTTGATAAGAGAATGAATATGTTCCGAATATGTTTCAACAAATACATTTTCCTTTCTTAATGAAATAGAGGCTGAGATTTTCAAATCTATAGCGTCAGTTAAAAGCAAATCATAGGTGCAAGTTTTACAACTGGATTTAATCTAACAGGCACATATGCTGTACCTTTTGATGCCATGATTTGCTGGGGTTTTCAAATAAAGCAAGGAACTTCAGGTTGCTTAATAAAAAGATCAAAGATTGAATTAACCATTTTGCCTAAGAACTGTTCTACCTTCAAGCAAAATCTTGCTTTTGCTGGAGGAAGCATGAATTGTACATCAAATAATTTTATGGACCGGTCCAATATTGCCATGGTCAAAAGTGTTATTAGACGAGCGATGTAAGAACTAAGCTTCAGGAGGTTACCAAATTTTGTGCCCAAGGACCAAGACTGCTTATCAAAGTAGAAGCAGCCATCCTAAAACAGATGCAGTCCTATCCATATAACTTGCATGAACACTCGATGCACTAATTATTTCTTCATCTCTCATGCAATGGTCTACCTTTGCAAGCCAACGTGGTCAACAGTATGGCTCAATGGAGTTGCTTGTAATTGCCCATTGCTTTGACTACAAGTTCAAGGTGTGAAATAAGTATTCTCGGATTTACTAATTTTTCAAGCAGCGCTGTATCCTCATTAGCTGCACAGCATTGTGCGAAGAGGAAAACACAGTGCAGAACCATACCTACTAAGATTGCCCTGGTGCTGTCATCGCCTGCACTGATGCACAGACAGCCTTGTTTGAAATACAACCTTGCAGCATGGCACAAAGTCAAGTGTGCGCTGCACAGCATATTGTACTGGAAACATACACTTCTACTACAGAACCCTATGCCTGGACAACAGCAAAAGGGTTAGACTCGCTGGATGGGTACTTTGCACTGCAGCACACATGCAATGTGTTCATTTTTTTTGAGAAATAAACACAGTATCGCTTGTTTACAAATGCTCCAAGTAGGTTTTAGCTCTTGATGTACAGCTTGGTCCATCTATCTTAGTCAATTGGGTACCCGTTGACGCAAAGTGATGCAAAGCAGTTTTGTCACTGTGAAAAAGTCACCTTTCCATAGTCATCTTTTGTCCTGGATAGTAAATAGCATGAATCACTTTACTTCACCATGAGTCGCATTGCATTGCACCAGTGCAAAGTCTTAGTAAATCTCATCATACTCTTAGATTGTCCTTTTCTGGCATTGCTATTTACAAAACATGATTTTATGTAGTGGTGCAAGCACAATACAAGAAGTGTTGCAGTTCATATTTTCTCTACCACCAATATCGGTTTGTTGCATAGTATTTATATGGTTTTAAAATGGGGGTGCCAGAGGGCCAAGATGGCTCCACTCCTGTGAGTCTTATTGAGCAAGGAACAAAATCCGTATGAATCAGAGTGGTTCGACACACTTTCCCTGCTGTGTTGGCCAACAAGTGCAGCAGTAATGAAGGAACACACTGCAACTGGTCCTGCTGCAGATTTTGTGGAGTTGGGGCAATCGATCACACCAGGCGGCGTGCGGGTGGGGACATCCCTAAGACGGTGGGTGCGCTGGACATCTGAGGAGGTGCATGGCCCAGCGGCCACACCCGAGTACATTCCCTGGAATGCTGGGAGCTGAGGCCTGGATGGAAGATTGGGAATGAGTGCGGCAGACTGGCACTCTAGTACTAGCTTCCTGCACAATTGGCGGGGAGCACTAGGCTCAGGTCTCATGGTTGCTAGAGCTGAGCTTGCAGGCCCTCAGTCTGTGGCCTTACACTGCGACGGGGTGCTGTGGCCAGATTGGTGCACCTGCTTACTGCCCTGGACCCCCTGGACTAGCTGGTCTGCACCTCCCGGAAGGATGGGTCAATTTTCGGCAGGCTGTGCCCTACAGAGATCTATGGATCTGCTTCTGCCATGGGTCCCCCTGGCTTGTGAAGACGGTTATGGTGGTGGGAGGCCTGCTTAAGCAACTCTGTCACTTTTCTGGTGCCAGGGAGAGGGGTCCCCACTCATGTAATGGGAACAGGTTGAGTGGGAAAGCATACTTGGCCCCGCTATACAGCGCCTCAATACCTGCTTTCCCTGGCCCTTGTCTACAGTGTTTTCACAAAATATCAGAAAAAATATTGCAATGCAAAAATATGGTGTCAAGAATACCAGGATGTCAAAAATATCGTTGACAGGAATATCAAAGTTAAACATATCACTTTCATTGTTGTGTTTAATATTGTTTTAAAAAATATCGATTTAGAAAATATTGCTGTATGTCATATTGTTTTCAAGTGTTATTTTGTATGTAATTTATTGTACTGTGTTCTATTCTATATGTTTGTTAATTTTTTTAAATTTCTGTTTTTAGTAAGATAATTTATTAATAATGAAATTGCTGAAATTTGTGTTTTTAGTTGTAAAAAAATTATGGATTTATATTATTTTTAGCAGCGGGATATTGGGTGCATAGGGAATAAGAATGGGGGAATTTTGGAAAAGTGGATATTTTAAATTAAATTTGATGTTAATTATGATAATGATATGCAAATTAATATTGTAAAATGTACAAATGTATTTTGTTTAAATAATAACTTTTATAATATATACATTTTTAATTCATTAAAATATACATTATTATAATTTAAAAAATATTTTTTTATATAAATGATTACATAACAAAAATAACAAAACTAATGTAAAAATATATAAACATTACATTTAAAGCAGTGAATTATTTTTATGGTAGTTAATAATTAAAAAATTATTATTAATAGTGTTAAATACATTATTTTATATTTTAATGTCTAAATATGAATATATAGGTCTGTAGTTTTGGTCAGTGTGTTTTATAAAGTACATTTTATCTGATTTTATATATTCTAAATTTTGTGTGAGTATAAAGCAATGATTGTGTATTAAAATGTATAGTTTGTAGCATTTTTTTTCTTTTTTCATTTTTTAGTTTTTTTCCTCATTCATCTCAGGCTTTGACCCCATCTTTCAAGTATTCCGCCTTTTTATTCGAACCAGAAAACAAGGGGTAGGTAAACCTCTTTTTTGGATCCAACCCATTCACTGCTGGGTACTGAAACCAGCAACTGATGTAATCATTGGAGAAACAAACAGATATCACTGAAAACCTCTGTTCCACCCCATCCAGTTCACCAGAGCCTGCCAAATCCTATATTTCTTGATAGTTGTGTTGGTGAAATCCAATCTTAAAGAATACATTGCAAAATGTGACCACTCTGTGCCAGTAAGTGGCGCTCCAGATAACTACTTTCTACATATTTCCCTATGTGCCGGTATTGTCAAATAAAATAGCAGCTTACTCTTATCGGTACTCTCCATTCCCAAGATTGTCCATGCTGCTAAAGATGATTAGACTGAGGTTTACCTTAATGTCTCTCCACAAAATGTTTGTCATTATCTTACTAAATCTTCCCAGTACTTTTGAATCATGGGGCGCTCCATAAAGATGTTGACATTGTTTGCCTTTCCAAGACTACATTTCATGCAGTTAGCAGGACTCCTTTTTCCCAGTTTTGAGATACTGAAGGGCACCCATTATGCTCTGTGAAGGGAAAATAGATGGTTTCTTCTTACAAACGTGGGTTCGACCGTGCTATAAAGTGTGCTCATTGATACTTGCCATAAGTCTTTGATCTGTGTCCTCAAAAGGCTTTCTCTCCTTATCTCCTTTAGCAGTACAAGGTTGTCATCTATGGTATCCAATAATCTCCAATACCTTATTGAGACTTCTTTTTTCCATGTGTTCTCTTTTAACAGGAGTGCTTCCAATTGGTTAGTGTTCCCAGCTTTAATGCTCAAATACTGAGACCAGTTTTTGAATTGCAAATATTTAAATTCGGAAATATTCCTTTCAGCCGCCTTCTGTAATTCATCCCAGGGTAGTAACTTGCCTTCCTGTATTTGTTGGCCCCATCTATATATACCTACTACCCTGATAGGGGTAGCCAACTTATCCTACACGCACTCTGGGGTGCCCAGAGAATACCAAACAGGGGCACATTTACTATAATATTTAAACTTCATGGTCCTTCTTATTTGAGCCCATAGAAGGCCATCAACTGCAGTACTTTCAGCTTTAATTTCTTATAGAATTTTTAGTCTCCAAACTTATATAAGAAGTGGGTTTCGCCCCCCTCAATATCCTTAAGCATAGCCTTAAACATGAGACCAATCTCTGTGCCACCTGGGTTATTAAGCAACATTTTGCAGTTTTTTAACTGAAAGGACCATGCATAAAGCTGGATGGCGGGTAGTGCTAAACCACCTTTGTCACATTTCCTACAAAGCTTCTTTCACAAAATGCTTGCTCCCTTTCAGGTCCAGATGAAACTGTTAATTTTGCCTTGGAGACTGTCTAACCATTCCTTCTTAAACTGCAGAGGAATTGAGTTAAATAGAAATCAAAATTTGGGGAGGATGACCATCCTAACCAGATTAGTTCTGCCACAAATAGTCAGCAGCAGGAAAGACCAATACTTCAGAAGCTTATTTGTCTCAACGATAGCCTTTTTGAAATTTATGTCAGGTATCTTTTCAGGGTCCTGTGTGATCCTTAAACCACTGTTGCTGATTAATTAGTACTCACCTGCTACATTTCAGACCATAATTTTGGTTTTTGAAGGATTCACTAAGTACCTCACCACCTCTTCAAAATCTGATGTCAACTGTCCAATGGCAGGAAGAGCTGTTTGTAAATTAGTAGTATAGATCATAGGATCATCTGCATACAGGGCGACCTTTTTCTCTGAGTCGTTACATGTAAAATGGCATATTAAAGTCTCCTTCCTCAATTTATGAGCCAAAGGTTTGAAATATAGATTAAACAATAGTGGACATAATGGACATCCTTGCCTCGTGCCCCTTGATATTTTAAAAGCTGAAGTTAGCCTCTCATTTAATAGAATTTTGGCTGAGGGATCTTTATAAAATGATTGAACTGCAATACAAATGTATTTCCCCAAAGTTGTACTGTTTTAACATCGTATTGAAATATGTCCAGGTAACCCTATCAAAGGCTTTGGTCGCATCCAATGCCAAAATAACCAGAGGGGCTTTAAGGGTGGTGGCAAGGTCTATTGGGCAAATTGTTAGCCATATGTCAATTCCTGTATAAATCTTCATCTTAAAAAGCCTTTCTGATCCTCATGTATTAGATGTCCTACTACTATATTCAATCTCTTAGTGAAAACATTAGCAAAGAATTTATAGTCACTGTTCAAAAGTGAACTAGGTCTAAATGACTCACAGGAGGCAGAGTCTTTCTCTGGCTTTAGAATCAGAGTAATGATAGCTTCCTTGGAAGTTGGAGGCAGTGGGCCCTCATATTCAAAGATGTCCCCAAACAATCTTGTCATCACCGGGATTATTGTGGCACCTTGTCCTTTGTAAATTTCACCTGGAAGACCATCCAGACCTGCTGCTTTCCCTTTTTGCTGGACTTAACAGCCAGAATGGCTTCATTCTGATTGATATCCTTGTCTAGGTTAGCCTTTTTAACCTTGGAGAACATATCTGGCTCATCAGCCCCCATCTGATCAATTACCTTTTCCTCAGTTGATACCAAATCTTCTGTGTACATATTTTCCAAAAACTAAGGAAGGCCCTCCAATATCACTGAGATTTGTTAGAATCAGGACAGTGGTGTTACATTTTATTTCTCTAATTACATTTCTGTCTTGGTCAAATCTATGTTGCTGTCATTGTTAACTGAAATTAAAAATAGATTTGTGATCTCAAAAGCAAATCAGAGAGAAATTCAAGGGACATGTGACAGTCTAGGGAAAAAAATTAGGCTCTCTGATGTGAAGAACTCAGGCCCTCGAGGAGATGGTAAAGTAACTGAATGACTCATTTGTTCACAAAAAGGAAGCGATTTGGATGCTGAGACTTAAAGAAAGAGAACAACTCCAGAAGGAATAACATAAGAATTTTAAATGTGCCAGAGGGAGCAAAAGGGGAGGACTTAAAATACTTTTATGTTGTAACCTTGATAAAGTCAGGAGTTCATATGGAAGACAGAGACGTAGACAACTAGAAACATCTAAAGAGTCCACCGTGATCCATTAAAAAAAAAAAAAACACTAAAAGTAAACCATGGAAGATCCAAGTAAATATCCATACCTACTCAGTTAACGAGTGGATTTTATTAAAAGCTTTGAACCTGAAAACTTTGAAGACAAATGGAGTTTCTTTTGAGATTAGATCTGACATTTCTCAGACTACTTTAAATAGCCAGTGGGAGTTTGGGAAGAAGCTAGAAGACATTAAAAAGTTAGGTGCAACTGCCTGTTAAGATTGCCTGCTACATTTAGAGTGATGTTTAATAAGATGCATAATTTAAGAGATCATAAGGAGGCTGATGAGCTGCTTGAGATTATCAAGAAGGGCAATTCATCATAGGATAGACGTTGCAGTGTTATAAGTATACACATGTATCAATTATATGTTCTTTCTTGATACACAATTTGGATTAGGTGGCTTACTTAATGGTGGCTTTTTAAATTTGTTTATATGATTTTCTTTTTCTCTGTTACTTTTTTCACTTGGTGTTAAGAGTTTCCCAGAGGGCGCTCAGAGTGGTTTTAAAGTCCACAAGTCAAGGAGGGTTTACCGGGGTAGGGATCTGGAGGTGGGTGGGTGGGTGCCCTGTGTGGGGAGCATAAAGAGGAAAAATAGAGATCATTCTTAGGAACCTTAGACTTTACAGTTGAAGTGTCAGTTGTATTTCTGTCTTTTTCCAAAAAGTGGATATACATGAGTCTGAAAGTTAGAAGTAAGATAATGCCAATACAAATTCTTTCATGGAATGTAAATAGGCTGCTTACAAGGGAGAGACAAGCTAGAATTATGCAATGCTCAAGGGACTCACAAGCACAAATAATTATTTTACAAGAAACTCATTTACTAGTTGTTAGACTTGGCATCTTTTGGCGTGTTTCCCCTGACTTTTTGCTTTCTGACCTCCTGGTTTTGACTCTGTTTTTGCTGGTTTAGTGTCTCTGCGCACTTTCTCACTGCTGTTCAGTGTTAAAGTGCAAGTGCTCCTGTTGTAAATTGTTATTATGGATTGGTGTCTCCATGATTGGTTGATTTGATATACTAGTCAGTCCCTAGTACAGTGCACCGTGTGTACCCAGGCCCTGTAAATAAAATGCTGCTAGTGGGCTTGCAGCACGGGTTGTGCCACCCACACAAGCAGCCTGTAAATGTAACTCTGGCCTGCCATTGCAGAGCCTGTGTGTAGTCTGGTACTGCCATGTCGACTTGGCAAGTGCACCCACTTGCCAGGCCCTAACCTTCCCTTTTCTTACATGTCAGTCACCCCTAAGGTAGGCCCAAGGTACCCCTGTGGGCAGGGTGCAGTGTACGTGAAAGGTAGGACATGCCCTGGTGTGTGTGGCATGTCCTGATAGTGAATTACTGCTAATTTCGTTTTTCACTACTGCAAGGCTACCTGTTCCCATAGGACAGAATGGGGAGTTTGAGTATAACATCTTATAAACATAACTGGCCCTGGGAACAAGGTGTAGAAATAACGTTTAGTATGCCTGAACTCAGAATCTAAAGATGCATCTTTTAGTGAAGGTGATTTTTACATTCTGCGTTTGAAAATACCACTTTTAGAAAGTAGGTATTTTCTTGCTCAGCCATCCAGTGTGCCTCTGCTGGGTTTGTGGATTGACTGTCTGGCTTATGGATGACAGGGTCTGGAGAGGAGCAGTGGCTCCAGAAAGTCTAGATGGGTCAGGGATGGACTGAATAGACGTGGGCTGCATTTAGAGTAGGAGGAGGAGATTTCCTTTCACCTGAATGGGCCTAGTCTGCCTCTGACAATGCTGTCTCCTCCTGCCAGGAAGCCGCACCAGAGAGGACAGAACTGGTTCTGGCTGGGCACAGACACTCTCTGCCTGAGAGGGCAAAGGATTTTGGGCTATACAAAGTAGGGCCCAAACCCCTAAACTTGAGAACTCTTTTGGAACCAAGAAGACTGCCAAGAAGAAAAGCTGGAGAAGCTGTGAGGAGGGACTACCACTTTGCTGTGTGCTTTGCTGTGTTGGCCTGCAGTGACTGCTTCTGTCTTGGGCAGTGAAAGGACTGAACTTTCTGCAACTTCCTTTTTGTGAGTTTCTCCAAGGGCTTGAGGTAGAGCTTGCCCCCTGTTCAAGAAGTCTCAGGAACAGCAAAGACTTCAAGTTCTTCTGCCCTCAGCACTGGGGACTGTGTGTTTTGTGCTGCAACAGAAGAAAAAGCAACCCGACACTGTCTACGACTCCACTGCAGACTCCGTGTCCTGAAGGCACTGCAAAGGGCACCGCCGCACCGCAACCCTGGTCTCACGGACAACGCCACCTGACGCAGCCACGAGCCGCTGCTTGCACTGCGACCTGTGGGCACTGCACTCCGTACCGCCTTGCTTCACGCCGTCGCCCTGTATCCCCGACAATGCCGTTCCACGCCGACATCAATGCCGCTGTTTGCACCGTGGTTTGTGGGCACCGCTCGTAAGTTACATGACGCACCATCCTCATCCCGCACCGCAACCTTGGCCGACCGATGCCGGCGCCATCGACTCCAGTTCGTCAGCCGACAGCACTTCAGCAACGACGCCGCTGCTGCTTGCACCTTGTCTTGCCAGCACCACGACAAGCGCCGCATCACTTCGCACCGCAGCTCTGGTCTCACCGATGCTGCTGGATGACCGTCACCGAAGCAGCTGCCTGCACCGCGACCTGAGGGCACCACCTGCTGCACCGCTGCACTTCGCACTGCAGCACCCGGCGCCTGCCGATGCCGGCGCTCCTGACTTCAACCGCGAGGAGTTCGATCTGAAACGTGTGTGACTTCAAGGGCCCGACGACTCCTGCACCGACCTCCGGATCGACGAGAGCTCAACGAGAGGTCGCCGACTCCCTGCATTTCTAAAGGTACTGTTTTGCGGGTCTTTCCGACACCGTAGCTGGCCCGCGACGCCGCAGTCGGCCAGCTGTCTGGATTTGTTGTTCACGACGCTGTGATAGCCCCAGACGGAGCTATCAACTTCAAGGAAATATATTTCAAATCTATTTTGATTACTGAAGATTTCTAAGTAGTGTACTGTGGATTGTGTAACGGTTTTGGTCTTGTCTTAAGTATAGAAAAATATTGGATATTTTTCTAAACTGGTGTGGTGTCCTTTTGTAGTGACTTCACTGTATTACTGTTGGTTATGTGCAAATGCTTTACACACTGCCTCTAAGATAAGCCTGACTGCTCGTGCCAAGCTACCAAGGGGGTGAGCAGGGGTTATTTTAGGAGTGTAACTCCCTTATCCTGACTAGATGGAGGGGTCCCTACTTGGACAAGGTGCAAACCATTGCCAACTAGAGACCCCCATTTCTAACATTGGTTGTCAGTGGTGAGGATAGGACTTGCGTTTGCACTTGACTTACAGTGATTGGTGTGCACTACTACCATATCACAGACCATTACTTACCACATACTGGTTCTTTTTCTTTTTGGGCCTATTTTTTGATCTTGCCAATTTTGTCTGAGAACTTGAACTTGCTACTTCATCATGCCTGAATCGAGAGCATCATCTGCTGCATCTTTGGTAGTAGCCTTTGAGGAGGATAGGTTGGAATCCTACAATGTGAAAGAATTGAAGGCTATTTGCAAACACCTAAAGGTCCAAGTCAGAGACCTCACCAGGAAGGAGGAGCTACAAAAGGCGCTGAGGGCCTGGGTAGCAGCCAGACATGCCAGTGGGCAGTCTGGAGATCTCAGTGGAGAGGCGGACGAGCCTATTCCAAGGTTGGATGTGCTTTTGGGAGGGGGGGAACCCTCCAGGCCAGGCAGCAGTGGCCTGTCCCCAGAGGAGCTGGAGGACAGGTGGGAAGCAAGGAAATTTGAGTCGGAAAAACTCAGGATAGAAAATGAAAGGGAAGACAAAAGAATAGCCATGGAGGAAAGGAAGATGATCTTAGATCATGAACGAAGTCTTAAGGAGCTGGAGCTAAGGAGTAGAACCAGCTTAGATGGTGGCAGCAATTCTTCAGGGCAGTTAGACAGAATTGTGCACATCCCCAAGAATGTAGGCAAGAAATTCAAGAAGGGGGATGACATACAAAGGTGGTTCCAGGGGTACGAGGCGTCTATTCACATGAATGGGGTCCCTGAAAGGAATTGGGGGGCAGGGTTGTGGCCTCTCTTTCCAGAAGAAGCTAGGGATATTCTGATAGCTTTGGGTAAGTGGCAGAACCTCACCTATGCTAATATGAAGGACGCTCTCCTCACCAGGTATGGACTCACTCCTGAAAAGTACAGGGATCAGTTTAGGTCCAGTAAGCAGTCTGATGCCAACACTTGGTTGGAATGTGTGGATTTATTCTGCAGGTGTCTGGATGGCTGGGTGAAGGGCAGTAATCTAACAGATTTTCAGGGGCTCTACAATTTGATTGCATAGGAGCACTTGTCTAGCCTATGTTTTGCAGAGCTGCACCAGCACTTGGTTGGTAGTAAGCTGACTGACCGCAGGAAGCCTGCTATGTAGGCGAACCGCTGGATGAGTACCAGGGTCCACAAGAAAGCGTTTCGGGGAGACTCAGCAAAAGGTGGGCAGGGTCCCCAGCAGAAAAGTGGAGGGGACAAGGGTAAAGCACAGGAGTTCTATAAAGGGCCCCAAACTAACACCCAGGGTAAAGGTTCCCATCCCCCAGGAGATAAGAAACAAGGGCTCTCTTCAGGAAAGCCTGCGGAGACCGGCCCCCACAAGTGTTTTGCATGTGACCAGGTGGGTCACTTGAAGGGGGACCCCAAGTGTGGAGGGCATAGCCACCCACCGGTGGGCAGACCACGGTGTTGGCGAGTGTAGCGCTTGGGGAGGAGGGGTGCCCACAGGAGGGTGGGGATCCCGCAGAAATGACCCTCGTCTCACTAGGGGACAGTGCGATGGTCCCAGGAAACCAGGTGTCCCCTAACACAAAGAAATATAGCACCTGGGTGACCATCAATGGGAAAAGGGTAGAGGCTCTCAGAGATACTGGAGCCAGTGTGACCTCAGTCCGGTGTCACCTGGTCTCTGAGGAGCAGGTAGTCCCAAGGGCATTCCACCAAGTAGTTGCTGTAGATAACTCAGAGCGCCAGTGTATGGTGGTGCAGGTTCCCTTTGAATGGGGGGTCTCGGGTCCCTTGAGGGTGATTGTGAGCCCTACCATGCCTGTAGATTGTCTGCTACGTAACAACCTGGTGCAGTCCTTGTGGAAGGACGTTGAGCTCAGGTCTCACTTGGAGATGCTTGGGTTGCCAGAGTGGGCATGCGTGTCCACTCGGTCAATGGCAGTCAGAGAGGGCGATTAGAAGGACCTGGAGCCTGAAACAGTGGCCCAGGTCCCTGCCAAGAGAAAGGGCAGGGGGTTCGGGAAACCAGCCCCTGAAGTTCCCACAGACTGGGAGGAGGCTGACCTTGAGGGGGACGCCCAGGTACCTACAGGGGAGCAGGCAGCTGAACTGGGGGACATCTCCGAGCCGACCCATTGGCAGCAAGAAGGTGGTCCTACCAGGGAAAACGTTTGCAGGGAGCAGAAGGAGTGCCCTTCTCTGGAGGGTCTGCGGCAGCAGGCTGCAGACCAGGCAGCTGGTGATCAGTCTGGATCACATTGGATCTACTGGGAGAATGGTCTCCTGTATAGTGAGCCTAAGGTCGCTGAGCCTGGGTCAGCCCGTGTGCTGGTGGTACGGCAGCGCTTCAGGACCTTCCTACTGGGATCTGGCTCATGACGTGCCTTTGGCAGGACATTTTTATGGCAGGACAAGACCTTTGACAGGCTTGTCACCCACTTCTTCTGGCCCCAAATACGAAGGCAGTCAGATGGACATTGCAGGTCTTGCCAAACTTGTCAGGCAAGTGGTAAGAGTGGGAGGAAGATCAAAGCTCCTCTCCAACCTTTTCCAGTTGTTTGAACCACTTTTGAAAGGGTAGGGATGGACATTGTGGGGCCACTGGATCCCAAGACAATCATGGGCAACAGGTACATCCTGGTCTTGGTGGACCATGCCACCCGGTACCCGGAGGCAATCCCTCTCTGGACAACAATGGCACCAGTGGGGGGCCGGGCGTTAATGGGGATCTTTTTCTGCATGGGTTTCCCCAGAGAGGTGGTTTCTGACCATGGGACCAATTTCATATCGAAGTATATGACATCCCTGTGGAAGGAGTGTGGTGTAACCTACAAGTTCACCACTCCTTACCACCCACAAGGTAACAGTTTGGTAGAGAGATTCAACCAAACCTTGAAGGGCATGCTTAAGGGTCTAACAGAACCCATGAGGCGTAAGTGGGACGTCCTCTTGCCATGCCTTCTCTTTGCATACAGGGAGGTGCCTCAAAAGTCTCGTGAGTTCAGTCCCTTTGAGCTCCTGTATGGTCACCTTGTGAGAGGACCTCTGAGTTTGGTGAAGGAAGGATGGGAGACAGCTCCCAGGAAAACTCCCCAGGATGTGTTTAGTTACATGCTGGCCTTCAGAAACCAGACTGCCCGCTTCAGGAAGCTCGCTCAGGCGAACCTGGAAGCAAGCTAGGTAGAAATGAAGAAGTGGTATGACCAGAATGCCACTCTGGTCGAATTTCAGCCTGGGCAAAAAGTGTGGGTCATGGCCCCAGTGGAAGCTTGTGCCTTGTAGGACAAGTGGACTGGGCCTTTTGAGGTGGTGGAGCGCAAAAGTGATGTCACCTACCTGGTGAATTTGTGGACTCCCAGGAACCCTTTGAGGGTTCTCCACGTGAACCGCCTCAAGCCCCACTTCGAGAGGTCCAAAGTGAGCATGCTCTTGGCGACAGATGATGGGGTGGAAGAGGA
Source organism: Calotriton arnoldi (assembly GCA_963921515.1). Classification (NCBI taxonomy): domain Eukaryota; kingdom Metazoa; phylum Chordata; class Amphibia; order Caudata; family Salamandridae; genus Calotriton; species Calotriton arnoldi. The sequence continues at coordinate 116,677 of CAWUFW010010574.1, forward strand.
GAGTGAACCTCTCCCTGGCCTCCTGTCCACCAATGAGCACAATGAGTCAGTGGAAGGTGTGATCCTCTCCCCTACACTGACCCCAGAGCAGCAGAGTGACTGTCACCAGTTGTTGGGACAGTTTGCCCCACTGTTCTCTCTGACCCCAGGTGTTACTCACTGGTGTGCCCATGACGTGGACACTGGTGACAGCCCTCCTGTAAAACACAAGAATTACAGGTTGACTAACCGGGTCAGGGCCAGCATCAAAGAGGAGGTCTCTAAGATGTTGGCGTTAGGGGTGATCGAGCCCTCCAACAGTCCTTGGGCCAGCCCAGTGGTCTTGGTCCCAAAGGCTGCTGCACCTGGTGCCACTCCAGAACTTCGGTTTTGTGTGGACTACCGTGGGCTCAATGCTGTCACCAGGACTGACGCACACCCCATCCCCAGAGCTGATGAGCTCATTGATCGGTTGGGAGATGCCAAGTTCCTCAGCACGTTTGATTTAATGTCTGTGTACTGGCAGATTGCCTTAACCGATGGGGCCAAGAAGAGGTCAGCATTCTCGACCCCAGAAGGACATTACCAGTTCTGGGTGATGCCCTTTGGGTTGAAGAATGCCCCTGCCACCTTTCAGAGGTTGGTCAACCAGGTGTTCGCTGGACTGGAGGATTTTAGTGCTGCCTACCTGGATGACATTGCAGTGTTCAGTTCCAGCTGGGAGAAACACTTGCAGCACCTCGGTGAAGTGTTGAGGGCTCTGCAGAGGTAAGGCCTCATGATCAAGCACAGTAAGTGCCAGATCGGGCAGGGTTCTGTGGTGTACTTGGGACACCAGGTAGGAAGCGGGCAGGTGGCGCCCCTACAGCCCAAGATTGACACCATTCTGGCTTGGGAACCCCCCAAGACCCAGACAGGTGTGAGAGCCTTTTTAGGTCTCACTGGCTACTACAGGAGATTTGTTAAGGGCTACGGCACCATTATTGCCCCCTTAACAGAGCTGACTTCCAGGAAGCAGCCCAAGAAGATGATCTGAACTGAATCCTGCCAGAAAGCTTTTGATGCCATGAAGGCCGCCATGTGCACGGTGCCCATGCTCAAGGCACCCGACTTCTCTAAGGAATTCGTCGTGCAGACCGACACTTCAGAGCATGGTGTGGGAGCGGTGCTCTCACAACTGAACGAAGAGGGCCTGGATCAGCCTGTAGTCTTCCTTAGCAGGAGACTACTCCCCAGGGAATAGAGGTGGAGTGCCATAGAAAGGGAAGCTTTTGCTGTGGTCTGGGCACTGAAGAAGCTGAGAGACTATCTGTTTGGGACTCACGTCCGAGTTCAGACAGACCACAGGCCCCTCAGATGGTTGATGCAAATGAGGGGTGAGAACCCAAAACTGTTGAGGTGGTCCATCTCCCTACAGGGAATGGACTTTACGGTGGAACACCCCCATGGCACACGCCAACTCAGATGGTCTGTCCAGGTTCTTCCCTCTTAGTGAAGAGAACTCCTAGGAGGTTGGGTAGTTCTCCCTACTTTCAGCTGGAGGGGACATGTGTTAGACTTGGCATCTTTTGGCATGATTCCCCTGACTTTTTGCTTTCTGACCTCCCGGTTTTCACTCTGCTTTTGCTGGTTTAGTGTCTTTGCGCACTTTCTCACTGCAGTTCAGTGTTAAAGTGCAAGTGCTCCTGTTGTAAATTGTTATTATGGATTGGTGTCTCCATGATTGGTTGATTTGATTTACTAGTCTGTCCCTAGTACAGTGCACCGTGTGTGCCCAGGGCCTGTAAATCAAATTCTGCTAGAGGGCTTGCAGCACAGGTTGTGCCACCCACACAAGCAGCCTGTAAATGTAACTCTGGCCTGCCATTGCAGAGCCTGTGTGCAGTCTGGTGCTGCCATGTCGACTTGGCAAGTGCACCCACTTGCCAGGCCCTAACCTTCCCTTTTTTTACACGTCAGTCGCCCCAAAGGTAGGCCCAAGGTACCCCTGTGGGCAGGGTGCAGTGTATATGAAAGGTAGGACATGCCCTGGTGTGTGTGGCATGTCCTGATAGTGAATTCCTTCCAATTTCGTTTTTCACTACTGCAAGGCTACCTGTTTCCATAGGAGAGAATGGGGAGTTTGTTTATAACATCTTATAAACATAACTGGCCCTGGGATCAAGGTATAGAAATAAAGTTTAGTATGCCTGAACTCGGAATCTAAAAATGCATCTTTTAGTGAAGGTGATTTTTACATTCTGTGTTTGAAAGTACCACTTTTAGAAAGTAGGTATTTTCTTGCTCAGCCATCTAGTGTGCCTCTGCTGGGTTTGTGGATTGACTGTCTGGCTTTGGGATGACAGGGGCTGGGGAGGAGCAGTGGCTCCAGAAAGTCTAGATTGGTCAGGGATGGGCTGAATAGACCTGGGCTGCATTTAGAGTAGGGGGAGGAGATCTCCTTTCACCTGAATGGCCCTGGTCTTCCTCTGACAATGCTGTCTCCACCGCCTGCCAAGAAGCTGCACCAGAGAGGACAGAACTGGCTCTGGCTGGGCACTGACACTCTCTGCCTGAGAGGACAAAAGATTTTTGGCTATAAAAAGTTGGACCCAAACCGCTAAACTTGAGAACTCTTTTTGAACCAAGAAGACTGCCAAGAAGAAGAGCTGAAGAAGCTGTGAGGACGGACTACCCCTTCTCTGTGTGCTTTGCTGTGTTGGCCTGCAGTGACTGCTTCTATCTTGGGCAATGAAAGGACTGGACTGAACTTTCTGCAACTTCCTTTTTGTGAGTTTCTCCAAGGGCTTGAGGTAGAGCTTGCCCACTGTTCAAGAAGTCTCAGGAACTGCAAAGACTTCAAGTTCTTCTGCCCTCAGCACTTGGGACTGTGTGTTTTGTGCTGCAAAAGAAGAAAAAGCAACCCGACGCCGTCTATGGCGCTGCTGCAGACTCCGTGTCCGGAAGGCACCACCGCAACACCGCACCTCAACCCTGGTCTCAACGACGACGCCACTTGATGCCGCCACCGGGCCGCTTCTTGCACCGCCACCTGTGGGCATCACACTCCGCCTCCCTTCATGCCGTCGCCCTGCTATCCCCGACAATGCCGTTCCACGCCAACATCGATGCCGCTGCTTGCACCATGGTTCGAGGGCACCGCTCGTAAGTTACACAACGCACCGTCCTCATCCCCCACCGCAGCTTTGGCCTACCGACGCCGGCGCCATCGACACCAGTTCGTCAGCCGACGAATACACTTCAGCAACAATGACACCGCTGTTTGCACCGTGACCTGCCAGCACCGCGACGAGCACCACATCACTTCACACCGCAGCCCTTGTCTCAGCAACGCCGCTGGATGACCATCACCGAGCCGCTGCCTGCTCCGCGACCTGAGGGCACCGCACTCTGCACCACTGCACTTCTCACAGCAGCACCCAACGCCTGCCGACACCAGCGCTCCTGACTTAATCTGCGAGGAGTTCGATCTGCAACGCATGTGACTTCAAGGGCCCGACGACTCCTGCACCGACCTCCGTGCTTTCGGAGCTCAACAAGAGGTCGCCGACGCCCTGCATTTCTAAAGGTATTGTTTTGCAGGTCTGCCCGACACTGTAGCTGGCCCGCGACACCGCGGTCGGCCAGAACTGTTTGGATGTGTTGTTCACAACGATGTGATAGCCCAGATGGAGCTATTGACTTCAAGGAACTTTATTTCAGGTCTATTTTGATAACTGAAGATTTCTAAGTACTGTGTTGTGGATTTTTTAATGTTTTTGGTCTTGTCTTTAGTATATAAAAATATTGGATATTTTTCTAAACTGGTGTGGTGTGCTTTTGTACTGACTTCACTGTATTACTGTTGGTTATGTGCAAATGCTTTACACACTGCCTCTAAGATTAGCCTGACTGCTCATGCCAAGCTACCAAGGGGGTATGCAGGGGTTATTTTAAGGAGTGTAACTCCCTTATCCTGACTAAAAGGAAGGGTCCCTACTTGGACAAGTTGCAAACCATTGCCAACCAGAGAACCCCATTTCTAACACTAGTAAACAGCGCTTAGATTTATTTAGGACCCACTGGTGGGTCTAGCAGATAATCTGTACTGATCAGAATGGTGGACATTCTGATAAAAAAATAGCCGGACGTAACTATTTAAGGTAGTGTTACAGATAAGTCAGGTTGATGGATAATCACTTACTTACAAATGTATGACCGTAACTATACCCTGGTGAGATATTATGGCCTGGACATTGATGATATTGACCCTTTGAAGACGATGTTTCTAAATTAGTTGGATTTTGCCTCTCCAGTTATTATGGTAGGAGACTTTAATGTTATTATGGAAATGTCATGGATAGGTCCTCTAAAAGTAAGTCTAGTTGGATTTCTAGCATGTATAGCTCACCCAGTTCAGCGGTCAGAGTGAATGGCGTCAGATCGGGCAGCTTTCCTATAGGTCAGGGCACGAGGCATGACTGCCCTCTTTCGCCGCTCCTTTTTGCTCTTTATATGGAGCCTTTTGCGCAGAAGCTATGCGACAACCCTAGCGCTAGGGGCATCCCTTTTGGGGTGGATAAACATTTGATTAGTCTCTATGTCGATGATGTCATCTTCTAAATTACACAGCCTTTGACCTCCCTCCCGGCTATTGTCGCTGAACTCCAGATATTTGGGACGATCTCGGGCTTCTGAGTAAACATGCAGAAATCACACATTTTAAATCTCACCTCTAAACCTCACACAAAAAACACCCTGCGCTCTCAGTTCGATTTCACGTAGGTCATTGAGGGCCTCCCATATCTAGGCCTCGACCTCAGCAGAAGTCTGCAGAGGACCGCGGAAGCCAACTATTCCAAGCTTCTTAGTCTAATTCGCAAGGATTTGACACAGTGGCAGCGGCTCCCCCTTTCGTGGTTTGGCAGACGCCGCGGTAAAAATGAACGTCCTTCCCAGACCCTGTACATTTTCCAAACCCTTTTGCTTATACCACCCCGGGCTTTCTTAGCACGCTTCAAAAAGAGATTGAGCGCTTTATATGGGGGAATGTGAAACCCAGGCTGCAGAAACTGTTTCTACAATGCTCAAAGCAGGTCTCTCGATACTCAACATGTTTCGCTTCTATCAGACCGCTCAGTTTGGTGGAGTGGAACCGCCCCCTCACGGAGAAACATTGGGTCTTCATGGACCAGACAGTAGCAGGATCTCACATTTGGAGGGAGATGTGGTTTCCATGGTCCTATAGAGCTTGGGGACTTTATTCCTCCCCGCTAACTCGCCCGACATTTCAGGCCTGGGACAAGGTGGCAACTTCAGCGGGACTTACCACGTTCCCCTCACCTATGACCCCTCTATTCTCAAACCCGGACTTTCCTCTGGGCATGGCCCTGAGCGTCAACAGGCGTCAACAGGTGGGTATAACCGCTTGGGATGCCTCTTTGATCACAATGGTCCTATACCATTTGACCAGCTCAAAGAGGACTATGACTTGCTGGAAACAGACCGATTCAAACATACACAAATGCTACACTGGGTGCTTAGTGCGAACACATGGCTTAAGGCATGTAGACCAATGTCCCCATTTGAAAAGTGGCTGTTCCTTAAGAAAGACGATAAAAAAATAATTTTGGAAATCTATTCACACTTGACCAAGACGACACACAAAAGCAGATCCGATGGGAGGAGCAACTGGGACGAACACTGTCAGATAAAGAGTGGAACAACATTTATTATATATGCACCATACAGCACTTACCACAGGACATACGGAATCTGCTGATAAAATCATATCCTGCTGGTATTATACCCCTTCTCGGATACAGAAATGGAACTCTCAATGTGATTGCTTGTGCTGGTGGGGTTGTAGCAACCCTGGCACGTTACTTCACCTCATGTGGCACTGTCCGAAACTGTCCAGATACTGGGAACAGGTACTGGAATATGTTGACTGGGCCTTTAACACTACCATTCCCAGATTCCCCGCTTATATGCTCCTAGGACTACCCAACGCACTTACATTTCCACTCCATTAAAGGTAGGCAGATGGCCCTGGCACTCAAAGCTGCGCACCGGGTTTTGCTGGTTAGCTGGAACACAGACAGAATTCCGGATCACCAACAATAGCTTCACTAGCTTTGGACTCTGCTTGGCATGGAGCGCTTGTCGATGACACCGTACGCAACAAGTTATAATACACTAAACTCTGGGCCCCTTTCATTTCTATCCTCTCCTCTGCATTCCGGTAGCTGACTTGCCCGAAATACCTATACATTTTGAGACTGATCCCAGACAACAGAGACGCGGCGGGGGGTCCAGACGGCACCTAGCTAACACTTGATTTATGATTTCTTTCCTGACCGCAATAATTCCTGGCAACTGGCTTGTTAGGAAGGGGAGGGGGTGGGGGGGATGGGGAGTTGTGGTTTTTGCCCTGATTCCGGGGGGGAATTTTCTTTGGTTTAAGTTTGAAACTTTTAATTTGGCTGTGGTAGCAATTATACATGTAAAGTGGCTCCTTTTTGGTGTTAACCTGAGATGATATTTGGTTTTAACTCGTTAATGGACATGTACTTGAGGGCCAATCAGATCTCTGCACCCCCTTGAAACGTGGCCGGCCCACGTAGGGTTGTAGGTGACATGCTGTGTAACCCCTACTTAATTGTACGCACTAACAGAAAGCTTAGTGCGCTTAACATACTGGATTTGTCTCCGCGGCCGGCCTAACAGGGTTGTAGGCGTCATGCTGTGTATTGTTTTTGCTATTTGCATCACCAATAAAAAAAGAGATTTAATTCTAAAAGTAAGTCTACTGTCTCACCTAAAATGCCATCCTATATTAAACGCATGATGGCACAGCTGGGATTATGTGATTTATGGACAGAAAGGGCTGGACAAGGACAGAGTTACGCTTTCCAGAATAAAAATATTAACACTCATCTAGGATTGACTATTTTTTAGTAGTTCATGGTCTAAGGGAGGACATCCATGATATTAAACATGTAGCAGCTCATCTGTCAGATCATTCTGCAGTAATATTGGAACTTAACCCCATAAGTAAGTTTGAGCTAGGAAGATGGACCCTAGATCACACCCTATTGTTAGATCAAGAGATCATCAATTCCCTCCGATTAGGTACAGAGGAAATTTTAAAATCAACGCAGGTACAGCTCCATTAACCTTGGTTTGGGACTCCTTCAAGGATTTCATAAGGGGGAAGATGTCTAAGATAGCACACTACAAGAGTAGAGCATAAAAAAGGGAAATTGGGCTATTCAAGGCCAAAATGGAAAGCTTAGATGGGCAATTATTAGAGCAGCGGTCCATCACTAATAAAAATATATTTTTAGAGAGGAAGTTGCAAGAACTAGTAGACAAACTTACTGCATTAATGGAAGCCAGAGTAAGAAGGAGATGGGAGGTGAGCAAGGTAGCTCACTTTGAGTATGGAGGAAATTGTGGGAAGTTACTGGCCTGGAAAGTTAAAACAGTTTGTAGCATCTTGCATAAAAGGGTTTAGATTGGAGTGAAAATAATACATTTCACCTCCTTAGTGTCCAACAAGTTCCCCCAATTGGCTTAAATTGGAGCAGAAATAGTAAATGTCACCCCTTTAGTGTCCAGCACGTTCCTCAACTTCGTATGTATTGGAGTGGGAATAGTAAATGTCATCTGTTTAGCGTCCAACAGTTTCCCCTATTGGTATAGATTGGATTAGGAATAGTAAATCTCACCCCTTTAGGGTCCAACCCGTTCCCCAAGTTGGTATAGATTGCAGTGGGATAGTAGATATAACCCCTTTACTGTCAAACACTTAAAAATGGTTTATGTTGGAGTGTGATGACTTCTTTTTATAATTTTAATGTGCAATCCTATATTTTAATTGTATTTGTAGGTATTAGAAATAGTTTGAGTTATTTAATTAGTTTTGTTGGTGTTTAGCAAAATAATTTAAAAAAAATAGTTGGTTGTATGTTTGTAGTCAAGTCAATAGATCTTCTTTATTCCTCCAAATGTGGCAATAAAAAAAGACAATCAAACAATAAAAATATCCAGGTAAAACATGCAACAATTCTAAAAGCAATTAACATTGGTACAATACAATATCAACCAATCTGTTTCAAATAGTATATCAGCTTCTGTCACAGGCTAAAACGGACAATAAAAATCTAGCAGTGATACAATCTGTAAACATTTAATTAAGAACAGTTAGTCTATAACAGTATATAAAAGCAAACCACACCCAGGGGTCTAACATTCCATAGATTTCCTACATCTCACTGCAGCTCTGAGAAAGAAACTGAGCCTAAGACAAACATCACAGCTGTGTAGTAGCTGGAGATAAAATAGTGCTACTCTACATTTCCTGTGCCCTAAGGAATTTAGTAAGGGCTTAAGAAAATGCTAAAACAAAGGATCAACATTTTTGCAGCAAAACATAAAATGTAACAAGGTTTGGTCTGCCCAACCTTCACATGGCGATACAAAAGGGGATGATGGACGGAACGTTTGAGCCAATCAAACACTCACCCCCAGTCAACTGATCTGGGTTTAATCCATCATCATTCTTTAGCTCACTCCACCACCCCAGTTCAGACATGGCCATATGCAAATCAGTCTGACCCTGTGCCTCATGGGAACAGTCCAGCACAGGGTCAGACTGATTTGCATATGGCCATGTCTGAACTGGGGTGGTGGAGTGAGCTAAAGAATGATGATGGATTAAACCCAGATCAGTTGACTGGGGGTGAGTGTTTGATTGGCTCAAACGTTCCGTCCATCATCCCCTTTTGTATCGCAACCTTCACATGGGCAAGGTGTGGTGGAACCCTCCAAAGTGCTACAGTCCTCTCAAAAGCACAAGTGCTGGCAAACCGTGCCTGCCCTGAAACAGAAGAGGAGAGACCTCTCCCAGTGTGTAAGATCTAGGATCAGGTACAGTACAGGATCAGCAGGTACAACAAAACTATAATGATACCTCACAGAGCTCTTATTTAATTCATTATGCAAGCTCTTCATCTTACTGAGCTCTAAAAAGTGATACTTAACCTTTGATTGATCATCCATTTTAATACTCGAGGGGACTGTTAATGCTCAAGCGTGCCATGAACAGGGCAGACAGTCCCATTGCTCAAATGGTTTTGGAAATGTAATCTAGCCGTGGAATTGTACAGCCCTTGTCCAAACAGAGGCAGTCAGTGATAATTTCCCTGCACAAATTGGCGTCAGGGTTAAGCCACACACTTACCCATAACAGCAAAGGAGCAAAATGTACTTTATCTGAAAGGTACTGTAGGTTTAGCTCCGAGTGAAATTTGAGCTGGAGGGGGGGATAGAGTAGCCTCCGGCAGATTCGATTTTCCTCGGCTTGGAGGGACAAAGCATTAAGATGTCCCCTGCACCCTATAGGGTTGCAGAAACACACGAAGGGCCTCATTACGATGATGGTCGATAAACCTAGGACCGCTCATCGGAGGATTACCGACTGACATGGCAGGTTTACAGTCCGACTGCCGAATTACAATGTCAGCGGTTGGAGTGTAAACCGGCCGGTCAATCCGACTAGGTTCCTACGGGCTCAATGAGCCCATCGGCCAGTCAGAAACCTATCATAATCCCTTAATGACGGCGTTTCAGCCATCGGGATTATGATGTCAGTTTCTGACAACCTTTCCATGTCAGCCTTTCCGACATGAAAAGGCTGTCGGAAAGCGACTTTGGGGTCCCTAGCAGGGCCCTCATCCCTCTGTGGCCTATGGTTGTGGGCCTAGGGGGCACCTATGGTGCCCTCTGAAAATCCCTGCACCGTGTGGGAGGCCCTGTGAGGTGCCAGGAGCCAGGTTGCCAGGAGCTAATGGCATTAAAAATAATCCCCAAATAGCTGAAGTTACTCACTCTAATGAGTGATTGGCCTTTTATTGAAAGCTTTGTAGTGGGTTTTTTCCTGGCCCGCGGCCATAATGTGCAACTTCCCAAAGTTTGTTACCAGATCTAAACTGCTCATAAAGGAGACAAAGCGGTCCACTAGCACCAGAAAAGCAATCAGGGTTTGTGCCAGTAAGACAGCGTCGTCGGCATACAATAGCTCAGGCACCTGATTGTGAGCAATCTTAGGGATATCTACAGGGACCAAGATCAGGGATGGATACAGACCCTTTTTGTAGATAATAAAAAGTAGCTAGCCAAAATGCACCCTTGTCACATTCTCGTCTAAGGGAAAATACACCTGACATCTCACAGTCCAAAACAGACTTTCACAGCTAGGTTTTCATGCAAAATATGCAAGAAGCTCACTAATGCCTCCTCCACCTGAAGATCCAAAAATATCATCCACAGCTTGGTCCTGTTTACACAGTTGAATGCTGTGGAGAGGTCCATGAAGGCCAGGTACAGTGCAGTGCTCAACAATGGTACACTTGTTAACTATTGTCAAATTGAATTGTAAGCACTGCTCCACCATGCCCAGCCCAAAATGAAAGCCAAATTGGAAGGGGAAGAGGATGTTGTTGTCTTGAGCCCATGATGTGAGGTGATTAAAAACCCTGCCACCTATTTTGACCATACTATCAATGAGGGAAATGGTGCAGTAACTTTTGGGCGGCATACGATCTCCTTTTTTGAAAATGGGTACAATAGTAGATAGGGCCCATGAGCGAGGAATGCTATTGCTCAAGGAGTGATTCAAAATATTGTGATCAGGTGTCCCCACAAATCAATGTTGCACTTTATGGGGTAAATCAGTACCCCGCCAAGTCCAGGGGCTTTACCACCTGAACTCTGACGAATTGCAACCTCCACACCAGCAATGATACAGAGAATGGTGCAGAACGGGATAATCTATCGTGCAGAAATTCACCCAAGCTCTCTTTTTCCTCTAAATGGCAGATGGCACTAAAATGCAAAACCCATTCTGGCTCCAAGATATTACAGTACAGGAGTGGGCTTTCCTTTTCTGATCTTCTTGATTGTATCCACAAAACACCTTACTATTTTGTTCTATCGCAGCGTGTTCCAAAAGGTCCTAACCCCTCTTGTGTAGTGCAACCTTCCTTGTCTTCAATGTGTTTTTATAAAGCTTCTGACCTGCTCAAACTTCATCCCATTATTTTGGCCAAGATACAAGGGCATTCCTTAACCTACGGTTGACTGCTGAGCAGTGCCCATCAAACCACTGGGGCCCCTCCTGATTAGGCCGAAAAAGTTTTGACAAAAAGTGTCTGATACCCTGGCTTAAACTTTCATAGTGAGCGAGCATAACGTTCCCACTTATATCCGGCAGACAGTTGAGGAACAGTCCAAGTTGTGTCTTCAATAAAGCTGCCAGGGTATCCCCTGGTTCCTTTAAAAGCCAGATAAGCCTGAGGCCATCAGTGAAGTTTTGGGTAATAGAAATTGCTTCAATGGGGCGATTGATTCTGCTCACCGGCAATTGGCTCATAGCTAAAAGGGCATTATGGTCCCCCCTTCTGTCTTCATGACCTCCCCCTTAGAGAAGCATACCAAAACAGTTCCCAGTCACAAACATATAATCAATGACTGAGGGCCACCATGTCCTCTGTATGAAGCTATGGGTAGCCCATCCCCTCTAAATATATCGACAAGGTCATGTACAGCTAAATATTTTATCAGCTCCTCGCCTCTGCTGTTATATTTATTGGTATAGATTGGATTGGGAATAGTAAATGTCACCCCTTCAGTGTCAAACACCTTCCACAAATTGGTATAGACTGGAGTGGGAGTAGTAAATGTTACCACTTAAGTGTCCAACACTTTCCCCAAATTGTTTTAGATTGGAATGAGAATAATAAATGTCACCCCTTTAGTATCCAACACTTTGCCCAAGTTGGTATAGAGTGGACTGGGAATAGTAAGTGTAACCCCTTTAGTGATAAACACAAAAATGGTTTATGTTGGAGATTGATGATTTCTTTTTATAATTTTAGGACCCGATTACGATGTTGTTAGGAAGGGCTCCGGATGGGGTTCAGTATTGCAAAATATGATTTGGAACCCTTGTTCCTGACCGAATCGTACAGATTTCCCAACAACCAATTATGATGCCCGAAAACCGTTCAAGCAGTCCGAAACAGTTCCGAAAGGCATTGGGGCAGTCTGAGTCTTTCGGAGCCTAATCATACAGCTCTATGGACACGGTTTCCAAACGAGCGATTACGATGATTGATTCGGAAAGCCGTTCCGATTCATTTTGCCCTAGATGAAATGGCTTTCGGATTCGGTCTTTGTGGGACCATTGCAGACCCCCCCTTCACCCGGAGGCGTGCGCATGTAGCCCATGGGGGTACCCAAGGGACCCCTCTTCCCAACCATGCACAATGTAGCAGGCACCATGAGTTGCCCTCCACAGGGTGCAAGGTTTTCCCCAACCACCAATCTCATCAATGGGAGCCTGTGATCGCGTTCGGAACACAGACTCCCATTGAAGTCAAAGCGAATCTGACCAAACGATGTTGAGAAGCATCGTAATCGGTCGTCTGGACTCACAGGACCCGATTCGTTTGGAAACCAGTCCGGAGCCGATTAGTTCAGGACAGTTTCCAAATTACATCGTAATCGGCCCCTTAGTGTCAAATCCTTCATTTTAATTGTATTTGTATGTACTAGAAATAGGTTGTGTTATTAAAATTTCTTTTGTTGGTGTTTAGCAAAATAACTAAAAATAGTTAGAGGTTTGTTTGTAATAAATTATATTAATTACATATTTTTAAATAATTAAGACATGTAACGCATTTTTTGTAAATGTATTTATGTTTTCAAAGTTTATTTTATTTATATTTTTATATTTCTAAACAGATATTTTTCAAATAAAAAATTCTATAGATAAATAATTACATTTTTCATACATTTTTATTATTACATAAAAATATGGAAGACAAAATTAAATTGTGATGCATCCTGTACATTTTCCACTGTTTTCCCATTGTTTAATACTTTTAACTTTTTCTAAATTGCTTTATATGTAAATTTTGACACCATTTCATCAAAGTGGATTATTAATTTTACTACATGGATACAGATGATCTGTGGCTACTGAACTGTAAGTTATATTTATTTTATTTTGTCTGTGTGGGTAATGTTATATTTAAGCCTGGGCGTAGTTCGCGAAGTAGCGCTACGCGAAGCTACGCAAAGTGCAGTCCGCACTACGCGAGCTACGCGTAGCACTACGCGAACTGCGTAGTGCGCTGTTCGCAATGATTGCACAGTGCCGGATGCTTGTCCACACTGTGCAATCATTGAAAACGGCATCTTGCACAGTGCAAGCTGTCTTTTACTGCCGCTCGAGTAGATTTTTACTCGAGCGGCAGCTTTCTCAACGCGGACTGGTAGTTTCTCATCGCGAGCGGTCGCGAGCATACGCGACCACTCGCAATGAGAAACCTGACCTCCCCGCGTTGAATCTCGCCGGGAGGTTTATTTTCCACGCTCGCGATCGGCAACTTGATGTTGCTGATCGCGAACGAGGAAAAAGTCTCGCCGGGATGTCATTTTGCTTGCTCGCGGCCGCCAACTTGACGTTGAGGACCGCGAGCAAGCAAAAAATGACCGCTGCACTACGCTACGCTACGCGTGTTTGCACTGTGCTATGTGCAATTCGCGTTGTGCGAAGTAGCGCAAACTTCGCAAACTACGCGAGCGTAGCGTAGTGCTTTGCCCAGGGTTAGTTATATTTTTTGTGTGTGTAAATATTATGTAGATCTTATTTGGAAATATATGGTTTATGTGTTGTGGACCCGATTCACAGAACTAACTTAAGACAAAATCCTAAACTTACTACCATTTTGGTATTCACAGAAGGCACTTACTCATTTTGGTATTCACAGAAGGCACTTACTCATTTTGGTATTCACAGAAGGCACTTACTCATCAATGAGTAAATGCCTTTTGTGAATACCAAAATGAGTAAGTTACTCAAAATGAGTAAGTTACTCATTTTGGTATTCAAGAAGGCACTTACTCATCAATGAGTAAGTGCCTTCTGTGAATACCAAAATGAGTAAGTTCTTTCTGTGAATACCAAAATGAGTAAGTGCCTTCTGTAAATACCAAAATGGTAGTAAGTTTAGGATTTTGTCTTAAGTTAGTTCTGTGAATCGGGCCGTTGTATTTATTTTATAAGTTGAGTTGAGTTTGTTCTTTGAGCTTTTGGGTTTGGTCAGGTTGACATTTTTCATGTAAACATTTTTATATCATGTTATTAACTCAGTCATATATATATATATATATATATATATATATATATATATATATATATATATATATATATATATATATATATATATATATATACATATATATATATATAAGTCTGAGTTAATAACATGATATAAAATTGTTTACATGAAAAATGTCAACCTGACTAAACCCAAAATATCTAAACCAAGATAAAAAATAATTCTAAGTATATATAATAAACAAAATATTTTATTACATCAGTCTAAATATTTACTTAACCCCTTCACAGCTCATGACGGAGCGGTGCCGTCATGAGCATCGGTTGGGCTGTGCTCATGACGGAACCGCTCCGTCATGGCACCCACCCATGGGGGAAGTGCTGGCGCTCCCCCCATGGGTAGCCCAAATTCACACCCAGGCAGGGATGGCAGCGGAAGAGTTTCCGCTGCCACCCCCGACCCCCCCCTCGGCGATCCTGTGACGTCAGCGCGCACAGCGCGCCGACATCATCAGGAAGCGCTGGGACGCCTGGAAGCCATTTGCTTCCAGGTGTCCCAAGGAGGAGGAGGTAAGTTTTGGTCTCCGGTGGGGCCGGGGGGGCAGATCCACATGCCTTGAGCCAATGGCTCAATGCAGGGCATTCCTGCTGCACGATCGCGCACAGCGTCGCGATCGTGCAGCAGGAATGCCCCCACTAGACACCAGGGATGTCTTTTTTTGCAAAAAGGAAGCGACCCCTTGGGCAAGGGTTGCTTCCTGTGGGGGCATAATAATTTTAAGACTTTTGTGGCCCAATTTTTTGGGCGTTTCTGGCCCCAGGGGGGGCAGAAAAGCCCACTAGAGCCAGGGAATTTTTTTTCTTAAATTGGAAGCGACCCCTTGGGCAAGGGTCGCTTCCAGGGGCTATATTTATTTAAAAAGAATATTTTTATTTGGCCTTTCTGCCCCAAGGGGGGGGGCAGGAAATCCCACTAGACACCAGGGAGTTTTTTAATTTTTAAATGGAAGCAACCCCTTGGGCAAGGGTCGCTTCCTATGGGGGATAATTATTTTTAAGACTTTTCTGCCCCCCTGGGGACAGGTCGCCCGATTTCTTTTGGCGTTTCTGGCCTATGGGGGGGGGCAGAAAAGCCCACTGGAGCCAGGGAATTTGTTTTTATTAAATTGGAAGCGACCCCTTTGGCAAGGGTCACTTCCAGGAGCCATATTTTTTTTCTAAGTATATTCTGCCCCCCCAGGGGGCAGATCGGTTTGTTTATTTGGCCTTTCTGCCCCCAGGGGGGGGCAGAAAACCCCACTAGACACCAGGGAGTGTTTTTAATTTTAAATGGAAGTGACCCCTTGGGCAAGGGTCGCTTCCTTATGGGCCTAAATAATTTTTAAGACTTTTCTGCCCCGCCTGGGGACAGATCACCTGCATTTTTGGCGTTTATGGCCCCAGGGGGGGGGCAGAAAAGCCCACTAGAGCCAGGGATTTAAAAATAAATAAATTGGAAGTGACCCCTTGGGCAAGGGTCGCTTCCAGGGGACATATATTTTTTTATGTGTATTCTGACCCCCCTGGGGGCAGATCTGCCCGTTTATTTGGCCTTTCTGCACCCATTTGGGTAGTGACATAGTGTGTTATAATGTTAATTGTTTTATTTCTTGTGAATTGCAATTGTAATGCTTTTTTTCTCCCTTTTTGTTCTAGTTCAAGGCTTTTGCTCTTTAGACTGTTCCAGGTTGCGGTTTCGTTACTGGTGGTTCTGCTGTTTGTGTAGTTGCATGTGTTTGGTAAGAGACTTTTTTTGTACAATGTAAATGTTTTTCATTTCTCTGCATGAATGTGTTTTTGCAAATGGTGTAATAATAGCAGTATGTTTGGCTTCTGTTTTTGAGTGTCAAAAACTTTTTGCATTTGTGCTCGATGTGTATTTTGTTGTCTTGTGAGTAATTGGTTTTGTTTTTTTCTTTCTAGTGGGATATCGTTTTTGCTGTCTCTCTGCAGAGTAGGTGCTGGTGAGTGTAGCTGTCTCTTGCAAGTGAATCGTATAGTTTTTGAGTATATTGATCTTTGTGATAAAGGCACACATTTTTTACTTACTTATTTTGCACAGTGTTGGTTGTTGTTGACTTGTTTGTGCAGTCTCCTTTCTCAGTAAGGATAATGGCTAGCCGCAGGATTATTGCTCAGCAGGTTGTTGGTATGCTTTTTGAGTCTTCCTCTGACCATGGTTCAGAGACTGACTCTGCATCTGAGGCAGAGGAGGGAGGGGAAGATTCAGGCAGTGAGTTTTCTCTCCACATGGAATCATTGGATGATGAAGCTACTCTCAGTGCGGATGAAGCTACTCTTAGTGCGGATGAAGTGCCTGTGTTAGAGGAGGACATTGATGTGCCGATAGTGCGCCAAGAGGCATCTGGGCTGCAGCCTGGTTCTGCAAGGCTTCCCGTTGGAAGTGATGACCTCTGGGTTACCCCAGGCATGGTGCAGCCAGCATTGCCAGACTTTACTGGTGTTCCAGGGTGTAGAGTGAATACAGAAAACTTTTTGCCGATAAATCTTTTTCAGTTGTTTATGGACGATGTGTTTTTGGCAGAGATTGTTGAGCAGACTAATTTGTATGCCGAACAGTTTTTGAGGGACAACAGTGCCAGCCTTAAGCCCCATTCTAGAGCTACCCGGTGGACTCCCACAAATCTGGAAGAGATGAAGAAGTTCTTGGGTTTAACTTTTTTGATGGGCTTGCTAAGGAAGCCATCAATGTCTTCATATTGGTCTACTAGTCCCTTGATGGCAACGGCTATATTTCCGGCAGTCATGAGTCGTGATAGGTATTTGCTTCTGCTTCGGATGCTGCATTTTGTCGATAATGGTTTAGCATTGCCACAAGATCACCCTGAATGTGACCGTCTTTTTAAGATTCGGACTGTCATTGATCACTTTGTAGATCGATTTTCTGAGATCTATGCTCCAGGGAAAGAAATAGCAGTGGATGAGTCTTTGGTCTTGTTCAAGGGCCGCTTGGTTTTTAGGCAATACATTCCTAGTAAGAGGGCACGCTATGGAATTAAGCTGTATTTGCTGTGTGACAGTAGGACTTGATATGTCTCTAATTTCAGGGTGTACACCGGTAGGGAATCCAGGATTAACCCCCCTGGTTGTCCGTCCACTTTTGGAGTGACTGAGAAAATTGTGTGGGTACTTGGTAGAGGACTTTTTAACAAAGGTCACCATTTATATGTAGATAACTTCTACACTGGTGTGCGGTTGTTCAGGGAATTGGCCAAAGTGGACACTGTTGCTTGTGGCACAATCCGCTCTAACTGTAAAGGTTTCCCTAAAGAACTAGTTTGTCAAAAGCTTGTGCGGGGACAGTGCAGTGCATTGCATTGCGAGGAACTTCTAGCTGTGAAGTTTTCAGACATGAGAGATGTCTACATGCTGACTACCATCCATGATGAAAGCACTTCACCTGTGACTGGGGTCAGGTTGCTGAAGCGCGCAAACCTGTGTGCATTTTAGATTATAATAGGCACATGGGTTTTGTTGACAGAGTAGATCAGAGGTTGGAACCTTATGCTGCTCTTCGTAAGGCTTACATTTGGTATAAGAAGTTGTCTATCCATCTTTTCCACTTGGCAATCTTTAATGGTTTTGTTGTATTCAAGGATTCTTGTCCTGAGTCAAAGATGACTTTTGCTAAGTTTCAGGAGTCTGTAATAGGCAGCTTTGTTTTAGTGGAACAGGCAAGTGTTCCTAGAGTTGGAGTGGTGGAGGATGTGGCGAGATTGAAAGATCACCACTTTCCTGATCACATTCCTCCCACACCCTCAAAAGACTTTCCCAGTAGGAGATGTAGAGTCTGTTGGTGAAGAGGTTCGCGGAAGGAGACTCGTATGTACTGCCCCGAGTGTCCTTCTAACCCTGGGCTCTGTGTGCCTGCTTGTTTTAGAATGTACCACACGCAAAAGAATTTTTGGGAGCATCCATGAGTGCTAAAGTGAACTGCCTGGTCTCTATTGTTTTATATTTTTTGTTCAGTTTCAAGGTTGGCATTTGTGCAATGTATTTAGTTTCAGATTTTGTGTTAGTAGATTTGTTTCTATTTGCAATTTGTTTGTGTTTTCTTTTTGTATAAAAAAATCCTAAATGTGATGGCGGTGTGTGTAGGCTGGCACTTGGCTGGTGGTGTGCGTGGACTGGTGCTTGGCTGGCAGTGTGTTTGGACTGGCGCTTGGCTGGTGGTGTGCGTGGACTGGCACTTGGCTGGCGGTGTGCGTGGACTGGCGCTTGGCTGGCGGTGTGCGTGGACTGGTGCTTGGCTGGCGGTGTGCGTGGACTGGTGCTTGGCTGGCGGTGTGCGTGGACTGGCACTTGGGTGGCAGTGTGCATGGACTGGTGTTAGGCTGGCGGTGTGGGTGGACTTGCGCTTGGCTGGCGGGGTGAGTGGTCTGGCGCTTGGCTGGCGGTGTGAGTGGTCTGGTGCTTGGCTGGTGGTGTGCGTGGACTGGCGATTGGCTGGTGGTGTGGGTGGACTTGCACTTGGGTGGTGGTGTGAGTGGACTGGCACTTGGCTGGCGGTGTGCGTGGACTGGCGATTGGCTGGCGGTGTGGGTGGACTTGCACATGGCTGGCGGTGTGGTTGGACTTGTGCTTGGCTGGCGGTGTGAGTGGACTGGTGGTGTGGGTGGACTGGCGATTGGCTGGCTGTGTGGGTGGACTTGCGCTTGGCTGGCGGTGTGAGTGGACTGGCGCTTGGCTGGTGGTGTGCGTGGACTTGCGCTTGGCTGGCGGTGTGGGTGGAGTGGCGATTAGCTGGCGGTGTGTGAGTAGTGACTTGCTGCTGGTCACTACACACACTGCTAGCCAAACGCCACTCCACGCAATCCGTGAGCTGGTGTGGTTGCTGTGTCAGGAATGTGGGCGTGTGAAAGTGATGGGCCCTTGAATGGCGCTGTCTGCTGGTGTGAGTGTTGTAATGTGCTGGGCCCGCGGCTGGCGGTGTGAATGGTTTTGTATGTGTCACACGTATGAAAGGTGTATGAATAGCCTGTAAAGAGGTTGGTGCCTTGTCGTGGCTTTACAGCTCACGAGCTGTGAGTCAATGGTTCAGTTTCTCGTCCTTTCAATTATTAACAGTGCATTTCATTTTTGTGAAATCTTGGTTAATACAACTGTATATACTGAACCATCACTCACCCTCGTGCCAAATCCAACCAGTATGTATGTGTGCTTGAGGAATACGTGGTTGTGCAGAAATATTTGTCTTTTCTGTTTTTGTCAAGCAGGGTGTACCTTGTCCATTTTTGTGAATGTTGTAATGTGTTGGTTTTGTGCCTGGTGGTGTGAATGGTCTTGTGTGTATCATGTATGAAAGGTGTGTGAATGGCCTGTAAAGCGGTTGGTGCCTTGTCGTGGCTTTACAGTTCACGAGCTGCGAGTCAATGGTTCAGTTTTTTGTCCTTTCAATTATTGACAGTGCATTTCATTTTTGTGAAATCTCTTGTTAATAAAATGTTATATACTGAACCATCACTCGCCCTCGTGCCAAATCCAACCAGTATGTGTGTGTGCTTGAGGAATAAATGGCTGTGCAGTAATCTTTGTCTTTTTTGTCTCTCTGCCAAGGTGTACATTTCATCTAAGAATAACCTACCAACTGTAGATTTTGTCGTAAACTAAACACCCATGGGAGTACATGGTGATGTCTCTCTTGTGGATCCCAACAAGTTATCTTACCCACAATGTCCTGCAAACCTCAAAATGTGACTGTCACATTTTCCTTGCATTATTGTGCTCAAATTTTCACGCTGCAGAAAGTAACAACAAATTTCCAACCCCCCAGCATTTCTCCAAGTATCCCAATAGAAATGGTACCTCACTTGTATGGGTGGGCCAAGTACCTGTGGCAGAGAAGGGCCCAAAACCTATTGAGGCGACATCAAAATTACCTATCACAAACCAACCTGGTTTTGCAAGGGGGGTCCCATGAGTTTTTGGCCCGGGGCTCGGCGGCCATCTAGGGAAACCTACCAAACCCACACACTTCTGGAAACTAGACACCCGGGGGAGTCCATCGAGGTATGGCTTGCGTGGGTCCCCCAACATTCTCCTACCCAGAATCCCCTGCAAACCGCAAATTTCGCTAAAAAAATCACTTTTTTCTCAAATTTGTGTGTGGGAAAGTTCCGGAATCTGCGCGGATACACAAATTTCCTCCCACCCAGCGTTCCCCCAGGTCTCCCGATAAAAATGGCACCTCACTCGCGTGGGTGGGTCAAGGACCCGCGACAGGCAAGGGCCCAAAACCTATTGAGGCGACATGAAAATTACCTATCACAAACCAACCTGTTTTTGCAAGGGGTCCCATGAGCTTTTGGCCCGGGGCTCGGCGGCCATCTAGGGAAAGCTACCAAACCCACACATTTCTGGAAACTAGACACCCGGGGAGTCCAGCGAGGTATGGCTTGCGTGGGTCCCCCAACATTCTCCTACCCAGAATCCCTGCAAACCGCAAATTTCGCTGAAAAAAATCACTTTTTCTCAAATTTCTGTGTGGGAAAGTTCTGGAATCTGCATGGATCCACAAATTTCCTCCCACCCAGCGTTCCCCCAGGTCTCCCGATAAAAACGGTACCTCACTCGCGTGGGTGGGTCAAGGACCCGCGACAGGCAAGGGCCCAAAACCTATTGAGGTGACATCAAAATTACCCATCACAAACCCACCTGGTTTTGCAAGGGGGGTCCCATGAGTTTTTGGCCAGGGGCTCGGCGGCCATCTACGGAAACCTTCCAAACGCACACATTTCTGGAAACTAGACACCCGGGGGAGTCCAGTGAGGTATGGCTTGCGTGGGTCCCCCAACATTCTCCTACCCAGAATCCCCTGCAAACCGCAAATTTCGCTGAAAAAATCACTTTTTTCTCAAATGTCTGTGTGGGAAAGTTCTGTAATCTGCATGGATCCACAAACTTCCTCCCACCCAGCATTCCCCCAGGTCTCCCGATAAAAATGGTATCTCACTCGCGTGGGTGGGTCAAGGACCAGCGACAGGCAAGGGCCCAAAACATATTGAGGCGACATCAAAATTACCCATCACAAACCAACCTGGTTTTACAAGGGGGTCCCATGAGTTTTGGCCCGGGCTCGGCGGCCATCTAGGAAACCTACCAAACCCACACATTTCTGGAAACTAGACACCCGGGGAGTCCAGCGAGGTATGGCTTGCGTGGGTCCCCCAACATTCTCCTACCCAGAATCCCTGCAAACCGCAAATTTCGCTGAAAAATCACTTTTTCTCAAATTTCTGTGTGGGAAAGTTCTGGAATCTGCGTGGATCCACAAATTTCCTCCCACCCAGCGTGCCCTCAGGTCTCTCGATAAAAATGGTACCTCACTTGTGTGGGTAGGCATAGTGGCTGCAACAGGAAATGGCCCAAATCGTACTGTGGAGACTTCAAAATTACCTATAACAAAACTACCTGGTTTTGGGGGAGGGGCACCTGAGATTTTGGCACCTGGCTCAGTGGCCATCTTGGGAAAGTACCCAACCCAAACATTTCTGAAAACTAGACACCCGTGGGAGTCCAATGAGGTATGGCTTGCGTGGATACCTCAACGTTTTCCTACCCAGAATGCCATGCAAACCTCAAATTTAGCTGAAAAAAACACATTTTCCACATATTTTTGTGTGGAATCACCGTGCCGGCACAAATGTCCTACCCCACAGCGTTCCCCTGAGTCTCCCGAGTAAAATAATACCTCACTTGTGTGGGTTGGGCAAGGGCCTGTGACTGGGAGGAGCCCAAAACATAGGGAATAAGGGTATAGCACCGAGAATTCTAAGCGCTATATTTATTTTAAATACGTTTTTAGGCAATTCTGCATTGGACAGCCACACAAGTGAGGTATCATTTTACTCGGGAGACTCAGGGGAACGCTGTGGGGTAGGACATTTGTGCCGGAACGGTGATTACACACAAAAATATGTGGAAAATGTGGTTTTTCAGCTAAATTTGAGGTTTGCATGGCATTCTGGGTAGGAAAACGTTGGGGGATCCACGCAAGCCATACCTCATTGGACTCCCCCGGGTGTCTAGTTTTCAGAAATGTTTGCGTTTGGTACTTTCCCAAGATGGCCGCTGAGCCCAAGCCGGGTAGTTTTGTTATAGGTAATTTTGAAGTCTCCACAGTACGATTTGGGCCATTTCCTGTTGCAGCCACTATGCCTACCCACACAAGTGAGGTACCATTTTTATTGGGAGACCTGGGGGAATGCTGGGTGGGAGGAAATTTGTGGACCCACGCAGATTCCAGAACTTTCCCACACAGAAATGTGAGAAAAACGTGATTTTTTTCAGCAAAATTTGCGGTTTGCAGGGGATTCCTGGTAGGAGAATGTTGGGGGACCCACGCAAGCCATACCTCGCTGGACTCCCATGGGTGTCTAGTTTCCAGAAATGTGTGGGTTTGGTAGGTTTCCCTAGATGGCCGCCGAGCCCCGGGCCAAAAACTCATGGGACCCCCCTTGCAAAATCAGGTTGGTTTGTGATAGGTAATTTTGATGTCGCCTCAATAGGTTTTGGGCCCTTGCCTGTCGTGGGTCCTTGACCCACCCACGCGAGTGAGGTACCATTTTTATTGGGAGACCTGGGGAAACGCTGGGTGGGAGGAAATTTGTGGATCCACGCAGATTCCAGAACTTTCCCACACAGAAAGTTAAGAAAAAAGTGATTTTTTCAGCGAAATTTGCGGTTTGCAGGGGATTCTGGGTAGGAGAATGTTGGGGGACCCACGCAAGCCATATCTCGCTGGACTCCCCCGGGTGTCTAGTTTCCATAAATGTGTGGGTTTGGTTGGTTTCCCTAGATGGCCGCCGAGCCCCGGGCCAAAAACTCATGGGACCCCCCTTGCAAAACCAGGTTGGTTTGTGATAGGTAATTTTGATGTCACCTAAATAGGTTTTGGGCCCTTGCCTGTCGAGGGTCCTTGACCTACCCACGCCAGTGAGGTACCATTTTTATCGGGAGACCTGGGGGATCGCTGGGTGGGAGGAAATTTGTGGGTCCACACAGATTCCAGAACTTTCCCACACAGAAATTTGAGAAAAAAGTGATTTTTTCAGCAAAATTTGCGGTTTGCAGGGGATTCTGGGTAGGAGAATGTTTGTTGGGGGACCCACGCAAGCCATACCTCGCTGGACTCCCCCGAGTGTCTAGTTTCTAGAAATGTGTGGGTTTGGTAGGTTTCCCTTGATGGCCACCGAGTCCCGGGCCAAAAACTCATGGGACCCCCCTTGCAAAACCAGGTTGGTTTGTGATGGGTAATTTTGATGTCGCCTCAATAGGTTTTGGGTCCTTGCCTGTCGCGGGTCCTTGACCCACCCACGCGAGTGAGGTACCATTTTTATCGGGAGACCTGGGGGAACGCTGGGTGGGAGGAAATTTGTGGATCCACGCAGATTCCAGAACTTTCCCACACACAAATTTGAGAAAAAAGTGATTTTTTCAGCGAAATTTGCGGTTTGCAGGGGATTCTGGGTAGGAGACTGTTGGGGGACCCACACAAGCCATACCTCGCTGGACTCCCCCGGGTGTCTAGTTTCCAGAAATGTGTGGGTTTGGTAGTTTTCCCTAGATGGCCGCCGAGCCCCAGGCCAAAAACTCATGGGACCCCCCTTGCAAAACTAGGTTGGTTTGTGATAGGTAATTTTGATGTCGCCTCAAAAGGTTTTGGGCCCTTGCCTGTCGCGGGTCCTTGACCCACCCGAAGCAAGTGAGGTACCATTTTTCTTGGAAGACTTTGGGGAATGCGGGGTGGGTGGAAATTTGTGGATCCACGCAGATTACAGAACTTTCCACCACAGAAATGTGAGGAAAATTTGTTTTTTGGACAATTTTGTAGGTTTGCAAGGGATTCTGGGTAACAGAACCTGGTGAGAGCCAGTCAAGTCACTCCATCCTGGATTCCCCTGGGTGTCTAGTTTTCAAAAATGTATAGGTTTGCTAGGTTTCCCTAGGTGCCGGCAGAGCTAGGGTTCAAAAACTACAGCTAGGCACTTTGCCAAAAAAGGGTCTTTTTTCACTGTGAAATTGTGGTGTGTCCAAGTTGCGTTTTGCGCCGTTTCCTGTCGCAGGCACTAGGCCTACCCACACAAGTGAGGTACCATTTTTCTCAGAAGACTTTGGGGAACGCGGGATGGGTGGAAATTTGTGAATCCACGCAGATTCCAGAACTTTCCACCACAGAAATTTGAGGAAAATGTGTTTTTTTAAATAATTTTTAGGTTTGCAAGGAATTCTGGGTAACAGAACCTGGTGAGAGCCAGTCAAGTCACCCCATCCTGGACTCCCCAGGGTGTCTAGTTTTCAAAAATGTATAGGTTTGCTAGGTTTCCCTGGGTGCCGGCAGAGCTAGGGTTCAAAAACTACAGCTAGGCACTTTGGCAAAAAAGGGTCATTTTTCACTGTAAAATTGTGGTGTGTCCCGGTTGCGTTTTGCGCCGTTTCCTGTCACGGGCACTAGGCCTACCCACACAAGTGAGGTACCATTTTTCTCAGAAGACTTTGGGGAACGCGGGGTGGGTGGAAATTTGTGGATCCACGCAGATTCCAGAACTTTCCACTACAGAAATGTGAGGAAAATGTGGTTTTTTTGACAATTTGTTAGGTTTGCAAGGGATTCTGGGTAACAGAACCTGGTGAGAGCCAGTCAAGTTACCCCATCCTGGATTCCCCTGGGTGTCTAGTTTTCAAAAATGTATAGGTTTGCTAGGTTTCCCTAGGTGCCGGCAGAGCTAGGGTTAAAAAACTACAGCTAGGCACTTTGCCAAAAAATGTCATTTTTCACTGTGAAATTGTGGTGTGTCCACGTTGCGTTTTGCACCGTTTCCTGTCGTGGGCACTAGGCCTACCCACACAAGTGAGGTGCCATTTTTCTCAGAAGACTTTGGGGAACGTGGGGTGGGTGGAAATTTGTGGATCCACGCAGATTCCAGAACTTTCCACCACAGAAATGTGCGGAAAATGTGATTTTTTTTACAATTTTATAGGTTTGCTAGGTTTCCCTGGGTGCCGGCAGAGCTAGGGTTCAAAAACTACAGCTAGGCACTTTGCCAAAAAAGGGTCATTTTTCACTGTAAAATTGTGGTGTGTCCACGTTGCGTTTTGCGCCGTTTCCTGTCGCGGGCACTAGGCCTACCCACACAAGTGAGGTACCATTTTTCTCAGAAGACTTTGGGGAACGTGGGGTGGGTGGAAATTTGTGGATCCACGCAGATTCCAGAACTTTCCACCACAGAAATGTGAGGAAAATGTTTTTTTTTTGACAATTTGTTAGGTTTGCAAGGGATTCTGGGTAACAGAACCTGGTGAGAGCCAGTCAAGTTACCCCATCCTGGATTCCTCTGGGTGTCTAGTTTTAAAAAATGTATAGGTTTGCTAGGTTTCCCTAGGTGCCGGCAGAGCTAGGGTTCAAAAACTACAGATAGGCACTTTGCCAAAATCAATCAATCAATCACAGAATTTGTAAAGCGCACTACTTACCCGCGAGGGTCTCAAGGCGCTAGGGAAAAAAAGGGGGGGGGTGCTGCTACTGGTCGAACAACCAGGTCTTGAGTAGCCTCCTGAAGGTCAGCAGGTCTTGGGTCTGTCGTAGGCTTAGTGGAAGGGTGTTCCAGGTCTTGGTGGCAAGGTGGGAGAAGGATCTGCCGCCGGTGGTAGTTCTTCGAATGCGAGGGACGGTGGCGAGGGAGAGGTCGGCGGAGCGGAGTTGGCGGTTGGGGACGTAGAAGAGGAGTCGTCTGTTGAGGTAGGCTGGGCCAGTCTTGTGGAGTGCCTTGTGTGCGTGGATGAGGAGTTTGAAGGAGATTCTCCTGTCGACGGGGAGCCAGTGCAGGTTCCTCAGGTGGGGGTGATGTGGCTGTGGCGTGGTACATCAAGGATCAGGCGTGCGGAGGCGTTTTGTATGCGTTGCAGTCGCTTGATGAGCTTGGCCGGGGCTCCCGCATAGAGGGCGTTCCCATAGTCAAGTCTGCTACTGACGAGGGCCTGGGTGACTGTTCTTCTTGTGTCTGTCGGGATCCACCTGTAGATCTTACGAAGCATGCGGAGGGTGTTGAAGCAGGAGGATGAGACTGCGTTGACTTGCTTGGCCATGAACTGCGTTGACTTGCTTGGCCATGTAGATCTTACGAAGCATGCGGAGGGTGTTGAAGCAGGAGGATGAGACTGCGTTGACTTGCTTGGCCAGGTTGCGTGCGTGGTCGGTGGGTGTCGGGGCTGCTCCCAGCGTCGTTGGCCACCAGGAGTCGTCCCAGGCTGAGGGGTTGGAGCCGAGGATGAGGACCTCTGTCTTCTCCGTGTTCAGTTTTAGTCGGCTGATCTTCATCCAATCGGCGACGGCCTTCATTCCTTCATGGAGGTTGGATTTGGCGGCGAGGGGGTCCTTGGTGAGGGAGAGGATCAGTTGAGTGTCGTCGGCGTAGGAGATTATGTTGAGGTCGTGCTGTCTGGCGATGCGTGCGAGCAGGGCCATGTAGATGTTGAACAGTGTTGGGCTGAGGGACGATCCCTGGGGTACGCCGCAGATGATCTCGGAGGCTTCGGATCGGAATGGTGGGAGGCGGACTCTCTTTGTTCTGCCGGCGAGGAAGGAGGTGGCCCATTCCAGGGCCTTGTCTCGGATCCCTGCGTCGTGGAGGCGTGCGCGTAGAGTGTGGTGGCAGACAGTGTCGAAGGCGGCGGAGAGGTCCAGCAGGATGAGGGCTGCGGTCTCACCGTTGTCCAGCAGGATCCTGATGTCGTCGGTGGCGGCGATGAGGGCAGTCTCAGTGATGTGGTTGCTGCGGAACCCCGATTGGGATGGGTCCAGGATGCTGTTTTCTTCGAGGTATCGGGTTAGCTGTTTGTTGACGATCTTCTCGTTGACCTTGGCTGGGAACGGAAGCAGGGAGATGGGCCGGAAGTTCTTGAGGTCTCTCGGGTCCGCCTTGGGTTTTTTGAGTAGGGCGTTGATCTCTGCGTGTTTCCAGCTCTCTGGTAAGGTCGCGGTCTCGAAGGAGAGATTGATGACGTTGCACAGGTGGGGTGCGATGGAGCTGCTGGCTTTGTGAAGATGTGGTGCGGGAAAGGGTCTGACGGAGAGCCGGAGTGTATTGTGCTCATGGTCTTGATGGTGTCCTCGATGTTCACGCTGGCCCAGGCTGGCAGGGGGTCGTGGTCGATGGTGTGCGGCGGGTCTGGTGCATCGATCTTAGTTGGGGCTGTCTGGGTGTTGAAGCTGTCGTGGATGTCGGCGATCTTGCGGTGGAAGAAGGTGGCGAGGGAATCGCACAGGCGTTGCAACGGCGGGATGTCGTTGGTGTTGGAGCTGGGGTTGGAGAGTTCCTTCACGATGTTGAAAAGCTCCTTGCTGTTGTGTGCGTTGTCGAGGCGGTCTTTGAAGGAGATTCTCTTGGCGGACTTGATGAGGTGGTGGTGGTTACGGATGGCGTCTTTGTGGGCTGCGTGGCTGTCCGGTGTCTTATCACTGTGCCATTTCTTCTCTAGTTTCCGGCAGGTACGCTTGGAAGCTAGGAGTTCCGAGGTGAACCAGCTGGCTCTTTTGGTGGTGTCACTGTAGGTGAGTTTTTTCAGCGGGGCGAGGGTGTTGGCACAGTCGTCCATCCATCGTCTGAGGTTGCAGGCAGCGTCGTCGGTGTTGGATGGGTCGGAGGGAGGGCTGAGAGCGAGGGTTGCCCGTAGTTGGTCTTCGGTGACTTTGCTCCAGCAGCGGCGTGGGATCTGTTGGGTGCGGTGGTGTGTGGTGGGTTTCTGGAAGGTGAAATGGATGCAGCGGTGGTCGGTCCAGAGGAGTTCCGTGGTGTGGCTGAAGGAGACGTGGGAGCTTGAGGAGAAGATGGGGTCAAGCGTGTGGCCGGCGGAATGGGTCAGTGTTGTGACGAGCTGGCTCAGCCCAAGGTTGGCGAGATTGTCGATCAGGGTGGTGGAGTTGCTGTCGTTGTTGTTCTCCAGGTGAAAGTTCAGGTCTCCGAGGAGGATGTAGTCGGTAGAGGTCAGGGCGTGCGTGCTGATGAAGTCGGCGATGGACATGATGCTAATTTTTCATGGCCATTTTTCACTGTGAAATTGTGGTGTGTCCACGTTGCGTTTTGCGCCGTTTCCTGTCGCGGGCACTAGGCCTACCCACACAAGTGAGGAACCATTTTTCTCAGAAAACTTTGGGGAACGCGGGGTGCATGGAAATTTGTGGATCCACCCAGATTCCAGAACTTTCCACCACAGAAATGTGAGGAAAATGTGTTTTTTTTTACAATATTTTAGGTTTGCAAGTGATTCTGGGTAACAGAACCTGGTGAGAGGCAGTCAAGTCACCCCATTCTGGATTCCCCTGGGTGTCTAGTTTTCAAAAATGTATAGGTTTGCTAGGTTTCCCTAGGTGCCGGCAGAGCTAGGGTTCAAAAACTACAGCTAGGCACTTTGCCAAAAAAGGGTCATTTTTCACTGTGAAATTGTGGTGTGTCCACGTTGCGTTTTGTGCCGTTTCCTGTCGCGGGCACTAGGCCTACCCACACAAGTGAGGTACCATTTTTCTCGGAAGACTTTGGGGAATGCGGGATGGGTGGAAATTTGTGAATCGACGCAGATTCCAGAACTTTCCACCACAGAAATTTGAGGAAAATGTGTTTTTTTAAATAATTTTTTAGGTTTGCAAGGGATTCTGGGTAACAGAACCTGGTGAGAGCCAGTCAAGTCACCCCATCCTGGATTCCCCAGGGTGTCTAGTTTTAAAAAATGTATAGGTTTTCTAGGTTTCCCTGGGTGCCGGCAGAGCTAGGTTTCAAAAACTACAGCTAGGCACTTTGCCAAAAAAGGGTCATTTTTCACTGTAAAATTGTGGTGTGTCCACGTTGCGTTTTGCGCCGTCTCCTGTCGCGGGCACTAGGCCTACCCACACAAGTGAGGTACCATTTTTCTCAGAAGACTTTGGGGAACGCGGGGTGGGTGGAAATTTGTGGATCCACGCAGATTCCAGAACTTTCCACCACAGAAATGTGAGGAAAATGTGTTTTTTTTGACAATTTGTTAGGTTTGTAAGGGATTCTGGGTAACAGAACCTTGTGAGAGCCAGTCAAGTTACCCCATCCTGGATTCCCCTGGGTGTCTAGTTTTAAAAAATGTATAGGTTTGCTAGGTTTCCCTATGTGCCGGCAGAGCTAGGGTTCAAAAACTACAGCTAGGCACTTTGCCAAAAAAGGGTCATTTTTCACTGTGAAATTGTGGTGTGTCCACGTTGCGTTTTGCGCCATTTCCTGTCGCGGGCACTAGGCCTACCCACACAAGTGAGGTGCCATTTTTCTCAGAAGACTTTGGGGAACGTGGGGTGGGTGGAAATTTGTGGATCCACGCAGATTCCAGAACTTTCCACCACAGAAATATGCGGAAAATGTTTTTTTTTTTACAATTTTATAGGTTTGCAAGGGATTCTGGGTAACATAACCTGGTGAGAGCCAGTCAAGTCGCCCCATCATGGATTTCCCTGGGTGTCTAGCTTTCAAAAATGTATAGGTTTGCTAGATTTCCCTAGGTGCCGGCAGAGCTAGGGTTCAAAAACTACAGCTAGGCACTTTGCAAAAAAAGGGTAATTTTTCATTGTGAAAATGTGGTGTGTTCACGTTGCGTTTTGAGCCGTTTCCTGTCGTGGGCACTATGCCTACCCACACAAGTGAGGTACCATTTTTATTGGGAGACTTAGGGTAATTCAGATTTGTAAAGCATCTGTTATTACCTATTGACTTTCTATGCATTTCTGCCTTCCAAATGAAAGACAAAGTGTAAAAAAGAAGTCATTTTGAAAAATGACCGATAATTCTCATGCTAGTATGAGTATTCCCAATTTCGGAAATGTGCACATATCTACTGTTTCTAAACTCTATATTTTGTTCCCATTTCAGAAATACATAGGTGTCTTTCATACCGATTTTTCCATGTATACATTTTCCCAGAATAATTGCTATATACCCAGTACATAATAAAAAAACCATTGCAAGTCGCTGCTCAGTTTTTGGCTCTGGGTTCGTCGGGTTCTTGGTGAACCTACAAGTCCTATATATCCCCACAACCAGTAAGGTCCAGCGGATGTAACGGTATATTGCTTTCAAAGAGCTGTCATAATTAGAAGAAGTTACAGGTGAAAACGTTGATACAAAAGGCTGTTTTTTTCAACTACTTTTCAATTTTCCTATATTTAACTGTTAGTTTCTATAAAGAAACCTTGAAGGATCTACACAAATGACCCCTTGCTGAATTCATAATTTTGTCTACTTTTCTAAAATGTATAGCTTTCTGCTTTCATACCCATTTCTACCATTAACTGGAAGGAGGTTGAAAGCACAAAAAATAGCAAAAATAGGCTATGTCCCAGAAAAATGCCAAAACTGTGTAAAACATTTTGGTTTTCAAACAAAAGACTGTCATTCCCCAAAAGCTGGGAAAATGGTGATTTCACTTTTTTGCCATTTTTCCCCCAAAAAACAAAAATTTAGCTGTATTTTGGCTAATTTCTGGGTCCCCTCCAGGGGAATCCACAAACCCTGGGTACCTTTAGCATCCCCAGGATGTTGGAAGAAAAGGACGCAAACTTGGCGTGGATACCTGATGTGGTCAAAAAGTTACAGGGGCCTAAGCGCAAACTACCCCAAATAGCCAAAAAAGGCTTAGCACAGGGGGAAATGGCCTAGCAGCGAAGGGGTTAAACACCAATACATATATATATATATATATATATATATATATATATATATATATATATATATATATATATATATATATATATATTCATATATATACACACACATACATATATATATACATATATATATATATATATATATATATATATATATATATATATATATATATATATATATATATATATTTATATATAAGAATGTTCAGGACACCCAGGAAGCTTCTCATTAATTTATTAGCAAGATTGCACCGCAATGAGAAGCTTCCTGGGTGTCCTCAACATTCTTTTCGCGATTGGAGAGAAAGTTTGTGAGATATTGGGGTTACCGGAACCCGTCCAGGACCGCCGCAGCAGAAGCTCTGGACTTCCGGGCTGAATGCGAGTGAATATATATATATATATATATATATATATATATATATATATATATATATATATTGGTGTTTAAGTAAATATTTAGACTGATGTAATAAAATACTTTGTTTATTATATATACTTAGAATTATTTTTCATCTTGGTTTAGATATTGTGACTGTGGTGCTGGGAGTTTTGTAGGTGACTATATATATTATAATAAACTTTTGGCTATTATTTATAAGTCATCTACTATATTTAACTGTTAGTTTCTATAAAGAAACCTTGAAGGATCTACACAAATGACCCCTTGCTGAATTCATAATTTTGTCTACTTTTCTAAAATGTATAGCTTTCTGCTTTCATACCCATTTCTACCATTAACTGGAAGGAGGTTGAAAGCACAAAAATAGCAAAAATAGGCTATGTCCCAGAAAAATGCCAAAACTGTGTAAAACATTTTGGTTTTCAAACAAAAGACTGTCATTCCCCAAAAGCTGGGAAAATGGTGATTTCACTTTTTTGCCATTTTTCCCCCAAAAACCAAAATTTAGCTGTATTTTGGCTAATTTCTGGGTCCCCTCCAGGGGAATCCACAAACCCTGGGTACCTTTAGCATCCCCAGGATGTTGGAAGAAAAGGACGCAAACTTGGTGTGGATACCTGATGTGGTCAAAAAGTTACAGGGGCCTAAGGGCAAACTACCCCAAATAGCCAAAAAAAGGCTTAGCACAGGG
Organism: Calotriton arnoldi; assembly: GCA_963921515.1. Taxonomy (NCBI): domain Eukaryota; kingdom Metazoa; phylum Chordata; class Amphibia; order Caudata; family Salamandridae; genus Calotriton; species Calotriton arnoldi. The sequence continues at coordinate 148,655 of CAWUFW010010574.1, forward strand.
GGGAAATGGCCTAGCAGCGAAGGGGTTAAACACCAATACATATATATATATATATATATATATATATATATATATATATATATATATATATTCATATATATACACACACATACATATATATATATATATACATATATATATATTATCTACTGGCGGTCGCCAGTAGATAGTTATAGTTACAACCTATTATCCATAGGAAATCCGCGACATTCTATTTGAAATAACTCTCTTGCCGGTTGACGTATCTTCGCGAAATTTTCAAACTTCGTGGGGCGCTCCGGTCCGCTCCTACCCTGAAAGTCTCGGGGTGATACGTCAAGCGGGGGCCGAGAAAAGGGGGTCCCAAAACGCGTTTTCCCCATGCATTTTCCCATAGGAAACTTTAGACACGGCTACAGCCCGAACTGCTGAACGGAATTACACCAAATTTGGCAAAGAGGTAGTTCTTGGTTCAGAAAGAACCCTTTTGTTAAATGGTGTAAATCCGTTCAGTAGTTGCTGAGAAAATGAAAAGTAAAAAGTTAGTGATATCTAGGGACGAGTAGGGTCCGCGTACCCTCCCGATCACGAGCTGCATGTTAATTGGCTGTCAGCTGGCTGTCAACATTCCGATTCAGGAAATGTTGGCAGCCATTTTGTCCCTCGGTAGAACCGAGGGACAGAAACAAGTGCGCAAAGCGCACAAAGGGGGCAGGGTAGAAACACCCTGACCCCCTAGGTTTGCTCAGGGGTCCCACAAGGACCCCTGGGCAAAAAATAAAAAAATTTTTAAAAATCGGCAGGATGCGCTCAGGGTGCGCGAATCCTGCCGAAAAATCGAAGCGCGGTCTCCGCGCTTCGATAGTCAACTGGCCCCCGGGTGGCCCAAGTCCCGGGGGCATGGTGGGGGGATAATTTAATGTGTGGGGGCCTCAAGGGCCCCCAAGCCCGAGGACCGCCACCCCCGGGGCTTTTTAAAAATGGTGCGGGAGGGCTCTGAGCCTCCCGCAGCCCCGAGGACCACCACCTCCCCGGGGCTTTTTTTACATACATTATTAAACCTGTGTGGGGGGCTCCAGCCCCCACACGCCCCGGGACCACCACCTCCCCGGGGCACTAAACATTTTAATATGGGGGTCCGTTACGGACCCCAGAGCCCCGGGGACCACCACCTCCCCGGGGCTGTGTACTGAATGGGAGGGGGCCGCGCGGCCCCCCTCCTGGAGCCCTTGATGGCCCTGGGGACCACCACCCCCAGGGCCGGCTCCTGCAGTGTCCCGGGGTGCCTACCCCCAGGACACTGTAGTTTGCTATGGCAGGACGGAGCCTCGCGGCTCCCGTCCTGCCATAGCAAACTGCTTTGGATATTGGAAGAGAGAGCAGGAAACCTGCTCTCTCTTCCAATATCCAAAGCGATTGCTTTTCCACATGGGGAGCAGCATGTCAGCTGCTCCCCATGTGGAACAGCAATGCCGGCTCCCAAGGGACGTGGGGAGCCGGCGGGACTGTGGGGGATTGGGGACCCCCACAGTCCCCAACGGAGAGGGCCAGCCCCGGGGGATGGGGTCCCTGGGGCAAGTAGTGGCCCGGGAGGGGGCCACGCGGCCCCCTCCCCAAAAAGAGGAAAATTAAAAATTAAAAAAATGGAAAGGCCGGCCCCGGGAGATGGGGTCCCCGGGGCCTTAAAATGCCCAGAGGAGGGGGCCACGCTGCCCCCTCAAAAAAATAAATATAGAGGCCATGCCCCGAGGATGGGGTCCCCGGGGCCAATACAGGCCCAGGGAAGGGGGCCACGCGGCCCCCTTCCCGTTTTTTTAAAGGTAATGTAAAGAAGGTGTAAGGCCCTGGGGGATGGGGTCCCCAGGGCCCAAAAAAGAAAAAGGAAGGGGGGCCACACAGCCCCCCTTCAGGGGGGGAAAAAAAAAAACAAAAAAAAAAACGATCGGGCCCGCAGGCCCCGCCCCCTTCCTTCACCACTCTGCAAACGCGCCCCCTGGCGCGTTGCAGAGGGGAAGCGAATTCCCCTTGAATACTGGGGGTCCCTGGGGACCAACTAGCCCACCAGGTACCTCCAGTATGCACCAGGGGGCTGCCTTGCAGAGAGGTGTACAGAGGCCACGCCCCTTTTTACACCTCTCTGCAACGCAGCTCTGTGGCGCTTTTGGAGGTATATGGTGGGCTAGTTGGACTCCGGGGACCCTCAGGATTCAAGGGACTTAATCCCCAACTTAAAACGCGCCACGGGCGCGTTTGCACAGTGGTGAAGGGAGGGGCGGGGCTTCAGGTGACATGTGTGCAAACAGGCCCCGTGGCGCGTTTTAAGATGGGGAATTAAATCCCCTTCAATCCTGAGGGTCCCTGGGGCCAACTAGCCCAACAGGTACATCCAGAATGCGCCACAGAGCTGCGTTGCAGAGAGGTGTAAAAGGGTGTGGCCTCTCTACACGTCTCTGCAACGCAGCCTCTGGCGCATATTGGAGGTTCCTGGTGGTCTAGTTGGCCCCTAGGGACCCTCAGGATTCAAGGGGACTTAATCCCCCAACTTAAAATGCGCCACGGGGCGCGTTTGCAAAGATGTCACCTCAGGCCCCGCCCCTCCCTTCACCATTGTGCAAATATTCCTCTAAAATCAGCCGAAATAGGAATTCCGATTTACTCACCTGTTATCAGGAGAGACCTCAGTGCTGCATCTTTCAGCCCAGTACTGATCCTGAAAAGTAATTTTAACCGTACTTACCGGTAACTTGAATTTCCTTCATAGGCTAACATTGACTGGTTTCACTTGGAAATTCTTCTAAGTGTGGAGTTTTGGAACTTTAAAATATTCCTCTAAAATCAGCCGAAATACGAATTCCGATTTACTCACCTGTTATCAGGAGAGACCTCAGTGCTGCATCTTTCAGCCCAGTACTGATCCTGAAAAGTAATTTTAACCGTACTTACCGGTAACTTGAATTTCCTTCATAGGCTAACATTGACTGGTTTCACTTGGAAATTCTTCTAAGTGTTGATTTTTGAAACATACAAATATTCCTCTAAAATCAGCCGAAATCCGAATTCTGATTTACTCACCTGTTATCAGGAGAGACCTCAGTGCTGCATCTTTCAGCCCAGTACTGGTCCTGAAAAGTAATTTTAACCGTACTTACCAGTAACTTATATTTTCTTCCATAGGAATCCATTGTCTGGTTTTCAGCAGAAAACTTTCAGTGTCGATTTTCACAAACTACAAATATTCCTTAAAAATCGCCTGTATGACTTAAACGCATTCATTCAACTGTTTACAGGAGATGCACCAGTGCTGGATCCAGGATCCAACACTGAGTAAGAAAAAGTAACGATAACAGTTTTTACCTGCTAAGTGAATTTCCTTCCATAGGATAACATTGGTGATTCTGTGAGAAAAAGTTTCCAAGTGTCAACTTTTAAAATACAATAATATTCCTTAAAAATCACGACTGTAACCAAAACGCTTTTACTCAACTGTTTACAGGAGATGTACCAGGACTGAATCTAGGATCCAGTCCTGTGGTTAGAAAAGTAATCCATAAAGTAACTAATTGCATTTAACTAGAAATTCACATTGAGCTGAATGTTGCATTGTGTTTGAAAATGTGTTGCCCATTGCAACAACTGTAACTACTGTACTTAAAAGTCTATTGCCTATCTGCAAAGTATTTAAACTAAAGTAATTCATTAAGAGAAAGTATTTTTTGTAATGTAATGTATAATGTAATTACAATGTAATTTAAAAATAAAATATGTAAAAAAAATTGTTTCTAAAAATGTACTAAATCAGTATGAAAAGAATTAATATAACAATTAATACATTTAAAAATTGTCATTTACAAAACCTTTGAAATTCACTAAAAAAACGTAGGTTTCAGGCACGTTATAGTTAGAAATTAGCATTTAAAAACCTTTGAAATTCACTGAAAAAACCATAGGTTTCAGACACGTTATAGTTACAAATTAGCATTTAAAAACCTTTGAAATTCACAGAAAAACCATAGGTTTTAGGGACAGTTATAGTTACTTGGACATTGCACTCGTACAAAACCCGTGAAATTCCCCGTTATAGTTAGTTCAGCTAACTATAACTCGCGCCCGCAATGCACTGCTGATGACGTCACATATTACATCACTCATGACATGGTCAGTGACATCACTGATGACATCACTGATGACATCTCAAATGACATCACTGATGACATCATCCACGTGATAATCTGATGCACCTCCTCACACCCTAATATAACCTTTGATACACCCACTCTAAATTACAGACTGCCATTCGCAAAACCATAGACACTCCAACACCAATAACTACATACCCACTCACTGATTCTTAGGTCTACACACACACATCCACTCACTCACCCGTACAGTCACTCATACTTACGGTCACTCAGTACAGGACTATCATATGCACTCTTACTCCTATATAGACACTCAAACAACGCCACTCATCCATAGAGATACTCACACACCTAGTCAGTCATGCAAATAATTAAACACACTGCCATTTACTCACCTATACAGTTATACACACACCAGCTCACTTACTCATACAAATAGTAGCACATTGTTACGCTCTTATACAATCACTGATACAAGCACACAATCATCCATACAGCCACTATCACAATCACTCACTCTTGCTTATAGCTATTTATATACTCAAAAACACATATATACTGCCTTTCACATATGTAGTTACTCACACATGTACCACTGGGACATACATTCACTCACTAACACACTCTTACACACACTTACCCACCCATACAGTCTATCACAGATGCACTCTTGAAACCATCCACCCAGTGAATCACCCACTCACACATCTATGCACAGAGTTGCACACACCCCTCCCACACAAACACTCAGGCACCCATACAGATACTCAGACAAGCATTCAATAACTCATATAGACACTCATTTAGCTATTCACAAACACATGCAGCCACTTACACAGCAACAGACAGACGGATACAGACATACACCCAGTTTAGTCACTAACCCATGCATTCAGTAAGATACGTTAAATCACTCACTTATAGAGTCAGTCACGCACCTACTAAATCATCCATACAGACACTTACACACCCACTCATTCTTCAATACGTCTTTTCCTATATATTTTAAAAATATTTAAACTTTACAGAAACACACAGTCACTGGATGATGTCATCAGTGATGTCATTTGAGATGTCATCAGTGATGTCATCAGTGATGTCACTGACCATGTCATGAGTGATGTAATATGTGACGTCATCAGCAGTGCATTGCGGGGCGCGAGTTATAGTTAGCTGAACTAACTATAACGGGGAATTTCACGGGTTTTGTACGAGTGCAATGTCCAAGTAACTATAACTGTCCCTAAAACCTATGGTTTTTCTGTGAATTTCAAAGGTTTTTTAAATGCTAATTTGTAACTATAACGTGTCTGAAACCTATGGTTTTTTCAGTGAATATATATATATATATATATATATATATATATATATTATTTATATATAAGAATGTTCAGGACACCCAGGAAGCTTCTCATTAATTTATTAGCAAGATTGCACCGCAATGAGAAGCTTCCCTGGGTGTCCTCAACATTCTTTTCGCGATTGGAGAGAAAGTTTGTGAGATATTGGGGTTACCGGAACCCGTCCAGGACCGCCGCAGCAGAAGCTCTGGACTTCCGGACTTCCGGGCTGGTGTTTAAGTAAATATTTAGACTGATGTAATAAAATACTTTGTTTATTATATATACTTAGAATTATTTTTCATCTTGGTTTAGATATTGTGACTGTGGTGCTGGGAGTTTTGTAGGTGACTATATATATTATAATAAACTTTTGGCTATTATTTATAAGTCATCTACTCCTATGTTGCTTATGAAGATTTTTACTTTACATTGTAGCTGTTGTAGATTCGATTTGTGTGTTTGCTAAGTTTAGGTTCAATTTGTCTAACAGATTGCTCCATTTGTAGCTTTGCTCTTTTTCTAATGCTTTTATAAATTTATAAAGTGTAGTTTGGAATCTGCCTAATGTGTATTGGAAGGCATTGTGCCATCCATAACCTGCGTTGTTTGTTTTGGCTTCCTGTGCCAAGGTGCTATCATAAACATTCCAACGTGATATTTGGAACTTGGATTGGTGTCTGTGTCCAGAGCGATGCAGTCTGCCAACCAAAGTGTCTTAGAAATAATCCATTAGGTGGATTAGTTTGTCTTCATTTTATTGGTAGAAATTGCTTTCTATTAGTAAACTGTAGTGGTTAGCTTCCACTGTGTCAGGGATATAGGCTAGTGGGATCACTGACACCATTTTATGGTAAAAAATACCGTTGACAAAAATATTGTGTCAAATATATAATTTACCACAATATTGTGATCCTACACTTATAATGGTAAGTATAAAAATGTCAGAACAAAATTATCTTTGACCCTAATATCATCCAAAAATAGACAAAAATATTGCTGTTTTTAAATATGAGTAGAGTTTAAAGTTGTAAATGTGAAATATATATATGTTTTTTTAAATCATTTTTTGTTTCATTAGCCACCAAAACAAACCCCCATTACTACAACAGGAGGGGCAAATAACCATAGACAACCCTTTGGACAAACACGCTGCGTGGTACACATAATTAAAACATAGTTTAGGTATAAATCAAGAAACAATAAACATGGGACGGAAAACAAGTTCGGGAAACAGGACATCCATTTTGTTGGTAAAATCATTGTGCTAATAATGGGGATCTAGCAGGACTATTACAATCGCAGACTGGACCAGATCTTTTTTAACCTTAGACAGGAACGGAGAGGCCTCTGGCCTTAGCCAGGGCCAATTCAGACTCAAACACCTGTCTAAGCAAAATGCAGAATTGGTTAACCATTGGTGTAGTAGGATTTATCCAGGCCCAGGCAATGCAAAGATGGGCGCATACAATAATGATGAAAGCCAGTGACCTCTCATAACGAGTAGCCTCATACTTAAACCCAAGCATAATTTCGTTGTCTGTCAGCTGAAACTCCCGACCCAAGCGCCCGGTTAGCAAAGAGTATATATATGCTTAAGATCTGCTGCGTAGAGCTTGCATTGCGGGCAGTATGCCTTATCGGATACTCAGGAGGATGCCCGCCTAGAGATGAGCTCTGGCGTGTAGTACAACATAAAGACTGTCCTATGCTGCTGGAGCTTCAGACTGACAGAGCTACTGATTGGTCTAACGTACAGGGCCGGACTGGGAACGAAAGCCGGCCCTGGCAAAGTGCTCGGCTGGCCCCCCCGGGGGATGGGGGTGCGGCTGAGCACTTTGCCAGTGCCGGTTTCGGCCGATTTTGTTACAGGGGCCGATATTGCAGCTATGCTCCAAAAGGCCCCCCTGTAACAAAACCGGCCCCCACCCTGGCGGCCCACCGGGGAAATGCCTGGTGCCCGCTACGGCCAGTCTGGCCCTGCTAACGTATCTAAGGCCACCTGTATATCTTGTACAGTAATGTCAGATATCAGAAGCCGACTTAATTTGACAGAGATCTGCATACTGTCATCCTGTACTGATAAAATAAGACTTTAATAAAATGGGCTAATTGAGGTTTTAACAGGCTTCCCATAAATACCAGATAATATTACAGAGGTAAATGGCATATCATGCAATTTCTGAGCATGTAGGAAGTAGTCCCTTGTTTGCAAGTATTTAAAAAAAAACATGCTGAGGGAGCCCAAACTCCTCTTTCAATGATAGAAAAGAGCAAAACCCTTGACCGTCATACAGCCAACGTTGTCCTGAAATATTCCTGGGAATATTGGGTTGCCCCATAGAACAGTAAAATAATGAAGCAGCGGCAGAAAGTTTACCTCGGAAATTTCATGCCATATCCTGGGTATATTCCTAATTACCTTGAATCTAACCCTTTTATAATAATTTGGATCTGAGGCCTTGTAGAGAGTGAACCTGATTGATGGTCCGCAAGCTAATTGGTAAGCAAATGAGGTCAACCCAGCGTCCAGCCCATTTAACAGCCTCTGGATCCTCCCAGCAAAGGCAGCCCAATAATATAGCTTTAAATCTGGGAGCTTAAAGTCCCCCTGTTTATAAGGCAATTTAATAAATCTTAAAGCCCTTCTGGTCCGCCTATACCCCCAGATAAAACTGCCAATAACACTTTCTAGCCGTTTAAAGAAAGAGCCTGGAACCTGTAGGGAGATTGAATGGAAAAGGTACAAAAAGTTAGGCAATGCATTCATTTTAATGACATTGCACCTGCCGAGGATACTGAGTGGATGTCAATGTAGAGATCGTAATTTAAGTGTAATTGATTTAAGAAGTGACTCATAATTCAATGTGATTATATCCTCCACTTGGCTACTAAGGCAGATACCTAAATATGTAGCAGTACCTGACACCCCTAGAGATGTTAGCAAGGTATCCGGTTGATAATTCAGGATTGTCTGCATCTTGGCCAAATTTAGCTTGTACCCAGAGAAGGAGCCACAAATTTCAGCCTCTTCTGAAATACAAGCTGTAGCGTCCACTGGGTTAACAGAAAAAATGGCAATATCATCCACGTATGCAGTAAACTTAAGTTGTATTCCGTTTAAGCATACTGGGAGGATCCCCGGATTCTGCAAGAGATGCCTTATAAAAGGATCTATATACAGGGCAAATAGGAGCATGGAAAGTGGGCCGGACTGGAATGTATGTTGAAGAGATGCAATTTAGCTTAATTTTGGCTACCGAGATCTTGTATAATTTCTGAACCAGGGTAATAAACCGGCTTCCAAGTGCAACCGCTGTCGTAGTAGACCAGAGAGCTTCCCAGGCTACTCTATCAAAAGCCTTCTCGGCATCCAGGATTATCATGCCAATATGTTCTTTTAATTTGCCGGATACATCGAAGGCTGTGATAGCGGTGTTGACATGAGCCGATGTGTCCCTGCCGGAGACAAACCTGTGTTGTTGATCAGAGATTAATCTGTGTATGAGAGGGGCCAGGCGATTTGCCAGAATTTTTTAGAAGATTTTAGCATCCGAGTTTATCAATGAAATTGGAGGATATGAACTTCTCTCTTCCACTGGTTTACCTTTCTTGGGGAATACAACTATATTGATCTTACTCCAAGAAAAAGGGGCTTCCTCTCCTTCTATGATCTAAGCAATCAGTTCAGTAAACTCAGGTATCAAAATATCCCCAAATAGCTTGTAAAACTCAAGAGGGATAGTGTCCTCGCCCGCCGCTTTGCCAGAGGGCAGGGCCTTGATTGCCTCCTCCACCTCGGCTACACCTATATCTCCTTGAAACAATGCCATTTCAAGAGCATCAAGTCGAGGTAAGTGGCTCTCTTGCAATTATTGCTGGAAGCTAACATTGGTAGAGGGTACTACCTCAACGTATATTGCTGCATAGAGTAATCAAAACTGCTCCACAATATCTTGAGGTTGTGCAAAAAGTAATCCACCCTCTCCCTTAATACGCTTAACATAGGATCTTGCCTTGTTATCAGCAATCTGGATAGCCAACAGCTGGCCAACTTTCTCGCCGTACTCATACTGCAACATTTTATGCTTCTGATAGCTAGCAGTTACTTCCTCTGTTAGCCTTCTGTTCAATGTAGACCGTATTTCTAAAAGCCTCAAGTAGATCGAATGCTTGGCAGGTACCCTAGCTATAATGGCCTGCGCATGTTGACGTTCCAGATCCAGATAACCTACACAACACTGATCCGCTTCTTGATGTACCTGCCTATTCTGGCCCAAAGTGAACTGAAGGATTGTCCCGCTAACAAATGCCTTCATGCAGTCCCATACAACAGGCATAGGGGCAGTGTCCTTGTTATTTGCAAAATAGTCCCCTAGTAATAATCGGAGGTGTCCACAATACCAGGGATTATTGAGTAGGTGATGAGGAAATTAGAAAGTCCAGTGGGCATCTTTGACCCCTATATGTCATCAAAGAGGACTAGTCTATTTTTACGTGATACAGAACTCAGAACTGTATGGGGGGTGATGAGAAAAAACTCTAATTTCTTTTTGAAGCCCTCACCCACCAACCTAGTTGGTGGCATGCTTCATCATTGGGCCCACCCGGTGACACCGAATGTGTCCCCAGTGTGCTGCAACGCCTGTGTTACAGCGGAGCGGGTATTTTGCTGAGTGTGCGGTGATGGTGAAGTGAAAGTGAAATTTAAAAACTATCCAGTGGTCCCAATACCCAGAGGGTTTACCTTTAATATATGGGCCTCTGGTAGTAATAAAAGCAAGGCGGTGGATGTAGGTGGAGTGGTAGTTAGGAACTCCTGCATCCAGTGGGTGGTCTACATGTTTCAGCCAAGCCTTTCATTATTAACTGGCTTTCCTCAGGACCTTTAATATGTGAAAAGTGAGATCTACACTGAAAGTGTGTGTATGATCTTGAATGTGTTGCACGCGCTAAGGGGCACTATGTGTGAGAAGGGGATTCCCTCTCCACGCATTCGCTAGCGATTTGCAGCGAGTGCCCCATAGGAATCCGGCAGGGGTTCTGATTTACATTGTTGATCTTGACCCTCGAGAAAACCTGGTGTGCTGCTCCGGATCTCCGTGGGTGGACCCCTGCCGACAACTGTACTGTTAGCATGACAGGGTTGTGATCAGATGTGATTTTAGGACATACCTCTATGTAAGCATTTTCCAAGAGAGCACACTTAATAAAGATCATATCGATGCACGAACACTGCTTTTGTGGGGATGAATAAAACGTAAACCCTGGTACCCTGGGGGATAGAATCCTCCAGGCTTCATCCAACTGATGAATTTACATAAGTTCAAGAATGGCTGCCCGGGTTCTACCCATTCTCGCCTGTGTTTTCCTATTAGTGGTATCGATCTTATGATCCAAACTACAATTGAAGTCACCCATGACTAACAGATCTCCGGTCCAACCCAATAATTCAGCACTTAGATAGTAAAACATATCGGGACAATCAATGTTAGGACCATACAGCACACAGATCATAATTTTTCGTCCTATGATCAGCAATTGAACTATCGTGCATCTCCCTTTAGAATCAGCTAGTGTACGTAAAACAGTAAGGGGCTACATTCTTAGCTTTCAATATGGCAACCCCTCGAATTGAGACTGTCTGAGAGGTACATGTAGATCTGTCCTTAGAGGACAGATGGGTCTTGGTTAGGCCGAGTATATGTGGCTTAAATATAACCCTGGGCGGTGAACTACGCTACGCTCGCGGAATTTGCGAAGTTACGGTAACTTCGCGATTTGCGTAGAACGCGAAGTTACCGTGCACTACGCAATTTGCGGCGTAGCGTAGCTGCTTTTCTTCTTCGCGCGCTCAATATACGTTCTCGCGCGCGCAGTAACGACCTACCGTGATTCTGCGTTCGCCGACGCGACTTCCTATCCGTTCGCGGGCGCCACGAGATTTGGAATCCGGCCGCACGATCCCGCGAGAGTGTGCGAACGCGAACACGTCATTCGGACGCGCGATCTGACTTCCGGCGGCAGTGTTGGTAAGATCGCGATCCCGAACACGAAGAAACTACAATCTGGCGAAGAATATATCTCGAGCATCATAAAACCTTCTCGAAAATGATGAATTAGTTCATTTTGCACAAAAAACTCCTCAGGTTGTCATTTAGAGATGTAGTTTGGTGAGCAAGGAGTCCTTTTTCTTTTTTTCCAAGAGGAAGGAAGTGCCCCTGATTCTCAAACTTCCTGTTCCTGTCCAGCAGGCTCCTCCCAGTGTTTTGTCCATGTGCTGTTCACTTTCATTTGGATTTGGAGCTGGAATAATCACTTTTTGTGTCTGTCTGCTGCATCATATCATTGGATTGGATTTGAGGACTCTTGGATTTGAGATTTTACAAGTAAGTTGGAGAATTGGTGTACTTGTTTGTTTGAATGGGGCTTGTTTGTACCTACATTTTTTGGGGGATTTCCATAGTTTTTAAAATGTATTGTTGTGGCCTGTAGTTTCGGCAGGGGCCTAGTTGTTTTTCTTTGATTGGAATTTCAGCCAGTAGGCCCGGACTAGAGCCAGAGGTACCCATGGGTGCATGTTTCTGTGGTGTCTGTTGAATTTAAAGTTTAAACATCATGTAGGCCGGGCATCCATGGATGGCATTGGTTTGAATTGGTAAAAGTGGTTTTTGGGGCGTATTTTATTTTTTTGGGTGTTTGTTAAATAAATAGGCCTTTTCAGCCAGTAGGTAACCCTGGGCGTTCAGCTCGCGGACTTTGGGCAAGTCCGCACTGCGCGACAACGCGGACTTACACTTTTTATCTTCTTCGCGCGCTCAATGTACGTTTCGCGGGCGCGATAACGACTTTTTGTGACGATCGCGATGCCGAACACGCAGAATTTACAATCTGGCGAACAATATCTCTCGAGCATCATAAAACCTTCTCGAAAATGTTGATTTAGTTCATTTTGCACAAAAAACTCCTCAGGTTGTCATTTAGATGTAGTTTGGTGAGCAAGGAGTCACTTTTTTTTGTTTTACAATTTTTTCCAAGAGGTAGCAAGTTGCCCAGAGTCTCCAACTGCCTGGTCCTGTCCTTTGTCTTCACTTTTTGTTATTTTGGGTGGCCTGGCCATGTGGGTGGCGGCCATTTTGTAAAGCCAGCCACTGTGCTTTTGCCATAGGCCTCCAAGCTTGCGGCCCAGTATGCCAGTAGGCCCAGAGGTAGTCACCATGGGTGCATAAAACTGTTTCTGTGTAGTCTGTGGAATTTTGACATCATTTAGGCCATGGATGGCATTGAATTGATTCAATTGAATTGCGAAATGTGGTTTTTTTTGGAGGGTCTGACTATTTCACTTTTTGGGTGTGTTAAATAAATGCCTTTTTTGCGTGTGTACTGTGTAATTATAATTGTGTTGTTGTAGTGGTTGTCTAACTTTCCAAAGTGTTTTTAGCCATGTGGATTTTAGTTTTTGCATTAAAGCTGTGTGTGTTTTATAAGGCATCCTTTGTCTGCCCATATATAGGCCTGCTTGAGTTCATTGTTTGCCGTGCCTTGTGCCTGTGAGTCACCATGTTTCTGGGGGCCATTTTGTTGTGGTAGTTATTAGTGTGCTGTTTTTGCCACATAGGCCTGCGTGTCTTTCCATTGTTCCTCTTGTCTTACTGCTTCCAAATCCATCCCCATTGCCAGCTGCAGCTCCCTGATGCTGCTATATAATACATCCCACGTGATGCACAAATTTAGGCCAAACATGCTCCAGTACATTTTAGTTTTTGTTCTTTACTATTCTTATTCTTCCAGAGTGTACACTAGCACTACACAGTAGCCAGGAAAGCCCTGGCCTTGTTGTCAACGTCTCATAAATGGCTAGACTGTGTGTTGTTGTTCACAGAGTTTCTGAAATTTAATAATTGAGGCCACCACACACTAAGTTCTATATTCTATTTGTTTGATTTGTGCTATGTTTGACTGATGTTCTGGCTTTTTTGCTTTTAGGTGCACAAAGACTGAGGAGGAGGTGTGTCTCTCATCATTGCCTGTTGCACTTCCAGACAGACATCCTGCTGCTGTACACACAACACAACGTGACGTGTGACCTGACCAGACATCTCTGCAACTGAGTGCTGCTGACATCTGAAGAAGATGGGCCCAAAGAAAGCAGGTACCAGGTCCTCCAGTACCAAGAAAGTTGCTATTGAGAAGAAGAAGGAACAGAAGAAGCAAATGACACTGAAGTCTGGTGTGCCGGCCAATACCTTTTTTGGGAAAAAATAAATTGCGCCTGCAGCAGCGGTGTCCGGGGGGCAAGCTGGGGGCAGCACCTCCGCATCAGTGGACCCAACCCACCAACCCAGGCCCAAGCACATGAGTGTGGAAGAGGTAGCCAGCCTAATGGTGGAAAGCAGTGATGCTGAGCCTGAGATAAACTTATCGCTATCTCAAAGTAGTACCCAATCAACGCAGGAGGAAACACAGCAGATAAGTGGTCAACAACAACAGCCGCAACCACCGCCCGCAATAGTAGTTGTTGTTCCTCCTGAAGTAGGGGCAGTTCAGGAAATTGAGCCTCATGCAGCGGTAGAAGAAGAAGCCACTCATTCAGAAGATCCATTGTCTTCCAAATCCCCAGCAAGGAAAAGGAGGGGTAGTCCATCAAGTTCTTCGCCAAGCCCCCTTCTGATGATCTAGATGCCACTTGGAAGCCACAAACTGAGTCTGAGAGGGAGCCACGTTCCAAGACCAAGCTAGGGAAAAGGAAGGTTCCGGAAAGCCTTACACTTATGGAGGTCGATGTAGAACAGCAAGATGATGATGATGACGACGAGCCAGTCATCACGAACATCACTCCCGGCCCCGAGGAGATGGAGACCAACATTCTTACCCTATCCAAAATCGCTGCGAGGGATGTAGCACGCATACCTCCACAGGTAACACCAACACGACCTACAGCTTCCATATTTGCATTAGCAAAGGCCCGGCAGCGACCTACATCCAGCACAACCACCACCTCTGTAGGAGTAGGTAGTGGTACAGCAGCACAGAGTCAAATTCAACACACACCCTACAGATCATCCGGCATTGGAAGTGGCACCTCCAGCAGGAGGCCAAAGTTAAGCTCCCCAGTTTGGGACTTCTTTACGGTTAGCGAAAAGGAGGAGAACATTGCTATATGCTCCATTTGTAATACCTCTGTTAGTCGTGGTAAGCTTGGTACAAACTATGGTACCGGAGGCCAAATGACCCATCTGAAAAAACACCACTTGATCAGCTGGGAGGACCACCTTCGCGCCAGAAAAAAACCTGCAACCATTGGTGTTGGTGGGGATAAAGGAGTAGAAGAAGAAGATCCGATCACGGTGGAAGAGGAAGGACAGGGAGACATTCTCTCTGGTAGTGGTACACAAGGTGTCCCTGACCCCAGCAGTGCAGTCTTAACGTTGCACACATCTTCAGCAACATCTCAGTGGCACAAGAGTAAGAGTCAGCCGGAGACACCAAGAAGTACCAGGTCCGCACTACCAAAAAGTGCGTTGAGCCTAAGAGAAAGGAAAACCATGCAGCCTACCATTATCAGCATGTTTGGGGGTGAGGGGCAGTACGAACGCAACCACCCAATAGCACGTTTGTACAATGCGAAGCTGGCTAAAATGTTAGCACTGGACCTTCTCCCTTTTTCTTTTGTTGAAGGGGTGGGTTTTGTGGAATTTGTGTCAACCATCTGCCCAAAATGGCATGTTCCCAGCCGCTACTATTTTGCCAGAGTTGCAGTTCCAGCACTACATCACGACGTGCTGGAATTGCTAGGAAAGGCCTTGAAGCAGAGTGCTGTTCACAGTATCCACCTGACTACAGACATGTGGACCAGTTGCCAAGCCACAGATTACATGTGCATCACTGCACACTGGATCTGTTTTGCGGGGGTTAGAGAACAGATATCTGCTGGTGTTGATACTGCAGAGATTTTTCATGCCACTCACAAACATGCAACTGTAGCCATGTTTGCCATGGAGAAATCTCATACTGCTGCAAACATTTTGGAAGAGTTTAACACCAAGGTCTTTGAGTGGCTGCGCCCAAGAGGGCTTACGATTGGTTTTGTTGCCACGGACAACGGCAGTAATGTAGTTTTGGCCATGCGCAATGGTGGCTATTTCAGGGTCCCGTGTTTGGCACACTGCATTAACATTGTTGTTCAAGACTTTTTGAAAAATGAATCCAAAGCAGCAACTTACTGGTCACCTGCAGAAGAATATGCACACATTTTAACCATTCTTTTAAAGCCCGGAAGCAGCTGAGGGTCATTCAACGTGAGCATAAAATGCCAGGCAAAGCGCTCATCCAGGAGGTGCCAACACGTTGGAACTCAACTTATTACATGCTTGATCGTCTGTTTGAACTGTACATACCACTCAATGCTTATGTCATGCAAAGATTAGGGGAACCTACTGTGAAAGGCATGACCGTTGAGATGGCTCAATGGGACCTCATTAAATGCCTGACTGAGATGCTACTTCCTTTTGAGATCTTCACACGTGAAGTCAGCAGGGAGGACTGTACTATGGGCCAAGCTATCCCATTGTTGCACATGCTAGAGCAACAGCTGAAGGATGTGTCTGAAACGTACGCAGGTGTGGATGACAAACAAGACGCATATCATTTGGCGGAGACCTTAGCCGCTCGCTTATCGGAAAATACAAGGATTAAAAATAAAATTTTGTCACAACCACATTACATTAGTGCCACAATTTTGGATCCACGGTACAAAGTATTTCTGAACAGCAAGGCAGTAATTCCTTTTTCGGAAGTGGATGTTGCCAACTACAAAACTTTGATAGCTAAGGAAGCCACTATTTTCGAAAGAGAACGGCTGTTAATTACAGGCCCCCCACCCCAGGCCATAACCAGTACTACAGGGCATCCAGAGTCAAGTTCTACTTCGGAGCCTGAGGGCAGTGCATTTGCCTCCCAGCAGTCACCTACACCAACAATAACATCAAGAACAGGATCATCCACAGCACAATGTGCAACTGATTGGTTTCTACAGCAGGGGTATGGTAAGTCCAGTGCTGATGCAAAGGCAAAACAGGCCGAGCACATCGGAGCACCCCTGAACATTGAGTGGATGGTCCAGGCCTATCTGGATGACCCAACAGAGGTCTTCATGGATCGAAACCCATTGGTGTATTGGTATGGGAAAAGAAGCCAATGGACAGTGCTCAGCAGGCTGGCGATAAAGTATCTGGCTTCCCCTGTCGCAAGTGTCTCTTCTGAGCGTGTTTTCAGTGCTGCTGGTGCCATTGTAACTTCGAAAAGGACCAGTCTCTCGGCCCAAAGCGTGGAGAGGTTAACCATGATCAAAATGAATCAGCACTTTATACCACCGGATTACAAAATACGTGAATCACAGCAGGAAGAGGAGAGCGACTTGGATGACGTAAATAGTGCGTTACAGGACCTACTTCTGTCCGAACCACCAGAGTTTGAGGACGAGCTCCTCTTCCCTGACAACTAGGCTTTCAAATTGTTACTTTCTTCCTTCCTTTATGTGTCTGTGTATCTGTCTTTCTGGTTCAAATCACAACAAATCCATCACCACCGTCTTCTCTTTTTATTTCCCTATTGGAGTTGGATGTCTGTGCATTTAACTGTCCACTCTTCAGAGTCCTGCTTCATCTTCCTGTCTCGCACAAGTACATTTCCATCAAGCCAGACATTAGTACAAGAAATGTTGCCTTTACCAGTCCCGCCTCCATAAGAAGTGAAACGTGACTATAGCTATCCTCCGTTTTGTTTTCGAGCCGAAACTCATCAGTGTCCGAAGGCTACAGCCTCAGCAGGCATCCAAAGGTCCTCACTGTCAGGACAGAAGGTACTTGGCAGAGAAAGACAAGAGACTCTTCGAAGAAACTTGCTGACATTTGTGCAAACTCAAATGACCATCAATGAGCGCTACCCAGGCCGCGGCCCATCATCACAATGCTGACCATGGGAAGCAACTTAAACTGTGACAAAGTGCCACAGAAGAATAAGACGAAAACCGAAACAGCGACTAACACTCAAAATGAATGTGGACTGGAGTAATGATGAGGCCACTGCCCCGTAAAAAAAAAATAACAACTGTCAGAACTAGGCATCTGATGATCTGACAGCCAAAGAGAAGAGCAAGACAGGTAATGATGGAATGCATTGGATGCTTGCAGACTCTGAGCGATTGCTGTTGTTTGTTGTTGATGTTGTGCATGAAGTCGAACTCTACTCTACTAGTTAATCTACAAAGTGACTCAAGTCAGTGACAGTCAATGTTTCCCTTCTTGTTGTTTAATAACCAAATTGTACTCCTACTACTGCAGGTGCAGGCCAATATCTGTTGCAATTTTTTAATATGGAATATGGACTTAATCGGAGTCACTACAGACTGAGTTGTAGTTGGACAACACGTACCACACCATGATGATGACCATACTATCTTTGCACGCAGTCATTCAGTTGGATCGGAGATGATTCAAGGAATAACTGCATTTCATGAAGTGGCATAAGGTAAACATAAACACAACAATTCAACAAGAAAGTAAACACAGCAGACCTACATGTCCATGTAGTGGTGTGTAGTCGAGTGTAGTGATGACTCACAGCGGCGCATTGATTTTGTCACTTAATTAGGAAAATGCTAAGTTGCTGTGTATGCCTTTTGTCTGGCTATGTCAAAAATTAAGGTAAATGGAGGTTGGGTCACGGGCTGGTGCTGTGGTGGGCCTGTTCTGTCCTGTTGTTGTTGTAGCTTAATGCTGTAAACAGAATCTACACGATATATCCAAGCCGCCTCACTCTGAAAGTGTTCTCTCTTCTCTTCTTGGACTCCACCGTAATTGATGTTTTTTTTTATTCATTGATTTTTCAATACCCCTTTTTCCATCTAGACGTTACAGGCCGGCCTTTATCCTGTGCTTGCTATACTGGGAGTCACAACTCACATTTACCTTACCAATCGGCATCAGGAAGGCCACCAAGATTGATGTGCGGAGCGTCCATGGAAGATAGGACCAAGAGGAAGGACGAGATTCCACTCCACAATTTGAGCATGATAATACAGTAACTTTAGTATCATTCATCATTCATCTTTTAATTAATTTGAATCCTTTTTTCTCTTCAATCATTAGGACTGTGTGTTGTGTGTTTGTTTGCTAATTGATCCCTACAACTGTGTTTTCTTTTAATTGTCTTTGCTATCTTTACAAGTAAGCCCAGTACAACATGAAATTTGGGTCTCTGAGGGCATATTACAGGCAAGGCAAATTGCATAGAATATACTGCTGCCCTGTACTGCCAATTGTCTAGTAGGAGTTATTAAGTACTACTCATTAACCATCAAGTTATCTTCATCATCATGCATGCATTTCCCTTTTCTCCCTTTATAGATTTTTTGTATAAGATCATGGTCGTCTGCCAAGATTGCGCTTTGCTTTTGTTGTCCATGCGTACTGTTTTTCATTCTCAAACCTTTCCCCAAACCCCCTTCCCATCCATTCATCAAACCCTAACCCTCTTCCCCCGGGCTGTGATTTATATTGAGGTGTGATGTGACTACATAAAATGTACACCAATTGATCACACGCTTGCCGGGGCAGATGTGGTGAAAGCGACACTAATTCAATTGCAAGGCAGGGCGAGGAGCTTCTTCTGCTTGCCCACCCATGCTCAGTCTATGTGCAAGCCGTCACCGGCTAATAGTAGTACATCATAATTAATTGCCGTCATTGATTGGATTAATCATCAAACTCCTACCACACAGCAGTAAAGGTTACGAATTACGATTGTGTTAAGTTAAGTGACTCAATCGACACAACTACAGTTTGTAACTTCTTGTACTAGGCTGTCCCCGCCACCATTATGTTTAATTTGACTTTAGCAGTTGCAACTGCAATATTGTTTGTTTGGCAGTCTTCTTCTGTACTGTATTACTGTATTTTACTTCGTTCTACTACTCCTCCCACAGTCGCTCTCAGGAAAGTGACTGTCTCTTTTTTTAATTTTTTAGCAAATGCTACTGCCAGTGTCTACTCTACTACTACCACCACAACCATGGCATCTTCTACATTCTCTCTGGAAACCATGCAGCCATCGCTGTGCCGAACGTAATCATCAATCACAGGTAAGATAAGTTTGGTGGGAGGTATAAATGGACTAGGAGGAGAGACTGACAGTACTAGTAGGACAAATAACTCAGTGAGGGGTACCGCATCTATCTGTTTGTGTTACATCATCGTCGGCAGATTATTTAAATCAAACACTGGCTGCGGCCCTGCAGCAGCAAGGAAACCAATGTGACGTTAATTCGTAAAACAGTAACCCCCCACAAAACATTAACATTGTATGTTTAAGTATAAATATAATTTATTACCCTAACAAAAATAAACTATCCCACACCTGACCCACCCTTCTCCCTAACCCCAACAAATGTCCAAAACGAAAAAGTCCAAAGAATGTCCCGAAACCCCAACGCCCAATTCCCACCCACCAAAACAAGGAATAAAAAGGGGCAAATCAACAGGGTCCTCGATGTTACATTCGGCGGGCTTTGAGGTGTTTGTCCACCATGATTTTGACCCGCTCCTCCATTTGCTCCTCTAGACGTGCCATCCGGAGGAGAATCTTCTTGCGAAATGCCCTGCAGTGGCATCCAGGGTGGGGGACAGCAGTGCTGGCTGCTAGTGAATTGCGGCGGCGGCGGGCGGCTACCAGACCGCGGCGCCGTACCGCTGGAGTTGTGGCCTGGCTGGGGCCCGGGGCATCGGACGAGGCTGCAGCTGCTGCTGCCGCCTCCTCCTCCGCCTGAGCCACCAGCCGCCGGTACTCCTGGCATATGGCCTCCAGTTTCCGGCACCGGGCCCTGGCTGCCAACTCCTTCCGCGATGGTTTGTCTTGGGAAGGAGTACCATCTATATCAAGAAAGAAAAAAATATTGTTGTAACCAGTACTCTTAGCTAAACAGTAACACAAAATTAATTCAACACATAATGGCACAGTAGCACTAGCAAGAAGCACAGTACATAACATTTGTGGTAATAATCTATCTATCCTCCCACTTCCTCGGCCTCTAACATTTGTGGGAGTTTCAGGCATTATTCTAGCACTATGGACTCCAACCAGTACACAGTACACCAGTGTTCTTCTTTTCTCTAGTTTAGCAAAATGACATAACCTGGTTGTAGCCGGCATTGCCAGCTCGGTCATCTATGCTTGCACCCAAGACAAACATACGAGTCATGACGCAGACTCACGTTAGTTGGATTTACTACTGTTTGCAGGTGGGGAAGCTCGTATTTTTCTATTACGGGTGGCACTGGCCATACTCTCGCTGTTACATGGAGGGCAATTGCTCAATTATTTCACAGTGCCTTGGCTACTACAAAAAGGCAGATTATATATCTGATCCAATGATCGTTGCTTTTATATGGGACAACGACATAAGGTCAGTAGCGGTCGGTGGTGGGACTCGGGGAGTTCGGCCGGGCGGTGACGTGGGTTGGGGCAGGATGGGGGTAGTAAACTATGGATTACGGCCAATTACAGGTAAGTAAACATATAAATAAATGAAACTAATTTTGTTGCGCACACTGCATCGCATTTGGCGGTGCAGTGCGCACAATGAAATTCGCTTTATTTATTTGTATGTTTACAGTAAAGTTACCTGTATTTGCCCGCGTAATACATTGTTTACTACTACCCCCACCCTGCCCCTCCCCACATCGGCTTTGCTACTCTGGCGCGGTTTCTTTTACATTCCCTAAAACTGTGCATCCCGTGACAGTCTCCACCTATGCTGTCTATGATGAATACATACAGGCATCCATCCATTCTAAGTAAATGTCAATCATTCTTCTTAATCTCTCCACCAACCTTACTTTGTTTCACCAACAACAACGCATGCGTCCACTCACTCCGTTGCTTGCCTTGGCTTTGAGTTTCACCCAAACACCGCTGATGATTCTTGCTATCCACAGTATCCACCCATACTGTGTCGCCCACCCAGGCAGGCATCCATTCTTCTTTCACCTTCTTCCACCCATCCTTCAACAACACATGCATCTGATTCCTATCAGCCACCTATCCATGCTTCCAACGTATCCTTCTCTGCCAGTCATCATATTAAATCTCGCCCGCCCTTCCTCCTTCAACCCTTCTTTCCCTTTTTGTTCAACACATCCATCAAGGTCATCTGATCTGACTTTTAGTCTCCTCCATAAAACTTTCACAGCTGAGTTGGAGTCAGATATAAGAGGCCATTGGTTAATCAAGTCACGCTGGTAATGCTATTGCTACTGCATTGCTCATGCTAAGTAAAGGGTGTCTTCTTTAACCGTTGTATAATGTTCACTACAACTTCATACCTAATAATAAGTCTCAACAACAGTACAGTGAGTGAAGTCCACACACCCTTCCAGCTAGTGCAATGTCAATAAGTCATGAATATAACTTACCACCGCCCGCCACCGCTGCTGGCTCCCCCCTGTAGCTCCTGCAGGTGCCGCATCTTCTCCTGCCCCCTCCGGAAGGCTCGAATCGCCGGTGGCCCCGCCGCCACTGGTGGTTGCTAGTCCGCCTAGATAAAAACATGACACATTTTTAAATGCCTGTACACCTCCCCCTATTTATTCTTTTTCATTAGCTAGATTGAAAAAAAAGTTAATACATACATATTATTATAAATCACATTCAATAGTCCAAATCGGGTACTAGAATACAGTCAGTAGACACTAGTAGTGTTATGGTCCCTAGGGTCATTATTATACTATACTCTACTCTTTGCAAAGTTAGCCTGAGCCATGCAACCATTTTCCGCTTCATGTCTTTTGCGCATGTTACCTCGCAGCTTGTTGCGCAGTAACAGTAAGACGCCTTTTTGAGCCCACATGAGCACATACAGCTACTGTCTGAGCGTTGCGTACAAGAGGTCGAAAAACAAGCCACTTTGTTATGGAGTTCGGTTAGTCCATATTGCTTAGCCATAGGAAACATGTTACACTTTTTGGGCAGGACTGAGAAATGCTTGCATTATACTATAATAACACGCACCATTTTTCTCAGGCAGAGGATTCCCTTCTACGAACCAGAGATTTGCAGAGCTTATGAATGATGCATGTAACCAGTAATTCTACGTTCTACGGTGAGGAGTCGCCCAGAATTCGCACAGATCTTTTGTCTTATATATCATCAATGATCATGCACTTGTTGCAAGTGCAACACTGTTTATTGTTTTAATCTTATGCATTTTGCTGTTGGAGCTGGCTGGAGTACACTGAATTTTATAGAACATACATACAGAGCTTGTTAGTTGAAAAATAAACCTTTTGAACTTACACATAGACTCTGTGGTATTTTGTGTGGTGGTGGTGGTGGACTTACACGAGTGAGTGAGCGAAAGGGTGTTATGTTCTGGGTTGTGTAATCATAATCATTGGGTATCTTCGGGTGGGGGTTCGGGGACCTAATGAGACACTATAGCTAGTCGTTCAGGGGATTGTGGGTTCACTTCTGACTGAGGTGTGAGGAACGTCCAAGTTCCAAACTCGCATCACCAACATCCTATTTCATTGTGCATAGTTCTGCATGGGGCTGTGCATAATCCAAGTAGTATGTACTATATCCTATCAAAAATAGTCAAATATCTGGTTGGGCATTTTGTTTGTGGTTATTGTCAAAGCCTCAAGATTAAGAAGCCTAGAAGAGGACAACCGAAAGGACTGGACTCAGTGGCTAGAGCTATTAGTATTGGTCAATCTGAGTTTTATTCAAAACCGTACAATAAAGAGTGGCAATGCAAACTGGGCAAGCTTAGCGACAGACTAATATTAGTAGTACAGAGTACAGACATTCATAGCAGAGGCAGTTAGAACTTAGAGGCAGGGATAATCAGAATTTAGAAACAGATAGTCAAGTCAAGATCAAAGAATCTTTTGTAAAAAATAGAATTAGGGAGTGGAGCCAGAATTAATAGTTCTGAAAAAATAAGGTGCAGTAAAAGTTAGGGCAATATAATTGTTAATATTAACCACTGGAGGACTTACTGGGACCAGCAGCAGGGCCCTCGGTAGAGGAGCTGTCCTCTGGTGGTTGTCCCGCCGAATCTGACCCCGTCTTCTTGCCCCTGGGTGCTGCACATCAGTGATCATGTAAGATATAATAAACAAAAAGAAAGACACAAACATTAATGATTGCTGTGAAACAAATAAATTATCTAAAAAAAATGCTCAAAAAACGTTTTAGGAAACAAAAATTGCAATAAAATTGACCTATCTAATCCGATCGACTACTGCCTTGCGGGATTCACGGACAGTCTACTTATTTGGGAACACTAATTCAGTGTTCCATTCTGATTGATTCAAATAAAAGCCAGAACACTAACTAAGCCTAAGTACCACCTGACCTAGCCCACCTATTCCAGGTGGGCCAATTGTTCATTAAGCCTGCATTTCCATTTTTTATTGACATCAAAAATGCATAGATGAGAAGGAGGACACATGCATAAAGTGCATAATGCATACACCAAATTGTTGGTTGGTTGCGTCTGATGTTCTGCAGCTGACTGACACTGCTAAGCTAAGCTTACCAGTACCACTCACTAAACAAACTACAAAAGGTTCTAAGGACTGGGGTAAGCAGCACTCAGTGACAGAGGATGCGTCACGCAGACCGCTCAAAAATTATCAACTAATAGTAACTAAACCTAGTATCAAATGCATCCACCACTATTTGACAGGAGGACAAAGGAAGGACTACAGTCTCTCTAGCAATAGCATTACCTAACTGAAGTTCTCTAAAGTAAACTCTTACATAATGACAAGCGAGCGCAAAGTTGCAAAAAAGTAAGAGTACCGCCCAGCACCTGTGTCCTACAATCACAGAAGATTTTGAAACGTAATTTACCTGCAATGTAAGCAGCAGTATTCTTGTTATTTGTAAAAAATGTATACACAAATCACAATACTTATACTACTATATATATATTGGCTACTCACCAAGCCCCACGACCTCGACACCTAGCAGGTCCAACAGGTCCTGCTCCCGGTCAAGGATGTCTGACCACCGGTGGGCCAGCTGGTTATGGGTGCGCCAGACCTCGGAGCAGCGAAACACTGCCCGACGCACCTTCACCCACCGGCGGTGACGCTCCTGGGTCGGGTACCCGGAGCCTGGCCTGCCGCCTGCTGCCAAGGTCAAGGGGAGGTGGCGCTGAATAAAAAAAACAAGGGCGGCCACCTCCGCCTCATTAAACAGCTGGCGGGCTTGCACCCCTGCAGGGCGCAGTCTGCCGCAAGGCAGGCGGCGATTGGGCGCACGCGCCTTGCCCTTTGAGCCGCTGCTGCTACCCTTCGCCATGGTTCTGGGGTGGGAGGAGGTGAAAAAGAAAAGTTAGAAGGGAAAAATAAAGTTAGGGGAAGAAGTAGGAGCTTAAAGAAGAAAGTTATATAAAACAGTCGAAAAGTAAAAAAACACAGTAAAAAGTAGAAAAAATGCAAAATATAGACTTAAGCAGAGAGTGAGATAGATAAGAAATAAAGAAAAATTGAAAAACAGTGTAAAAAACTAAGGATTGCAAAGATTGAGGGAGGATAGAAAAGCAGGCCCAGAACCATAGCATAGAGTGGTAAAACAAGATGGCCGCGCCCATCGCGACCGCGTGGGTAAGTTCGCGCGATATTTGTCCCCGAGCACGCAAAACGTCGCGAACACGTACATCGCGTTCCCGAACAAGGAATGCGCATCGCGAGCACGCTATACGCGACCCAGAACAGGAAATAAGGGATCGCGAACGGGCGGGACAAGTGAAAAACAAAATGGCCGCGCCCATAGGCGACCGCATGGGTAAGTTCGCGCCCCCGAGCACGCAAACAGCGTCCCGAGCAACCACAACGCGTTCCCGAGGAAGAAAAACGCATCGCGAACGGGCGCGGCAAGCAGCTATGCGCGCTCGCGAAGCTACGCGTAGCTCGCGTAGCGCTCCGACGTCTTCGCGTAGCTTCGCGTAGCGCGACTACGCGAACTACGCCCAGGCTTACTTAAATACCTTAAGTTCTTCGTGGATCAGACGCCACTTCCTAGCTTGATTAAGTCTTGCACGGTTCCAACACATATATTTCATGTTAACCATTGCATAGTCTTAACTGAACCTTCATCGCTTTAAATCTGTTTTCCTGCACCATTCCGTCTATGTATATACTTCCACAGGCTAATTGGCTATTTAGCCCCCCATCCCAGCCTACCCCCCCTACACCGAAGAACCAATAGCGTAATAGAGAATAGATCCCGAAAAACACTGATCCCCAACCCAACCTAACCTGACCCTGCCCACCCCCGTACCTGAGAAAGGGAATCATAACCCTACACTGCTGTTGCTGGTTGACAGCCTACAGGGAGCAACCTCCGGTCGCACCCCCCAACCTACAACAGCCCCCCGCCCCATCAATATAGAAAAAAAATTGATGATCAATAAAGGCAAAGGGACAGAGAAGCGGGAAACCCCATCATAACTCCTCATAGAGACCCCCCTCTTAAACTGGGTCAGATTGCCATCTAGAGAGAGCTTATTTAGCCTCTGTTTCTGTATAGAAAAATTGTGAACGTCCATCTCTGAATATCTTCAACCGGGCCGTTTCCTGCAGAAAGACTTGCAAGCACACTGCCTTTAGAGTGTCTATTAACTGGTGAAGCTTCCACATTCTATCCATTGTAGCCTTGCACAGATCTGGTCTCACATATAAAGAAATCAAGTTGATTTTAACCGGGGTGGTAGGGCGAGCCTTAACATAGATTGCCTGTCGGAGTATGAAGTTACCGATGAACACAAGAATTGGATGAGGGTGTGATAGCTTGGCTTGAGCACCCTGTGCTGAGAGAGATGGCAGGCGGTGTGCCCGCTGCACCTGTGAATCTATATCCCAGTCGGACAGCTCTGGAAATGCCTGTTGGAAGACGCTGACCATGTACGCCCTGGGGTCCGAGCCCTCCCTCCCTCAGGTATGCCAAAGACCCTCAGATTGTTCCAGCGCAGTTGATTCTCAAGGTCTTCAACTTTCATCTGTAGGAGCGCCATCTGAGTCTCTTGTGTTTTAATAGATCTTACAACTGAGTTATTGACTTCTGATAGTGTAACCCGTTGTTGCAAATCCAAGACGTCCAAGGACAGCGAGGCAACCTTGGCAGTAACATCCGTTAGTACCGGCTTAATCTCCCTACTATCAGCTTTAGCTTGTAAGTAATATTCTTGGGCCCATGTTCTTTGAGTAAGCAGAGTCTGAAGTATTATGGATAGGGAATGTTCCTCAGGGTCCGATAGTTTTGGAGTGCCAGCAGCTGACCCTCCAAGAGAGTCAGATTGGCCCATTGGTGCTGATGAATGGCCAAGTAAATCCTGGCTCCCCTCTGAGTTATCCACTTGAGCTGGCCCATCCTGGATAATATGGCTTAAATTATCAGAGCCCTCTCCCAAAGGGAGATGCTTCGGGGGGCCTAGTCTGCTGGAGCTTGAGAGGCGAGAGATGATACCTTTATCCTCCCCTTTAACTGTCACCCATCTGCGGAGGGGACTAGCATCAAATCCTGCTTTTGGGCTGGTCACAGTGGAGTTGTTAAACTGGTCCTCTATGTCAGCAGAAGAGGGTCTCGTGCCCCCGTCCTCTTCCTCCTTTAACATCTCTGGTCCCTTTAACTCCTTTAGCCAAATGTTTATATCATAATGAATGTTTAGCCAATGATTCAAAGGCTGGGGGTGCGCGAAGCTGAGGAGAATGGAGTTACGGAGGTGCTTTCCTCAACGGAATCAATAAAAAAAATGTGTGAAATATTTGAATTTATCATTTTGATATAATGTAAATTAAATAAATTCCACTAATATTAATACGACATATAAATATATACTTATATAAACACATAAACACATATGTGTTTAAATTTATATAAATACATATATATATATATATACACACACATCTATACATGTAGTGTAACATTATTAGTAAAAATATTCAATTTACAAGATATTATTTTGTATACTTTAAATGTATTACTATCAAATGTATATATATATATATATATATATATATAGATCCAAGTCAAAAAGCACCCCATTTGGAAGAGCCAACTCACAGGTAGGTAATTCTTCGTTTTATTGCAGGAAACAGCGCAGTGATGTGAAAAACAATGTCCATGAAAATCTGATGCCTGACGCGTTTCATGCTCCTCGAGCATTTCTTCAGAGGCTTAGTTAAACACTGTGTGGAGCACTGGCCTCAATTTAATCATTTGCACCTGCCACAGTGGCCTCCTCACATGGGGTAACTCTGTATTGTGGTATATATATATAGATATGTACATACATAAATATACGTGTAGTGTAACATTATTCATAAAAATGTTCAATTTACAAGATATTGTTTTTTATCTTTTAAATGTATTACTATCAAATGTATATATAATTATTTAAAATATTTATTTTACACTATATTCATTTTGTATGTTTTGAAATTGATTCATATGAATATATATATATATTCACTGAAAAAACCACAGGTTTCAGGGACGTTATAGTTAGTTGGACATTTCGCTCGTACAAAAGGAGAGAAATTTGCCTGTTATAGTTAGTTGAGCTAACTATAACTCGCGCCCCCGCAATGCACTGCTGATGACGTCACATATTACATCATTCATGACCTGGTCAGTGACATCACTGATGACATCACTAATGGCATCTCAAATGACATCACTGATGACATCACTGATGACATCATCCAGTGACTGTGTATTTTTGTAAAGTTTAAATATGTTTTATATATTACCTACTGGCGGTCGCCAGTAGGTAGTTATAGTTAGAACCTAGTTTCCATAGGAAAAGCATTTTTTGATTTGCTAATAACTTTGGCGTCATTTGACGAATCTTCCTGAAATTCTCAAAACAAAAAGTCTATTCAGGTCAGCTCCTATCCTGAAAGTATGGGGGTGATTCATCAAGCGGGGGCTGAGAAAAAAGGGGGGTCCCAAAGCTCGTTTTCTCTATGTTAATTTCCATAGGAAATTTTGCGACGAGCTAAAGCCCGAACTGCTGAACGGAATTACCCCAAATATGGCAAAAAAGTAGAGCTTGGTTCAGAAAGTGACCTTTTTTTTAAATGGTGTAAATCCGTTCAGTAGTTTTTGAGAAATTCAAAAAATAAGAGTCAAAAAATCAATTTCCCATAGGAAATTTAGTGCAAGGCTACAGCCAAAACTACTGAACGGAATTACTCCAAATTTGGCAGAAAGGTAGTGCTTGGGTCAGAAAGCGACCTTTTTAAAAATGGTGTAAATCTGTTCAGTAGTTGCTGAGAAATTAGAAAAATAAAAGTTTCAATATCTGGGCGGAGCCTAAGTCGCGTGCGCGAGCTTCACTGTGATTGGCTGCTAGTATTCCAAACCAGGAAGTGTTGGCAGCCATCTTGTGGCTCGGTAGAAGCGAGTCACCCAAAAACGGAGAAACAAAGGTATAAAACAAGAGAAGGGGGCAGGGTAGAAAAACCCTGACCCCCTAGGCCTGCTCAGGGGGTCCCAGAAGGACCCCCAGGGCCCAAAAAATCATTTAAAAAAAAAAATAAAAAATCGGCAAAAATTTGCGCTGGGGTCGCGGGTTCTCGCGTTTAATTTTAATGAGGCCCTTGGGTGGGCTAGGTTCCGGGGGTATTTCTTAAAAAATAATAGCAGGGGCTCGCAGGGGTTGCGGGGGTGCGCTGGGGTCCGCACAGCCCCGGGGCTTCACTCATGTTGGGAGGGGGGTTGTGCGGCCCAACTTCTGGAGCCTTCAAAGTGCTTGTAACTTTGGCATCGTTTGACGAATCTTTATGAAATTATCCAAAAAGTTTCTCTTTTTTTGATTAGCTCTTATATTGAAAGTTTGGGGGTGAATGGTGTAGGAGGGGCTGAGAAAAAAGACGGTCCTAAAACGTGTTTTCTCCATGCAATTTCCATACGAAACTTTACAGAAGACTACAGGTGAAACTGCTGAACGGAATTACGCTAAATTTGGCAGGGAGAAAGGTGATGGTCCAGAAAGCACGCTTTTGTTTAAATGGTGTAAATCCGTTCAGTAGTTTTTGAGAAATATCAAATTTTACAGATATCGATATTTGAGAATTCTGACATGTGATTGGCTGAGGGGTTACGAGCACCAGCTTGCGGCTTATTGGCTGTGAATGGTTGAACCCAGGAAGTGTTGGCAGCCATTTTGTGATTTACTCCGTCAGCTCGCATCTCTCCGTGTAGAAGCCATCGGGTTCGTAGTTTTACCTCTGCGAGGCAACACTGGCATCTGTGTCTGTGTGAGATATGCCTTTCACGCTGCCTCTCTTCATATTACCAGGTCGCGGCTATGCCTTTAGAAGCCCTTCCGTCGGCTCGGAGCTCTGTCAGTCAGTCTGTCGGTACGATCCCCTACACTACCCAAAGACTACCCAAACACCACTGCACTGTCGTAAACTCTAAAACACTACCCCCAGCACGATCCCCTACACTACACAAACACCACTGCACTACCCTAAACCCTAAATCTACCCCCAGCACGACCCCCTACCCAAACACCACTGCACTACCCTAAACCCTTAAATACTACCCCCAGCAGAACCCCCTACACTACCCAAACACCAGTGCATTGTCGTAAACACTAAAACACTACCCCTAGCAGGACCCCCTATACTACACAAACACCACTGCAGTACCCTAAATCCTAAAACACTATCCCCAGCACGACCCCCTACACTACCCAAACACCACTAGACTACCCTAAACCCTAAAACACTACTCCCAACATGACCCCCTACACTACACAAACACCATTGCACTACCCTAAACCCTAAAACACTACCCCCAGCACGACCCCCTACACTACCCAAACTCGACTGTTCTACCCTAAACCCTAAAAGACTACCCCAGCACGACCCCCTACAGTACACAAACAACACTGCAGTACCGTAAACACTAAAACACTACTCCGAGGATGACCCCCTACACTACACAAACACCACAGCACTACCCTAAACCCTAAAACACTACTCCCAGCATGACCCCTTACACTACCCAAACACCACTGCATTTTCATAAACTCTAAAACACTACCTCCAGCACGATTCTTACACTACCCAAACACCACTGCACTACCTTAAACCCTAAAACGCTACCCCCCAGCATGAACCCCCAAACAGTACACAAACACCACTGCACTACTCTAAATCCTAAAACAGTACTCGCTGCATGACTTCCCACACTACACAAACACCACTGTGCTACCCTAAATCCTAAAACACTACTCTCAGCACGACCCCCTACACTACACAAATACCACTGCACTGCCGTAAACCCCTAAAACACTACTCCCAGCATGACCCCCTACACTACCCAAACACCACTGCACTGCCGTAAACCCTAAAACATTACTCCCAGCATGACCCTCTACACTACACAAACACCACTGCACTACCCTAAACCCCAAAACAGTACTCCCAGCATGACCCCTTACACTACCCAAACATTACTGCATTGTCGTAAACTCTAAAACATTACCTCCAGCACGATTCTTACACTACCCAAACACCACTGCACTACCTTAAACCCTAATCGCTACCTCCAGCACGAACCCCCTACAGTACACAAACACCACTGTACTACCCTAAAGCATAAAACAGTACCAGTCCGTCGGTTCGCAGGTCTGCGTCTGCGAGCCATCGTGTCCCTAGCTGTACATGTGTGAGCCAGTCCGTTAGGTGATAGGTGTGTCTCTGCTAGCAGGGCCATTGGCCCGTTGGTGTCCCCTTGCGAGTTAGACCAGAGCTCTCCCTCTGCGAGCCAGCACACTGGTGTACGTTTGCGAGCCGATGGCCTGTAGCTCTCCCTGTGCGAGCCGAGCCAACGGGCCACAGCTCTCCCTCTGCGAGCCTGCCCGACGGCCCGCAGGTCTCCCTGTGCTAGCCGGATCACAGCTGTCACTCTGCGAACCGATATTGGGAATATAAGGCGGCTCTAAAAAGAGCCCTTGTGTTTATTAGTTGGAGCTACATATAAGTGCGGATGCACAGCTTCAGGTTATTCAGAAAAACTCGATTTCCCTGATCTGTGAAGTGTACTCCATCACTTCTGTAGATATCAGCCATATCAAAACGTATGTTGTTGTTGTAGATCGACCCCATTCTGTGGTCTCTGAGGTATGCAGACACAGCTTTGTTGACATTCTTCCTAGATTTTTCAATCTGAGGACAATATTGGTTTGACCATTTCCACTTCTGTCTTTGGCATATATTGGAATATACAAAGACAGTTTGAGGCAAAAGCAACATCAATTGTCGAAAGGTGTCTTTCATTAGCATTTCCAAATGTACACCAGTCAATGTGCCTAGGTCGTTTCCACCACAGTGCACAATCATGAGGTCAGGGTGTTGGAGATGCAAACAGGTTTTAAACAAAGGCAACAATTGGTGCCACTTCAATCCTCTCTGTCCAAACCATTTAATGTCCACATTTTGTAAACCTAGGTCTAAGTCAATACGTCTCTGTTCTGCATACCTCTTGCACCAGAAAACATAGCTATGTCCTACGATCCACACTAGCATTTTGAAGGTATGGCTGGGAAGTATGGATAGATGTCTGTAGCTCACGCAGTCCGTTCGTAGAATAAGAGATATGTTTAAAGGTGGGGAACTACTTTTTTCCCCATTCAAAACGATAACTGATTGGGAGATGAAAAGCATTTTTTTTTAAAGTAGTGTGCACATTCGTTTTGTGGAAAAGCATCTTTGTGATTGGTTAAGAAAAAGCAGTTTAAACGTGGAGTACATATGATAGGATACAATTTGGTCAACTCAACCACACCTGTTACTTGCATTTGGAAGGCACTGTTCGAACTTAAAACAATCGTGAACTTTTAACCTGCAGGTGCCGTTAACTGTTCGAGAAAATGTTGCAAAAAAATATTGTTAGGTTTAAAAAAAATATATGAACTTTTAACCTGCACGTGTTGTAGAATGTTCTAGAAAGTGTGTTGATAGAATACGTTGCACTTCTGACTTCTATGTGTCCTTGAATATTAAAAAAATTGTTTATATGGAAAATTCTAAAATAACCAATAGAGAGAAGTTTTGCAATCTAAAAGAATCAAGGAACTATTCTAATTTGTTCTTTACATGTATTTATGTGTGGAGTAACAAAATTAAAGACACAACAGCACCAGGAAGAGGAACAAGCAGGGAGTGGGGGGACGTGGAGAGATGGGCACAATGGCACACATGCACAATTAAGTACAGCACAACTACAGACAAACCATGGCTAAAATGAAACACACCAACAAGGAGCACAAGTCACACAACCCGCCAACATCACACCACTGAACAAGCACAGAAGTGAAAACCACACTGCCTGAAAGGGAGAAGGGTCAACAAAACCTCACATGAAGAGACATCTCACACAGAATGCAGCACACACACATAGGAAGCAGAGCACACCAACATCCAACACAATGTTGTCCAAACACAAACATTCGCACAATCAAACACAGGACACAAATGCACTCGCCAGTGGCAGATAAACGTCCAAAAGCGTCAGTACGAAACAGGCACATGAGAACGCATAAGTACAAACCCACAGTTCGGATGGGGTAGCAATTCACGTATGGCAGGCAGCCAGAGAGTCAGTGACACACACATTGGCATACAAATGAAGACACAACACATTTGGAGACAAGTGAAAATGTGGAAACTTTATAAAAAAAAGTGCGTGTCAGTACAGCCAGGAGTAGTGCCATGATATGCAGACAAATGCAGCAGCATGCCTGAATAAGGAACGTAGGAAAACGTACATGCTCACCTCGGGGTAGTCCATCACCAACACACGTCAGTGTCAAGCAGCATTGGTTGTCCGCGCCTCGGACATGAGTCGACACCAATGATGCCATGTCCACTGTCGTCTTGGGACATGTGACCAGATGCACAACGTGCAATGATGTGGCGGGACACATGCAATGTGGCACATCGAGTCGTGGTTGCCGGTACCTTGTCACTCGTCCATGAACGCGAGCGCAGCTGCGTAAGCCACTATCTCTAATGAGTGATGGTTGGCCACAATATTTGACATGTCGTCGACATAATCCATCAGCTGACTGGGACAGATGTGCTGACTCCAACCACTGTACCCAATGTGCACCAAAGCAGAATCGGGAAGTGGGTCAATTTGCTCACTGCATACTCCCAGGCCCAGTTCCCAACATGCATGCCAAACATCCATGCATGCCATAAACGGGCATCACAATGACACTCCTGGTCGTGGGCCAACAGGGGGCGCACACACCCATCGTAATCCATGTCCGTTATGCACACGTTGGAGAGGCACAGGTCCATGCACCACTCGGATAGGTATGTGTGACATTGCAATACAGGTTGAACGCAGGTGACGTCCGCAATGCGGAAGCTCAGCCGGTAAGTGATCCACAGCACTGCCAAAGGCAGTGCACCCAGGACATACAGCAGACGTGCAAGGTATAGGTGGACGTGAATGGAGTCGACCATGTGTTCGGGATGCCCTGCCATTGCGTCAGTGGCTCTGCTTGTAGCTGCACTGGCTTGCCGTGTGCCAGTCTTGTGGATGAAATGGCACAGCTTAGTGCAATGAGCCGGGTCTGTGTGCAATGGGTGCAGGGCAGGGGTGTGGTGGGAGTACGTGTGAAGGCCATTTCACGCACGCTAACTACGACGAAGGACTTTTGAGTGTGGGATGTGTACTCGTTGTTCTCAAATCGGGCAGTGCGTAGTGTGGGAGACGGATGCAAATATTATCGTATCTGTCAGGGGGGGCTGGCCACTTGCAAGTTCCTTCTCGGAGCAGCAGATGTGTTAGCGTAAGATAGCTCAGACAAAGAACCTTTCATCCCTACAGTAACTTCTCCAGCTGCATTCATACAGGATGTGTACAAAGGCCGGTCGTGGGTGTTGTGGGATGTCTGCGACCCTGGTCATCATGGATGAGATGCCCAGCACATGGCACATGGGCAGGTTCACTGTGTGTTACGTTGCAAAACAGCTGCTCCTCTCTCCCACGAGCCCCCACACTTTTGTGCGCTGCGCTGTTGTATCCCGTGCACTCCTACGGCACACCATTGTAATGCCTATTCGCGCATGTCCTGCGGCATTCCAATCACACCGTGACACTGCCGTTTGGAGGTGGTGCATGCCACTTTACAACATCGACTGCTGCGGCCCTTGTGGCGGCCACACCAGAACACAGAGACACACTTACCGCACTTCTTGCACACAGAAATGTCTGAGACACCCCGTTCCCCTTGCCGGATAGGCACACCCCTGCGCTGACCTGTGTACGCCGGACCAGCACATGCTGCTTGTGCATGCAGGAGGATGCGTGCGTAGCTACATGTCCAGGCTCACTGCCAACGCTGAGGTGACATGGTAACGTCTGCTGAAGACAGCACACTGTGATGTTGCAGGGCCCGTGCCCATCATGCTAACACAATGACCACACGGACACACTTGCTCAGATGCGGGTTTGGGGGGCGTTGGCGGTCCTGGGGTCCTGGGGTTGTTGCGATGAGTGTTGTGGCCCTCATGGGTATCCGTGTATCATGCTCATTGACTCTATGGCACCTGTGGGTGTTCCGGTGTGGCTCTTGGCTGTGTTCCCTTTCATGCTGCAGGTAGTCGTCCTGCTTAACACCAGCAGAAAGCAGGTGTAAAATCCCTGGTGCTAACGCGGCTTATCGCCGGAATTTGTTTCGCATCGCAGTTTTTGCCTTTTGTTGTGAAAGTTGTGATGTGGTTTTTTCGTGTACAGAAAAATAAACAAACTAGGCACTGTATCCCATCAAGATTCAGCACCTGACCCACTATTCCCAATCAATATAAATACAATGATATTTTCTCATTGATTTTGTGTGTACACTGTAAATGCACCCACTACCACAGTGCAATTCAATACAGGATTTTATTATTTAGAATAAATCGCAAAGGTGCACCTCGTGTGTTTTTGCACGGGAACGCCTACTCTGCATCTCATTATCAGCACTTTAATGCAACTAAAGTTGAGATAAATCTAACACACTATTCAGAAGCTGGTGCAAACTGCAGACATCACCAGTATTCCCGTGATAACTGCCCCAAAATTTAACACCATGGTGGACACCACCAATTAACAGTAATAAGAACGAGAAAGAGTCACAACCAAAAACTTAATTGAATTTTTTTTTTCTCCAAACTTTATTTTTCCGTTTACGTACATATAGAGGACAAACTAAATTTAACAAACTCAACACAAAACAACAAGGCGGAAGACTCCTGTCGGGTCCATCAATGTCGACGACACAGCCTGGAAAATAAAGCACAAAATAAGGACGTGTGTAATGCGCATATCAAAGGAGTGAGACACAGAGAAAGAGAGAAGGAAAAAAAAGCCAGAGAGAAAAAGAGTGGGAAGGAAAGAAAGGGAGTGAGAACTGCCCAACATCACCACTTTGCAGCTATGCCGTTAGAAGCCAGTCCGTCGGCTCGCAGCTCTCTATCTTTGTGAGCTAGTACGCTGCTGTGCCTGTACCTCTGCAAGCTACTATGCTGCTGTTCCTTTGGGAGCAGACGGCTCGTAGTACTGCATCTGTGAGTCAAGCGGACGGGCCGCAGTTGTCCCTCTGCGAGCCTGGGTGCGAACTGTTCATAAGCCACACTACATAAGCATTGAAAAGCCATTTTGTTATTCAGTCCGTCAGCTGGCATCTGTCCGAGGCATTTCTGAAAACATACCGGAGTTCTTTCTGTGAGAGATACCCCAATTATGCTGCCTCTCCCCACATCAGCAGGTAACGCACCCTCTTCCCACATTACCAACATACCCCCAACAACCTTCTTGGGCCCGGAATTGTCCCTGTGCGGTTGGACAAACAAGAATCTTAGTCATGTATAGATTTACATATAAAACATTTTATTTAAACAAAACAACAACAAATAAAACTGAAGGGAGTCTGGTGCTGTGGTCGCTGCCACGAAGTTGGGGTCACTGCCATTCAGGACTCAGGACACAGTTTCACATGTGGGATCGGCTTGTATTGAACAGGGTTAGTGGCACCACGTGTTGCGCCTTGTGTTGTTCAGGTTCAGTGGCACCACGTGTCGCCGGCCTTCCATATGCAAATACGCCTCACTAATCAAAGGGAGTCTGGTGCTGTGGTCGCTGCCACGAAGTTGGGGTCACTGCCATTCAGGAGTCAGGACACAGTTCCACATGTGGGATCGGCTTGTGTTGAACAGTGTTGTGGCACCACGTGTCGCCGGCCTTGCATATGGAAATATGCCTCACTGATCAAAGGGAGTCTGGTGCTGTGTTCGCTGCCACGGACTTGGGGTCACTGCCATTCAGGACTCAGGACACAGTTCCACATGTGGGATCGGCTTGTGTTGAACAGGGTTAGTGGCACCACGTGTCGCCGGCTTGTGTTGAACAGGGTTAGTGGCACCACGTGTCGTGGCTTGTGTTGAACAGGGTTAGTGGCACCACGTGTCGCCGGCTTGTGTTGAACAGGGTTAGTGGCACCACGTGTCGCGGCTTGTGTTGAACAGGGTTAGTGGCACCACGTGTCGCCGGCTTGTGTTGAACAGGGTTAGTGGCACCACGTGTCGCCGGTCTTCCACAGTGTAGGCCGGAGGCAGCAGTCAGCAAAGGCCCACAGCCACGTGACGTTGACTTGAGCTGCACAGATTGGGAGCATACAGTCTTCTTAACCGATTATACTCTCTTACACAATTTGCATCGGCACTAATCTTGAATTGTTATCCCTGCTAACCGCATTGTAGGCCGGAGGCAGCGGTCATCAAGGGCCCACAGCCACGTGGCGTTGACTTGAGCTGCACAGAGTTAGTTCATTATATAGTTTAAATAACAAATAAAAAAAATTACAGTAGGGAGAGGGGTGGTACGGGGGGAAGTCCTGAGGGTTGTGGCAGTGAGTGTTGTGTCCTTCTTGGGTGTCGGAAAAAACTATAGGTTAAATGAACATTATAATTAGAAGTTAGCATTAAAAAAAACATTGAAATTCACTGAAAAAACCATAGGTTTCAGGGACGTTATAGATAGAAATTAGTATTTAAAAACCTTTGAAATTCACTGAAAAAACCATATGTTTCAGGGACGTTATAGTTAGTTGGACATTTCACTCATACAAAACCATAGAAATTCCACCGTTATAGTTAGTTCAGCTAACTATAACTCGCGCCCCATAATGCACTGCTGATGACGTCACATATTACATCATTCATGACATGGTCAGTGACATCACTGATGTCATCTCAAATGACATCACTGATGACATCATCCATGTGACAATCTGATGCATCTCCTCACACACTAATATAACCTTTGATACAATCACTGTAAAATACAAACTACCATTTTCGATACCATTGACACACTAATACCAGTTACTACATACCCACTCAGTGATTCCTAGGTCTACACACACATCTACCCATTCACCCATACAATCAGTCATACGTGCAGTCACTGATCAATAGAACACTATCAAATGCACTCATACACCTATATAGACATTGACACACCAGCACTCATCCTAGTCAGTTATGTACTCATCCTAGTCACTCATGCAAAGAATCAATCACAGTTCCATTTACTCACCCACACGGTTATACACACACAACCTCATTTATTCATGCAGATAGTAATGCATACTTAGTCTCTTATATAATCACTAATACAAGTATACACTAATACATACAGCCACTCTCACAATCACTGACTCTCACGTATAGTCAATTCTATACACCAACTCTCACATACACTGCCTTTTATATATGTACTTAGCTGGACATGTGCACTGAGACATCGATTCACTCACCAAGACGCCCATACACTTACTTACCCACCCATACAACTGTTTCCACATGCACTCTTAAACTCATACACCCTGTCAATCAACCACTCACACATCTATGCAGAGTCACACACCCCCCACCCAACCAACCACACACTCAGTCTCCTATACAAATACGCAGGCAACTAATCAATAACCCATATAGACATTCATGTAGCTACTGACCAACCAATGCAGCAGCTTACACAACAACAGACAGAGTGATACAGACATTCACACACTTTATACACTAACCCATGTATTCAGTAAGATACATTTAATCATTCACTTAAACAGTCAGTCACACACCTACTAAATCCTCCATCCAGACACTTATACATCCATTCATTCTTCAATACAGCTTGGTATATATATAATACATTTAAAATTTTAAAGAAAACCACATTCACTGGATGATGTCATCAGTGATGTCATTTGAGATGTCATCAGTGATGTCACTGACCATGTCATGAATGATGTAATATGTGACGTCATCAACAGTGCATTGCGGGGCGCGAGTTATAGTTAGCTGAACTAACTATAACAGTGGAATTTCTATGGTTTTGTATGAGTGAAATGTCCAACTAACTATAACGTCCCTGAAACCTATGGTTTTTTCAGTTAATTTCTAAGGTTTTTTAAATGCTAATTTCTAACTATAACGTGCCTGAAACCTATGGTTTTTTTCAGTGTATATATATATATATATATATATATATATATATATATATATATATATATATATATATATATATATATATATATATATACATAAAAAGAGTTGCCTCTAGGTGGGAGGCACTCCCAGGTGGAAATTACGCCAAAGCAAGGGCACACGCCATGAACAAAGTCCTTTTCTGGTTTACCTGCCAAACGCGTTTCTGGCCAACGCCCTCTTCAGTGGCAGACCATGTGACGTGCCGGCATGGTGGTTGCCGCATGCCGGCACGTCACATGGTCTGCCACTGAAGAGGGCGTTGGCCCGAAATGCGTCTGGCAGGTTACCAGAAAAGGACTTTGTTCATGGCGTGTGCCCTTGCTTTGGCGTAATTTCCACCTGGGAGTGCATCCCACCTAGAGGCAACTCTTTTTGTATTTTGTACAGCGGCCTGCCTGGTCGCGGGATTGCACCACCGCAAAACACTTGCGGGTCCGCTGCTGCTTTATTGGGGCAGCTAACTGTGGAACAGGAGGTGCCTGTTATATGCAGGGGTGCCAGCGCGAACATCGGCAATCCTTTTAAAGACATTTTTGAATGTGAGTGCCGGCGGCGACCCACTTGAGTTTTACTGAACCACCAGTCCCAGGAAGCATTGCTTCAGGTGGTTCACCTGAGCATTATTATTATGGGGATTTACTGGTGGTTGCCGCATGCCGGCACGTCACATGGTCTGCCACTGAAGAGGGCGTTGGCCCGAAACGCGTCTGGCAGGTTACCAGAAAAGGACTTTGTTCATGGCGTGTGCCCTTGCTTTGGCGTAATTTCCACCTGGGAGTGCATCCCACCTAGAGGCAACTCTTTTTGTATTTTGTACAGCGGCCTGCCTGGTCGCGGGATTGCACCACCGCAAAACACTTGCGGGTCCGCGGCTGCTTTATTGGGGCAGCTAACTGTGGAACAGGAGGTGCCTGTTATATGCAGGGGTGCCGGCGCGAACATCGGCAATCCTTTTAAAGACATTTTTGAATGTGAGTGCCGGCGGCGACCCACTTGGGTTTTACTGAACCACCAGTCCCAGGAAGCATTGCTTCAGGTGGTTCACCTGAGCATTATTATTATGGGGATTTACTGGTGGTTGCCGCATGCCGGCACGTCACATGGTCTGCCACTGAAGAGGGCGTTGGCCCGAAACGCGTCTGGCAGGTTACCAGAAAAGGACTTTGTTCATGGCGTGTGCCCTTGCTTTGGCGCAATTTCCACCTGGGAGTGCATCCCACCTAGAGGCAACTCTTTTTGTATTTTGTACAGCGGCCTGCCTGGTCGCGGGATTGCACCACCGCAAAACACTTGCGGGTCCGCGGCTGCTTTATTGGGGCAGCTAACTGTGGAACAGGAGGTGCCTGTTATATGCAGGGGTGCCGGCGCGAACATCGGCAATCCTTTTAAAGACATTTTTGAATGTGAGTGCCGGCGGCGACCCACTTGGGTTTTACTGAACCACCAGTCCCAGGAAGCATTGCTTCAGGTGGTTCACCTGAGCATTATTATTATGGGGATTTACTGGTAGTTGCCGCATGCCGGCACGTCACATGGTCTGCCACTGAAAAGGCGTTGGCCCGAAACGCGTCTGGCAGGTTACCAGAAAAGGACTTTGTTCATGGCGTGTGCCCTTGCTTTGGCGTAATTTCCACCTGGGAGTGCATCCCACCTAGAGGCAACTCTTTTTGTTTATATATATATATATATATATATATATATATATATATTATTATCTACTGGCGGTCGCCAGTAGATAGTTATAGTTAGGACCTATTTTCCATAGGAAATCCGCGACATTCTATTTGAAATAACTCTTGCGTCGGTTGATGAATCTTCGCGAAATTTTCAAACTTTATGGCCCGCTCCGGTCCGCACCTACCCTGAAAGTCTCAGGGTGATTCGTCAAGCGGGGGCCGAGAAAAAGGGGGTCCCAAAGCGTGTTTTCCCCATTCATTTTCCCATAGGAAACTTTAGACACGGCTACAGCCCGAACTGCTGAACGGAATTACACCAAATTTGGCAAAGAGGTAGTTCTTGGTTCAGAAAGAACCCTTTTTGTTAAATGGTGTAAATCCGTTCAGTAGTTGCGGAGAAATTAAAAAATAAGAGTCAAAAATCAATTTCACATAGGAAACTTTATGCAAGGCTACAGCCCGAACTGCTGAACGGAATTACACCAAATTTGGCAAAGAGGTAGTTCTTGGTTCAAAAAGAACCCTTTTTGTTAAATGGTGTAAATCCGTTCAGTAGTTGCTGAGAAAATCAAAAGTAAAAACACATATATATCTGGGCGGAGCCTAACCACACATGTCATCGTGAGATCTGATTGGCTGTCAGCACTTCATCCTGGAATTGCTGGCAGCCATCTTGGGACCAATATAAATGATAGTACCCCATTGAAATGCATTGTAGTGAATCGAAGATTTTGAGGGTTACCAAAAGGAGAACTATAAAGGGTGATAACAGACTTTAGTTACATTAGAATTCATTTGTTGATGGTACCATACTAATTTCATGAATTGTGGTGTGTTCTAAGGTGATTTTACCCTGTGAAAAACCTTCTGCTGGGATATCATGAATCATGTTTGAGAGAAACCTATTTTCACATGCTTGTCCCATACAGTTTTGGAAGGTGCCCCAGAAGCTAAAATGAGAGCATATTTTCTGTAAATTCACATTATCTTTCTCAGTCATGTGAGAATGAAGTCTGACATTCTCAGTAAAACATGTACATCCAACAAGGGCAGAGACTGTCAGTTGATTCCTTTGTGTTCTACTGCAGCTTCCCAGAGTGTTCCAAAGAACAACTAGAGTGCTAACAGCCTTACTTATGACAAAAGTATGGCACACCTGAAGCCATCTTGATTGGAATAAACTGGTAACACTTAAAACATTTAATTTAAAAAGGAACAAAATGATGGGGTTCATCTTGTCATAGAAATTATGGTTAGTGCTCTGGAAAGAAAAATTAGGACATGTTTCAAGTGTGATCTCAAATATCTTCCTGTTATATTTCAACAGGAGCAGCCTGTCAGTTGATGCCTTTGTGTTCTACTGCAGCTTCCCAGAGTGTTCTAAAGAACAACTAGAGCGCTAACAGTCTTACTTATGACAAAAGTATGGCACACCTGAAGCCATCTTGATTGGAATAAACTGGTAACACTTAAAACATTTAATTTAAAAAGGAACAAAATGATGGGGTTCATTTTGTCATAGAAATTATGGTTAGTGCTGTAGAAAGAAAAATTAGGACATGTTTCAAGTGTGATCTCAAATATCTTCCTGTTATATTTCAACAGGAGCAGCCTGTCAGTTGATGTCTTTGTGTTCTACTGCAGGTTCCCAGAGTGTTCTAAAGAACAACTAGAGCGCTAACAGTCTTACTTATGACAAAAGTATGGCACACCTGAAGCCATCTTGATTGGAATAAACTGGTAACACTTAAAACATTTAATTTAAAAAGGAACAAAATGAGGGGGTTCATTTTGCCATAGAAATTATGGTTAGTGCTGTAGAAAGAAAAATTAGGACATGTTTTAAGTGAGATCTCAAATATCTTCCTGTTATATTTCAACAGGAGCAGCCTGTCAGTTGATGCCTTTGTGTTCTACTGCAGCTTCCCAGAGTGTTCTAAAGAACAACTAGAGTGCTAACAGCCTTACTTATGACAAAAGTATGGCACACCTGAAGCCATCTTGATTGGAATAAACTGGTAACACTTAAAACATTTAATTTAAAAAGGAACAAAATGAGGGGGTTCATTTTGCCATAGAAATTATGGTTAGTGCTGCAAAAAGAAAATTTAGTGCATGTTTTAAGTGAGATCTCAAATCCTCTTCTATTTCATTAGAAAATTCTGACATGCAGACTGAAACAATCACTTTCAATACCAGCAGTAGACTTCCAGTTAACTCCTTGGTGAGCAGTAGCTTTACTACAGTGATCTAATGAACAACTAGAGTAATAACATTCTGTATTTATGGCAAATGTGTGACACATCTGAATGCCTTCTTGATGGAATCAAAGTAAAAAACTGAAAGCATTTCCTACTGAGGAGACTGCAGTAAATGAGGAAATTAGGAAACTTCATAACAAAGAAGTCTTCCAAGATGGCCACCAGTGAAAAAAGAGCCCAAATGTAGCACAAATATTACCCAGATGTAGCCCACATGTAGCCCAATGACAAAAGTGTGCAAAACACTTTTTATTTTTAGTTTTTGTGCAGTTTTATGTAGTGCAGACTGGTCAGGTATTGGAGCGTTGCATCTTAAAACATGACCCCCTACACTACAAAAACACCACTGCACTACCCTAAACCCTAAAACACTACCCCAGCATGACCCCTACACTACACAAGCACCACTGCACTATCCTAAACCCTAAAACACTACCCCCAGCATGACCCCCTATACTACACAAACACCACTGCACTACCCTAAACCCTAAAACACTACCCCAACACCACTGCACTAACCTAAATCCTAAAACACTACCCCCAGCACGACCCCCTACACTACCCAAACACCACTGCACTACCCTAAAACATGACCCCCTACACTACACAAACACCACTGCACTACCCTAAACCCTAAAACACTACCCCCAGCACGACCCCCTACACTACACAAGCACCACTGCACTGCCCTAAACCATGAAACACCAGCCCCAGCACGACCCCTACACTGCCCGAACACAACTGCACTGCCCTAAACCCTGAAACACCACCCCCAGCATGACCCCCTACACTGCCCGAACACCACTGCACTGCCCTAAACCCTGAAACACCAGCCCCAGCACAACCCCGTACACTGCCTGAACACCACTGCACTGCCCTAAACCCTGAAACGCCAGCCCCAGCACGACCGCCTACACTGCCCGAAAACCACTGCACTGCCCTAAACCCTGAAACACCAGCCCCAGCACGACCCCCTACACTGCCCGAACACCACTGCACTGCCCTAAACCCTGAAACACC
Organism: Calotriton arnoldi; assembly: GCA_963921515.1. Lineage (NCBI taxonomy): Eukaryota > Metazoa > Chordata > Amphibia > Caudata > Salamandridae > Calotriton > Calotriton arnoldi. Next base: position 192,705 of record CAWUFW010010574.1, read on the forward strand.
AGCCCCTGCACGACCCCCTACACTGCCCGAACACCACTGCACTGCCCTAAACCCTGAAACACATACCCTAGCACGACCCCCTACACTGCCCGAACACCACTGCACTGCCCTAAACCCTGAAACACCACCCCCTTCACGACCCCCTACACTGCCCGAACACCACTGCACTGCCCTAAACCCTGAAACACCACCCCCAGCATGACCCCTACACTGCCCGAACACCACTGCACTGCCCTAAACCCTGAAACACTACCCCCAGCAAGACCTCCTACACTGCCCGAACACCACTGCACTGCCCTAAACCCTGAAACATCACCCCCAGCAAGACCCCCTACACTGCCCGAACACCACTGCCCTAAACCCTGAAACACCACCCCCAGCACGACCCCCTACACTGCCCGAACACCACTGCACTGCCCTAAACCCTAAAACACCACCCCCAGCACGACCCCCTACACTGCCCGAACACCACTGCACTGCCCTAAACCCTGAAACACCACCCCCTGCACGACCCCTACACTGCCCGAACACCACTGCACTGCCCTAAACCCTGAAACACCATCCCCAGCACAACCCCGTACACTGCCCGAACACCACTGCACTGCCCTAAACCCTGAAACACCAGCCCCAGCACGACCGCCTACACTGCCCGAAAACCACTGCACTGCCCTAAACCCTGAAACACCAGCCCCAGCACGACCCCCTACACTGCCCGAACACCACTGCACTGCCCTAAACCCTGAAACACCAGCCCCTGCACGACCCCCTACACTGCCCGAACACCACTGCACTGCCCTAAACCCTGAAACACATACCCTAGCACGACCCCCTACACTGCCCGAACACCACTGCACTGCCCTAAACCCTGAAACACCACCCCTTCACGACCCCCTACACTGCCCGAACACCACTGCACTGCCCTAAACCCTGAAACACCACCCCCAGCATGACCCCTACACTGCCCGAACACCACTGCACTGCCCTAAACCCTGAAACACTACCCCCAGCAAGACCTCCTACACTGCCCGAACACCACTGCACTGCCCTAAACCCTGAAACATCACCCCCAGCAAGACCCCCTACACTGCCCGAACACCACTGCCCTAAACCCTGAAACACCACCCCCAGCACGACCCCCTACACTGCCCGAACACCACTGCACTGCCCTAAACCCTAAAACACCACCCCCAGCACGACCCCCTACACTGCCCGAACACCACTGCACTGCCCTAAACCCTGAAACACCACCCCCTGCACGACCCCCTATACTCCCCGAACACTACTGCACTGCCCTAAACCCTGAAACACCAACCCCAGCACGACCCCCTAAACTGCACGAACACCACTGCACTGCCCTAAACCCTGAAACACTACCCCCAGCAAGACCCCCTTCACTGCCCGAACACCACTGCACTGCCATAAACCCTGAAACACCACCCCCAGCAAGACCCCCTACACTGCCCGAACACCACTGCCCTAAACCCTGAAACACCACCCCCAACAAGACCCCCTACACTGCCCGAACACCACTGCACTGCCCTAAACCCTGAAACACCACCCCTGCACGACCCCCTACACTGCCCTAAACCCTGAAACACCACCCCTGCACGATCCCCTACACTGCCCGAACACTACTGCACTGCCCTAAACCCTGAAACACCACTTCCAGCACGAACCCCTACACTGCACGAACACCACTGCACTGCCCTAAACCCTGAAACACCACCCCCTGCACGACCCCCTACACTGCCCTAAACCCTGAAACACCACCCCTGCACGATCCCCTACACTGCCCGAACACTACTGCACTGCCCTAAACCCTGAAACACCACTTCCAGCACGAACCCCTACACTGCACGAACACCACTGCACTGCCCTAAACCCCGAAACACTACCCCCCAGCAAGACCCCCTACACTGCCCAAACACCACTGCCCTAAACCCTGAAACACCACCCCCAGCAAGACCCCCTACACTGCCCGTACACCACTGCACTGCCCTAAACCCTGAAACACCACCCCCAGCATGACCCCCTACACTGCCCGAACACCACTGCACTGCCCTAAACACTGAAACACCAGCCCCAGCACGACCCCCTACACTGCCCGAACACAACTGCACTGCCCTAAACCCTGAAACACCAGCCCCAGCACGACCCCCTACACTGCCCGAACACCACTGCACTGCCCTAAACCCTGAAACACCAGCCCCAGCACAACCCCGTACACTGCCCGAACAAAACTGCACTGCCCTAAACCCTGAAACACCAGCCCCAGCACGACCGCCTACACTGCCCGAAAACCACTACACTGCCCTAAACCCTGAAACACCAGCCCCAGCACGACCCCCTACACTACCCGAACACCACTGCACTACCCTAAACCCTCAAACACCAGCCCCAGCACGACCCCCTACACTGCCCGAACACCACTGCACTGCCCTAAACCCTGAAACACCAGCCCCAGCAAGACCCCCTATACTGCCCGAACACCACCGCACTGCCCTAAACCCTGAAACACCACCCCTAGCAAGACCCCCTACACTGCCCGAACACCACTGCACTAAAGCCTGAAACACCACCCCCAGCAAGACCACCTACACTGGCCGAACACCACTGCACTGCCCTAAACCCTGAAACACCACCCGCAGCATGACCCCCTACACTGCCCGAACACCACTGCACTGCCCTAAACCCTGAAACACCACCCCCTGCACGACCTCCTGCACTGCCGGAACACCACTGCACTGCCCTAAACCCTGAAACACCACCCCCAGCACGACCCCCTACACTGCCCGAACACCACTGCACTGCCCTAAACCCTGAAACATCAACCCCAGCAAGACCCCCTACACTGCCTGAACACCACTGCCCTAAACCCTGAAACACCACCCCGTACACTGCACGAACACCACTGCACTGCCCTAAACCCTGAAACACCACCTCCAGCAAAACCCCCTACACTGCCTGAACACCATTGCTCTGCCCTAAATCCTGAAACACTAGCCCCAGCATGACCCCCTACACTGCCCAAACACCACTGCACTGCCCTAAACCCTGAAACACCAACCCCAGCACGACCCCCTACACTGCCCGAACACCACTGCACTGCCCTAAACCCTGAAACAGCAGCCCCAGCAAGACCCCTTACACTGCCCGAACACCACTGCACTGCCCTAGACTCTGAAACACCAGCCCCAGCAAGACCCCCTACACTGCCCGAACACCACTGCACTGCCCTAAACCCTGAAACCCCAGCCCCAGCATGACCCCTACACTGCCCGAACACCACTGCACTGCCCTAAACCCTGAAACACCAGCCCCAGCACAACCCCCTACACTGCCCGAACACCACTGTACTGCCCTAAACCCTGAAACACCAGCCCCAGCACGACCCCCTACACTGCCCGAACACTACTGCACTGCCCTAAACCCTGATACACCACCCCCTGCACGACCCCCTACACTGCCCGAACACCACTGCACTGCCCTAAACCCTGAAACACCACCCCCTGCAGCACCCCCTACACTGCACGAACACCACTGCACTGCCCTAAACCCTGAAACACCACCCCCTGCACCGCCCCTACACAGCCCGAACACCACTGAACTGCCCTAAACCCTGAAACACCACCCCCAGCACGACCCCCTTTACTGCTCGAACACCACTGCACTGCCCCAAACCCTGAAACACCACCCCCAGCACGACCCCCTACACTGCCCGAACACCACTGCCCTAAACCCTGAAACACCACCCCCTGCACGACCCCTACACTGCCCGAACACCACTGCACTGCCCTAAACCCTGAAACACCACCCCCTACACTGCCCAAACACCACTGTACTGCCCTAAACCCTAGAACACTTCCCCCAGCACGACCCCCTACACTACCCGAACACCACTGCACTACCCTAAACCCTAAAATACTACCCCCAGCACAACCCCCTACACTACCCGAACACGACTGCACTGCCCTAAACCCTCAAACACTCCCCCAGCACGACCCCCTACACTACCCGAACAGCACTGCACTGCCCTAAACCCTAAAACACTCCCCCCAGCATGACCCCCTACACTACCCGAACACCACTGCACTGCCCTAAACCCTAAAACACTCCCCCAGCACGAACCCCTACACTACCCAAACACCACTGCACTGCCCTAAACCCTAAAACACTACCCCCCACATGACCCCCTACACTACCCAAACACCAATGCACTACCCTAATCCCTAAAACACTACCCCCGCATGACCCCCTACACTACCCTAAATCCTAAAACACTACCCCCGCACGACTCCCTACACTACCCAAAGACCACTGCACTACCCTAAACCCTAAAACACGACCTCCTACACTACACAAGCACCACTGCACTACCCTAAACCCTAAAACACTACCCCCTACACTACACAAACACCACTGCACTACCCTAAACCCTAAAACACTACCCCCAGCAGTACCCCTACACTACCCAAACACCACTGCACTAACCTAAACCCTAAAACACTACCCCCAGCAGTACCCCCTACACTACCCAAACACCACTGCACTACCCTAAATCACTACCCCCAGCACGACCCCTACACTACCCAAACACCACTGCACTACCCTAAACCCTAAAACACTACCCCCAGCACGACCCCCGACACTACCCAAACACCACTGCACTACCCTAAACCCTAAAACACTCCCCCCAGCACGACTCCCGACACTACCCAAACACCACTGCACTACCCTAAACCCTAAATCTACCCCCAGCATGACCCCCTGCACTACACAAACACCACTGCACTACCCTAAACCCTAAAACACTACCCCCAGCACAACCCTCTTCACTACCTAAACACAACTGCACAATTTGTTACAGGTGTTGCAACGCAGGCCTGTGGTGCTTACTGGAAGTACCTAGTGGGCTAGTTGGGCCCCAGGGACCCTCAGGATTCAAGGTGACCTAATCCCCCAACTTAAAACGCACCACAGGGTGCGTTTGCACAGTGGTGAAGGGAGGGGGCGGGGCCTCAGGTGACATGTGCGCAAACAAGCCCTGTGGTGCGTTTTAAGTTGGGGAATTAATTCCCTTTGAATCCTGAGGGGCCAACTAGCCCACCAGGTACCTTCAGTAAGCACAACAGAGTTGCGTTGCAGAGAGGTGAAAAAAGGTGCGTGGCCTCGGAACGCCTCTCTGCAACTCAGCTCTGTGGTCCTAACTGTAGGTACCTGGGGGGCTAGTTGGGCCCCAGGGACCCTCAGAATTCAAGGGGACTTAATCCCGCAACTTAAAACGCGCCACGGGGTGCGTTTGCACACATGTCACCTCAGGCCCCCACTCCCTTCACCACTGTGCAAACGCGCCCTGTAGCGCGTTTTAAGAGGTAGTTTTAATCCCCCTGCCCTATTATGTACTAGGGACTTGCAGAGGAGGTCATGCTAATCACAGGGGTACCCCAACACATAGTGTTCCCTAGTGTATGTAGGTGTTTTCACTGTATTCTAAGTGTCTTTTAGCATAGCACTGGCTCTGGTTAGTCAGAGTCAGTTACCACCAGTACCCGTCTGAAAAAGTTGTGGGCACAGGATGATTTTGCAACAAGGCCTCTTTCTGCTCCTCTGTTCGTTCTTTCTGCACATCTTTTGCTTCTTTCTGTGCGTTTTTTCTTCTTTCTTCACATGTCCTACCTCTGTAGGCATAGTTAGAAACTAGCATTTAAAAAAACCTTTGAAATTCACTTAAAAATCATAGGTTTCAGGCACGTTATAGCTAGAAATTAGCATTTAAAAACCTTTGAAATTCACTGAAAAAACCATAGGTTTCAGACACGTTATAGTTAGAAATTAGCATTTAAAAACCTTTGAAATTCACTGAAAAAACCATAGGTTTTAAGGACAGTTATAGTTAGTTGGACATTTCACTCGTACAAAACCATAGAAATTCCCCCGTTATAGTTAGTTCAGCTGACTATAACTCGCGCCCAGCAATGCACTGCTGATGACGTCACATATTACATCACTCATGACATGGTCAGTGACATCACTGATGACATCACTGATGACATCTCAAATGACATCACTGATGACATCATCCATGTGATAATTTCATGCATCTTCTCACACCCTAATATAACTTTTGATACACCCACTCTAAATTACAGACTGCCATTCTCAAAACCATAGACACTCCAACACCAAAAACTACATACCCACTCACTGATTCTTAGGTCTACACACACATCCACTCACTCACCCGTACAGTCACTCATACTTAGTCACTCAGTACAGGACTATCATATGCACTCATACACCTATATAAACACTCACACACCGCCACTCATCCATAGAGGTACTCACACACCTAGTCAGTCATGCAAAAAACTTAATCACACACCCATTTACTCACCTATACAGTTATACACACACCAGCTCACTTACTCATACAAATACTAGCACATTCTTACGCTCTTATACAATCACTGATACAAGTACACACTCATCCATACAGCCACTCTCACAATCACACACTCTCACTTATAGCCATTTATATACTCCAACACACATATATACTGCCTTTCACATATGTAGTTACTCACACATGTACCACTGAGATATACATTCAATCACTAACACACCCATACACACACTCACCCACCCATACAGTCCATCACAGATGCAGTCTTGAAACCATGCACCCAGTGAATCACCAACTCACACATCTATGCACAGAGTCACACACACCCCACCCACACAAACACTCAGGCACCCATACAGATACTCAGACAATCAATCAATAACCCATGTAGACACTCATGTAGCTATTCAGAAAGCCATGCAGCCGCTTACAAACCAACAGACAGACGGATACAGACATTCACACAGTTTAGTCACTAACCCATGCATTCAGTAAGATACATTTAATCACTCACTTGTAGAGTCAGTCACTCACGTACTAAATCATTCATTCAGACACTTATACACCCACTCATTCTTCAATACGCCTTTCCCTATATATATTAAACATATTTAAACTTTACAGAAACACACAGTCACTGGATGATGTCATCAGTGATGTCATTTGAGATGTCATCAGTGATGTCATCAGTGATGTCACTGACCATGTCATGAGTGATGTAATATGTGACGTCATCAGCAGTGCATTGCGGGGCGCGAGTTATAGTTAGCTGAACTAACTATAACGGGGGAATTTCTATGGTTTTGTACGAGTGAAATGTCCAACTAACTATAACTGTCCCTAAAACCTATGGTTTTTTCAGTGAATATATATATATATTCCCATGCGACGGTCCACACTTCTGAGCCCTAGATGAGGCGCACACCGAGAGACATATATTTTATAAATTTATTTCAGCCACATCACAAAAGAAACACCCAACAGACGCGTTTTGGCTACACGCCTTCGTCAATGTATAGAATATATATATATGCCATTTCTAACTATAACGTCCCTGAAACCTATGTTTTTTTTTGTGAATTTCTAAGGTTTTTTAAATGCTAATTTCTAATTATAACATCCCAGAAACCTATGGTTTTTTCAGTGAATTTCAAAGGTTTTTTACAGGCCACGCCCCCTTTCTCCACCACTATGCAAACGCGCCTCTTGGCACGTTCTAAGTTGGGGGATTAAGTCCCCTTGCATACTGAGGGTCCCTGGGGGCCAACTAGCCCACCAGGTACCTCTAGTAAGCCCCACACAGCTGGATTGCTGAGAGTGGTACGAGGCCACGCCCCCTTTTTACACCACTCTGCAAACGTGCCTCCTGGTGCACTGCTGCTTGGGGGATGAAGTCCACTTTAGTCCTGAGGTCCTCAGGACACAAGGGGACTTCATCACCCCACCAGCAGTGCGCCAAGAGGAGCGTTTGCAGAGTGGTGTAAAAAGGGGCGTGGCCTCCTACCACCTCTCAGCAATCCCACTGTGTGGGGCTTACTGGAGGTTCCTGGTGGCCTAGTTGGCCCCGGGGAAACTCACTAGCAACGAGGAATTAATCCCCCAATGCAGAGCGCGCCAGGAGGTGCGTTTGCAGAGTCATGCAGGGAGAGGGTGGGACCTCCGGCGAGTTGCCGGTCTCTTTTTTTTAAATCTTATGGGAGGGGGGCCGCGTGGCCCCCTTCCCTGGGCCACTTCTGGCCCCGGGGACCCCATCCCCTGGGGCCTGGCCAGACTTGTTGGTTTTTTTTGGAGGGGGGCCGCGTGGCCCCCTCCTGGGGCCAATTATGGCCCTGGGGATCCCATCCCCCAGGGCCTGGCCAGCCTTGTTGTTTTTTTTTGGAGGGGGGTCACGTGGCCCCCCTCCAAAGGCCAATTATGGCCCTGGGGACTCCATCCCCCGGGGCCCAGCCTTTTTTTTATTTTTTTATATAATAACAAAAGGGAGGGGGGCCGCATTTCCCCCCACCCCTGGGACCGGCCCTTACATTGAGGACCGCAGGGGGAGCCCCAATGCCCCCGCAGTCCCAGCCACCTTCCTGCCCCCTGCGGGAGCCAACATTGCTTTTCGACAAGGGGAGCTGCTAACATGCAGCTCCCCTTGTCCAAAAGCAATTCTGCTTTGCTTCATGGAAGCGAGAGCAGGTTTTCTCCTCTCGCTTCCATAAGGCGAAGCAGAGTTTGCAATGACAGGGCGCCCTGCCATTGCAAATGACAATGTCCCAGAGGTGGGCACCCTGGGACATCGCAGGAGCCGGCCCTGGGGGGTGGCAGTCCCCAGGGCCATGAAGGGCTCCAGTAGGGGGGCCACACGGCCCCCCTCCCACCGTATACATAGCCCCGGGGAGGTGGTGGTCCCCAGGGCCGGGGGTCCGCAACGGACCCCCATACTTAAATAAAGTTTGCCCCGGGGAGGTGGTGGTCCCTGGGGCAGTGTGGGGAGGGGCAAGAGCCCCCCCACACTTCCTTTATATTTAATCCCCGGGGAGGTGGCAGTCCCCGGGGCTTGGGGGGCCCGCAAGGCTCCCCACACATAATTACCAATGCCCCGGGGAGCACCAGGGACTTAGGGAGGAAAAGGAGCTAGCAAACCCCACAGTGAGAAGATATGTTACATTGCCCCTGTGCAATCATTTGGTTCCCTGGCATCTGGCTGTCCCCCAAGGTTTTACAAAACCTGGTACCCAAAAACCTTGTTCTTGGACAACTTCTCAGACCAAGATACCTTACATTTCACTTTCTTCTGTGACTTTTATCTCTCGTTGCGTAAAAGGTTTATATTCCCATTACTCAGAGATTGTCATTTCATCCAAGTCAGGCCTGCTTTATTGTACCTCCAAATGCTATCTTCCCCTATGGTCTGTTTTGGGGTTGCAAGTTCTTTAACAGAAGCCATTAGGCGTAGGAAAAGTTGTTTTATAGCAGCCATCTGTTTTTGCCTGTTTTGACTCTAGGGCCCATCTTATGTTAATATCGGTATTTTATGATATACTGTCTACTGCACTTGGCCTTAGCACTTTGCACTTTATATGATGCTTTCTGTCTCATTTTATAACCTGGATTTTGCACTTTTATTGATATCAAGATTGTTTCTATTTTTATCCTTTTAAATGTTTTTAAGGCTTGTTGATGAAATGTATCCTTTTAACATGTTTGCTTTTATGGCTTTGAGTTGCCGAATAAAGTACCTTTTGACTTGCCTTGACTCGACTTGGATAGTCACAGCATATGCTAGAGAGAGCGGGAACTGCTGGCACCACACATATAAATCTTTTACTAGCACAAAAATGCATCAACCAAACTGTTTGATGCCATTATTCTGATCAAATTTTATGGGCAAATATTCTACCTCATTCCTATTTGGAAAACTAATTTACAAATCCTTTCTCAGCATTTAAATTACACTGCAAAATTACTCTAAAGTTATTACACACACGTAAACACTTCTCTAATCTTTCATTATACAGAATTCTCTAATAAATCCCATTTTCCTTAAAGTTTTTCATTTAGAACTATTGTTACTCAATGATGTTCTATTTTGTCAATAGCTGTAACTTCCAAAATATCTTTCTTCTCTGGTTTCAGCAATTCTTCATTAAAATTGGTGCACTCTGCAAGTGTAGGCATTAAAAAAACTATTGATTTTCCTTCTTCAATCAAATTGAACATTAGCTGTGCTGCTGTTTTCATAGACTTAAATAGTTTTTGGATAAGTCGAGTTTCGAAGGTACTCTTACCTTCCTTTGTCCAACTCTAATATCCTTCAGAATATACTATATCTCATCAGACGCTTGACACATGTTCATCATTATTTCCTTGTATTGGAATTTCAGCCAAATGTTTACATGTCCAATATTCCCTAATGAATTGTGAGTTTGTTCAGGTAGAAGTGTCTTGAAAACAGGTTCTCCTTTCACAGGGGTTAGTTGCAGTAAGTCACCAAACACAATGAAATGCTTTCCTCCGAAGAGAACATCGTACTCTGTTCTTAAAATTTGTTGCATTCTTAAGTGAACAAAGGCTTGCATAAATTTGAAACCATGCTTACCTCATCGATAATTAAAAGCTTAATTTTCTTCAAAACATTTGCTACCTCAATATATGTTTCAACAGATAACTTCTGGTATTCCAGCTGTTATCATGTTCTACAGGTAGCATTAGTAGTCGATGTAGAGTAATTCCTTTAATATTGTGTGCGGCTAATCCAGTTGGTGCTGTTACTACACAGGACAAATTTAATTGTTTTGTCCTCTGTAGGTAAGCAGTGAGAATTTTTATTTAAAAGCTTTTCCCCATGCCAGCTTGACCACTTATATATATTAGAATTGATTTAAAGGATGAACAATTGCATTCTGTCTTCTCGTGAAGAAATCCATTTTTTACTTTTGATTTTACTTCCATATATATGTCCTTCTGTTCATTGTTGAGTTATGCAACTAACTGCTCCAGATGTATAGTTTCTTGTCTAGCTTGTTCCATTGCACTTTCCACCTCATTCATTGCTATTGCAGCTTCATTTTCAATAATAGGTGATCCAAGAGGATCTTGACTGAGTGGTGCAGAACCTAGACTGCTTTGTGAATTGTGCTTAGCTACCTCTGCAGCAATTGGTTCTTCTTGCTGAATCTCATCAGTTAACATTTACATATAATTTCTGAAGGCTAAACACTCAATATTGTCTTTCAAAGCATTAAAATAATCTTCATAGCAGTAATAGCCTCCAAGTAATTCCGATTCAGCATGCTAAGGCTTGAACCATTGCCAAAAAGAAAAATTCTCTTTTCTCTGAAGTTTGGCAACTACGTTTTCGGTGGTTTATTAAATTTCTTTTTGAATCTCTCACTAAACAACCATCACAACCAAGCACTAAAAATGTGCCTTCTTCTTTGTTTTCCGCTACATTGCTTTTGCGCCTATAGTGTTGAAGAACTTCATATAAGCACATATTTTATAGATGTACTTCTTGGGTAATATGTATCCAAGATGCTGAATTTTACAATGTCAGTACCTTCGAGTCGAAACCTACTAGATACTAAATTTCTGGGAAAGACTTTAACACTCTAGTTCAAGTGCTTGCTAGGCACAGACTTACCCAAACAATTCCCCTAGACTTCGAGAATAAACCAGCCAAGCTTAACCTGTCACAACATTCATAGGAACATATCTCCCGTATGGGATAGCATTTTTAGCAACGTTTTTGTTAAACTCCTTTCTGCAGAAATCTCCTCCCACATCTCTTTTATTTCATTCTTCTCTCATTTTGTAATGTTGGAAGCAGCAAAGAGAGCAACAGCGATGGAGTTGTCGGCAAAAAATTGAATGTCCATATTTGCATTCCACATTTTGAGAATAACAGAGTTATAATAATTAATGAGCTTGGAAGCATCTGTTCTTCTTAAATTGTATGTATTTTTCGGTGATTTCCATGTTACTGTATGGCTCACTACAGACAAAAGCTGTTGACTCTTCCTTGCGAAATAACCGTTGTAGAAACCCAAAATGACATCTTGTGTAAAGTTCTTCCTTTGCTTCTGTAATTCAAATACAGTACTTTCCACATCTATGTGAAATGCAGAACTTGTTTTCTCAGGCCTTTGTCAGTAGTATCTTTGGGATGGCGCATGTCACATACTGTTCTATGAAAGACAGCAGACAGTCATTACTGTCTGTTCCAAATTTTGGAGCACCTTTTATCCATAACAGCATGTGAATATGAGGAGCACCTCTTGCTGGTACTCTTTACGCCAAAAGAAATCAGTTACTTCTCAAAGAGGAAGATTCGTTTTTCTGCAGATAAAAAATAGCATGGCTTGGAACCTGTGGTTAAAAATCTGTAAACATTAGCAGGATCTCAAGAGCAAAGTTCCGCTGCTGTCTTTATGTTGCTGTCCTCAATGTAAGCAGGTCATCCCATGCATATTCTGCACAGCTAAGTTCAATAAACCAAGTTGGCACACTCAGGTTTCTCAGCATGCATGAGAGTTCTCCATGACGACACTACAAATACTCGTTGGTGCCACATTGGCACACCATCAAATTAATTAAGTTGTATGCTAAATGTTCATCATTTTCTTGAACTTTATCAATAAATTCCCTTTCAGAGAGATTTTAAAGATTAACCCCTGTCTTCAGTTTATGATTCACAGCATATGTGACTCCAGACAAGTTGCTCTCAAACAGAAGATGGAATATGTACTGAATGCACTGACGAAATCTTGGATCCTCTGAATATAGTTGTGTTGAGTGGTATTCAGATGCTGGTATCTGCACAGGATGGTCATCATCGTGGCCTCCTTCTCCAGTGGGAAACGGTTGAGGAAACTTCGAGCCTCTAAACTTTTTTTCCCATACACTCAAGTGAGCTCCTTTTGCTTGTTTCATTTGAAACAGCTTAATAGCATCACCAGTGATTTCTTCAGACTGCAGGGGATGGATGCTGTAGTGTTCATAAATTTGTTCTGATCTGGATCGATCCACTTTTTCAATCTATCCGCTTGATGCTAATGTCTCATCCTTCATACAAGTTACATTTTCAGCAACATCAACATTAGTATAGTGAACATTATTTTTCTAGGTATAATGTTGCTTTTTTGACTCTATTAGCATCTACTAACTCTTGCCATATTTTTCTACTCTTCATTGGAACATCATTTACTAAAATAATAAGTGGTTCTTCAATATCTTTATCTACTCCTATAGTTTCAGTTTTCTATTTAAAATCTAAAAGTAAATATACAACTTCCTTTTAGTTCTTTCTGGACCTCAGTTGGAGGTAATTCCTGTCTCTTGCTCCTTACAAACTATGGCTTGGAATGTATATATACAACGTATTAGAATTAATTCACAAACATTTAATACTTTAAGCTCTTATGGAACTGACACCAATTCTAACTTATTATATATGGCTTTAGAAGGCATTTTAATATTCTCTAACTTATCAAAGCATTACTTTCATATAATATGCTGTGTGGACAAATCATATCTTTCCTCAAGAAATAAATGTGCACCAAATTCTTGCCACTTATCATTATTCTCTTTTTCAGCTTTAGAGTGCTCAATTACATTGTGAGTTTGCGTTTTGTAGTGAGTGCATCGACAACAAATACAAACACAGTTTGGTTTCTCAGAGCAAACTGTGTTAAACCTTGCAATCTGTTGTGCAAAGTTTTCAGTACTAATGTTTGCATCCTGTTCTTCTACACCGCCAGTAACCAACTCTACTTTTTCCCTACACTCCTCTTCTGGACCAAACAACCAAAACTGAATATCTTCTCAGACTTTTTCTACCTCTGCTAGTGTAACCATACAATAAAACTCAATTCATCTCTCCTAAACATAAGGCAGGAGTTTTTACATAGTAAAGTCTTCTAACCAAAGTTTGTATTTTGGGGTGGTGAAAAGCTAATATCCTGAAATGATGAAAGGTGCTTCTGCAAACTTTCCTTTAAAGACATGCCAATGAATGTCCCTGTAAATTACTATATTTTCTGACTTTGCATGGATCGAATCCTTGCAAAATTGCAATTTTCTGTTCGGGACTTCTGGATGGAAAGTCACATATAACATTTTTTTAATAAATCAATTGACTCCTGACGAATACTGCAAATAGTACTACAGCTCCATTAGCATACTGGGGCCTGTGTACCCCTTTCTTGCACATCTTCAGCTACCACTTCCTCTTCATTCCTAGAAACCATCTCCTTTTTTGCAACAGAAGTACCATATTTTACTTCATAACAACTACAAATTAAATCAACTGCATGCACTAGTTTGTTCTCTTTCAAATACCTTTCTTTATTAAAACAAGGTTCTATACTAAAGGTATGCTTCCATTCACCTTTAAACGTTTCACAAAAATGAGTTCTATTAATAAGCCATTTTCTACCAGTTCTTTTCTTCATACACACACTGTTTTGTCTAGTGTCCTCATTTTATTCGATATTTAAATAAATACTTAACCCTTCAGAACAAATGCTTGCTCAACAGCACTCTCAATGTGTTCCTTTTGCATACATCCTATCCACCAAATTTTGTATTGCTGTACTACAAAACATTTTAGCTCTTAACGCCTTAAACTGTTTCCGTCTCCATGACAAAGTCCCTGATTTCTTAGAGCATTTCCTATTGTTAGAAACACATACTCTACCCTTTTTTCCACTTGACCGGTAAATTCCATTTTGAGAAAAGACTGTAGTCACATTTTGCATTTTACGACATATGTTTTTGAGAAACTGCTTAGTACTCTTAGTAGCTTCTATTTTTTTCCTCTGGGTATTCTCCTCCTTATTTTATTTGTCTTTCTCAGTTTGCAATTTTCATAATACTGTTTTCTATGTTTTTTTCATCTTTCTGTCTTTTCAGGTATTGTAAATCTTGTTTCTCAAAAGAAAATCAGATGTGGACCCCCCCCACACCCACAGACTACGCTCGAAACCTCTGCATTATACTGGATTCCTCGCTCACGATGAACTGCCAGATCAATGCCGTCTCCTCATCATGCTGCCACATTCTTCATCTGCTTTGAAAGACCTTCAGATGGATCCCACTGAATCTAGAAAGACAGTTGCCCATGCACTCATTAGCAGCAGACTCGACTACGGAAATGCACTCTATGCAGGTGTCACCCAGAAACTCCTCAGGGAACTACAGAACGTCCAGAATGCCAGAGCCAGACCAGTCCTCAACATCGCCCACAGCAGCCACATCTCTGAACACCTGCAAGAACTCCACTGGCTCGCAGTCAACAAAAGAGTCACATTCAAGCTCCTCACACACGCCTACAAAGCCCCCCATGACGCCGGACCAGCATACCCGAACCACCTCCTCTAATTCCACGTACACCGCAGACACCTTCGCTCCGCCGAACTGGCCCTTGACACCGTCCCTCGGATCTGCAAGACCAGGACCTTAGGAAGATCATTCTCCTACCTCACCGCCAAAACCTGGAACACCTTGTCTCTCCACCTCAGGCTATCACCGTCGCTGACCCTATTTGGAATGATCTCAAGACCTGGCTCTTTGACTGAACCTCAGCACCCCTCAGAACCTGTAGCACCAACCCCCCCCCACACACTGCATTGAGACCTTCACAGGTGAGTAGTCGTGCTTCACAAACACTTATTGATGGATTGATTGAGATGACTGTCAAAAAATAAATAATAAATTAACATCTACAACAAATAACTTTATACCTAATTTACTGACTAACTGGCTAGTCTTTCGTTTAGCATTTATAATCAGTTATACAAGACATTATATCCTTTTATTTTTTTGTTCTGCTTTCAACAGTACACAGATATAACTCTCTATCCATCTATCTCTCCATCTACCTCTCTTGAATGTACGTATTATGGATACGTTAAGTATAACTGAGTGTGTCAGTGAGTCAGTGACTGTATTAATGTCATTGGGTGTGCCATTATATGTATTACTCGCTCCCTGAATGTCTCATTATATTTATCAGAGAGTATGTGACTAATTCAATGACTGCATCAGTGTATCCACAGATGTCTCAATGTATGTATCAGTGTTTCACAGAGTATCTCACTGTCTGTATAAGTGAGCGTGTCAGTGTCTCACTGTATGTATCACTCTCTCATGGTATCTGAGTATGTGTATAATTGAGTATGTCACTATATCACTCAATGCATCACTGTGTTTATGAGTGTACCAGTGTATGTATAAGTGTCTACAATAGTGTCTGAGTGTGCATATCAGTGAGTACATGAGCAACTCAGTGAGTGTATCAGGGTATGCATGGGTGTCTTAGTATATATATCAAAATACCCAGAGGATGTAACTGTGTGTATAAGTGACTGTTATGAGTGTATCAGTAAATGCATCGCTGTGTGCATGGCTGTATCAGTGTATGTATCAATATGTCTCAGAGGGTGTAATTGTATGTATAAGTTAGTGTATAAATTAGTTAGTGAGTGCATTATTGTGTGCATGGGTGCCTCATTGTATTTATTAATGAGTCCCAGGGTCTTTGAGTGTTTGTAAAAGTAAGTGTCTGAGTCAGTCACTGAGTATATCAATGTGTCTATGAGTGTGTAACTGTATGCATCAATGTCTCTCAGGGTGTCTAACTGTATGCATAAGTGAGTGTGTTAGTAAATGTATCACTGTGTCCATAGCTTCTCTTTAGTTGTACACTACAGTTTCTAAATAGTTATGCAAAACATACTGTCGTATTCGTTCCTCTGCTTTGTACAGTACACACA
This sequence comes from Calotriton arnoldi, assembly GCA_963921515.1. Classification (NCBI taxonomy): domain Eukaryota; kingdom Metazoa; phylum Chordata; class Amphibia; order Caudata; family Salamandridae; genus Calotriton; species Calotriton arnoldi. Next base: position 209,367 of record CAWUFW010010574.1, read on the forward strand.
TATTACTGTCTATCCATCTACCTCTCTTATTGTGTGTCTGGTCCTGTAAATACCACTATTATTCTTTTGCTGGCTATCCTTCTAGAAATGTTACTATTTACGTTATAATGCTTCCTACTATCTACTTTATAGTACTTCCTACAAATCCCTAAATTAATACCCAAACAATCTTTATTCATTATTTCTTTCATTAACAATTTCTCCTCACATTGACATTCTAGGCTTTTTCTGTTCCCTTCCCCCATACTCCTGTGGAAAATAGAAACACTGCTTTCATTTTCTTACTAATCATACAGCTTGTCTGAATGGTCACATTTATTAACCCTTTGTTTGACTCCTCTAAAGAAATCCCAACTTGGTAGGGGTTTTGGGCGAGATCCGCAGATCCACAAGTGGATCTGGGGTGCTCAGAGCAGCCCCCGGTCTAACCTCATGGTAGATCCGTGGATCCATGTGGGAAATCTAAATTTAAAACAAAAACTATTCCTAAATACGACCACTTACACACCACTTTCTACACATCCCTAAATGCATTCTTCATTTCTTTCAGGAACAATGTCTCCTCACATTTACATTATACACTTTTTTGCTTGCTTCCCTTGTTCCCTTTTCCCCATACTCCTGTAGCTCTGTTTCCATGGTGACCAAAATTGTAACATTCTCTGCTAGCAGTAGGTCACAAGTTCACAACAGTCTCTACAGCAGCATGCTAACTCCTAAACCCAAGACATCAGTTGTGGTTGACTGTATGTAATTAGAAACATATCCCACATAGCCAACCACACTTGTACTTACTTTAAATTTATACCACAACCTAGTTTTAAACAGTGCCATAATTACAGCATCCAATCAAATGCGATCTTTTAAATTTTACTTGCTTTGGTCTATTTTAACTGACTTCATTTTGAAAACTGCCTCATTCAACTGCAGCCTTCTCCCGTGTGCTACTGCTCCATACTTCAAACGGTTAGAGTGCGGATTGTAGGTCATAGCTTTGTGTTCTGGGATAGAGAGTTTGCTAGAAAGAGTGGGATTGAAAGGGACACGAGTTTGCCTAATGTGGATATTAGTTGATTTGGCCAGAGAGGGTTAAAGTGCCAGCAATTGGTTCCATTGATTGATAGCATTATGGATTAAAGAACTGTCTATTCATCTACCTCTCTTATAGATAGGTATTACAGATACACTAGGTGTTCATGTGTGCACTTGTGTATAACTACATAGATTACTGTTTCACTTAGTCTATTATTGTGTGCCTCACTGTATATCTGGTACTGTAAATACCACTATTATTCTTTTGTGGCTATCTTTCTAAAAATGTTACTATCTATTTTATAGTGCTTGCCCCTGCATTACAATGTCCACTTAGGGTCTCTCAGTACTTATCTGTATGTCATACCTGTATTGCTGTCCCATTACTTTGTGCACCTGTCTATATGTGTGTTACTGTATATATAATTCTGTACTTTATTTTCTTACTATATCTTCCAGTATCTGTACATGTCCTGCTATATAGTTCAATTTCTCTCTGGGTTCCTCAGTTTACATTTTATTATTTAGATGGTTATCTAACTGCATACATAAATATCTCGCTGAGTGACTTAGTGCACAAATCAGCTTTGTTCTGACTCTGAAAATGTATGCATCACTGTAGCTTTTGCTCTGTGACTGTGTGCATAGCTATATTATTATGTGTGAAAAGGAAATATATTTAACTATACCTTGCTGTCACACTAAACGCATCAGTGTGAACCAGGTCTTCTTAATCTATATATCTGTGTATATGTCATTGAATAACTATGCATAATAAAATACCTCAATATCACACTGCATACATTAGCATTTCACTCCTTGTGTCACTGCCGACGTTGGTGTATACCTGTGTTTTGTTTTTCCTCACAACTTTTTACTCATACTTCCCGATCAGTAGACTTTACTTTGTATTCATTTTCTACTCTCTTTTAACATTTCCTTTCAGTTTTCTTAAACATCCTGCTCACTTTCATCCACCTTACTCACACTCACTCCTTCTCTATGAACAATTTTTTTATGCTACAGCTTAATTTACATACCTGTTAAATGTGATGGTTGGTGTGTGTTTTTCTTTCTCAGTTCAGGTTGTCAAACTTCTTTCAAGAAAGTACACACAAACCGAGCACAAGAATGGTAGACCACTCTCATATAAGGAAACGATTAATAGCACCCTTTTCAACTTTGCTTTCAAGGTTACACAGGCTGCAAGCAAATAGAAACAATACTTTCATTTTCTCACTAATCATACAGCTCTTCTGAATGGTCACATTTCTTAACCCTTTCTCCTCTAAAGAAAGCCCAATTTGGTAGGGGTTTTGGGCGGTTCCGCAGATCCACTGCTGCATTCAGCTAGGCCCCCTGTGTAACCTTGTGGTAGATCCATGGATCCGCAAAGCAAACCAAAATCTTTTTTTAAAACTATTCCTAAACACTACCTCTTACACACCACTACCTACAAATCCCTAAATTAATACTCAAACAATCTTTATTCATTATTTCTTTCATTAACAATTTCTCCTCACATTGAGATTCTAGACTTTTTCTGTTCCCTTACCCCATACTCCTGTAGCAAATAGAAACACAGCTTCATTTTCTTACTAATCATACAGCTTTTCTGAATGGTCTCATTTATTAACCCTTTGTTTGACTCCTCCAAAGAAATAAAGCAAACACTAGGAGATGATGGACGGAGCGGTAAACCTTTTCAGACACTCACCCCCAGTCACAGATCTGGATTGAATCCATCATCGTTCTTTAGCTCACTTCGCCACCCCAGTTCAGACACAGCTATATGCAAATCAGTCTCGACCCTGTGCCTCATGGGAACAGTTCAGCCCGAACTGCCAAGCCATTTCTTCCCTGGACCGGAAACAAGCATCCTGGGAACAGTTTCGGGCTAACATCCCTCATCAGCCAGGCTAGTTTGAATCCAGTGGCAAAGTGAGCAAGGGAGCCACATCTGGGCATACCCTGCCAACTTAGGGCGAACAAAGCAAACACAAGCAGATGATGGATGGAGCGCTGAAACTTTTCAGACACTCACCCCAGTCACAGATCTGGGTTGAATCCATCATCGTTCTTTAGCTCACTTCGCCACCCCAGTTCAGACCCAGCCATATGCAAATCAGTCTTGACCCTGTGCCCAATGGAACAATACATGCCAAACTGGAATTTCATGGTGAGCTAAAAAAACTTTCTATTTAGGCCCAGATGTCTGTACTGGGGTGAATGTATGACATTGTTCTGCATTCTGTCCATCAATTGTTTTTTTTGCATTCCTCTAAAGAAATCCCAATTTGGTAGGGGTTTTGGCCGAGATCCGCAGAGGCACGAGTAGATCCGGGGTGCTCAGAGCGGCCCCCGTGTAACCTCACGGTAGATCCATGGATCCATGCGGGAAACCTACATTTAAAAACACAACTATTCCTAAATACTTCCACTACACACAACTTTCTACACATCCCTAAATGTATTCATTTTTTCTTTCAGGAACAATGTCTCCTCATATTGACATTCTACACTTTCCTGTTTGCTTCACTTGTTCCCTTCTCCCCATACTCCTGTTTCCATGGTGACCAAAATTGTAACATTCTCTGCTAGCATAGGTCACAAGTTCACAACAGTCTCTACAGCAGCATGCTAACTCTTAAACTCAAGACAGCAGTTGTGGCTGACTGTATGTAATTAGAAACATATCCCACATAGCCAACCACACTTGTACTTACTTTAAATTTATACCACAACCTAGTTTTAAACAGTGCCATAATTACAGCATCCAATCAAATGTGATCTTTTAAATTTTACTTGCTAGGGTCTCTTTTAACTAATTTTGTTTTGAAAATTGCCTCATTCAACTGCAGCCTTCTCCGGACTTCTCCTGTGTGCTACTGCTCCATACTTCAAAATGGTTAGAGTGTGGATTGTAGGTCATAGCTTTGTGTTCTGGGATAGAGAGTTTGCTAGAAGGAGTGGGATTAAATGGGACCTGAGTTTGCATAATGTGGATATTAGTTGATTTGGCCAGAGAGGGTTAAAGTGGCAGCAATTGTTTCCATTGATTGATAGCATTATGGATTCCCCACATCCAGACCTCTTAATTGTGCACTGTGGTGGCAATGACCTGGGCACAATGACTGGTGTAGGACTGGTAATCCCAATGAAGAATACCTTTGAGCAATTATTACAGCTTTTCCTTCCCTCTGCCTTGGTGTTTTCTAACATATGTCAGAGGCAGAAATGGAAGTGGTCGTCTGAATTTTGTCCACAGATAGAGAAAGCCAGGAAACATGTTAATAAAACTATTTCAGCATTTCTTAGAGACCATAACATGATCTCTATCTACAATAATAACCTGCACTTAAACAAGTATGGAATATACAGGAGAGATGGTCACTTCACAGAAGAAGGCAACACAGTGTTTCTGAGAAACTTGAAATGCTGCATCCGCTTGTATATGTATTCATCATATAATCCTTTTTCTTTTAAATTTTCAACTAGGCTGATCCATCGCGGATCCACAAACCAAAATAACACATTCAATGCAAAAGAGCACATTTAATATTTCTAGTAGAGGGTTGTGAATGGCCATCACTGTGGGTATAATAGAGTCTAAATGGGTTTCATTTTAGGTGAATAAGTGTCTCTATGCATGTTTTAGTGGCTGTAACAGTGTCTGTATGGCTATATCAGTAGGTGTGAGACTCTCTGTATCAGAATGTGAGTGACTATGAAACTGTTTATATAGGTGTAAGTGTGGCTGTGAGAGTCTCTGTATGGGTTTGTGAATGGGTGTAGAATCTGCATAGACATAAGAGTGGGTGTAAGAGGGTCTGTATGGGTATGTAAGGGGGTGTGAAAGTCTCTGTATGGATGTAAGTGTGAGAGTCTCAGTATGGGTTTTTGAATAGGGTGACAGTGTCTGTAAGATATCTGAAAGGATATGACAGGGTTTGTGAGTGGGTGTAAAAATGTATGTGTAGGTGCAAATGTGGGAGTAAGAGTCTCTATATGGGTTTGTGAATGGGTGTAACAATGTCTGCATGGGTGTAAGAGATGATGTGAGAGTGGCTATATGGGTATGTGAGTGGGTGTGAAAGTCTCTGTATGGATATAAGTGTGGGTGTGAGAGTCTCTGTATGGATTTGTGAATGGGTGTAGCAGTGTCTGTATGGGTAAGTGAGTGGGTGCAAATGTGTGTATTCAGGTGTAAGTGTGGATATGAGAGTCTCTCTATGGGTTTTTGAATGGGTACAACAGTGTCTGCATGGATGTAAGACTGGGTGAGAGAGGATCTGTATGGCTATTTGAGTGGCTGTGAAAGTCTCTGTATGGATGTAAGTGTGGGAGTGAGAGTTTCTGTGTGGGTTTGTGAATGGTTGTAACAGTGCCTGTAGAATATATGAATGGGTGTAACAGTGTCTGTATGGGTATGTGAGGGGGTGTAAAAGTGTCTAGATAGGTATAAGTGCGGGTTTGGGAGTCTCTCTCTGGGTTTGTGATTGGGTGTAACAGTTTCTGCATGGGTGTAAGAGTGGGTGTGAGAGGGTCTGTATGGGTATGTGAGTGAATGTGACAGTGTCTGCATGGGTGTAAGAGTGGATGTGAGAGTGTCTGTATGGGTATGTGAATGGCTGTGAAAGTCTCTGTATGAATGTAAATGTGGGTGTGAGTGTCTCTGTATTGGTTTGTGAATGGGTGCAGCAGTGTCTGTAGGATATCTGGATCGGTGTGACAGTGTCTGTATGGGTATGTGAGTGGGTGTAAAAGTGTCTATATAGGTATAAGTGTGGGTGTGAGAGTCTCTGTATGGGTTTGTGAATGGGTATAACAGTGTCTGGATGGGTGTAAGAGTGGATGTGAGAATGTCTGTCGGTATGTGAGTGGCTGTGAAAGTCTCTGTATGAATGTAAGTGAAAGTCTCTGTATGGGTTTGTGAATGGGTGTAGCAGTGGCTGTGGGATATCTGAATGGATGTGATAGTGTCTGAATGGATATGTGAGTAGTTGTGTAAGTCTCTGTATGGATGTAAGTGCGGGTGTGAGAGTCTCTGTCTGGGTTTGTGAATGGGTGTAATAGTGTCTGCATGGATGTAAGACTAGGTGTGAGAGGTTCTGTATGGCTGTGTGAGTGGCTGTGAAAGTCTCTGTATGGAAGTAATTGTGGGTGTGAGAGTCTCTGTATGGGCTTGTGAATGGGTATATCAGTTTCTGTAGGATACCGGCGTGAGTGTGACACAGTCTGTATGAGTATGTGAGTAGGTGTAAAAGTGTCTGTATAAGTGTGGATGTCTGTGTATGGGTTTGTGAGTGGGTACTTCAGTGTCTTTATGGGTTTACAAGTGGGTGTGAGATGGTCTGTATAGGTATATGAGTGGGGGGTGAAAGTCTCCGTATTGATGTAAGTGAGGGTATGATAGTTTTTGCATGGGTTTGTGAATGGCTGTAACAGTGGCTGTAGGAGATCTGAATGAGAGTGACAGTGTATGGGTATGTGAGTGGGTATAAAAGTGTCTAAATAGATGTACGTGTGGGTGTGAAAGGCTATCTATGGGTTTGTGAATTGGTGTGACAGTTTCTGCATGGATATAAGAGTGGGTGTGAGAGGGTCTGTATGGGTGTGTGAAAGTCTCTGGATGTAAGTATAGATGTGAGAGTCTCTGTATAGGTTTGTGAATGGAAGTAACAGTGCCTGTAGGATATCTGAATAGGTGTGACAGTGTCTCAGTATGTGAGTGGGTGTAAAAGTATCTACTTAGGTGTAAATGTGGGTGTGAAAGTCTCTGGGTTTGTGAGTGGGTGTGACAGTGTCTGTATGTCTGTAAGAGTGGATGTGAGATTGTCTGTATGGGTATGTGAATGGCTGTGAAAGTCTCTTTATGAATGTAAATGTGGGTGGGAGAGTCTCTGTATGGGTTTGTAAATGGGTGTAACAGTGTCTGTAGGATATATGAAGGGGTGAGAAAGTGTCTGTATGGGTATGCAAATGGGTTTAAAGTGTCTATATAGGTGTAAGTTTGGGTGTGAGAGTCTCTGTATGGGTTTGTGAGTGACAGTGACTGTCTACATGGTTGTTAGAGTGGATGTGAGAATATCTGTATGAGTATGTGAGTGGCTGTGAAAGTCTCTCTATGAATGTAAGTGTGGGAGTCTCCGTATGGGTTTATGAATGGGTGTATTGGTGTCTGTAAGGACACTGAATGAGTGTGACAGTGTCTGTATGGGTCTGTGAGTGGATGCAAAAGTGTCTATAAAGGTGTAAGTGTCGGTGTGAGAGTCTCTGTATGGGGTTTGTGAATTGGTGTAACAAGTTTCTGCTTGAGTGTAAGAGTAGGTGTGAGAGGGTCTGTATAGGTATGTGAATGGGTGTGAAAGTCTCTGGGTGTACTTATGGGTGTGAGCCTCTGTATGGGTTTGTGAATGGATGTAACAGTGTCTGTAGGATATCTGAATAAGTGTGACAGTAACCCTGGGCAAAGCACTACGCTACGCTCGCGTAGTTTGCGAAGTTTGCGCTACTTCGCACAACGCGAATTGCACGTAGCACAGTGCAAACACGCGTAGCGTAGCATAGCGTAGTGCAGCGGTCATTTTTTGCTTGCTCGCGGTCCTCAACGTCAAGTTGGCGACCGCGAGCAAGCAAAATGACATCCCGGCGAGACTTTTTCGCCGTTCGCGATCAGCAACATCAAGTTGCCGATCGCGAGCGTGGAAAATAAACCTCCCGGCGAGATTCTCAACGCGGGGAGGTCAGGTTTCTCATTGCGAGTGGTCGCGTATGCTCGTGACCGCTCGCGATGAGAAACTACCAGTCCGCGTTGAGAAAGCTGCCGCTCGAGTAAAAATCTACTCGAGCGGCAGTAAAAGACAGCTCGCACTGTGCAAGATGCCGTTTTCAATGATTGCACAGTGCGGACAAGCATCCGGCACTGTGCAATCCTTGCGAACAGTGCACTACGCAGTTCGCGTAGTGCTACGCGTAGCTCGCGTAGTGCGAACTGCACTTTGCGTAGCTTCGCGTAGCGCTACTTCGCGAACTACGCCCAGGCTTATGTGACAGTGTCTGAGTATGTGAGTGCATGTAAAAGTGTCTACATAGGTGTAAATAGGGTGTGAAAGTCTCTGTATGGGTTTGTGAGTGGGTGTGACACTGTCTGCATGTGTGTAAGAGTAGATGTGAGAGTGTCTGTATGGGTATGTGAATGGCTGTCAAAGTCTCTGTATGAATGTAGGTGTGGGTGTGAGAGTCTCAGTATGAGATTCTGAATGGGTATAACAGTGTCTGTAGGATATCTGAATGGGTGTGACAGTGTCTGTATCAGTACGTGAGTGGATTTAAAGTGTCTATATAGGTGTAAGCGTGGGCGTGAGATTCTCTGTATGGGTTTGAGAGTGAGAATGACTGTCTGCATGGGTGTAAGAGTGGATGTGAGCATGGCTGTATGGGTATATGAGTGGCTGTGAAAGGCTCTGTACGAACATAAGTGTGGGTTAAGAGTCTCCATATGGGTTTGTGAATGGGTATATTGGTGTCTGTAGGAAAGCTGGGTGTGCCAGTATATATATGGGTATGTGAGTGAATGTGAAAGTGTCTATATAGGTGTAAGAGTGGGTGTGAGAGTCTCTATAGGGGTTTGTGAATGGGTGTAACAGTGTCTACATGGGTTTAAGAGTGGGTGTGAGAGGGTCTGTATGGGTATGTGAGTGGCTGGGAAAGTCTCTGTATGAATGTAATTGTGGGTGTGAGAGTCTCTGTATGGGTTTGTGAATGGGTGTAACAGTGTCTGCATGGATGTAAGACTGGGTTTGAGATGTTCCATATGGCTATGTGAGTAGGTGTGAAAGTCTCTGTTTGGAGGTAGATATTAATTTAAGAGTCTCTGTATCGGTTTGTGAATGAGGGTAACAATGTCAGTAGAATGTATGAATGGGTGACAGCGTCTGTGTGGGTATGGGAGTGAGTGTAATTTTTTTTATATAGGTGTAAGTGTGAGTGTGACAGTCTCTATATGGGTTTGTGAATGGGTGTGACAATGTCTGTATGGGTGTAACAGTGGATGTGAGAGTGTCTGTATGGGTACATGAGTGGGTGTGACTGTATCTGTATGGGTATGTGAGTAAATGTGAGAGTAAGAGAGTGTGTAAAAATATATACATGCATTTTATGAACTATACTAGGTGCCTAATTACGAGTTTGATAGTCTGACTCACCCCAAACACCACAGCCGCTAGAAGACCGCAGCACTGGCGGTCTTCTGACCACCATATTACGAATTGACCGTAGAGCCCACGGTGTGGCTGTTGCAGTCTTGCAGAGTAGGCAAAGGTTTTCCATATCTCTTAATGCTTTGTGTACATTTCAACTGCACATGTTTCGAATGCACACATATGCATGACACATGTGGAAAAATACCACCTACCCATTGCCGGATTCTTGCCCATATGTGGCCTTTCCAAGCAATGGGTATATGGTGCAAAATGGACTGACCTGTATTTTGCCACAAACAGGGTTGTATTCTTTGGGGTGAAGATGCTGCTTTGAAGGGGTACCTAGAGAAAGGGATCCACGTCAAACTCTGATGGGTCGAACAGGAGAGGGGGGAGTATGCGCCCCAAATCCTTTGTTTCTGCAGACTCGAAGCCAGCGTCCCACCACCACGGTTGGCTCGTTGGATAGCCAACTTGTAATGTGGACAGCAGTTAAACTCCTCTGTACTGCCCTATGTCAGCTGTTTTTCCCGGACAGTGACCCCGGCTGTCTGCGGTGTGTTCCAGGCATGTCGGCGGTTCAGCTGAGGTCTTTGCAATATTAATCTGCCCATCTCGTAATACGGCGGTCAGACCATCGAGTTCACGGCGGTCGGACAGTGACCACGGGTACTGTGGTTCATGAACTGCCAAACACGTAATAAGGCCCTAAATCTGCGGATCCCCTGCGGAGTTAAACAGGGGCCATTCTGAGCCCTGGTAATGGATCCACGGAGCTCGCAAGTGGCCAAAATAATGTTTTTTCACATTTCTGTCTGAAGGACACATGCTCAGCCCTCTTTTATAACATGTCATTCAAAATACAAATAACTTTTCAGCCCCAGGGACCATTTCCTGACAAACAAAATGGCGGTGCAACTTTTCTGTGGAGGTGCGGCCAGCCAATCAGACTTTGCTGTGGCATGTGGCTCTGTGGATCCCCCGCAGGTGGATACTTGAAGGCTCTGCGTCCCTATATATGCAAATTTGTTTTCCAGTTAAAATCTCTAAAACTACTGAACAGATTTACACCACATCACAAAAAACGTGATCTGCAGAACAAAATCTACCTTTCTGCCAAATTTAGGGCCTTATTACGAGTTTGACTGACCAATTGACCGCCGAACCCATGGTGGCAGTTCCCGGACCACCAGACTAGCAGTACGACCGCCACATTGGTACTGTGGCAGCTGGCAGTGGCCTCAGGCCCCTAATATGCTGCCAGTGCTGCTGCGGCAGCACCAGCACCGGGGACCGCCACTTCCCCAGGTCTTTACAAGTAAAAATCCTGCTCCGTTTTCAGTAAGCGAGAGCATTAAAAATGCTCTTGCTTGCTGAAAGTGGAGCAGAAATGCTTTTCGATAGAGGGAGCTGCATGTTCAGCAGCTCCCTTCGCCCAAAAGCAATGCAGGCTCCTGCATGACACAGACAGCCAGCAGGGACCGCTGTGGTCTTGATGCTCCCCTGTGCTCACCATCAGCAGGAGTGGCTGCCTTGGGTGGGACCATGGCACCCTCAATAGAGGCTGGCCTAGAGGATGCGGCCACACAGCCCCCCTCCCATTATTATTAATATTTTTTAAACAAAAATAAAGAGGTTGGACTCAGAGGAGGGGGTCTCTGGGCCAAAATCAGCCCCCTCCCTTTAATTTATAAAAATAAAAGGCCGGGCCCCAGGGGATGGGGTCCCCGGGGATGAAGTAGGCCCTGGCAGTCCCCCCTCCTAAAAAATACAAAAACCTCCAACACTTTGCGCACACACCTCCTAGTGCAACCAATGTGGAATGTTCAATTGTTCCGTCGGGCCGAAGATATCAAAATCTGTTTTGTCCCACACTATACCATCCTGTATAGGAACAGCTGTGATGTTCACTGATGACAAGTCTCTTGCTTCACGATGGGAAGATTTATGAGGTTTCAAAAGTACTTTCACGTCTTTCCCTTCAGTATTCACATGGATGTATGTGCCACTTATAAGCACGCTCACAGTTGTAACCAAAGCTAGCCAGAGCAGGAAAACAAAAAGTCCAGATGTAATCCAGAGTTCAATTCATGGAGAAACCAAATAAGTCTTTTTCAGAAAGTGAAGAAAGTCTTGTACTTGCTGCTTGAATTTCAATGATGCTGGCGTCGTTTCAGGTTCACTCGGATCTTCTGAGAACGTATCAAAGTTAATGAAATAGCCAGAAGCAGTTCTGTCAATTGTTGGAATTGCATCAGGATTTGTAGAAATCGCTGGAACCAGTTGATCACTCGCTACATTGGTGTAGACAGGTGTATTTGGATGAACTGTTACTTGGTTTTCAAGAGGGACGAGTTCCATTGCATTGTTGCTTAGTCCTTCATCTGTTACAGCTGAATTCTCGATTGTTATCAGTCTTTCAGTCTGAACCTCTTGGATAGTAGCGAGAGGAGTGCGTCTGCTGCTAGGTCGGAGTCCACGAGGCCTACTATTTAGTATTGGCCACATACTGTGGTTTGATGAGGTCGCTGGACACAAATCTTTTCTCCTTTCTTCCAGCAAGGGGCGGCAGAAGTACTGTTCTTGTTCCTTGAACTGCTAGGACAGGTACTGGTTGTCTGTAAGAAGGTCCAAATTCCTTCTTGTCCGCAATTTTTTCTCTGACTAGATCCCCAACTTTTGGAATCCAGACAGGCCTTGCTGGGACCGCCGGGTTTTCCCCAGTGGTGGTTGGCTGTAGGAATACGTTGCTTTGTTTCATTCTTAACTCATTCAGTTCCTGTAAAACAGCCAAACGATCTTTGATATCAAACGTTTTATTTTCCACCACTGTGCCTACGTGATCGAGATCTGGTACCCACATTCTTGTCCCAAATAGGACCTCATATGCAGTGACCCCCCCTAGAGAACTTCTTGGCAAGTTATTTAATGAGCGTTGGACCCCATAAAGATGTTTTACCCACCCATCACCCGAACCTAATACCCTAGCTGTTATAGACTGCTTTATGTCCCGGTTTTTCCTTTCCACAACCGAATTTCCCTCAGGATGGAATGGAGAGGAGTACCGCAATGCAACGCCCAGGCTGGCCATGGCTTCTTTGTAAGCCCGAGAGCTAAACGCAGGGCCCTGGTCAGAATGTAGCGTGCCTATTGCGTATGTGCCGATAAAGACTCGCAAATCTTTTATAACAGTTCGAGCATCAGCCGAGCGCTGAGGCCATATCCATAGGAACCTAGAGCATGAATCCACTGCAACCATGATATATTTATAGTTACCGTCCCTTTGCAAGGGACCGCAGTGGTCCAGGTAAACACAAGCTAATGGTTTGTCTGAAATTAACAGGGGTGTCTGCGCAGGACGTTTCACTGTTGAGACTTTCATCTGTTGGCAAATATCACATTCTAAAACATAGTTTTTAGTTTGTTTCCTAATGCCAGGCCACCAATATCTTTGCTTGAGTAAAGATACTGTTGCAGAAACACCTGCATGGGCAGAAGCTATCCCTTCATGTGCTGCTAGGATTAGTCCTAATCTGCGTTCCTTGTTTGGAATTACCCTATCCCCCACTCCAGGGATTCGAGCAAAAGGAACGTTGTTCACATCAATTACATAAGAGTACTTGAGTGGAAACTTTTTTGGTAACGCTGCACTGCTGCCCTTGCTTGAAGCATTGACAGCCAACATTATCTCACCGTCTATTTTTGTTTTTGAACGAGTGATCGCAGCTATGGAAGCCGTCTGAACAGCCCCCTTTGCGGCTTCGTCAGCCAATGAATTCCCTGCAACGTGAACGCCATCACGTTGATGACTCAGTGTGTGGATCACGTGAGCCTTTGGTAGTTCGTTTTTTAACTGAACTACTTGTTCCCAAAGCATTTTGTGCTTTATTGTGCCACCTTTCGCATCTTTGAAACCATTTTCAAGCCAGTTTTGTATATATTCATTATACGACTGAACACAGTAAAAGGAATCGTACACTATCAGTGTGGGGAATTCTCGATCTGTACTTTCAAGTGCCAGTTTGAATGCTTGTAGTTCAGCTCGCTGAGCTGTACAATCTCCTAGAGACTGGGTTTTTGTGACCATAGGTCTGAAGATGCCATCTCGCATGCGACCTTTAACGATTGCACATGCTGCACTGTAAGCTTGCTTACACCCTGTTGCGGGTTGTGCGGATCCGTCAATGTAAATTATGAATTCGTACTGATCGAGAGGCAGAATCTCAGTGGGCAGAGGACATTCTTGTTCATATTGCAGGAATGCTTGTGTTTTTAAATCTGGATCAAAAACATATTCAACATCTGTTGCAGCAAGAGAATTAACCCATTGTATCCATCTTGGATGTAATGCTTTAGCATTTGGAATGCTTGCTTTTGTGACAGCTTCTAAAGCTGGTACTGGGGTTACGACAATAATGCGCTTCCCTTGTGCTAGGGCTCTTTCTTTTGCTACAGCGGTTTGAACTGCTGTCAGAATTTTTTCTGTTGAAGTGAACCGCATTTCCGCTTGTGTGTACAAATGAGATTTGTATGCGATTGGTATTTTTTCACCCTCATTAAATGTTAAGTAGGTGAATCCGCATTGACCCGAAATTATTCGGATCACCAAATTGCGTTGACTTACGCATGTTTGTAAGTGATTTGTTGCTAACATGTTAGCCTGTAGTGAACGCAAGATTTCTGTGTGTTCTTGTGTCCAATTCTTGATTGAAAAATCAGTTTTGATTAATGCGTAGAGAGGTTTAACCCTTTCTGCGTAGTTTAGAATGTAAGTTCTACCAAAGTTTAGGAAACCCAGGATGGATTGTAAGTTTTTTACCGTTTTTGGAGGTTGGAGCAGCGCACATTTCTCTAGAAAGTTAGCTGCCAAGCTCTTGCCTTCACTTGAAAGGGATCACTGACAGAATATCGAATACAAGAATATCGACCTACAACAATATCGAAGTAAAAATATAGAATGACAAAATATCGAATGCCTATCTACAAACAGGTAAGTACAAAAATATCGAATCCAAAATATAATTGTAAAAAATATAGTTAGTCAAAATATCAAATTTTTTAAATATCTTAAAAGTAATGTAAAATTAATGAAATAATATATATAATTAACTAAAACATACTTAAAAATACTTAAATAACTTTAAAATTTATAAATAATTAATTTAAGTAAAAAAAAATAAACATACATTTTTATTTTTTAATACATATATATATTAACGTAATATTTATAAAAAATATTCAATATTTTTAGCGTAGGATAACGGGAGGGTAAAATTGACTATTACCACTCCAGTGAGTGCAACAGTAGGGAAAGCATTGGATAGCGGGAGGGTAAAAATTACTATTCCCACTCCAGTGAGTGCAACAGTAGGGAAAGCGTTGGATAGCGGGAGGGTAAAAATTACTATTCCCACTCCAGAGAGTGTAACAGTAGGGAAAACGTTGGATAGCGTAGGGGTATAAATTACTATTCCCACTTCAGAGAGTGCAACAGTAGGGAAAACGTTGGATAGCGGGAGGGTAAAAATTACTATTCCCACTCCAGAGAGTGCAACAGTAGGGAAAGCGTTGGATAGCGGGAGGGTAAAAATTACTATTCCCACTCCAGTGAGTGCAACAGTAGGGAAAGCGTTGGATAGCGGGAGGGTAAAAATTACTATTCCCACTCCAGTGAGTGCAACAGTAGGGAAAGCATTGGATAGCGGGAGGGTAAAAATTACTATTCCCACTCCAGTGAGTGCAACAGTAGGGAAAGCATTGGATAGCGGGAGGGTAAAAATTACTATTCCCACTCCAGAGAGTGCAACAGTAGGGAAAGCGTTGGATAGCGTAGGGGTAAAAATTACTATTCCCACTCCAGTGAGTGCAACAGTAGGGAAAACGTTGGATAGCGTAGGGGTAAAAATTACTATTCCCACTCCAGTGAGTGCAACAGTAGGGAAACCGTTGGATAGCGGGAGGGTAAAAATTACTATTCCCACTCCAGAGAGTGCAACAGTAGGGAAAGCGTTGGATAGCGTAGGGGTAAAAATTACTATTCCCACTCCAGTGAGTGCAACAGTAGGGAAAGCGTTGGATAGCGTAGGGGTAAAAATTACTATTCCCACTCCAAAGAGTGCAACAGTAGGGAAAATAATGATTTAATATTTTAATAAAAATAAAATAATTATCAATACCAATAACAAATTAATTAAAATGACTTACCAATTACAAAATATTTAATAATTAATTATAAATACCAATAAATATTATTTCTTAAAAATTAATGACCTATTAATAAAAATTAATCACCAATTATTAAAAACGAATTACCAATTAAAAAAATTAATTACCAATTAATAAAAATTAATTACCAATTATTAAAAATTAATTACCAATTAATAAAAATGTATTACCAATTAATACAATTTAATTACCAATTAATAAAAATTAGTTACCAATTATAAAAAATTAATTACCAATTAATAAAAATTAATTACCAATTAATAAAATTTAATTACCAAATAAGAATTAATTAACAATAAATTAATACTTAATACCAATAAATAATAATAAATAATTACTGATTTACAATTAAATTACTTCCCACCCTATTCCCCTATAAACCCACAACCCGCTCTGAATAATAAATTAATACAATTTATATAATTATCAATTAAAAATTAATAAAAATTAATTACCAATTAATAAAAATTAATTACCAATTAATAAAAATTAATTACCAATTAATAATTAATTAACAATGAATTATTTATCAATACCAATAAATAAAATGTAATAATTACTTAATTTAATTTAAATTACTTCCCACCCTATTCCCCTATAAACCCACAACCCACTACAAAACTAAAACGCACAATTAAATTAAATATAATTAATAATTCCTAAAAATTAATATTTAATTTACTATAATTAAATTACTTCCCACCCTATTCCCCTATAAACCCACAACCCGCTACAGAATTAAATTACACAAAAATTAAATAACATAAAATTCATTACTTTATAAAAATTAAAACATACATTACAAAAATAATACATACTTTTAACACATATACTAACACTTAAAACACTATAAAAAAATTCGATATTTTTAACAACTATATTATGACTGTCGATATTTTGTCATTCTATATTTTTACTTCGATATTGTTGTAGGTCGATATTCTTGTATTAGATATTCTGTCAGTGATCCGAATTTCGATATTCTTAACAACTATATTTTGGCAATTCGATATTCTGTCCATTCTATATTTACAACTCGATATTTTGGCAATTCGATATTTACAATTCGATATTATGTCTGTTTACCCTTGAAAGCTCATATCCTAGAAATAGGACATTGAGATGGGCAATTCGGGACTTTTTAAAGTTGAACTTGTAGCCCTCAGAGGCGAAGCCCAGTATAATGGTGCTCACCCTGTTAAAGTGTTTGTCCAGGTCATCGTCTGTCAGATAGATGTCATCGACATAGGACAATGCCTCATTGTCATAAATTTGTAGTAACTCCGTTACACTCGCTGAGAATAAACCTGGGCTGTTCTTGAACCCTTGTGGGAGTCGACAAAAGTGACGCTGGGTCCCCATTATGGAGAATGCTGTTAAGTACCTGCTTTCAGGTGCTATGTTTTGACAAAAGAAACCATTTGAGATGTCTAATGTTGTTTTGTATTTTTTACGTACAATGTTATTCATTAATGCTGTGCTATGTGCATTTTGCACTGCAAAAGTTTTAGAACAAGTGTTTAGGTTTCTGTAATCCAAAACTAGATGATATGTATTGTCTGGTTTGGAGACAGGAAACAAAGGATTGTTCATTGAGGAGGTGCATGTTTCAATCACCCCTTGGTATTCAAGTTGATCTAAGATCTCCCTGACCTGTTTTTTAGCTTCTTGCTTTATTGGATACTGCCTTTGTGCAGTTGGTTCATGTTTCAGATGTATTTTATGGTGGTGTGAGTCCTCATCCCATCCTACATGATTTTTATATAATGCTGGGGCCTGGGCTACTGCCCATTTCCTGGCATATGTATATTTTAGGTGAATTGGAATATGGTTGGAGCAGGCAGGCATAATAATGTCCTCGCCGTGTGGGCACTCCCTGACAAATTGTGGTGGCCAGTCTTTTTCTGCTAGAAGTATGTCATAGCCCCTTGATAGTCTTTCCCAAAAAAGTGCACTGCTGGTGGGGGGATGAAGTCCCCTTGGCTGCAGAGGTTCCTTGGGGGCCAATTAGCCCTTCTGTTACCTCCAGTAAGGCTCACACAGTGAGATTGCTTAGAGGTCTTCGGATGCCACGCCTCCTTTCTCTACCACTCTGCCACTCTAACACTCTGCAAATGTGCCTCCTGGTGCACTGCTGGTTGGGGGACGAGGTCCCCTTGCCTCCCGAGGGCCTCAGGGCTAAAGTGGCCTCAGGACTAAAGTGTGCCACTGTGTGGGACGTACTGGAGGTAACAGGAGGTCTTGATGGCCCCTAAAGACCCTCAGCATCCAAGGGGACTTCATCCCCCAACCAGCAGCATACCAGGTGGTGCCGAGTTCGAGTGCTACTCAAATTGTTGGTCCCCCAGGGAGTTTGATATTTGAAGCGGCCGTCCTGTCGCTGAGTTAGCATCACCCCGGATTTTGGGGGCCACGTAGCCCCAACATTGCGGGGCTTCTTGTGGTGCACGGCACATGGATTTAACACAGCTTTGTTCTTGGGGCTCATGAGAGCTTTTATCCAGCATTTATTCAAAGGAGCATGCATCTAAGGACTTCAATTAACGGACTACATCTCCCAGAAGCCTTGACGTATTGTCTCATACAGAGCAGCTGAATCACAGCGTACGATTTGGGTAAAAAGGAGGATCTGGCCTGGCATGCTCCTTCCGACCGCTGCAGCCTCTGAAGAAGTGAAGCCACGAAACGCGTAAGGCTGCGTTCGCATGCTTTGAAAGACTGAGAAGTAAAGCTGTGTATACCATTAAATGCTTTTATTGGGGAAAAAGCGTGCCGAGTTCGAGTGCTACTCAAATTGTTGGTCCCCCAGGGAGTTTGATGTATGTATATATATATATATATATATATATATATATATATTTATATATATATATGTATGAATTAAAACGGTTCCTTTATCATGAAAAAAAGGAGCCCACAGCACTCCAGTGCAGTAATCATATATTTATTTTGTAAATCAGCAGTTGCACAAACGCCAACGCGTTTTGGTGCAGACACGCACCTTGGTCACGAGGTTGACCATGTTACAAAGATAACGTTTTTTATACTTTTGTCCTACAATAAAACATAGAAAATGAAAAAGGACTCTAGTAGCAGTGCCGAAAATGGCGGCCATTTTGTAGTGGTTACTAACATTGTACTCCATACTGTATTGTCAATCATATAGTACAGAAAATAGGATAACAAATTTTAAATAACACATAATACGCTTTCCTTAGTGAGTGACTAGTACAACATTGCTTACTAATTCATTAATAATCATAAATGGGCTACCACATAGTTCAATGCCAATAGTTCCAATAAATGTTTTTTTTAGTGTCTCTCAACTCGCCACACTCTTATCAATTTTCATAGAGCTTTATCTCATAATTTATGCTTACACTGCACCGTTGCAACGCTAAGAGGTCAAACAGGTGGAACCAAGTGTCCTGGTGGATAACTAAATCTTCTCCACTATTATATTGTGCCCCAGTGGGCTTAGTCACACACACTGATTATAATACAGCACATATTTCGCAATATAGTGTTGCTCGTTGCTCAACTGGATAGCTGATCTCAAATATGGTGTAACCACTACCCGGTTGTCCCTTACTGTTTCTCTAGCTGAGAGTCTTCCTGTAAACAAACACAAAAAATCACAAGAATAAAATTCCTCCTCAGAGATTTAAACTCTAAATATAATTAATTTCAAACTGGTTAAAAACAACATGGTCCAGGACAAACAGCAAAACAGATTAAAGATGTACAAAGAGCTCTTCATCTATGTTCAGGCCTAGTGGCTCATTACTGTCCAGTTCTAGGATATTCCAAGACTCCAATCTTCTGAGCTCTTTCTCTCTGTCTCCATCACGTTTTCTTTTGGGTACACTGTCAATAACGCTATATTTTAATGACTTAAGATCACCTCCATGCATTTTATGAAAATGTTGCGCCACTGGGTAGCAATTGTCATTATTTTTAATTGTTCTCAGATGTTGTAGGATACGTCTGTGTGCAGGTAGAATCGTACTCCCCACATAGTACTTGGAGCAAGGACATTTTAAGGCATACACTGCAAATTTTGTTTTACAAGTGAGGTTTTGCTTAATCTTAAGGGTTTTATTTAATGATGTTTTCAGTTCTGTTGCATTCAAACCATTTTCACATGCTTTGCATTTGCTGCATTTCATAAATCCTGGTTGTGGTCTCAACCAGGTTTGTGTTGTAGTCACTACTTCATTTTTTACCAGTAAATCTCTCATCAACCTCGCTTTTCTGTATGTTATTAAGGGTTTTTTCAGGAAATCTTTGCCTATTACCGGATCGTTGAGGATCAGGTGCCAGTGTTTAGCTAGTGCTTTTCTGAGCAAAATGTTTTTATCATTGTAAGTTGTGACAAACCTTACTCCCTCTTTTCTCTCTTTCTGGTGGTTTTATCTGAAAACAGAAGATTTTCTCTTTTCTGTTGTGTAACTTTTTTGTATGCTTCTTCTAGTACAGATGTGGTGTAACCTCTTTGCTGGAGTCTACTTGCCATGCCTGATTGTGTTTGGTGAAAGTTCTCATCTGTACTACAAATACGTCTTGCCCTTAAAAATTCTCCATAAGGGATACTGCGTATCAAGGTATATGGGTGAAAACTGTGTGGATGTAGTATGCTATTTTTCCGCAGTTGGTTTTCTATAGAGTGTAGTTGTTAGGTTGGAATCTCTAACTCTGACTTGTACATCCCAAAAAGTAATCTCTGTTCTGCTTATTTCACATGTGAAATTTAAATTAAGGGAATTAGAATTGATTTTCTCTACAAATGCTCTGGCTGTAGCTTCACTCCCTTTCCAGAGTGCGAACACATATGTATCGCACCCATAAAACTAGGGGTACAACCCATTCTTTTAAGTCTTGACCATGGAGCCCTGCTCCTCCCACCAGCCCATGTATAGATTGGCAAAGCTGGGAGTGAAGCAGGTGCCCATAGAAGTCCCTTGCAGCTGTTTAAACAGTTCTCCATTGAACCAAAATTCATTGTTCTTTAAACAACACTCCATCATGTGTAGGATCATTTTGTTATGTCTATAATATTTGATGGCTCTAGCTCGCAGAAAGTGTTGTGTAGCTTTCAGGCCATCCCTGTGTCTAATGTTTGTGTACAGGGAGGTAACATCAAGGGTCATCATTAACATATCATCCTCCCAGACTATATAAAAAATGATCTTCAAAAACTCAGTGGGGTCTTTAATGTACGCCGGAAGGTTTTGGACGATAGGCTGTAAAAAATGGTCTATGTAAATAACTGTGTTCTCTAAAAGGCTATCGTTAGCTGTCACTATGGGTCTCCCTGGTGGTCTGACTTTGTTTTTATGAATTTTATGAATGAGATAGAATACTGCAATTTTAGGCTCCTTTTTCTTCAAATATTTCCACTCATCCAAATTTAACAAATTCTCATTCTTCCATTCCGCTAGTTGGTTGTAGAATCTTCCCTTCACTCTCTCATACTCAACTTTAGCAATGCAGGTATAGCATTCTCTGTCATTCAATTGCGAGTAGGATTCATGCATGTACATGATCTTATCCCACAGGACTACATTACCCCCTTTGTCTGACAACCTTATGACACATTCATCCTGGTTATTCCATTTTCTCACTACTTGTCTAAATGTTTTATCTTGTCGTTCGGCTGATCTTGTTTTCAAATTTGTGTCCACAAGCAAGGACGCATTCCACAACAGCTGATTCTTCAAAATCTTTATTTTCAGGAAAACCGGCATTTCACGATTCCGATCTCTTCTTGATGCCTAAGGCGTTTCGGAGCAAGCCTGCTCCTTAATCATAGGCTGTTACTGAGTATGCACAGAGTTTCCCAAACACCTTTTAAATTTTCTGATGACATCATTTTCCTCTTGCAGGTGAGTATTATTTCTAAGGTATGCTGGATCTTGTAGAGTTTAGGACATTTTTTACCCTTCAATGTGTTCTGCTGCAGAGTCAGTATATTACATCAAGGGTAAGAACTTTTCTCGGGGCCTACGTGAGACCACCCCCCTGCTTCTGGGCCTACCTGCAATCAATACAGTCAGATCTTTCATTGGACTTTTACATGAGCTTTAGGATCACCACAATTAGCTCCACAACAACACCATCCTTGAGAGAAGACTGAGCTGACAAAATTGAGAGCAAAGGCTAGTACGCTAGTTCCAAAGTTAAGACAAAATCTGAACTAAGTTATAGCACTCCATGACGAAAGATTTGCGCATCAATAGATTTTCTGGGGATTTGACCTGTTGATGCAGCAATTTACAGCAGTAGCGGTGGGGCAAAAGTAGGTTGGCACCTCAGCGCGCAGCAATTTATTGATATTTTAAGTGCTTGAGGACTGCCATCCTGGGGCCAAAACAGAACATGTGACATTTAACTGTTACTACCTACATTGGACTTACGCTCTGAGGAGTGGTCTACTGGGGTGAACCACCAGGTTTCTAACCGAGGGTAAGTGCTTTATGGCTTATCTGTAAGGGGCTCTTGCATTATACTGGGATGAGGGTCGCTGGCCAGGTTTTTTTCCTAGGTGCGCCCTAAGGTATCTTAAGTAGACACAATACTGTGGTGGGTCTCTTTTTTCAATCACTGGTCAGCATATTGCTTTTATGACTGCATGCAGCATGCTATAAATATGAGACAGTAACTTAGATCAGGAAACCATGCAGGAAATCTGGACTCGGCTCCAATTCTGGTCCTGAGAGTCAAAAAATGCGCTGCACAAGTAAAGTCTGCGACTGCAAGCGCAAATCGTAGTTTGCAGATAAGAAAGGAGGCTTGGCTGATACCAAGCCCAGTAAGCTCTAAGGAAGACCTGACCACCATTCGTAAGGAAAGCAAGACTGGACCAGAAAGAGAGACTTTAGAGCAGATGGAAGAAGTTTCAATTGATTCAATGAATTCCCCTAACACGTCTGAAGTTCATGTTCTTAATAATGAGAATGATATGACTAGTGAAAATAATGAGGTTCGTAGGATCACTGTGGCAGAGGCGGACGTGAAGCAGCTCAAAACTAAAGACTATCCCATGTTTGCAAAAGGGAAAGTAGTGCCATCTGGACTGTTAGTGGCACCTCAGACCACAGCTGTACAAGCTTCAGTAGAAGCAAAGACCCCTATATCAAGGCAGAGCTGGTATTCGTCTCAGGTTCAGGTTATTGATCGTCAGGCGTCATCGTCTCCTGGTTGAGATCCAATATTCAGGGCAAATGCTAAGCCGCAGTTACTGCCAGGGGTGATAGCCCGGACACAGGAGACACAGCAGCAGAATGTTCAGCAGCAATATCAAGGGGCGAAGCTGTCACTGCGCAATGTGACATAAAAACTATGCTCAATTTTATTCTATATGAGATTAGGGATCTGAAGGCCTCACATGCTATTGATATAGTAGCCTTGCATCAAAGACTATCTAAAATTGAAAAAGCTATGACTCAATTCCCAGAGAGGATGCAGCAAGCTGAATCCAGAATATTGCACCTGGAAGATCAAGTCACCTCTATGCAGGAAAAAGTTAGCCAGTTCAGAAAGAAAACATCTTTGCTGCAATGCAAACTTGAGGAACTTGAAATCATTTGCGGCGCTCCAATCTTCATATTGTTGGGATCCCACAAGGGTGTGAGGGCCCACGTGTTCTTCAATGGGTGGATTCATTTATTAAGACTTATGTCCTGCTGGAACATTCAGGTGAATTGACCATTACATGAGCTCATCGGGTCCTAGCACAATGTTTCCAAATTTGAAATTTCCACTTCCCATCTTGGTAAACTTTTTGAACTGCTGAGTAAAAGAGCACATATTGGCCAAGGCAATAAAAAAAAACAGTTTACAACACCAGAAATACCCCATTGTCGTATCTTCACTGACATGTTGGCCCCTGCAGCTCGTCGTCGAAAAGACTTTGTCAAAATGATGTATTTGTTTAAGGCGCAGGGTGCTCAGGCAACTATTGCATAACAGTCTAAGCTGAAGGTGTTGGTAAAGGGGCAGTTCTATATGTTCACAAGTTTATTAGAGGCTCAGGAGCTCCTGCAGAAGATCTCTAATTGATTAGGAGTTGTAGGAAAGTGGGTTTCTGTTGCAGTAACCCCCCCACTTTTTGCCTGATAACTGATGCACTTTTCCTTGGTGTGCCCTGGGTCCCTGCCAATCAGGTATCCAGGGCCTGTGTTCCTTCCCTAAAAACTGTACTAAAGCCTAAACCCAATTGGCATCTCTGGCCACAGGTAAGCCCCTGGTAAATGGTACCCTAGGTACCCAGGGTAATGTGACCAGAGAAGGCCCCTAAGGGCTGCAGCACTTATTGTGCCACCCTTAGAGGCCCTGTACCCTGACACACACACCCTGCCTTTGCAGGCTGAGTGTCTTGGTGCAGAACTAAACAGAGAGTCGACATGGCACACATCCCTGTGTGCCATGCCCACAAACACACTGCCCTGGCATACCTCAGTCACCCCTCTAGCTGGGTGCACTATGCAAGTGGTGTGGGCACAGGTGCATGAGCCCTGTGCCCCTACAGTACCCAGGGCCATTCCTGGGCACTGTAAGTGCAGTGATGCCATTAAGAGTATATGGTGCTGGGAGGTTGTCATTACGAACTCCACAGCACCATAATGGCTACACTGAAGACTGAGAAGTTTGGTATCAAACTTCTCAGCACATTAAACCCACACTGATGCCAGTGTGGGATTTAATGTAAAATGCACGACAGAGGGCAACTTAGAGTTGCCCCTGAACCTAACCTACAATCCACGTCTTGTCTGAGGGCTGCCCCGGCTGCCACACAGCAGACATGTTGCTGGACCCCTGGGTGGAGAGCCATCCGCTCTCCTGGGCCTGCAACAATGTACATCCTGGGCGAGGTGCTAGGTCTCCTCCCCCAGGATGGGCAAGGGAAGCTTCAAAGGCATGCCGCCTTTGTGAGCTTCTCCAGGCCACTCGCTGTACTCAGCAACTGGCCCCCACCGGTTCTGACCCCCTCTCTGGCGGGAAACCCCAAGGGAGGAAAGGGGATGTGCCAGCCTCTGCCAACCCCACCCCTCAGGTGGGGGAGGCGAGGTGAAGCACAACTCCGGGCTCTCGCCATCTTGAAGATGGGGAGCCCTGCCCAATCAGGACTAGGCTACTCCCCCCTCCCACAGGAGAGGGGCAGGATAGGGGGTGTACCCACCGCAGGGAAGGGACCCATTGGTCTCTGCCCTTTACCTACCTGTAACGCCCCTAAATTCAGTATTTAGGGGCACCCTGAACCTTCCTTCCTCAGATCCAGCGACAACAAGAAAAGAAAGAAGGATGAGAAGCCGTGCAGAGCTAACAAGAGGACGACGCCCACTGACTTGGCCCCAGCCCTACAGGCCTGTCTCCCCTCGAACCTGCTCCTGCAAAACCCCGGCGTGTCCAGCGGCCAGCAACCTCAAAAACCCCGGAGGACCTGCCTGCCTTCACTTTCCAAGCTGTTTCTCCCGTGAACACCGGACATGTTTGAACTGCAGCTTCTGGTGCCAGCCAGGAACCGCGAATCCCGCACACTCTGCACCCGCCGAATCCGGCCCGAGCTCGAGTGGGCAAATATCCAGAGGAGGTCCCCCCGGTGATCCTGACCTGAGATCCGGCGACCCCTGACCTCCGTCAAGCCTCCTGATGACGCCTGCAGCCTCAATCCAGAGGACCCCCCCTACTGCGACCAGAGCGGGTAAGAAAATCCGACGTCCCAAGGCACCCCTGCACCCGACGCCCCACGGCCTTGTGTGCCCAAACCAACGGTGCCCAACCAACCCTCTACATCCCAACTTACCCCTCGAAGTGGTGGTTGCTCCTGGAAGGTCCTCGTCCCCGAGCCTGCAGTGTTTCTTTGTCCCGGAGAATCTCCATTGAAATCAACGGGGCACCCGACCTCAAAACAGCACCCTGCACCCGGCCGCCCCAGTGCCGCTGAGGGTGCCCCTCTGGTGCTAACTTGGTCCCCAACGTGCCCTGTGCTTAACCCTAGGAGCTTTGCTCCCACAACCCCGTGGCCTGCTTGCCAGCAGCCACCAACCGGAGTCCCCCTATCCTCCATAGGATAACATTGGGCCTCAACACTCTGCACCCGGCCGCCCTAGTGCCGCTAAGGGTGCAACAACAGTGCATCACTGACCCTGGGAGACCCCTGAGTCTAACCCCAGAACCCTAACTCAAAAGACCGATTACTTACCTTGAAACCGATAACTCATTTTTCCTCATAGGATAACATTGACACTTTTTCTTCCAAAAAGTTTCTAAGTGTCGACTTTTGAAAACTACAAATATTCCTTAAAAATCGTCCAAATATCAAAAACGAAATTACTCACCTGTTCTCAGGAGAGATGCCAGTGCTAGATTCAGGTACCCAGCACTGATTAGAAAAAGTGACCACAACTGTGATTTTACGATAACTTGATTTTCCTCCATAAGATAACATTGACTGGTTTCACTTGGAAATTCTTCTAAGTGTGGAGTTTCTAAACTTTAAAATATTCATCTAAAATCAGCCGAATTACGAAAATGAATTTACTCACCTGTTATCAGGAGAGATCCCAGTGCTGGATCTTAGTGCCCAGCACTGACCCTGAAAAGTAATCAGTTACTTACCAGTAACTTGAATTTCCTTCCATAGAATAACATTGCCTGGTTTTTGCTGAAAAAGTTTCTACATGTCGATTTTGCAAACTTACAAATATTCGTAAAAAATCGCCTGTATAACAAAAACACATTCTTTCAACTGTTTACAGGAGATGCACCAGTGCTGGATCCAGGATCCAACACTGAGTTAGAAAAAGTAACAATAACCCCACTTACCTGCTAAGTGAATTTCCTCCCATAGGATAACATTGGTGATTCTATTTGAAAAAGTTTCTGTCAACTTTTAAAATACAATAATATTCCTTAAAAATCACAACTGTAACCAAAACGTTTTTACTCAACTGTTTACAGGAGATGTCCCAGGGCTGAATCTAGGATCCAGTCCTGTGGTAAGAAAAGTAATCCAAAAAGTAATCTATTGCATTTAACTAGAAATTCCCATTGAGCTCAATGCCTATTGCAACAACTGTAACTATTGTATTCAAAAGTCTATTGCCTATTTGAAAAGTATTTAACTAAAGTAACTCATTCTGAGAAAGTATATTTTGATACCTATTGTTGGTTCTAAAATAAAACAACTATATATTTTGATACAAAACCATTGGCTTAGAGTTCAGTTCTTGAGTGTGTGAGACCATTTGCTGACTGAGTGTGTACAACAAATGCTTTACACTGTCCTCTGATACTGCCTTACTGCTCGACCAAGCTACCACTTTAGAGAGTAAGGTTATATCTAACTTTAGCCTCTGCCAAACCTCTGGGGACTGTGGACTCTGTGCACACTGTACCTATTTGGGAACAGTATATACAGAGCCACTTTCTTACAGGAGTATTTTTGTATTTTTGTTATAGCTCTGATGATCAAAGCTAGGCTGATGATGTCGACGATCGGAATAGCTATTGTCTAATGAATGCCCTAACCCAGAAGTTTGAGACGATATAAGATGTTAAGATATTGTTGATGCCAAAGTATTATATATGGGAGCACTGGAGGGTGTAGTGGAAGGTCTTCGGGTGCACCAGTGTGCCGTTCCATGGTACCTCTTGGGGTTGGAGCAGCCACAAGAGGGATATTGTGGGTAATTTCCCTCTAGCGGGGGTTAGGGGGTACTTGGTTCATGTGGAGATATAGGGGGTGGTTGCAGGGGTGGGGAGCACTAGTATAAAAAAAGAGCAGAATCCAGACAGGATTTGAATTTTTGTTAGTGGCATATGAATGACCTTAATTGGGAAAAGGTGATTAAGCAATGGGTCTTACGGTGATATTGATCTCTTGCACTGTTAATTGCATGTCAAATAAGCAAAAATATGGTGGGTTAAATAGATGGTTGGCCTTGTTTTCCCCAGAACTTTTACTTCTGCAGGAGACCCACCTTGTTGTATCTTGACTCTGATGTTATTCTAGCCCTGCCAATGGAATCTTGGTGTAATGACTTAACATGGAATGTTGGGAGTGAAATACTCACAGTTGGCTGGGCTGAGCATCATGCTGGCTGCTCCTGGTGGGGTCTTGTTCTAATCTTCTTGTGATCCTACTACTATCCGGAATAAACCTCTCTCAACCACCTCTACCTGTGTGGACTAGATCACTACAATTTTTGGCGACGATCCTGAATAGAACCTGCGTTTGTCACCTCATCAAACCTCAAGCAACACCCATCAAACATCAAGCAACAGTCATCAAACCTCAAGCAACAGATCACCTCAAGTTATACTAAAGCAACTGGCATCCCTGACCCCACCAGTGACCTCTACATCGGTTGCCCTCAGCTCTCTGCCAGTTGTTCCTGTGAGTCAGGGGAAGTGCTACTTCTTTAGCTGCCCTTTCAGTTTTGGGCGTCTACTCCCCATTCTCTCTACACGTCTCTGCTGTGCCTTCTCTGAGGGTAAGCCTGCCATTCAACAACGTCTGCGTCCTGTGCTGTGCTTTCAGCGAGAGTAAGCCTAATCTAGTGTTTTCACATGTCACACATCTACACCTGTGCACTGTCTGGAGAAGAAGTGTGCTATTGTATGTGTACGCCAGCCTAGGTGTCACTGCAATGTCTGCCAGTTCCTGCTATTTTAGTATCAGCTGCAACTCAAGCGTCTTGCTCACTAGGAACAATACTACAGAAATGGCATTGTCAAGAACATTTGCCATTTCAGTTTTTATCACTGTTCCTGTTGTCATTGTCAGCTGCTCATGTGCCGCAGATCTCACCCAATTACGCTGCTCATGTGCCACAGATCTCACCCATTTACCAACCTGGGCATGCCAGATTCCACTTCACAAAAAACTGATGAGTTATCCAATGCTTGTGCTTGACAGCGTCAGTCTGGAGATAGAGCTTCCATGCCCTCTTTTTGTGTGGAGTGGTGCCTCTTGGCGGATCTGTACTCATGTCGGGTGATTCACAACTTTCATGCTGTGTTCATCTAGACCACATACTTTGACTTAAACATCAATCACGAGTCTGAATCTGCTTCAGCGTTTGGTTCCTCTGGCTATCGTTGTTAACGTCAACAAGTGTGATCAGTTGTTTGTGCTCTTACGAATATGTAACAAAGTGAGGTGAGATTTTTGGTCTTTGATTGTCTCTCCAATTTGAGACCTTTTGCCTGTGGCACCCAACCGCAGTTTTCAAATTAAAAAATAACACGCGCTTACCTCAGTCCTGCTTTTTGTCTCGTGCGGTCTCTTCTGCCTGTGCCCTGCGTCACCTTCGGAATCTTCACTCCGATGCACACTTCAACTCTGCTACGGTGCTGCCTTAAGACTTTTTGGGACATACTCTTGCCGTGAGCCACTCAGCACGGCGTCATACAACGTGCCGCCATCTTGGTGTTTTAGCAGTCAAGCAAGTCTCAATTGTACCGAGCAGGGGTTTTCATTCATTCTTGGTATGACAATAACGTTTTTCAAAGTTGAAGGTTAGCAGGAATGTCGTTTACTTGTCCAATGGAAACAACAGGTATCCTACGGAATTTCAATGACTGCATTTTTGTCTTTACTTGTCCACTGGAAACAACTGGTATCCTATGTAATTTCAATGACTGCATCTTTGTCTTTATTTTTGGCCACTCATGTTGTTTTTGATTTGGCACAACTCTATTTAATGGCTTATCGGAGTGGTGGTGTCTTTACAACATGAACTATGACTCATTTTTCTTTTCATTCGTTTTTTTTGCTCAAGTGCAGCATTGAACTGTGGGGTGAGATTTTGTCTTTACGCAGATATGATTTATCAGTATTCTCTGCCCAGAGTTACGCTGCCATCTAGTGGCAAGTTGGAATATCTGTCTCTATTCTCACTTTAAAGTTTATTTTCTACTGTTGTTTTTAATGTGTGGCATATTGTGTGCTTATGTGCTTTACTCATTATATACATCATATGTCGCAGGTTCATGAATTGGTCCTACATTTTTCTACTCGGGTGAGTAGTCACTCACCGGTGTTGTGTACTATACAGTACAGTTCAGTATTTCACAAGATTGTACGATGACTTCTCATTACTTTACATTTTATATTTACGGACCCTGCGTTCACACCTGCCGGTGTCTACTTTTCTCCAGTATTATCCTAATGGGTACCGTTGTCTCAACATCGTACTTCATTTGTTCATGGGCCCTAGGTATACACCATGTAGGTACACGCTATAATGGTACACGCCGTGAAGAGTCCATTGTTTCCTTACTGTCTCACGCATGCTTTAAGTTTCCTCACAGGAATTGCAGTGGGTTTCAGTCCCATCTGCTCATTGTACATTCGTACACGTCTCACATGTGCACAACTCTATTCTGTCTTCCTCCTGGGAGCTATGCGAGGGTTTTAGTCCTTTTCGCATTATTATATGGGTTCCTACTCATATCTGTTTGTTGACATCGCTCAATCTCTCTTAGTTTTCACTATGTCAATATTACAAGGACTATTGTTTCTATGGGTCTTAGTTCCATCTGTTACTGCTTTAATCCCTTATGTTTGAAGGGTTTGCTTTTGGGTTATAGTCCTCCCAAATTTAACATATAGGTATGTATTTGTTTTATTGAACTTTCTATTATTAATATACACTGTTGTCTTTATATTATATTATATTTTGTTATTATGTATTGATGATGGTGTTTGACTTGGGTGAGGATTATCCTTTTACTTTTCCTCATCTTCCTTGTTTTCTTTCTTCTTTTCTGTTCCTTTTGTGATGTTTTCTCCTGGTGCCTCGTGTGGATTCTGAGCTTTCCTCAGCTTTTCTGCCTTGTTTTCTTTCCCTGTGTTTTCCACATCCTGTAGTCCTGAGTTTTGTTGGTTCACTCCTCTTCTGCCTTCTTACATTCCTGTTCTGGCCAGTGGGTATGTTTTGGGGCAGTTATTTGTGGTTCTTTTTCTCGTTTTCTCTGACGATGGTATTTTGTTCTCTTTCTTTTGTGTACAGAAGGGGGATGGTTCTTATATCTTGGTTTGCCTCTCTTCTTTGCTTCTCTTATCCTTTCCTGTTGCCCTCTTCTTTCAATGGTTTCATGTTTCTTATTTCCTCCGTTTTTTTCTTGTCTCTTCATTGTTGTTCTTTTTATATATAGAAGAAAGGGGGATATGTTGTATCTTGACTCTGATGTTTTTCTAGCCCTGCCAATGGAATCTTGGTGTAATGACTTAACATGAAATGTTGGGAGTGAAATACTCACAGTTGGCTGGGCTGAGCAGCATGCTGGCTGCTCCTGGTGGGGTCTTGTTCTAATCTTCTTGTGATCCTACAACTATCCTGAATAAACCTCTCTCAACCACCTCTACCTGTGTGGACTTGATCACTACACACCTCAAGAACAACTTCCGGAGCTTTTTATTCCCAAGCAGTATCCACATGCTTTTTTGCTTCCGCCAGGATGGCAGTAAAGGGGGTAGCAATTTTTGTTAGGTAGGGGGTGGATTTGCTGCTAACTGATGTAATCAGAGATCCCAGTGGAAGGTGGATATGGATGAACATTTATGCAAATGGGAACCTTCTAAACTTGGTCAATTATTATGCCCCCGTGTTTGATGAAGTGGACTCAATATTACAGATTTATTATATTGATATGGGAGCAGTTGGGCCGATAATATGGGATTTTAGTTTGATCCATGATTTGGCACTGGATACATCGAATAAAACTAAAAAACAATTGAAGCCCCAAACTAAAAAAGTAGTCGACACGCTGAAACAAGATTTCCAACTAATTGATCTATGGTGCAGTCACCATCCTGGCATTTAACAATATACTTGCTTAACGCATCATTTTCATCCTGCTTCCTGTATTGATTTTTTCAAACATTCGCATTCTATTAAATGGGTAAGCTCTGACATTTAGCCACCCTTTTATTAGAGTTGGATACAATTAGAGGGGAAAGGCCGATGTTGTAGCTAGACCAGAATATTCTTTCTAACCAAGAGTGGCTTAAAGAGATGGGAACATTTAATCAGGATTTGTTTTGCTTAAATAAGGGTATGACATAATTGTTTTCGTTTTGGGAAGCCTTTAAGGCTACAGCTCCGGGGCAGATTATTGCTTATAAGGCTCAACAATCTAAAGAAAATGCAGATTGGATAGCTGAGCTGCAATCGACAGTCGATGTGACCCTTCAGGCAAAGAATACGGCTCAGGATTTATCTACCCTATAGAGAGCCATCTTGAAGAAGCCAGGCAAAAGCTTGAGGTATTTCTTTATTTTGATGAAATTAACAGCTCCAGGGCATTTCAGCAATGAGTATTCGAAGAGAGCCAGTTGATTGGGAAATTTCTTGCATGGTCAACAATGCCGCGTTCGTAAGGGAGCTTCAGAAGCCAGTTACTGGAGAATTATTATTAGAGAAGACTGAAGTGTCCCAAATGTTTCTGCAGCACTATAAAACCTTGTATGAAAATAAATATTCAATCCCGCAGCTTAGCATATCCCAATATTTTCAGTCCATCAGGCTGCCTCAGTTGGCAAATTCTCAGTCAGAAAGAATGACCTCTAGTATATCAGCGGGAGAGATACAGGAAGCACTTGCCACAATGCCTAGTGGGAAGGCATGTGGCAATGATGGGTTCCAGGCTCAGTTTTTTTCAAACATTCACAGGTGAACTCATACTCATTTTGACTGATTTGTTCCATTTCATTAAAGAGAGCAGGGAAGTTCCCTCATCCATCAAGGAGTCCACAATTGTTAGCTTTTAAAGAAAGATAAAAATCCAAGGGATGTCAATTCATACCGAGAATTAGCTTATTGAATGCTGATTATCAGTTTTTAATGAAAATACTGGCTATTCGTATCACCCCAGCAGCCCAGGCATTAATACATTATGTTTCCACACACTATGAAGGGGTGAGAGGCAAAATCTCTCTACTCCGGCCTCCCCAATCATACAACACTAACACATTAGGACGAGTAGCGAGCAGTGTTGAAAAGGTGGCACATGCTCTGTGAGAAAATACTGCCCTCACTCACAAAGTTGTGACATGGTTCATCATTGGGCTTGCTTACAATACACCCCTGCGCAGACCAACGCCTGGGGTAGAGCATAAGGGAAGGGAAGACAATACACACATGAAAAAGAAATGATATCTCAATATGCTTTGGGATCACCGAAAGAAAGTGCAGTAAAGGTATAAAACTAGCTCGGTGGTGCCTCTGTGCAACAATTTATTCCTAGACCCACCATCTAGGTCTAAAAACGTGAAGGATGGTGGTGATAGGAGAAAGTTTAAGAGTCCCTTCACCCCTCCTTACTGCCAAAGTGTCAACATGTTTCTGCTGTGTTTAAAAGTGCCTACAGTGTTGGGTCACACCGCCATTCTTCAGGACCAATCAGATCCCAAATGTTATATTTACCCTCTGTACCAAGTAGGTAGTGTTAGGAATCTGTGATTTCGAAGCGGAGGGTATACCTACGTAACGTATAATTGGTTATCAAGTTTCATCAAGAATAATGCTTAAACGTTTAAGGGAGAGGCCCCCTATAGTCAAACTTTCATCAAGGGTGGTCCTCTGCCATGGACAGTTTCCACGACTCGCCGTGAAGGTCAGGCAGGGTTTGTGGCAAGTTGTGTGATGTCTTCTAACACGGACTTCTTAATGCATGCATTGGACTATTTCTCTGCTAATCAGACTCGAGCAGCAGTAATAATGGGTATTATAGAGAAAGCATTCAACCTGGTTAACTGTGATGCACTTTTTTACGGCATTGAGAAGTTTGACTTTCCTGCTCAATTAATTTTAATGCTGCAAAATTATATCAAGGGGCAGAAGTGAAGGTTTTTGTGAACTCCAACTTTGCAGGGCTAGTAAATATAAATAGGGTAAGGCTGCAATTGTGTCCTCTGTCCCCAGTTTTATATAATGTTTTTAAAGAGACCTTGGCTGTTAGGGTTCGGGATAATGAGGGAATTGAGGCCCCAGTACAGGGGATGGCTAAATTAAAAATATTTGCTGATGATATTAGCTTGTATCTGAAGCCCAAAAAGCAGATTGTTCAGGGGGTTTTGGATGAGTTTGAGCAGTTTAAAAGGATTGGGGGTTATAAAATTAATCAGAATAAAACTGAGCTGCTCCTTTTCAATACTTCCGTTAGCAACCTCCCTTCTTCTTTTCAGCAGCAGGCCACTTCCCAAAGTTTGATACATTATTTGGGGATCTTTGTAACGAATAACTTCTCTCAGCTTTATCAACTGAACTATGTTATAATGCTGAAGAAAAGTAAGGGGTTATTGGATAGATGGGCACTCTACCTTTGCTGCTATTTCTTTTTTGGAATGTCCCTATAAAAGTTAATAAAAGCTATTTTATGGAGCTGGAAGCACTTTTTGGACATTTTGTTTGGAACTAGATGGCTCCTAGTGTAAAATTCCCCGTAAAATTCCCCGTACTTCAACTAGACACTAGCCAGGAAGAGCTGGCGATACCCCGTGTACAGACATACTATGAAGAATCATTTTTAGATGCTTTAGCGAGAAAATAGATGGAAAGAGGACTGTTGATCTTTTTTTATAGATAGAGAGAAGGACTCAGGAAGCTAAAACTCAGCTGCTGGCTTTTATTAAGACAGCAAAGCTCTCAAACAAAACTAGATACAAGGTTTTCGAGGAGATGCGTGCCAGACTCCATAAATGTTATCTATCTAAACATATTCCATTAGGTTAAGAGTATCTTACATTGCCGATGTGTAAGTATGTTGGCCTGACAATACCATATACTCAGTTGAGATTCTGGAACGCTTGTGGTTTTAAAGAGTTGGGACATTTTTTTTTTAGGGTTAAATGTATGACATGGCAAGAATTGCATGCTCGGTGTGGTGATCACTGTAAGCAATTTTTCTTGGGCTTCCAGCAGATCATCCTTTTTTGAGGGACCATTGTCAGGAATTTAGTCAAAATACCCACCTCATTATAAGCACACTTTTGAGGTTGAAGCTCCTGGGATTTGGAAATTGGAACAGGTTATTAGGTGATCAGGGGGTCGGGCAACATATGATGAGCTGTCATAGAATGTAATAGAAAAAATTAGGCTGTCTACAAAATGCAGCCTCCCAGAAGAGGACTGGCAGAGCATTTCTTTAACAGGTCATAAGGCATTAAGAGCAGCAAATTTTAAGAGGATATCTGTCCTATTCCGCTGAATGGCCTATTTTACCCCTGCAGCCCTTCAGAGAATGTACCCTGCGGTGGAGGATCACTGATTTCAATGTCAGCAACAGGGGATGGGGGCCTGGCTTCATATTTTCTACATCTGCTATATGTTGGGACAGTTTTGGGAAAAGGTCTTCTCTGCTCTTAGTCTCAGTCTCCAGGTCAATAGAGACCCGGAAGCTTGTCTGGCACTCTTTGTGTTCTTTAGAAAGAGCAAAGGCTCTAGTATTGGCAAGTGGGGATAGGTGTTTATATTGATAGCTTTTTTAATTGCTTGCTCATTGATCCTACAGAAGTGGAAAACATCTAGGGTTCCAACATACCAAGATTTGTTCAATAAAATGCTTAGGATGAAAAAGTTTGAGGAAGCGTATGCAAGACAGGTGGGGGACTTAAAGGGATTTACTTCATGACAGTTTTTGGATTTAATAGAAAAGCTGGCCCCTGACTCTGTAGCACTGCAACCTGTGATTGCTTGAGGGCAACGTTGCAGAGGCTGCCGATCTGCTAGTTTCTAAACAAGGAAAGGAAGACATGACATGTGTACATCTGAAGACCCTGTTATAGGGTACTGTCATTCCTCCATCTGTTTACAGAGAGACATGGGGATTAGGGCAGCTTTGCTCTTAATGTTGTTATTTATGATTGAGCTGGTCTGGGAAGCTTGATATTTGTGTTCATTGCTGCAATTGCATTTGCACTGTATATTATTGCAATCATTGAATGAACGAAGTAATTGTGTAAGTGGAGATTCAATGCGGCACAATGGCACTTTATTTATAAGCTATTTGCATTTCATCATTGTCATTTTTAATGGATCGACTGTCCTAATTCTTATGATTCACTGGGCACTTTTTTATACTCGTATGGTGTCTGTATATAAGCTTCTTGTATTAATAGCTATTTTATGTCATTTGTACTGTACTTTTTGTATATATATCTGATCTGCAATTCTTCTCAACAAAAAAAGAAAAATGCTGTTGTGGATATTGCTGGTGAAACTGAGATTATAATCATTCCTAATCAGCTCTAGAGTCTCGCTATATAATTAATTTCCACACTCTGCATCCCAAGGGGTTGGACTTGGATGAAGAGATGGCTGTACATCTGGGCTAAATGTACTTCTTTTGACATTACTTTGTTAATTTATAGACATGAAGCTTTTCTGCTTGCTTCCGTTTTTAGTTGTAATGATTTTAAATGTCCTTCATTTTTATTTTTACTCACGCAAGTGTAACTTGGGATCACTGAGGAGAAGGCGACTGCTTAAGCTAAGCAAGAATTGTTCTTGTTTATACTCCCCTATTATGATTGTGAGCTCTTTAAATTGATTGGTTGTGGTCTGAACTTTTGCTTTAATTATGCATGATATATAGTTATAAACGCTCACTGGGGTTCTGTTCTGAGGAGTGACGCTTATAGTGAAATGCACTGACCACTTTTGATTTTCAGGGACAAATCATAATATGAGTAATGATTCATTTCCTAATTCATGCAATTTCATTGATTTTGTGGTTGCAATTAAACTAAATATTATGGTCATCTGGAGAAGGTTCATCTTAGAGGGTGGCCACTGGGGCTTAATTTCTTCACGTCACAACAGTGCAACAATTTAATATTTAGGAACCATAAACTATGTGCTTTTTTTATTTTTGAAGTCTGCAAGATGGAGCTGGCTTAGTGTGAGTGTGCGATATATTATTATTTTTTCTATGCTGATTGGCATCTGTACAGTTTGTTCACTGTCTATGGGCCCGATTATGAGGTCGGGCAGACCGTCACTGAAAGCTGTTGGTGGCGGTCCATCCAACATCTACAGTATTGGTCAGACTGTTGGATTACAATACCGGCAGTTGGAGTGATTTGGGCTGAGGGAAAGACCCCGCCTCTAACAGGCTCGAGGAGCCAGTCGGGGTGACGGTCGTAGTCTAATCCCTACAATTGGGGCAGTGCCTGCGGAGGCACTGCCTTAGGGATTAGGGATTAGAGGATTTCTCTTTCCCTCTGCCCTTACATGGTGGTTTGACCTCCATGTAAAGGCAGATGGAAAGTGACTTTGGGGGCCCCTAGCAGGGCCCCACCCCCTGTGGGCCTCCGCTATGGGGCCAGGGGGGCACATGAGGTGTTCCCCCAAACATCCATGGGTGCGCCAGGCACCAAATGGTGTCCGGCACACGGTGCATGGATGTTTGAAAACATCTCTTTTTCTATTGTGGCTTGTGCTGCAGCCCTTTTTCAGGCCGCAGCACAAGCCGCAATAGAAAAAGGCATGTTTATGACCACCTGAAACGTTGGCAGTCTGACGATCGTCCGACCGCCATCATAATGAGGCCACTAATGCTGACTGTGATAATGTCTCTTTGCAATACCTATTACAATACATTATTAGTTTGGGGCATCTGCTGTGATGCACTGAAGGCAAGCCCACTCAGGTGCTATTTACTGATGCATAAATAACTATTAATGAAGCAAACACGTTTATTTTATTTTATTTTATTTTAAGGTAACAGTACAGCATGTGGATCTGTTTTATGCATATATGCACCCTCATGCTTTTTGTTCATTGTAAGCATTGTGGTTTGTTTACCTTATTTAATGCTATTTGAATCTTCCAAGATGGTGCTGCCTGTAGATGAAAGTATAATCCGCAGTCCTTTGTTGATTTCACATGCATGCTAATTGTTTATAATCTCCATTTATACTAACAGGCGCAATGTCGTGTTCAAGACAATGGGTGGTCGAAACGCGCTTAGTGTGCTTGCCAAGAATAAAGAGAATTACTGAATTCACACTCGAATGGAGTGTGCATGTCTTCTTCTGTAATTATCTGAGACTTCTCAGTATATAGATATAGATAAAGATATAGATGTAGATATAGATACCATACATACACAATAAAATTATAAAACATAAACAATTGAATTGGAAAAAATATATAATTAATGTAGATTATAAATAAAATTAAAAAAAATAAAACATCCCAAACACAAAGTTACAAGAAATACTATAAACATTAAAATACATTTTTAAAAGAACAAATAAAGTGAAATATAAAAAGTAAAACAATTAATGGTATAAACTCTATTTAACCAACATTATGAAAACTTTTGGAGTCTAAGAATATTAAATATATTACTCTAGTTTATGCAACGATAGGGAAAGTGTTGGAATTCAGGGGGCAAAATTTACTATTCCCACACCAGTCTGTTCAACAGTAGGGAAATCCTTGGATTTTATAGGGATAAAATTCACTATTCCCACTCCAAAGAACACAACTGTAGGGGAAGTGTTGGACTTAGGAGGGGTACATTTTACTATTCCAACTCCAGTCTGTGCAACAGTCTGGAAAGAGTTGGATTTCGGAGGTGTGAAATTTACCATTCCCATTCCAAACAGCACAACAGTAGGGAAAGTGTTATACTTTGGAGGAGTAAAATGTACTATTCCCACTCCAGTCAACAAAACAGTAGGGAAAGCATTGGATTGTGGAGGTGTAAAATTTACTATTACCACTGCAAATAGGGCAACAGTAGGGAAACTGTTCGACTTTGGAAGGGTAAAATTTACTATATCCACTCCAGTCTGTGAAACAGTAGGGAAGTGCTGGATTTTGGAGAAATGAGATTTACCCTTCCCACTCCAAACAATGCAACCATAGGAAAAGTGTTGCATTCCAAAGAGGTTAATTTTACTATTCCTACTGCAGTCTAAACAAGAGTACGGAAAGTACTTCATTTCAAACACAATGCAAGTAACACCACAAATGAAAAAAACTATTAACATCTTGATACAAGAATTATGAATTAACATAAATATATATATATATATATATTCACTGAAAAAACCATAGGTTTTAGGGACAGTTATAGTTAGTTGGACATTTCACTCGTACAAAACCCGTGAAATTCTCCCGTTATAGTTAGTTCAGCTAACTATAACTCGTGCCCCCGCAATGCACTGCTGATGACGTCACATATTACATCACTCATGACATGGTCAGCGACATCACTGATGACATCACTGTTGACATCTCAAATGACATCACTGATGACGTCATCCATGTGATAATTTCATGCATCTTCTCACACCCTAATATAACTTTTGATACACCCACTCTAAATTACAGACTGCCATTGTCAAAACCATAGACACTCCAACACCAATAGCTACATACCCACTCATTGATTCTTAGGTCTACACACACATCCACTCACTCACCTGTACAGTCACTCCCCGGCTCCCCGCGTCCTGCGGGAGCCGGCATTGCTTTTCCACATGGGAGCTGCTAAGATGCAGCTCCCCGTGTGGAAAAGCAATTGTCTTTGGTTTTTGGAAGAGAGAGCAGGTTTCCTGCCTCTCTTCCAAAACCAAAGCAGTTTGCTATGACAGGACGGGAGCCGCGAGGCTCCCGTCCTGTCATAGCAACTACAGTGTCCCGGGGTGAGCACCCCGGGACACTGCAGGAGCCGGCCCTGGGGGGTGGTGGTCCCCAGGGCCATCAAGGGCTCCAGGAGGGGGGCTGCAGGCCCCCCTCCCTCCACTGGCAAAGCCCCGGGGAGGTGGTGGTCGCCGGGGCTCGGGGGTCCGTAACGGACCCCCATATTGAAATATTTAGTGCCCCGGGGAGGTGGCGGGCCCCGGGGCGTGTGGGGGGGCTGGAGCCCCCCCACACAGGTCATTTTATTTTTTAAAAAAAGAAGCCCCGGGGGGTGGCGGTCCCCGGGGCTGCGGGAGGGCCGAGAGCCCTCCCGCACCATTATTTATGTGTGGGTGGGCCTTAGAGGCCCCCCACACATAAAAATTAAAAAAACACGCATGCCCCCGGGACTTGGTCCAATAAATGTATTTTTTCTCAGCTGGATCCGCGCACCCAGCACGTTTTTGCCAATTTTTTCAAAAAAAAAAATTGGGGGGGGCCTTGGGGGTCCTTGTGGGACCCCCTGAGCAGGCCTAGGGGGTCAGGATGTTTCTACCCTGCCCCCTTTTCGCGTTTTTCACGTTTTTCTCACTGCTTTCTTGTGCCTCGGTTCTACCGAGGCACAAGATGGCTGCCAACACTTCCTGATTTGGAGTGTTGACAGCCAATTAGCATGCAGCTCGTGCTCGGCAGGGTGCGCGGATCTTGCGCGGCCATAGATATATTTGTGATTTTCTCAGGAACTACTGAACGGATTTACACCATTTAAGCAAAAGGCACGAGTCTGAACAAAGGGCTACCTCTTTGCCAAATTTGGTGTAATTCCGTTCATCAGTTCGGGCTGTAGCTGCGATGAAAGGTTCCTATGGAAAATTGCATGGGGAAAACACGTTTTGGGAGCCCCCTTTTTTCTCAGCCCCCACTTGAAGAATCACCCAGAGACTTTCAGGGTAGGAGCAGACCGGAGCGGGCCACAAAGTTTGAAAATTTCGCGAAGATTCGTCAACCGGCGCCAAAGTTATTACAAATAGAATGTTGCAGATTTCCTATGGAAAATAGGTCCTAACTATAACTATCTACTGGCGACCGCCAGTAGATAATATATATATATATATATATATATATATGAAACAGGATTCGCCACAAGCAGCTCCTCAGCTGCTCGCTTCCATATAGAAAAGACGAAAAGCGGACTCAAAGTTCTTAGTGCAATTTCGTAGTGCTTTATTGAGTGCCCAGCATGTCCGCCATTACGTGTTTCGACCCCAACACGGGCCTTGATCACATGACGCGTTTCTTTGGTAATGATCGACATTTAAAGTGACAGATGCAGGAAGTAATTTGCTCATGTGCAAAAATGCAAAATGCATAGAAACTGAAAAGTTACTGAGTTCATAGCAGCAAGAGGCTCACTAAAGTGCAAAATTACGCATTATAATAAATATAAATATATATCCAATAAATACATAAATGCATACAAAAACATGATTGATATACAATATATACAAATATGGGCTAAAATATTAAAACAAATTTATGTTGGTTTAAAATGTTGTACACCAGCGGCATTTAAAATCTATTAAAACATACCATACTTGGTATTGTAAAAAAGCTAAAAATGCCTGCTATATCTCATTAAAGAGCATAAATCACCAACATGAATGTAGCCCCATTGTATTTGTTAATGTTAATGTAGATATTAAACGCGTCTTGATGTCTCACTCATTGCTGTAATAGATAGTCACAATCAAGCCCAAAATGGGCTGAGGTAAACCTTTGGCACATGGAAATGTCATTAATCTCGGTTGAATGAACTTACTGTCAAATACACCTGTCGACCAAAAATTAAGTGCAAGTAATAGTGCGAAATTAAAGTGCATAGATAAAAAGTATCTAAAATTACATGATTATGCGGGGAGACATTCCATTCATTGTTAGCAGTTTAAAAATTCTATTTACATATAAAATGCAAAAAATTCTAATATCTGAGTGTAATACATAACAATTCAGAAAATTCATCATAGATAAGTGTAAAAATCGTCACTGGCATTCAACCCTGATGGGGTCTTGGTATCAAGCTCCAATATATATCTTGTTTCCAAGAGGCGCAGTTTGGCCTCCCGGTTTCCTCCCCTTTTAAGAGGTGGAACTGTATCTATTACAAAATATTGGAGGTACACAGGGTTGCTTTCATGACGTTCCTCAAAATGTCTAGCTACTGGGTAGGCCTGGTCTTTATTGGAAATTGCCCTGATGTGTTGGAGTATCCGTTTGTGGGCTGGCAGTTTGGTGCTGCCAATGTATCTCAGCCCACAAGGACACTCCAGCACGTATACTGCAAAATCAGTTTTACAAGTCAGTCTTTTGTTGATGAATATAGGCTCAGACTTAAAAGGGCTGTTGTAATGAGTTTTATTGCATGCAAATTTGCATGCTTTGCAGCTAGGACACTTTTTAAAGCCTTTGCATGCTGCAAGCCAGTTGGTAGGCGTTTGTATTTCCGCACTGTTCCTCACCAGACTGTTACACATCGACCTTGATTTTCTAAAAGTCAATACTGGCTTTGAGGGTAAGAAACTGCCCAGAACAGGATCACCCTGTATTAAACTCCAATTCCGATAAAATATCTTTCTGAGAGCCTTATGCTGTCTATTGTAGGTCAATATGATCCTGGGTTGCAACTCAGTGTTCCCTGAGCACTCTTCTACCTGCTTAGGTTTGCTTTTCAGCGCCTCTTTTCTAGACAGATTTTTGGTTCTGTTAATCGCACTGTCTATGATGTTGGAGGCATAGCCTCTTGCTACAAACCTCTGTCTGCTCAAGTTCTGGGCAGCCTCACAATTTTCCTCAGTGCTGCATATCCGCCTGATACGCAGCATCTCCCCATAGGGGATGCTGCGTATCAGGTGGTGTGGATGGTGACTGCTAGCATGCAGCACTGTGTTACCTGAGGTAGGTTTCCTGAATAACTTAGTGGCAATGGCGCCCTGATCCACATACACCTCTACGTCTAAAAAATAGACTGAAACTTTACTAATGGTTGATGTAAAGTGGAGATTGAGGCAATTGTTGTTAATCAGGTCCACAAATTCCAATGCACTGGTTTCAGATCCTCTCCAAACCAAAAATAAATCATCTATATTACGCAGCCATGATACAACATGCCGGTCCATTATCTCTCTGTGCTGACCCATGAGGACCTGCTCCTCCCACAGCCCCATATGCAAACAAGCATAGCTGGGGGAAAAGCAGGCCCCCATGGCAACACCCCTAATCTGCTGATAAATTTGATTATCAAACATGAAAATGTTTTGCTCCAGACACGTAGATACCATAGTGATTAACATTTTGTTGTGCATAGAGAGGTACATTGGTCTTGAATTCAAATAATGCTCGATGGCTTTAAGTCCATCACAATGTCGGATGGACGTATAAAGTGACGTTACATCTAATGTAATTAGAAGCAAATCTGAACTCCATACAATATTGTCAATTTTTCTCAGGAAGTCTGATGTGTCCTGTATGTAAGATGCCAACCCTTTAACCCAATCTTGCAGGAAATAGTCCACATAGTTAGATGTGTTCTCCATAATGCCGTTGATGGCGGAAATTATTGGTCTTCCCGGGGGCTTTTCAGTGCATTTGTGAATCTTTGGAATCAGATATAAAGTGGGAATGACCGGATGTTCCTTTTTCAAAAAACAATATTCGTCATTAGTAATCAACCCCCCACTCTTCCAAGCCAATAATTTCAAGTAGTACTCATTCCATGCTGCTTTGACAGTATGTATGTTGCTTTTCTTATAACACCCTGTATCAGTCAGCTGATGTTGCGCTTCCTCCATGTAAAGTTTGCGCGGCCACAGGACGATATTGCCACCCTTGTCAGATTGACGCACAATTATGTTCTTGTCGTTCTGTATTTTCTTCATCAATTGTGTGTAGCACATGTTCTGTTTATCTATCCCATGGCGTGCTTTGTTAGTTACAGTATATAATTGCTTCAGATCCATTGTTACTAACTCGTGGTAAACGTCCAAGTTGTCATGCAGCATGATGGGTTGAAAGGTTGATTTAGGTTTAAATGGAGTCTTGATCATACCATAAGTGTCGACAGGTTCCAAGCTGGGAAGAGAGGTTTCCATTGACTGTTCATTTTGCAAGGACCAGACATCCTGAAAGAAGTTCCAATCTCCTGCTGTAAGGAGTGGGGGGCTGCATATCGGAGTTTCTGTTACAGTTGTTTTTTTCTTCTTCTTCGATTGTAACATATGGAATTTGCTGAGTTTTAATTTTCTCATGAATCTAAACATATCCATTCAGGTGTCTGCGTAATTGAAATTGCACACAGGGCTGTAAGACAGTCCTAAACTCAGTATTCGTCTCTCTGCCATAGATAGATGAAGGTCGGTCAAATTCACAATTGAGTTGGCATCTGGACTTATTTCTGATTCTGGTATCGGTTCCATCTTCCCCTTGTTTGTTTTTTGGTGGATGGCTTTTCTTTTGCTACATTTTCGTCTTTGGCTGCGTTTGAAGTTGTTTCTTGTGTTTTTAGGCCAGTTTGTCCTCGGGGTCTCAGTGTGTCCCTTCGATCTTGGCACAGACAATCTACTTCTTGTGCAAGGGACATTTTGGTAAACCCCAAGACGGGTGTCCTGGATGTATCACCTTCAGGGTCACTCTCCGCCGCCGAGCTCAAATCCGATACTGAGGTAGATGCTATAGCTACTTCCCTAGCATCTTTACGGAGAACTCGATTCGGGTTTCCTCTGGCCTTTACCGCATCATATTTTCAGGCAAATGTAAATACTTGCCCATTCTGATAATCAGCCTTATCTCTTTCAAACTTAAACGCATTTCGTCTTTTAATGATGTCTTCATCTTTCTGCAAACGTACAGTCATATCCTCGCTGAGCTTTTTTATTTGCTCAGTCATTTCCAATTTGCATATTTCCGCCTCCAATAGCTCAACCTGGGCTTGTAGTTTAGCACGATCGCTTTCGGCGTATTTTACAAGAATCCCGACCAACTTGCTAGAAGACTCGAGATTACAGTCAGCCCACTCCGCAAGCATATCCGGGTCCGGACTCTCGTAACTTGGTGCCAGAGTAATCCGCAAGCCCCTAGGTATCCTACCAACCTCCAAGTAGCGGGACAAAGATTTATACTCCCACCACTTGGACTGTTCGGAGCGCATGAGTTTTTCAAGTTTTCTGAAGGTGTCTCTGATGTCAGAATTTGCAGTAGGTGTAATGCTCATATGTATATTAGTCGTTGACCCCCCAGCCGGAGAGTCATTGAACATAGCGTTGGCTGCCTCCTCACGGTTACGCAACGCGTCGGCGGACATAGTTACTGAAAGTTATGGCAAATATGAAACAGCTTCGAAATGGCCGCTAGTTATCTGAATCAATGTCCGAACTAGCGCCGTGCACACTCCCCAACTGGCTTGTCTGTTGAATCCTACCTTCGTAGATTGCCTGGCGC
The DNA here is from genome assembly GCA_963921515.1 of Calotriton arnoldi. NCBI lineage: Eukaryota > Metazoa > Chordata > Amphibia > Caudata > Salamandridae > Calotriton > Calotriton arnoldi. The sequence goes on from CAWUFW010010574.1 coordinate 253,963, forward strand.
TCGATCTGGTCATCCGACACAGGTCATGCCGGCTTCCACCAGCAGGCAGGACAATTCACAGTATCCAGGGGCTAACGCAGCTTACTCCTCGCCAGAGTTTCAAATGCAGTTCGGGTGACGGACCTGACTGCTTCCTGCCGCCGTGCCCGAACAGGGGAGGGGTTACCGCTTGTACCGCTGAAGCAACTCGGTACCAATATGAAACAGGATTCGCCACAAGCAGCTCCTCAGCTGCTCGCTTCCATATAGAAAAGACGAAAAGCGGACCCAAAGTTCTTAGTGCAATTTCGTAGTGCTTTATTGAGTGCCCAGCATGTCCGCCATTACGCGTTTCGACCCCAACACGGGCCTTGATCACATGACGCGTTGCTTTGGTAATGATCGACATTTAAAGTGACAGATGCAGGAAGTAATTTGCTCACGTGCAAAAATGCAAAATGCATAGAAACTGAAAAGTTACTGAGTTCATAGCAGCAAGAGGTTCACTAAAGTGCAAAATTACGCATTATAATAAATATAAATATATATCCAATAAATACATAAATGCATACAAAAACATGATTGATATACAATATATAAAAATATGGGCTAAAATATTAAAACAAATTTATGTTGGTTTAAAATGTTGTACACCAGCGGCATTTAAAATCTATTAAAACATACCATACTTGGTATTGTAAAAAAGCTAAAAATGCCTGCTATATCTCATTAAAGAGCATAAATCACCAACATGAATGTAGCCCCATTGTATTTGTTAATGTTAATGTAGATATTAAACGTGTCTTGATGTCTCACTCATTGCTGTAATAGATAGTCACAATCAAGCCCAAAATGGGCTGAGGTAAACCTTTGGCACATGGAAATGTCATTAATCTCGGTTAGGAGCGGACCGGAGCGGGCCACAAAGTTTGAAAATTTCGCGAAGATTCGTCAACCGGCGCCAAAGTTATTACAAATAGAATGTTGCGGATTTCCTATGGAAAATAGGTCTTACCTATAACTATCTACTGGCGACCGCCAGTAGATAATATATATATATATATATATATATATATATATATATTACATAAAAGCTCGTCCAACGCTTCGTGCATACGAAAAGACGAGAGTAGACCCAATTCTTGTGCCGATTTTCTTTATTCAATAATCACCATGTCGCCATGACGCGTTTCGGCCGATCGACGGCCTTGATCACATGTCAGTGCCTTGGGGCGGAGATTCCCCTTTTAAAGTGACTGTGCAAATTTTTAGCAGTAATAGACATGGAAAACATACATCAGTGTTTTCAACAATACCTGCTTAAATGCATTTGTGCCAGATATAATATCGGCATTCATTAAGTACTAGGATAAAACAATATAAGATTCGTAATGGCTAAAATACAGAGTAAAATACATGTTTAAATACATAAAATTTACTGTTTACCACTGTTTACCACTATTTGTTTGTATCCTAGCAAATATACCGTCCATTATATTGCTATTTCTAAAATAAAGTGGTCAGTGCAAAAACATACCTCCATTCCCTATGTGCAAGTCTAAGATAATATAATTATGTGCAAAATGTGCATTTACAGTGCCTGAATTCAGTGCAAAAAACAGCTAGCAGCAAACGAATAAATATATATATGTTGGCTAATGCCGTTATCTCTTTTGAGGTGCAATACCTTATCGCAACCATTGTAATTAATAGATTTTATATATTCTGCATTTGTCAAGAAAGCCTGAATTGGAAGATAAATATCTGTTAATACCTGGTTGATTCCCACAAATGAGGATATATACTACATATGATATAAATATTATATAAAACATGGAAATGTCATTAATCTCGGTTAGGAGTGGACCGGAGCGGGCCACAAAGTTTGAAAATTTCGCGAAGATTCGTCAACCGGCGCCAAAGTTATTACAAATAGAATGTTGCGGATTTCCTATGGAAAATAGGTCCTACCTATAACTATCTACTGGCAACCGCCAGTAGATAATATATATATATATATATATATATATATATATATATATATATATATTCACTGAAAAAACCATAGGTTTTAGGGACAGTTATAGTTACTTGGACATTGCACTCGTACAAAACCCGTGAAATTCCCCCGTTATAGTTAGTTCAGCTAACTATAACTCGCGCCCACAATGCACTGCTGATGACGTCACATATTACATCACTCATGACATGGTCAGTGACATCACTGATGACATCACTGATGACATCTCAAATGACATCACTGTTGACATCATCCAGTGACTGTGTGTTTCTGTAAAGTTTAAATATTTTTAATATATATAGGGAAAGGCGTTTTGAAGAATGAGTGGGTGTATAAGTGTCTGTATGGATGATTTAGTAGGTGCGTGACTAATTCTATAAGTGAGTGATTAAACGTATCTTACTGAATGCATGGGTTAGTGACTAAACTGGGTGAATGTCTGTATCTGTCTGTTGCTGTGTAAGTGGCTGCATGGGTTTGTGAACAGCTACATGAGTGTCTATAAGAGTTATTGATTTGTTGTCTGAGTATCTGTATGGGTGCCTGAGTGTTTGTGTGGATGGGGTGTGTGCGACTGTGCATAGATGTGTGAGTGGGTGATTCACTGGGTGGATGGTTTCAAGAGTGCATCTGTGATAGACTGTATGGGTGGGTAAGTGTGTGTAACAGTGTGTTAGTGAGTGAATGTATGTCCCAGTGGTACATGTGTGAGTAACTACATATGTGAAAGGCAGTATATATGTGTGTTAGAGTATTTAAATGGCTATAAATGAGAGTGTGTTATTGTGAGAGTGGCTGTATGGATGAGTGTGTGCTTGTATCAGTGATTGTATAAGAGCGTAACAATGTGCTAGTATTTGTATGATTAAGTGAGCTGGTGTGTGTATAACTGTATAGGTGAGTAAATGGCAGTGTGTTTAATTATTTGCATGACTGACTAGGTGTGTGAGTACCTCTATGGATGAGTGGCGGTGTTTGAGTGTCTATATAGGAGTAAGAGTGCATATGATAGTCCTGTACTGAGTGACCATAAGTATGAGTGACAGTACGGGTGAGTGAGTGGATGTGTGTGTGTAGACCTAAGAATCAGTGAGTGGGTATGTAGTTATTGGTGTTGGAGTGTCTATGGTTTTGCGAATGGCAGTCTGTAATTTAGAGTGGGTGTATCAAAGGTTATATTAGGGTGTGAGGAGGTGCATCAGATTATCACGTGGATGATGTCATCAGTGATGTCATTTGAGATGTCATCAGTGATGTCATCAGTGATGTCACTGACCATGTCATGAGTGATGTAATATGTGACGTCATCAGCAGTGCATTGCGGGTGCGCGAGTTATAGTTAGCTGAACTAACTATAACGGGGGAATTTCACGAGGTTTTGTACGAGTGCAATGTCCAAGTAACTATAACTGTCCCTAAAACCTATGGTTTTTCAGTGAATTTCAAAGGTTTTTTAAATGCTAATTTGTAACTATAACGTGTCTGAAACCTATGGTTTTTCAGTGAATTTCAAAGGTTTTTTAAATGCTAATTTCTAACTATAACGTGCCTGAAACCTATGGTTTTTTCAGTGAATTTCAAAGGTTTTGTAAATGACAATTTTTTAATTGTATTAATTGTTATATTTATTTTTTTCATACTGATTTACTACATTTTTAGAAACCATTTTTTTTTACATATTTTATTTTTTAAATTACATTGTAATTACATTATACATTACATTACAAAAAATACTTTCTCAGAATGAATTACTTTAGTTTAAATACTTTGCACATAGGCAATAGACTTTTAAGTACAGTAGTTACAGTTGTTGCAATGGGCAACACATTTTCAAACACAATGCAACATTCAGCTCAATGTGAATTTCTAGTTAAATGCAATTAGTTACTTTATGGATTACTTTTCTAACCACAGGACTGGATCCTAGATTCAGTCCTGGGACATCTCCTGTAAACAGTTGAGTAAAAGCGTTTTGGTTACAGTACTGATTTTTAAGGAATATTATTGTATTTTAAAAGTTGACACTTAGAAACTTTTTCTCATATGGTCACCAATGTTATCCTATGGAAGGAAATTCACTTAGCAGGTAAAAACTGTTATTGTTACTTTTTCTTACTCAGTGTTGGATCCTGGATCCAGCACTGGTGCATCTCCTGTAAACAGTTGAAAGAATGCGTTTAAGTCATACAGGTGATTTTTAAGGAATATTTGTAGTTTGTAAAAATCAACACTTTGAAACTTTTTGCTGAAAACCAGACAATGGATTCCTATGGAAGAAAATATAAGTTACTGGTAAGTACGGTTAAAATTACTTTTCAGGGTCAGTGCTGGGCTAAAGATGCAGCACTGGGTTCTCTCCTGATAACAGGTGAGTAAATCGGAATTCGTATTTCGGCTGATTTTAGAGGAATATTTTAAAGTTCCAAAACTCCACACTTAGAAGAATTTCCAAGTGAAACCAGTCAATGTTAGCCTATGGAAGGAAATTCAAGTTACTGGTAAGTACGATTAGAATTACTTTTCAGGGTCAGTGCTGGGCTAAAAGGTGCAGCACTGGGTTTTCTCCTGATAACAGGTGAGTAAGTCGGAATTCGGATTTCGGCTGATTTTAGAGAGAATATTTGTATGTTTCAAAAATCAACACTTAGAAACTTTTTCAGCAAAAAGCAGGCAATGATATCCTATGGAAGGAAATTCAAGTTACTGGTAAGTACGGTTAAAATTACTTTTCAGGATTAGTACTGGGCTGAAAGATGCAGCACTGAGGTCTCTCCTGATAACAGGTGAGTAAATCGGAATTCGTATTTCGGCTGATTTTAGATGAATATTTTAAAGTTCCAAAACTCCACACTTAGAAGAATTTCCAAGTGAAACCAGTCAATGATATCCTATGGAAGGAAATTCAAGTTACTGGTAAGTACGGTTAAAATTACTTTTCAGGACCAGTACTGGGCTGAAAGATACAGCACTGAGGTCTCTCCTTATAACAGGTGAGTAAATCGGAATTCGTATTTCGGCTGATTTTAGAGGAATATTTGTATGTTTCAAAAATCAACACTTAGAAACTTTTTCAGCAAAAAGCAGGCAATGATATCCTATGGAAGGAAATTCAAGTTACTGGTAAGTACGCTTAAAATTACTTTTCAGGACCAGTACTGGGCTGAAAGATGCAGCACTGAGGTCTCTCCTTATAACAGGTGAGTAAATCGGAATTCGTATTTCGGCTGATTTTAGATGAATATTTTAAAGTTCCAAAACTCCACACTTAGAAGAATTTCCAAGTGAAACCAGTCAATGTTAGCCTATGGAAGGAAATTCAAGTTACTGGTAAGTACGGTTAAAATTACTTTTTAGGACCAGTACTGGGCTGAAAGATACAGCACTGAGGTCTCTCCTGATAACAGGTGAGTAAATCGGAATTCGTATTTCGGCTGATTTTAGAGGAATATTTGTATGTTTCAAAAATCAACACTTAGAAACTTTTTCAGCAAAAAGCAGGCAATGATATCCTATGGAAGGAAATTCAAGTTACTGGTAAGTATGGTTAAAATTACTTTTCAGGACCAGTACTGGGCTGAAAGATACAGCACTGAGGTCTCTCCTTATAACAGGTGAGTAAATCGGAATTCGTATTTCGGCTGATTTTAGAGGAATATTTGTATGTTTCAAAAATCAACACTTAGAAACTTTTTCAGCAAAAAGCAGGCAATGATATCCTATGGAAGGAAATTCAAGTTACTGGTAAGTACGGTTAAAATTACTTTTCAGGACCAGTACTGGGCTGAAAGATGCAGCACTGAGGTCTCTCCTTATAACAGGTGAGTAAATCGGAATTCGTATTTCGGATGATTTTAGAAGAATATTTGCACAATGGTGAAGGGAGGGGGCGGGCCCTGAGGTGACATCTGTGCAAACGCGCCCCGTGGCGCGTTTTAAGTTGGGGGATTAAGTCCCCTTGAATCCTGAGGGTCCCTAGGGGCCAACTAGCCCACCAGGAACCTCCAATATGCGCCAGGGGCTGCGTTGCAGAGACGTGTAGAGAGGCCACACCCCTTTTACACCTCTCTGCAACGCAGCTCTGTGGCGCTTTCTGGATGTACCTGTTGGGCTAGTTGGCCCCCAGAGACCCTCAGGATTGAAGGGATTTAATTCCCATCTTAAAACGCGCCACGGGGCCTGTTTGCACACATGTCACCTGAAGCCCCGCCCCTCCCTTCACCACTGTGCAAACGCGCCCGTAGGCGCGTTTTAAGTTGAGGATTAAGTCCCCTTGAATCCTGAGGGTCCCCGGAGTCCAACTAGCCCACCATATACCTCCAAAGCGCCACAGAGCTGCGTTGCAGAGAGGTGTAAAAGGGGCGTGGCCTCTGTACACCTCTCTGCAAGGCAGCCCCTGGCGCATACTGGAGGTTCCTGGTGGGCTAGTTGGCCCCCAGAGACCCCCAGTATTCAAGGGGTCGTTCCCCCTCTGCAAGCGCGCCAGGGCGCGTTTGCAAGTGGTGAAGGAAGGGGGCGGGGCCTGCGGGCCCGATCGTTTTTTTTTTTGTCCCCTGAAGGGGGGCTGTGTGGCCCCCTTCCTTTTCATGTTTTTGGGCCCTGGGGACCCCATCCCCCAGGGCCTTACCCCTTTTTAAATTAAATATAAAAAAAAACGGGGAAGGGGGCCGCGGTGCCCCCTTCCCTGGGCCTGTATTGGCCCGGGGACCCCATCCCCCGGGGCATGGCCTCGATTTTTTTTCTTTGGAGGGGGCTGCGTGGCCCCCTCCTCAGGCCATTTAAGGCCCCGGGGACCCCATCCCCCGGGGCTGGCCTTTCCGTTTTTTTTTAATTTAATTATTTTTAAACTTTGGGGAGGGGGCCGCGTGGCCCCCCTCCCGAGCCCTACTTGCCCCGGGGACCCCATCCCCCAGGGCTGGCCCTCTCCGTTGGGGACTGTGGGGGGTCCCCAAGCCCCCACAGTCCCGCCGGCTCCCCGCGTCCCTTGGGAGCCGGCATTGCTTTCACACATGGGGAGCTGCTAAGATGCAGCTCCCCATGTGGAAAAGCAATCAGCTTTGGATATTGGAAGAGAGAGCAGGTTTCCCTGCTCTCTCTTCCAATATCCCAAGCAGTTGCTATGGCAGGACGGGAGCCGCGAGGCTCCCGTCCTGCCATAGCAAGCTACAGTGTCCCGGGGGTAGGCACCCGGGACACTGCAGGAGCCGGCCCTGGGGGGTGGTGGTCCCCAGGGCCATCAAGGGCTCCAGGAGGGGGCCGCGTGGCCCCCTCCCATTCAGGTCACAGCCCCGGGGAGGTGGTGGTCCCGGGGCTCTGGGAGTCCGTAACGGACCCCCATATTTAAATGTTTAGTGCCCCGGGAGGTGGCGGTCCCAGGGCGTGTGGGGGGCTGGAGCCCCCACACAGGGCTTTCAATTTAAAAAAAAAGCCCGGGGAGGTGGTGGTCCCGGGGCTGCGGGAGGGCTCAGAGCTCTCCCGCACCATTTATAAAAGCCCGGGGGTGGCGGTCCCCGGGGCTTGGGGGCCCTTGTGGCCCCCACACATAAAATTAACCCTCCCACCATGCCCCCGGGACTTGGGCCACCCGGGGGCCAATTAACATCGAAGCGCGGGAGACCACGCTTCGATTTTTTTTTTTTCGGCAGGATTCGCGCACCCTGAGCGCATCCTGCCGATTTTAAAAAAAATATTTTTTTTTGCCCAGGGGTCCTTGTGGGACCCCCTGAGCAAACCTAGGGGTCAGGGTGTTTCTACCCTGCCCCCTTTGTGCGCTTTGCGCACTTGTTTCTGTCCCTCGGTTCTACCGAGGGACAAAATGGCTGCCAACATTTCCTGAATCGGAATGTTGACAGCCAGCTGACAACCAATTAACATGCAGCTCGTGATCGGGACGGTGCGCGCAGTGTGCGCTGAGAGTACGCGGACCCTACTCGGCCATAGATATCACTAACTTTTTACTTTTCATTTTCTCAGCAACTACTGAACGGATTTACACCATTTAACAAAAGGGTTCTTTCTGAACCAAGAACTACCTCTTTGCCAAATTTGGTGTAATTCCGTTCAACAGTTCGAGGCTGTAGCCGTGTCTAAAGTTTCCTATGGAAAAGTGCATGGGGAAAACGCGTTTTGGGACCCCCCTTTTTTCTTGGCCCCGCTGACGAATCCCCCGAGACTTTCAGGGTAGGAGCGGACCGGAGCGGGCCACAAAGTTTGAAAATTTCGCGAAGATACGTCAACCGGCAAGAGAGTTATTTCAAATAGAATGTCGCGGATTTCCTATGGATAATAGGTTGTAACTATAACTATCTACTGGCGACCGCCAGTAGATAATATGTTACATATATATATGTGTAACAAAAAAAATCTATCAATTTACATGATTACTATTCAATAAATTAATTATTAATTAATAAATATTTGTTATTCAATTGTGAATTAATTACCTTCCCACCCTATACCCATAGCAGCCCACACCTAAAATATAACTTCAAAAATAAGTATTCAATAATTTGCATTTATTTAAAATCAATTAAATAATTAATTAACAAATAATAATTCATTGTTAATGAATTAATACATAATAAAATAACCAGCATAGACCCCTACAAATCTAGAAGCCCACAACTAAAATATAATTAAAATACAAAAGTGTTGGATAATTTAAATATTTAAAGTTCAATTTAATAAATAATTGACAAATATTAATTAATTAATTAACTTCCCACCCTACACCCTTAAAACCAAATGTCCCGAAACTAAAATACCAATAAAATAAATCAGTATTTCATATTTTTCATAATTAAAAATTAATTGAGTAATTAATGAAATAAAAAGTATTATTAAATTATTACTTAACTTCCCACCCTAGACCCCTCCAAACCTAGTAGCCTGCAACACAAATATATGTAAAGTAAAAACGTATTAAAAAATTACATAATTAAAATCAATTAAACAATTAATCTACCGTTAACTGTTAATTATTTGTTACTTAATTAACTCACCACCCTATACCCCCACAAACGTAGCAGCCTGCAAATAACATTTAATGAAAATAATTCAATATTACATAAATTACATAATAAAAAACAATGAGACATAAATAAAATTCATTAATTAATTCATAATTAACATCCCACCCAATACCCCTATAAACCCAACAACCTGCTACAACACCATAACTAACTATAAAAAATGGAATAACATTTTTCAAATCAATTCCAAACTATATTCAAAAGAAATAAACTTTATATAAACAATAGTAACATAAAATAAATACATCAACTAAAACACAAATAATTACAAAACGATATTTTTAACGACTATAGTATTGAACGATATTAAAAACATCAATATTACTTAAAGCAATATTACTTACCTCAAAAATGATATAGCCTTGTATGGCTGGGTGGGGGTAAATTTGTAAAATGTTGCCCAAACTCTATGATTATTTGTTGCGGGTTATAGTAATTTGATTTATGTTTAATGTGGGTTAAGAATTTGTTGTATATGCTGCTTTGTTTATTTGGTAGTAGGTTGTATAGTAAAAGGGATAGTAGTGTTTTTTGAACGTCCCAGCCACCATCCAGGTTTGACAATGGCTTAGTAAGTTATTTTCTGTGGAGAACATTATGATTCATTTCTCATTGTTTAGATTGTCATAGAAAAGAAAAGATTCCTCATTATGTGTTGTTGTTAAATGTCCAGGTATTTGTATGCCTTGGTATCTTCTAGGGGCAGGAGGAGTATTGCTGGTGGCTTTTTCTAGTTTGTGCAATTAAAAGTTTTAAAGTGGGTATAGGTGGTAGTTGCCCTGTGATGTGCTTGTGGACTTTAGGCAGTATATCTTTTTGAATTTTGGTTGTGGGTTCCTGGGAGCTAGTGCTTTCCTCTCTTATTGCTGCAACACCTCTCTTACTGCTAATACTGTCACATTTGGGGGGGTGGTTGTGTTCTCTTCCATGAACTACAACATCATCTTTTGTAGTGGCCCTCCCAATGCATACATAAGAATAATATTTGGTACATTTCCAATTCACATTTTCTGTTGATGGACTTTATTGGTTACAGGTGTAACCCATGTGACTTAGGGCCTGATTATGACTACAGTGGTCTGATGGACCTCCATAGTAGCTATGCCGTGGCGGTGGTGGTGCGGGCACCGGCGCACCAGCGGTCCAACCGTCCTCTTTCAAGTTGGGTGGTCAGACCGCCATGGGACCGCTGCTACTGTCAGGGATGTTATGGCAGTCTTGACCGCAATATTCTTGGTGGTGCCACTACGGCACCGCCAAGCATATTACGAGTTTCCTCCCAGTCACAGTTTTCATGGCAGTGAGGCCACCATGAAATCTGTAGCAGAGAGAAGTCCCCTGTTGCCTCAGGACCGTGGGATGCATGCAAGGGGGTACAAGTTGTGCCCATCTGTGCACATGCACCCCAGTTCATGTATGGCATGGACTGCAGAGTCCATGCTGTGCTGGAACAGTCTTTGGCGCTCCCTTTGCGGTGCCTTTTTTCATAGGCACCACTGTGGGACCACCAAAGAAACACCCCCCAGAGACGAAAAACGTTGTAATCTGGCTGGCTGTGTGAGTACGGCTTTGGTGGTGTCGGAGCAGAGTGGAGGCATGGCGGACCCGCTCCCACACTGCCAAAGTCGTAATGGGGCCCTAAGTAATTGCTTTCCTTTCTTGGATGTTATATATTTGGCTTGTTGTGCCAAATATATAAATACAATTGTTTAAAGGTTATGCGTTTGTTGTTTACGCATACATTTATGCAACTACTTCTATATTCTATACTTATATGGAATGCTCTTTTTAGCTGTTTCACACTGTTTTTCAGCTTTTCCATTGTGGGTGCTATAATGTGGAGCAGGTGTTTCCTTTTCTGTTTGAATCATCAGTTTTATTTTAAATGCTTATTTGTTTGTAGTTTGGAGGTTCTTAGGTTTATTTGTACTTGAGGTGAGTTTATATTTTTTAGCAATTTTTGTATACTTTCTTTGTTATATTTTTTGCTGGTTTGTGTTGGGTGTTTTTTCCTGGCAGCTTATCACTTTTCAAAGTTATAGCATTTTCTCTTCAGTTGTAAATGTAAAGATATAAAAGGAACATTTTTTAATTATGATTTTTATATATATTACATTACTTTAGTAATACTTTTTAATACATACTAAATTGTCAAAATATTGGTATGTTTTTATTAAATATATGTGTGCGTATTATTTATATATTTTGGGGAAAGTATTAAATAAAACTATTTTTATATGTTTACTTTAATATTTTAAAATGTACTACTTATTATTGTTGGTTGTATATATGTTTGCTAATTTTTACTCTGTTTTACTGTTACAATTTTAAAATAAATTTAATTTAAAAAGTTTAGTTATATTTTTGAAATCTATACACACATGCATATATTCATACACCCAAGTTAAATAAATGATTTAAACTATTATTTAACATTATAAATGTGACTAATTAACAATTTTAAATAACTTACTTTAAAATCGATAATTATAAAAAAAAATTATATTCTTACCATTGTGGGCAATATTCTCTTATTTTTGACATGATATTTTTGTCATTTCCATTATAAATATATCAAGCTGAGATGTTGGTAAATAATATTTTTGACACGATATTCATGTAACACAATACTTGTGTTAACGATATTTTGTCATTCAACGGATTTCACATATCCTGCTGCCAGACATTTCTCTGAACTGCATAAGAAGGATGTTGATTGTTTTGTAATTCTTTGGCATTGACAGGATTATATTATACAATCGTGGTGGTGATTGAGAAAGTATTGTCAGGAACTTGAAGATATATTATTGAATTTAACATGAAATTCTAGTGTTGGTTAAATATGGCAAAATAAATGAATGTTCATATTGTGTGAGTCTGTTTCCGATTATCTTTCTAACATGAACCAAGGTTTTTCTTTACACCCCATCAATAAACTCTTGGCCACAATTATTTATGGTTCATTTGATACTCTAAAGGCAACTTGTTTTCTGGTTAAACTGACTGGTTGGTATTCCATTCTTGATTACACTCTGAGGTGATGATTTAGTTACCTGACTGTCTGCACAAAGTTAGTGGTCTTACTTATTCCCAGCGGGGGATACATTTTAATTATTGAGAATTCCTTTAAGTAATTCCATGGCCAGAGTGTATGCAATGGGCTCACTTGGCCGACATCTTTTTGATCATCCCCCCTCACACAAACAGGTTGCCTATATGAACCATAGATTAAAACTCACGGGCGATGAACAAATAATTGTGGCAATTAGTTCCTTACATGTGTCTGAGGTGTTCAGGTTGAAAAAATGACTTATGAAATTTATTGCACTTAAATTTTATTTCCCTACACTTTCATCTCCTTAGAGTCTGGTGAACACACTGAGCTCCGGCAGTCTTTTCTACATATCCAATGTAGCTGCTTTGGACAGAACGAGTCAGTGACGAGTTTATTCTGGATTACGGAATTATGATTTATGTAATAATAATCATTAGATTTGTGCAATGAACAATATAATATTTTGTTCTGATGGGACTCATTGCATTGGCACATAACAATATATCCCAATTTGTGTAGTCTTTTCACTATTTTTGGACTGAAATCGATTTATTAATTCATTGTGTTTTAAATTTCAAGTAAAGGCATCATAATATCAAGGTATACTAGTTGAAGCGTGAAAAGAACATTATGCATTGCTCTAGGACTCATCTAATTCATTCATTGAAATGATTCTTTACACTTTGGAAGTTGTCTACTATTGTCTGCCTTCCCATATTACATCACTCATTACATAGTTACCAAACCCTCCGTGTGTGCTCATGACCCATTGCAATTACTTTTTTCTTTACTTCTTTGAGGGATAACACCAGTACTCATTAGTAATTTGAACAATGTTGTTTTTTTTTTAATTTAATGAAAGATTTCTTCAATTATGTCATTTAACATGTTATGAGTGATGTAATATCTGAGGTCATAAGCAATGCATGATAGACGGACACCAGTTTTAGCCAGTTGACTGAGCTATAACAGGTATATTTCAGTGTTTTTTTTTTAATGATACTTCTTGTCCAATTTCAACACCTAACTATAATGTCACTTTAACCTTTGTTTTTTATAATGAATTTTTTGTTTTTTTAACAAGCTAAAATCTTAGCACCTAACCTAACTATAACATCACTTTAACCGTTGTTATTTGCAGTGAATTACTTGAGTTATTTGGTTACATTCGAAATTGGCTCAGTTCCCAACCCTGTGTGGGTCACCTACCCCTGCTGCACATAAATTACGAAGCTGTTAAGTGAAAGAGAAGATCGGTAGGATGAGTAAACAGCTGTAGAAAGGGGATGCTGTACTTATGCAGATGCCTCTCTCTTTAACTATTTTTAGCCCATTTAAAAATACAATATGTCTCAATATGCTAAAGAGCACAACTCACCTCATATAATTTTTTTAACCCCCTGATTTGATATCCTTTTAACACTTTAATGCTCATTTACTTCTGCCTGCACCTCAAGGAAAGCTTTAAATTCAACAGCTAATAATATTCCAACAAAATTTCATTTAGAAGTGACTCCAATTTGTCTTGAATACACATTTTAGCACTCTAGTTGTTCATTAGAACTCTGAGGTGAAGCTGCAGTTGATTACTACGGAGGTTACTAACAGACTGCTGTTGGTATTGGAAGTACATTTTACTCAGAGTTTAGAGACTTTGTTTTCACATGGCTGAGGAAGATAGTGTGAGCTAATTGAATATGTGTTCTCATTTTAGATTCTGGAGCACCTTCTATAACCACTATGAGAAAATCAAGAGGGTAAACCTTTTAGTCTCAAACAATGTTTATCAAATCGTAGCAGAGGATCATTATTTTTCACAGAGTAAAATCACCTTAGAACGCACCACAATTCCTAAAATTAGTATGGTACCACCAACAAACATTGATTTCAATGGGCACACTATCCTTAATTCCTGTAATGCCTGCCATGTATTGTCCATGTTGTGGTCAGCCAATTAATGGGGAAGGTCCATTTGGAACACCTTCACATGCCATGGGGGTCAGGGTATGTTCACCCTGCCCCTTATACATATTTTTTTTAATTCATTTTCAGGATGCAGGGACCACCCCCTGAGACATATTGTTCATGCTGTAGCCAGTCAATCAGAATTAGCCAAGCACCTCTATACATTGGCTAATCAGAGCATTTCTGGACACCAGCAGTCCAGAAATTACTTAATTTTTCTGGAGGTTAACCCCTTCATGTCAACCTGAAAATCTCTTTAAATGCAAATTTCTCAACAACTACTAACCTGATTTACAGCACATAATGAGAAGTATGCTTTCTGAGTAAAGTTCTAACTTTGTGCCAGAGTTGGTGTTATTCCATTCAGCTGTTTTTCTGTACTGGAGAGCAAACTTCCTGAGGGAATTAAAGTGGGAAATTGATGTTTTGGGACCTCTGTTTTTCTTGGCCCTCTCTTGACAGATCAGCACCAAACTGTACATGATTGCGCCAAAGTGGATGTACTTGTTTGGGACAGTTTCAAGCAGATTCGCTAAAGGGCACCAAGGTTATTAAGAAAACAAAAAATACCTTTCCTATAGAACTCTGATGTAGGAGCTATCTCTGCCAGAGTAATATATGTGCATATTTGCCTGAAGCTCTGGTGCCTATCCTTGAATCTGCACACAATTTGGCAATTGCTTAGTGTATGCAGCCTATGTGCCAATTGTGCTTAGTTCTGTGCAAGGAGAAAAAAGTTAATGGGAGTAAAAAAAAAAGATGTGTTTTCCCAGTTTAGCTCCCATAGGAAACATTGCTCTCAACTACAGAAAACTACACTGAACAGAATTATGTCAAACTTGGCATGAATGTAGAACTTTACTTAGAAAGAGCTTTTGTCTTGGATTGGTATAAATCCATTGAGTAGGTCTTGAGTCATCAGTATTTAAATATTGTGTCATATTGGCTTCCAAAGGTTATTACTTAAATACTCCTTCACAGTTGATTTGCTTAAGGCTTTAGCACTGTTGCATGAACATGCATTAGATTTGGCATGCGCTTAGCCTGTTTAAGCTACTCTTAGAGCTTTCACATGTGTGCAGACATATCAAGGTAAGGAGGCAAAACCATGTTCATTTGTATATAATTTTGGCGCTGAGTAAGAAACCCATATTCAGGGCCCAATTCAGAAAGGGACTTATGACTTGTAAAGTTACGAGTGCCAAGTCTCCACACTTGTGGCAGAATCTCTACACTGCAGTGTGAAGTGCGGAGGTTCCACCTCGAGTGCGGAGATTCCGCACTCGTAACTTTATGAGTCATAAGTCCCTAAGTGAATTGAGCCCTCAGTTTGGTAGAACCTTTGAAGCATGAGGTTTCTATTGGTATGTTAGGTTTTATGCCAATTCATCAATGGGGGAAAGGTAAAGAGGGGTCATAAAATATTGATTTGCTAATAACTTTGGCACCATTTGAGGAATCTGCATGAAACAAGGTCGGTAGTTAGTACATCACTCTGTGAAGGTAATTCCAGTTGTATAGGAGGGGCAAGCTAAATAGGTGGATTAAAAATGTTGCTTTGCTAATTACTTTAGTGCCATTTGCTGAATCTCCACCAATTTTGGCAGAGTAAAAAAAAGCATTAATTCCTAAATAAATTAGGCACATCTTTATAAATCAGCACCGATTTTTGCAAACGTTAGTAGGCTCAACTTTCTGGTGGCCTGTCAAGTTTTGAGCAGATCACCAAAGGAGGAGGGGGACAAAGATACATGAGGATTATAAACTGTGTTTTTGGCTAATAACCTTGACCTAGCATAAAATTTGGCAGCCAGCGAAATAATCCCAATGCAAACATATCAGGTTTCGTGCCAATTAGAAAGGGGTGGAGGGGCAAAGTTAAAGGAGATGTCAAACAAAGTGGCAAAGTCCTCTTTAAATTAGGTTGGCGGCAGGGCCTCGTCAAACGCCAGACCTCTGCAGCCAAATCCCTGTTGTACACAACCAAAGCCCATGCGTAAAGGAGCTGTCTGCTCATGGGCTTTGGGTGCAGGATCTACGGCCAAGCCCAGTTGGAAATGCTGCACTGCGTGGAATGGTGACGTGAGAGCAGAATGCAGCGCATTGTAAAAAAACCTAGAAATCCACTGAAAAAAGCAGTTATTGATCATCTATTGTTCAGCAAGCACAAATTCGAAAATCCTTGAAATTTGCCAGTTATGCTACACAACGAACGCAACAAACACCATAGCCGAATCTGCCCAACACGTTCAGTATATCTCTGCTGATGGCACCTGACAAAAAACTGTCTACAAAGAGCAAAACATGGAAGACAGTGTGAGTTATGGTGTGTGATGTGTTGCGTTAAATACCATATCTGGCGAATTTCAGGACTTCTTAGGTTTTGTGTTTGCTGAACTATAACTAACTTTTAACTGTGTTTTGTTCTGTGATATGTGCGTGTGCCGGTGTGTGTGTGAATTTGTGTGTGTGCTGTCGATTTTCATTTGTTGTAATAAAATGAAGGCCATATGCAGTACATGTATGCATTTGAAAACATATTGTTAATTGCTTTTGACCAGTTGTAAGTATTTTATGGACTTGACAATTTTCTGAATGCAACTAGCGTCACAAACTAGAAATATTGCCTCATCATGTTCGTAAAACACCCTATACTATTTTATACTCAAATGTATTTTAGCAGTAAAGTTACAGGGGATCCAATTATGTTTCAAATCTTTCATGTTCATCTTCCTCTTTGAAGATCAAAGCGGTTAAGTCAAGGAAAAAATAACATTCAGAGTTCCAGCCTTAAGCCAAAGGTCTAACTTAATTCCAGTTGCTTTCACTGTGCAATTTAGCCGAGCTTGTCAAATTTACTTTGATCAGGGTTTAATGGCCCTACTTTCATGCACTGGTAATCGTATCCCGGCAAGTAAGATCGGTTTGCACAGGTTTATAACTCTTTCTTCTTACTGTAATACCAACCAGAAACATGTCATAATAGGATTTTTCTGGCTTCACTAAATCTGTGCTATATCTGCTTGCAAAACTGCTTTTTTCAATGGCTGATTTTCTACTGCAAAACTACTGGGGCCCACTTGAGGTTAGAGTGCTGAATTGCACTAGTAGCTTGTGGTGTCCTCTGCAAGTATTTTTCACCTGGACAGTATTTTAGTTAGGAGCAAAACAGCTGCGGAGAACTGCTTGTGCTACTTTTCTCACTCTGTTTGCACCATACTCTTACTTAGCACCACTTCGTCCCTGCCAACCACTGTGTTTGTTGGTGTTCTACACCAAATAGATGAGTGGGCTTTATATAAGGGCTGAGATAATTGTTAAAGTCAATGCTACGTTGGGGCATGTGACTGGGGCCTTAGTAGGTCTTAAACTTTAAGTAGCACAAGCTTGCTATTAACTGCATCCTTAAAACTGCCTTCTTCCAATGAAAGGCGCAAGATCTGTGATAGACTGCCCATACATGCTTGTATAACATCGAACATGGGTGTTTAGGTTGCAGTGGACCCACAATGAATTACAGTCACAGATACACAGTCTATTATGGTACACATGCTAATTGTGATGAAACAATTGTTTTATAGCAGCCAGAAATGGAAAATACAAGGCTGTGTCACAACCACTTCTTGGAAAAATCAGATGCTTTGACCTAAAAACAAAGAAATAACGATGTTCCCATAGGGGTGTTACTTATAACATTAAAAGCAAGCATTTGCATGGAGTTTTCTGGATTTAAGCTAAGTTACTATAGGACCATGTACGCCTGGATTTTTGTAGTTCATACACAAACAATACTTATTACTTTCAATCATTATGCACTCAGAAGACCAAATGCTGCAACTGATGCAATGATAAGGAGTCAATATTTGGTGACCAAATAAACATATGTGCTAAATAAAAGTGCGACTCACCATAACTCCTTGGGTGACTTCACATAGTGCACAAAAATATAATGTAGCATATTGTAGCCTTATCTCTGTCAAAACAAAGACAAGCAAATTCAATGCGGCCTACAATCGTTTTGAACCCTCCTATATTTGCAGGACTTCATCAGGGCAAGCAGCAACACTACAAAAATGCTTCACATCAATGTCACAATAAGTAAAATTCAGAAAGAAACATAAAATACAACTTTTGGCCTCATGGTTCAAGTGGTTTCTCGTACTATTAGAATAACTGGTTGTAATGCAGCTTGGTAGTACGATTCAACCAGAAACTGGTGTCAAGTACTCCAGCTTCAATCAACAAGCTATATTCAATGCAACCTGACTGAGAACTCTGCATTGATTATATTACAATAACATCAAAAATACAATGGCTTAAATGAGCCTTTTCATTCTCATGTGCTATATAGTTGCACATACCTCAAAGGGGTGATGTATGTTCATAGAACGGCAACAAATATAGAAGTTTAAGAACACTAAAGGAGATAATCTATAGCAAGTTTGTGAACAGAACAAAACAAGTCAACAAATTCTGAAAATAGGTTCCATATATCTATGTGTACATGGATCTATGTTATCTTACCTTAGATCACATGCTTTAGGCTGCACAAAAATAGTCACTGATGGCTGTTAGAATTATGACTCTTTTGGTGGCCCCAGTAGTACGCTAAGTACCTATCCTTGTTGTCAAAAAGTTGTAGTGTGACCCTATTTATACACACACATAGTCTGAAAAGATGTGCAGTGTCATGTTATTCCTTATTACCCCGACAAACGGTGGCTGCACTGCTGGGATGTGGATGCCAGCATCCAAACATGCAGTTCCAAATACTGCAAAGAGCAGATGCAGTAATGTGGCTCTCTATCGCTCAGCTTTGTTCAACATAAACTGCAACTTAGAATTCGGTCCACAGAATCTTTGTCGTGAGAAACAGATTAACAGCAAATGAAGACACGTCAGAAAATGTTAACTGTTTAGCAAAATTTACATTAAATTGAGCAAGGCAAAATCAGGAATTACTGTAGATTTTCTTAGCAAATTTAAAGCAGCTTTCCACTCAGCATTGATTACCTGATCTCCACATCCCTGCTCCAATGCAGGGTTAACTTCTAGTGTTGCAATAGAGTGTTCATCAAAGTGCACAAGATACAGGAAGGGCAATGGCTGATCTCCCTCCGCCTATGAGACAAGCTTAGAGAATATACTGATTATTAGTGTTCTGCCATGGGACCAGCCTCAGGTTTTATGAGCCCCCCTACTCATTCTAACGTAAAAAGTAACTGTCTGGTGTTCACACATTATTTCACTCTACCACTGCCAATGCTCTAAATTCATCATACTCTTATGGATCACCAATCAATAAGCAACCACCATCTGTCCACCCAGACTTCTCAGCTGATATGTAGAGAGCACAATGCTGTTTTTGCCCCCACAGAGGGGCCTCAGTAGCAAATGTTATCCTTCCTAGACTAGCCTAATTGGACAGTCCCACACCATAGACATTAATACAATAGGCAGGTAACTACACAAGTAGCCTGGACTGCACTCCAGAATAGGTACTTCAGGTACACAGACCCATAGCAACATCCCAGTAAGGAGAATTCAGTATTTCGGGCATCATTAAGCCATCCCACCAAATGCTGAGGTAGTTACACTAAATAATAGTATTCAATATCAGAGACATTTAGCACCCCCATCATTACTAATAGGGCAGTGTTAAAGTCTGCATTTTGATCCTAAAGCATTCTCCCGCCCAATTGAAAGTGGTTAATAGGCCATGGAGTTTCTTGAAGATATGTTTCAGTGGGATGCAGGTAGACTAACATAAAGACACACTGGAAGGTTCATCATTTTAACAAATGCAGTTCCGCAAATCACTGAGAAGGGAAGCCTATACCAGAAGTAGAGTGACTCTTTAGTCCCCATCAGGGATCTACCCATATTCGATTCCACAAAACCTCTCCTGACTGTAAGTCAACCGCACACCCAGAATTTCAGCTCACCCATCTCCCATGTTTGGTGGAGGGTGCTCGTCTATAATGTGGGCTTGAAATAAGACAACCTTGTAAATGGATTAGACCTGCACACCTTGTGATGAAAGTTATAACTGGAAATTTGTCATAAAGAATCAAAATAACTTTACTTTGCGTGCCACTGCATAATGGGGTATAGCCCACCCCCAGTGTAAGAATTACCTATGTGACAACACAAAAAAATCCGTGCCTGCACAGTGCACAGATAATGTCCATGAGGTTTCAACATGTACATTTCATTTTTTCAATTTTCATAATGTCAAATAAAACTGTTACTCCAAAATGATATTCTCAGTGTATTTTTCTTAATACATTCTTATATGCAACAATTGTCTTTATGTAGAAAACATTGTTGGTAACGAAATTTAAATACAGTTCAAGAAAATATAAACAAATAACAATTAACAAGCAACCCAATGCATTTTGGGTTAAGAAACCCTTCTTCAGGGGTACATGTGATCAAATATCAATAATGTTGTACATTAGACGAATGACTGATAGCTGCCGCCGTTCGGAACTACAAAAGTAAGATTGAAAACATAGTCAAATCCATGTGTTCCTTAGGAACAATTTCAGATGAGCAGATGAGCAAATAGGATTTCCACGCTACATGAATAAACCAAATCCGTAACATGCAAGAAATGAGTAAGAGTTAAAGGAAAGGAGGATAGTTAAAAGGACCGCCATGGTTTAGCGGGTGATTTATGCTGTGTAACAACCTAAACCAGTGAAGATATAATCTGTGAAGCAACCTTAACCAGTGAACATATCTAAAAGACATCTTAACTCTGAAGAGATTGGAGTATTAAACAAAGGCATGTCATATGTTCCCACATATTCATCGAATGCATTAGAAACAGAAGTGTCTTTATTTAAATTCATGCGTAAACTTAGATTGAGATGGTTCTTTTCGTCAACCACGCAAGAACAAGACAGCACTAAACCATTAGAGAAATTTCGTCCTAAAAGCAAGTTCATGGCTCCATTTTCACACAAGAGCTTGGATAGTTTCGAATTGTTGGTGAAAAAAGATTTGGAGTCCATAAAATACAACATACCCAAACATACCAATCTGACTAAGAAAGAATTAAGAGTTCTCAACTCTTTAAGACAGGACAAGGAGATAACATTCCAACCAGCAGATAAAGGGGGAGCGCTTGTCGTCTTGGATACCGACTTTTATGAACAAAGTGTGAACTTTCATGTTCATGATACAGAGACTTACATCCAGCTAGACACAGATCCCACCAAGGAATTGATGAAGCTACTTGGCTCCATTTTGACTAAAGCTGAAGACTTGGGTTGGATTAACGCCACCACAAGGAAGTTTTTACAGAATAACACACCTAAAACACCGCATATATACATGCTCCCCAAGATTCATAAACATGCGGTGAACCCTCCGTTTCGACCAATAGTGGCTGGTTGTGGATCTATTCACGAACCGATCAGACAATACTTGGACTACCATTTACAACCGTTGGTACAATCTTGGGGCACATATGTAAAGGATACCACTGATTGTTTAAATAAACTAGAAGCTATAAGTCAGCATTTCAAGGAAGAGATTTTGCTCTGTACGATAGATGTAGTGTCTTTATACACTTCCATCCCCCACAATGAAGGCTTAGAAGCAGTGGAATGGAGACTTCTCCAGGACTCTACACATGATCACAATGGTGTTTTTTTATTGGAACTGCTTCATTTTTCGCTTTATCACAGTTATTTTTCTTGGAAAGAATTTTTTTTTTTTCTACAACGTACAGGAACTTCCATGGGTTTTCCAGGAGCCCCTTCGTATGCCAATACGTACATGGCACATTTTGAAGAGAAGCACATATTACACAATTCAAGGTGGCAAGAAAATCTCATTACATACATGCGCTATATCGATGACATCTTAGTAATTTGGAAAGGAACTCGTGACGAGCTGGAAGGATGTATCAATGAACTCAATCAATGTAATCCACGCATTCAGTTCACGTTTACTATTCATTCCCAGACAATTCATTTCTTGGACATTGAAATACGGAAGACACTCACAGGTTTACAGACATCTGTATACAGCAAACCCACAGATGTAAATAACGCTTTACATTATACCAGTGCCCATCCTATCTCCTTAAAAAAGCACCTGCCTGTGTCACAATTTATCAGGATCAAAAGAATCACATCTCAAGAGGAGCAAAGTGAGTTGCTCATTGATGAACAATTGAACAAATATAATGAAAGGGGATATCCTCTGCAGGTCTTAAGTTCAGCAAAAGAAGTAGTGGCACAGAAAAAACGTGAAGATTTGCTACAAAAATCAGTTAAATCAACCAACAGACGGGAGGTATTCGTTATAAAACATTCGGAGCAATCTACGAAAATCAAGATAATCATCACCAAGCGTTGGGAAATAATTGAACAAGAGGCAGATTTCAAATCGGTGTTTATGGATAAACCTATGTTTGCACACACTCGCTCCAAGAACTTGAGGGAACTGTTAAAACCTAAACGCACTCCTTCAATTCAGACTTATAAAGGCATGAGAAGATGTTGGAATTGTGGTCAGTGTGGAAATATAATGCTAGGTAATACTTTTTCTCACCCGCACACAGGCCAAAAGATTCACTTAAAACACACATCAGACTGTAACACAGAGGGTGTTATTTACGCAATTCAGTGTCCTTGTGGACTCACATATGTAGGCAGAACATCACGTAAAATTAAAACACGTATAATCGAACACAAAAGCATGATTCGTAATAAAAATTGCAATTCTTGTTTATCAGCTCACTGGGTTAATTCAACACACACCATCCCTCAGATTAGGTTTACCATACTAGAAAAAATTGACTCAGTTCCAGGAATAGATTTTAATGTGTCGTTAGCACGCAGAGAAACGTTTTGGATTAAATATTTAGGTACTATTATTCCTGGAGGGCTTAATGACCAGTATGAATTATTGTGTTTTCTGTAAATACATGTGGTGACTTGGAATTTTGTACAGGATTAGCACGTATACATGAATTTATTCATATCTGTATTCTTTGTTTTCAGTAACTAATAGTCTTAATCTCTGAATTTTCTCTAATACTTTTTATTTTCATTTTCATTTTTATTTACATTTTTATTCATTTGAACTTCACTCGTCAATTCACGCACATGGGTGTGTACTTTTTTCTTTATATACAACCATGAGTTCTCAGACCATCTATGGTCCACTTTATAATCTTTATAATCTTCATATATAGTTACAAGGTTTTAAAGGACTGATGGTGTAAGATGTTCTATTAAGTAGAATTGTTTCGCATACGAGCAGGTAACCATACACGCAGCTCGTCACACGTTTACTTTTGTTTCGGGATTACTCGTGTTCATAAACATAGTTGTTCATAAAGTTATTTTTGAATAGCTTCTCCTTTAAAAATGACATACGTCACGACGCACGTACTCCCGATAGCGGTCACGAGGTTTTCTGTTACTTTTCGTTACACGGAGCAATTTACCGGTGAGTCTTGAACGTTTACAACACTCCTGATTTTTAACCACATCACATAATTTCGCTATAGTTAGTGATGACTTGGCTCTTCGTTATTATTTGTTTCAGGTATGGAACGCGCATACTTTGAGCTTGGTAAGAAGTTATTTTGCACTTGGATCACTGGATGTGTGTAATTGGTCAGTTTGCTTGGCGGTAGTGTAACTTTGTGTCTGTTTTTGTCTGAATAGAGTTTTGAGCTTACATTTCCAAACATTTGTGGTAAGCGCGGCATGGTTTTATATCGGTTACTTTGGTTTTTAGTTTAACACACTAAATGGAGTTAGACCGTTTAACTATAGTGAGCACGATCACAAGTGGGAATAGTACACAACAAGAGTTAATAGTGGACATATAGGTTATATTTTCACTGTTTAGGTTGCTTCACAGATTATATCTTCACTGGTTTAGGTTGTTACACAGCATAAATCACCCGCTAAACCATGGCGGTCCTTTTAACTATCCTCCTTTCCTTTAACTCTTACTCGTTTCTTGCATGTTACGGATTGGGTTTATTCATGTAGCGTGGAAATCCTATTTGCTCATCTGAAATTGTTCCTAAGGAACACATGGATTTGACTATGTTTTCAATCTTACTTTTGTAGTTCCGAACGGCGGCAGCTATCAGTCATTCGTCTAATGTACAACATTATTGATATTTGATCACATGCACCCCTGAAGAAGGGTTTCTTAACCCGAAATGCATTGGGTTGCTTGTTAATTGTTATTTGTTTATATTTTCATGTACTGTATTTAAATTTCGTTACCAACAATGTTTTCTGCATAAAGAGAATTGTTGCATATAAGAATTTATTAAGAAAAATACACTGAGAATATCATTTTGGAGTAACAGTTTTATTTGACATTATGAAAATTGAAAAAATGAAATGTACATGTTGAAACCTCATGGATATTAGCTGTGCACTGTGCAGGCACAGATTTTTTTGTGTTCTCACATAGGTAATTCTTACACTGGGGGTGGGCTATACCCCATTACGCAGTGGCACGCAAAGTAAAGTTATTTTGATTCTTTATGACAAATTTCCAGTTATAACTTTCATCACAAGGTGTGCAGGTCTAATCCATTTAGAAGGCATGCTCACTTTGCCACTGGATTCAAGCTAGCCTACCTATTACCTAGGTGAGGTCAAATACTTCCACCAACATGGCGCTGTCTACCCAGCATGCAGAAAAAGGGGGAAGTACGTCACCAGGCCCGCGTGAGAATACCAAAGAAACCCAAGGAAAGAAAACAGAAAATAATCACCATAAACAGAAAACCATGGAGGTCGGGACGGGCTCAGGAATTGAATGGGAAGACCAGGACTCAGGGTAATGAAGATTACCGGTGAGTAACCGGGCATTACCTCCTTGTCCGTCTTCCCGTCCCGTTCCTTACACTTGAGCTGATATCCAAGCTCATGGTGATTGAGATACACAGAAACCAAGGATCCTGAAAACAGACAGGAATATAATGCCAAAAAACAGTACAAAGCACAAAACATGTACAGCAGACAACACAGGAGTGCCAAAGGCAGCAGATGCCCCCATCCCCAACCGAAGACGGTAGTGGGAAACAAAAGTGTGGGGAGAGGCCCATGTAGCAGCACTACAAATGTCACGCAGTGATGCATCCTTGAACATGTCCTATGATGAGCAAACCCCCTGAGTGGACTACCACCGGAAAGAAGAGGGAAAAGGATGACAAGCAGCCTCGTAAGACAAAAGAAAAGCACACTCCACCCACTGAGCCAGAGTGGACAAAAACGGCTTGAGACCCTTCCAGAAAGACCATATGTAACAAACAAGGAATCCACCTGTCGAAAACCACTGGTATGATCCAGGGAGATGCGAAGGGGCCGCATGACCTCCAAAGAATGGAGAAGCTCTCCTCTGGAGAAGCCAGGGATAACACTATCCTCCCGACAGTGGAAGACAGACAAGACCTTAGGCAGGAAAAAGTGACTGGGCCGCAAAATCACTCAGTCCGGGCAAAAACTCAAGTTAAATCTCTCAAACAGACTGCTCAAAGATAATCCAGAAACCCTTATCTCTGATCCATATTTTTGCCTAAAAAAGGAGCTATTACTAGTGACATGATCTTCTATACTAAAAGAAGAGCCCAGTGGAGAAAGGCGTTCTACTCTTTACTCAGGATTGCCTCGGCTAAGAAATTCCCTCATGGCCTAAGGCTCTCGGTAATGCCGGCACCCCAATTCAGAGCAAATGCCACCATATCCATATACAACAATGGGACTATCCTCAGCCAAGCCTCTGATCGTAATCTGGTTATCTTCGATGACAGTTTCTCCATCATTAAAAGTTTTCTTGATCATAGTGACACTCACAATTACTCAAGGGACCCTAGTCCCTTAATCATCCCTCAGGACCTCCGTGAACTCTCCTTATTGAGCCCCAATCACAAGGTGACTTCCCCTCCTACCTTGAACAACACTCATATGGCCATAGCTCCACCACATCGAGGCTGCACTGACTCACCCATTCTCTCCCGACTACCCAGACTTGACCTCCTCCTCTCTAGGATGACTGGATCAAATGATAGCCATAGCATTGATTGCCTCTCTAACACTTCCTCCATTCCCCTTCCTCCTTGCACTAACCTAGATATTTCCATAACTCCACAACAGGCTCACCCACTCTCCAACTGGAAGTCAGATCTCCCAAACCACATTAACAGTAATAGACTTCACTCGTTTTTGAATCCCCAACTATTGAACCTTTCTCTCCTGTCACCCAAGCTCCTTCTCCACTCCAACTCTTGCTGCCCCCTGCTGGTACCATCTGGCCAACAGCGCCGGAAAGCCTCCTCAGGGGGCGGATCCCCTCCTCATCATCCCCTTTTGTGGGACTCGCCTACCTCCACCCTCCTGAATGACCCTGCTCCTCTCCTCTCCAAGAGCTATGATCCTCATTCCTGTCCCGCCTCTAGACTTATGGAAATAAACCGGGAGCTTCTAAAACTCCAAACCCACATACAAAACTCATAAACATCACCTCGGAGCTCGCCCTTGACCTATCTTTCAACAAGACCTGCAAGTGAGCAACCAATTCCCTAATATACCTACCCCTTCCTCTATGTTATCGAGTGACCCTAAGCAGTAAGTGCTCCTCCAGAACTGGAGTACCACTCCCTACCCTAACGCCCCCTCCAGACCCATCAGATACAAGATTCACCTATATGAACCGGACATTCTCTCCCTCCTCCGAGCCTACAACTCCTCTCAATCTGGCAACCCAGTCTCTCCTGGAACCATGCAAACTTCCCCACTAAACCCTCCTGGAGCTACTAATCACAGGCAAGTCATATCAGAGACTATCCAAACCACTAATCACAAGCAAGTCAACTCTGAGACTATCCAAACTATTCCACCAAACCCGCATAGAGCTCCCAGACACAACTCCAATGCCTTAAACATTCCTAACCTTATGCAAGTTCCCATTACACAGCCTACTCTCACAGACCACAATTCTCACCTGAAATGCATGTTGCTCAGCTGAAGATCAGCTGTGAAACATGCCACGGACCTCGCTGACCTCATCATAGATCAGGAACTTGACCTCCTAATCCTCACTGAAACTTGGCTTAACGACTCCTCAGGTCCTATCCTTGACATCCTAGTCCCTCCTAGCCACAACATTATCAGACTCAATCGAGTTAAGAGAACTGGAGGAGGCATAGCCTGTATATACAATAACAGTCTCTCAGCAAAACAGTCCCCCTCTGCAACTCTCTCATCCTGTGAATATCTGTGCCTAGACATCATCAGCAAACATAGACCCTTATGCAACCTGCAATCTTTTACCATCCTCCTGGAGAAAACCTCCCTCTGATCGAACAAACTATGGAAACCATCTCATCCAACTTGGGTCTCCATTGCCCCCAGATCTTCCTTGGTGACTTCAATCTTCACTGGAGTGACCCAAATGATCAGGTGGTGAACAAGTGCCTAGCTGACCTCAACCTGACTCAATTCTCTGACAGCCCAACGCACAACTTTGGCTCGACCCTTGATCTAATCATCTCCAATCCCAACTCCATTCAACTGGAATCTATTGACCCTTGTGACTGGTCGGATCATCACTATATCACCTTCCGAATCCTAGAAAGATGGAACACCAAAAGATTCCAAGCATTGAAACAAAAACATTGGAAAAGAGCGCTGCAAAATTCAAACGTAAATGAGCTCATATCTCGTTGCAATCTGTCCCTACCTCCTCCTGCGTGCATGTCCGACATCCACGAACTCACTGAACACTACAGCAACTCCATGTTGACAGCCCTAAATGCAATTGCCCCGCTTCAACTAAAAAGAAAGTCCAACAAAGACTCCAAACCATGGTTCAATGACAGCTTAAACTCAGACATATGTAACCTGAGACTAGCAGAACGCTCTTGGAGATCCTCTCCATCTATTGATCTCCTTAAGATTTTAAGACTGAGAAGGAGTATATACAACAAACACATCAGAACAGTGAAATCAACTTTCTTCAGACGCCAACTGGACAAAGCTAAAATCGCCCCAAAATGCTGTTTGATCTGATTAAGCAACAATCCAATAACACTCCTAACCAATCACCTCTCATCTCCTGCTCTCAGCCAAACTGCGAGGACTTTGCCGATTTCTTACTTGAAAAGTCGAGCAAGATTGAATCTGAACTAAGGTCTGCCCTGATCGATCTATCACTCTCTCCTGAATCCTCCTTACCCTCGCAGCCTCTTATTGTGCCTTGTCTCTCCCCTAAAAACAATGCCTCTTGGAGTCAATTCGCACCCTTCAATGACAAATCCATCTTCAACATTCTCTCGACCCCGAAACCTTCAAATCACTTCAATGATCCACTTTCCCCTAATTTCTTTAAACAAATGATAAGGTCACTAGTCCCACTCTAGACCAAGATTATCAATGCCTCACTTCTTCAAGGTGAGATCCCTGACTGCCTGAGGTCGGGTCTGGTTCTGCCGATTCTCAAAAAACCTACGGCTGACCCAGAAGACTTGAATAATTTCCGACCAATCACAAACATCCCTACTCTGGCAAAACCCCTTGAGAAATGTGTTCCTGAACAATTGTGTAACCACATTGAGGAATTCCAACTGTGTACTCCACAAGACTGCTTTGCTGCCTGGAGCCTGCCTTGAAACCTCAGAGTAATGCCCTACTGCTTGAGCCCTGCTTCATCACCTGAACCCAGGACCCTGACTGCTTCTGTGCCAAGCTACCAGAGGGTAAGAACAAGTTAATTTAGTGACTTTTGTGAATCACCCTGACAGGATTGTGGCTGTTACTTAAATAGGGGTCACCCCCCATTCAACCAACAACCCAATTTCTCACACTTAGCAAATCCAACTGAGGGCAAATTGAGAAATAGATTGCATAATACTAATTAAAATAACAGGAATGGTCTACTAGGCTACAGTTCTTTTACCTGTATTATTTGCTAATTTATTGAAAATGTTCCTGTTACAACATGAAGACAGAAAAGATCCAGGTGGTGATACATTCTTGGAATAATGGTTTACACTCTACAGTTTCAAGAGGTTTGGAAGACAGCGCATCACACTGCATATACAAAAGGATCAAAGAAGTTTAACTGAACCACAAAACATTGGAAATTTCAATTAGACATAAACTAACAAAGCAGAGAGAAAAGAACAGCAAAACAACAAAGCAAAACACACGGGAAAGCGAAGGACCAATTACTGAAAATTATTCATCTTATTACAAATGCAAGTACTAGCAAGAGAGTTAGGGTAGAGCGAGTGAATGAGCAGGGGTGTGGAGGGCAAGAGGGACACAGTAAGAAAGTCAAAGTATTGAAATGACAATAGACCAATAAAAGCCTACTAACAAAAGGGATCACATTATGACTACTAACCTGTAAACAGAACACAATTGGTTTTTGAAAATAAAATAATTGATTGTATTATATGTTACACCATATTGATTAACAAATGTTTTATTTGCAAAAATACAAGCATAGGAAGGCCTCATTGGGTGCTTAAGAAACGTCCACAAATCGTTACCCTTACAAAAAAGTAAAGCCATTTGTATTACTTTGATTAGTTGTAGAGCACAGGTCTTTCTTAAAAATACCACTGCAATCAAATTAGATTCACACTGGTCCCCTTAACTTGCCCATGAGTCATCTCTTGTAGTAAACAGCCCTTTTGCAAAAGGAGAGGCTAGCTCTGTGGATCCTGCTTTTAAATTTTGCCACAATTTCCTAAGTATGCCATATACATTCAGATAGTGTTTTCAGTTGAAAACTACATAAAAAACTGGGAACCTTTAATTATTTAATTTCTTGACCAAACCAGCGCTGTCATTAGTTTATAGAGGTATTTTGCCCTACTTTTTCAGCAAACATTCAATCAAACCGTACAAATCCAAAAAGTGTGGCTGTCAAAGATTCCCAAGATCAGTTGTTTTTCTTAAGTAGAAGTAATGCATGGAAAAAATAATTTGAAACCGGAAATTGTATTAAAAACATTTACCCTAATTAGATCTTATGAGTGTTCCACTAAACCGATCACACAAGAATCCTTCCTGAAACTTACTTGACATTCTCTTTATTAAATATTCTTGAACAGCATTGTTCGGAAGACGGAGATCAGTACAATAGACAATATCATTTAGCTGATTACAGTACAATTCTTGTTGGCTAACATACTACAAAGTACTGAGCATCTCTGTAGAGCAGTAGGTATCTTGTCCAAGGCCATCTTAATGTTTTTTGGGGATTCTGGGAAAGGCATATTTAAAGGTACCCTGTTTGGTACAATTTTGAATTTATTCCCCATTTCCAGCTTATTCAATCTCTCATAATGCCAATCAATACTGAAGTTTACATTAAGCTTCAGAAACTATACAAGAAGAAAGAAAAATCATATCCAAATGCTTACATTAAATAGTACAATGATTATTTAATTGGTGACTGGTTTTGAATGAGAACCATCTTCAGATGAACTTCTTACTCATGTTCGTGTCTGGTCTTCTCTCAGAAATTAGATTGGTCTTGCTGTCACTTGGCTGTTAAATGTCACTTTGCAAGTAAAAATACTTACTGATTGCAGCACGAGTTTTGTTTGGACATCTTAAGCAATTTTGTAATGAGGAGCATCTCTATGTTGCTCCTGCTTGGGTCATGGGCCAGTTTTCCTTTTAATTCTGTACATCTCTAGTTTTTTGTAGTAAGGGGCATCTTTCTGGTGTTCCTGGCTGATCTAAGCATCAGTTTTCTTTTTCATTTTGGATATCGTGGCTGCTTGTATTGGGGAATGCTCCTGACTAATTCAGGCATTGTTTGTTTTTGTTTTTGTTATCTTTATAGAAAAGAGAAATCTGTGAATATTCTGAAATGGAAGGAAGGTTTCTCCAGAGACAAATTGTCGAATAATGATTTTTGAAAATATTTACTTATTTGAAAGCCAAACAACTAAAACAGTATCTATAAAAAACTTTGTTTAAATGGTTACCAAAACTATGGTAACTACATCTTCAAAACAAGCATTTGCAATGCAATCGATCTCGCAATTGTGAAAGTTAGAGCTTTTGGCGTTGTAAATGACAATGTTTTGTACTCATGTTCTTTTTGTTTGCTGTGAAGTGGATTATGTTATTTTTAATTAAGTGGTTTGAATTTGAATTGTTAGTTGTGTGATTGTGTGGGGTGGAATTGAGTGGTATGTAGTGTAACTGTGTAATGGCATTATGTGGCATGAAGAATGCAGCAGAAATGTTGAAGAGCAGACACTATTGAGAGCGTTAAGAGGAAAATGAGACAAGGGGATAGCAGACAATTAACTGGGAGGTGATTTGCTCTATTGGCTACAATCATGGCAGTGCAATCTGGAGATCAGATTTTTTTATTTATTTGGGCTTCACTGTTAGGAACAGTGTTAGAAAAACTGTATGCTCGCAGGCACATTACTTTTTTCATTATTGTATGAACTGTAGAAAGAGTTTAAAATCAGTTTAACTCATACATTTAAGCACTGCCCAAGATCCTGATGTTTACACTGCAGCGCAAGTGAACTTGGACAGGATGTTAGCACTATCAGTCAGACATAAGAAAGACTCGTATGCTGTTCCGCTCCTAACGCAGATGACGGTGAGGCAGTGCACGAAATGAGCTCTGTCTGTCTTTACTTTTCCAGTACACTGTTTACATCTGCCACCAGCGAAGTTAATAATTGCTTGCTTTGCAAATGTGCATAAGAAGCACACTTTTGAACACAATCAACCACTATATTGATCAGCCAACCCTTTAGATTAAAAAAGGCATGATCTGAAGTTAATTAATAAGGCTAATCACGTGTAAGAAAACGAGGCCTGCTGGGGACCTTCCTATTATATATCCAAAAATTCGTACAAATTTTATATAGGTTTGTGTTTGTGGTAAAAACAAAAAAAAAGTGCACTATAAAGCGACACAAGTTCTTGCTTACACTGCCTTAATTAAAAGATGTACTTGGGATTTAGGCATTCTGTGTAAGTGGAATCCGAAACAGGATAAACAAAAGCAGCACTAGAAATTTAATTGCCAACAACCAGAAGTTATAACATCGGCGCACTGTACAAATACAGTTGAACATTCCATATGCTCAACAGAACATTATGCACTTTTTCCATACCCACTGCTCAGTGCTAAACGCAGAATTAATTAGTTCCTTTACCTCTATAGCAGGTCTGCTGCATACCAAAACAGACAACACGTTCCTTTAGTTTGTTTTGCTACCAGCCAGTAGCTGAAGTAGAATGGCAACAAAACCGAAATCATTGATCGAAGAGAAAAAAAGCAAAGCAACCTATGTCTACATTGCGGTGAAAGGTGCCCCATTCTTGCAGTCCAATACTTAATAAAGAAAAATCAAAATATAATTACCAAGTGCTCTGCTCTCTGTTAGCTTGCCATTTGACTAAGCTGCTTGGTTTAATAGGAAGTGGTGGCTACCGGCTGAAACCTAGGCATACACGAAGGACTAGGGAAACAGACGCCTTCCTTCCGTCACAAGCAAATACAACGGCCATTTTTCAACAACACTGCATTGTTCGGTAGAACTTTCGCCCGTACTCAATGTTCGCCATACATGTTTACATGTTGGCACACATAGCATCTACCTCAGGTCTAACAGGATTACTTTAGAGGCCATCCCAGAGTCATTGGATGATCATCCAACTACCTTAGAAGTCATTTTCACATCATCAGACATCATCAAGCTCTTGAAGTCATCAGCAGAGTTTAGAAACTTGAGCCTGATGATTCGAGGATGACTTGAGAATGAGTATCTGATGACTTCAGAAGATGTAATTGCTTCTGATGATCTGAGAATGACTTGGAAATGAGTATCTGATGACTTTGCAAGATGTCATTGATCCTGGTGATCTCAGGATGAGTATTTGATTACTTAACAAGAGGACATTGTTCCTGATGATCTGAGGATGAATAGAAATTGGGTTTCTGATTATTACAAAGGCACTAACCATATGGAATAATTCCTTGTGATTCAAGGATGATTTGCTGAACACTTGACGAGCCTATTCACCATTTGCGCTCCATTTTTTGTTTAACATGTTGACTAGTTGGATGATTTTGCAATTATTTGCTGATTGCTGCACAATGAACTCCATTTAGATATTACATGATTTTTTTTTAATTATCTGCAAATATGCATAAATTCTGCTTAAGAATACTGTGTGGAGTCAGTCACTGTTTAATAAGGACTGGGGGAAATTTACATTGTGCCAGCATGATTCTCGTAATGCTGGGAATATTCCCAAAATGATGCTATTTTGCAAGTGCGTGTAATTAGTCGCAATTCATGGTAAAAGTTACAACGAACCGTGCCATTTGCGGTTAACATTTACTGCTAACGCACAGGACTAACAATAATGTGAGCACCTGTTGTTCAATGTGCTTTTGTTTAAATGTGTCCTTGAGCCAAAATACCGAAAACTGACGCAGGGGCGCATTTTGCGCTAAAATATAGCATGAAACAACAGATGTCCACTTCATGTAATTTTGCTGAAATTTCATGTAATTACTTGAAAACAATTTACGGAAATTTTGCACACCCCTAGATACTATTTTTTGGTCTTTCTTTACTTTTAAACCATTTGGACTGATATTAATGGGTAAAAGCAAGCATTGAGTGTTAAAAAAATCAATGCATGATACGGATAATAATAAAATTCGGACATTGTGGACAGAGCTACTAAAATTAGGTGGCAAAGAACTATGCAATTAGGGGGTGGGTTTACTAAATTAGGTGTGAGGGTGTGCACATTTTAAAGGAAAAAAAGGCAAACTAGACAACACTGTGTTATCAAAACTTCTTGACACTTTAATTTGGTATATGTAAAGTTACACATTTTGGTGAATCGCAACTGTGCAACATTTTTATGCGCTCTGATGCATAAAGGAAGTGGACAAAGAAATTTAGAAAACATACACATACTCTGGGTGAGTAACAGCAAAGGCACAATGTGAAGAATTCATTACTAGACATATTAAACGCTAATTATGCAAATTTCAGATATGGTTTTAGTCTCTTCCAGATGCGCCCAAGTGGCAAAAAGGGGTAAGTAATTGTGCATGGTAGTGCACCAATTAAATATAGATAGGTAAGCCAGGAAATGTATAGAGCTGAACCAGAGCCTAGTCAGGGGGCCTGGCTTGGCTCTAAGAAACAAAGCACTAGCCAAGCTCGCAAAGATCTAACGTGTAAATACTACAGCAAACGTCCAAAATACACAAGGCAGAGTATCTGTAATTAAAATGGATTATTTCTTGAATGCAGGGGCGTAACACAGGCCCCCGCAGCCCATGCAGTGCGGGGGGCCCCCAAGCTCCAGGGGGCCCCCTCAGCACAGCACTCTGGCTGCAGAGCTCCTGATTGAGCCCGGAGGGGGCCCCCCCAGGTGCCTTGCAGGGAGGCCCCCTCAAGTTTCGTTACGCCAGTGCTTGAATGCTTATATTTCACTTTAGAATATTAAGTTATATCACTGCAGTGACAATTGTTAAATGAATTTTGTTTTCAACATGAGCTGTTCCACAAGTACAATACCCTGACCGCACTGGTAAGAGTAAATCAAGAGATATTATTTTGTCATGAGCACAGTATACACGTCCAGTAATGTTTTTGTATGTGCAGCAACGCTGTTGCCTATTAAATCATACTTGTGTGTGTGTTTTATTTTTGTATTTCTGAAGTGAATTTATTCAGGGGTGGTCTCAGATTTGGTTTTCAATTAAAAGAGGCACAGTGGAGTAAAGTGAATTGAATAGGATCACACAATTTGGCTAAATGGGAAAACTTAGTCAAGTAGGTAGTATCAGGTGACCAAGCATGTGTGCATCTTAATTTGTGTGCCTAACAATGTACATTATTTTATATAATTTATATTTATATCAATTTTTTAGGCAAAAGCGCTAAATAAAATTACAGCTGCACCCTGCGCTGCACTGAGAGCGCTGTAGCAGAGTCAGGGATTCTCTTTGCGGCAACATTCAGATGCTGACACGCCCTCCCTCCCAGAAGCTCCATTTCCCACTTCCAAAGCATGAACCCCTGAGCGGATAATAACGAGGGACTTCCTAGAGACTCTCGTTGGTGAAGGGCGCCAGCAAAGAGTATCGCACCACCAACACAAAAGCCGAACCTGAATCCCGGCGTCAGCTCAACAAGTTGTCATTCTGAGCAAATCATTTAACATCTCCGTGCCTAGAGAAAAGATCTGATTTTGAGTAATTAATTCTGGTGCTCAAATAAAGCAAGTTTTCTCTACATAGAACGTGCAGAAAACAAAACTTGCACATACTTGAAAAACTATCAACATCATGTTTTGGCATAAGATTAAAAAATATTTAGCAACTCAGAAATTATGTTATTTCCATCTGAGCTTTTCCGGCGCTGTTTTTCATGGTTTTGTATTGGTTACGTCGTGCTACACTTGAAACTACATGTCCCATAATGCAATACGGAGAAGAAGAAATGGGACCTGTGAAGCTTGTTTGGTGCCCGAAATGCAGCTCAAACAAGCACCTCAAACACAGCCAAATCCATGATTTTGCACTGTTTCGGCTATGGATTTTCGCATCCTTTCACATGCACTCGTCCCAGGAGCAATTGGACTGGCAGATTTCTTACTGACGCACTTCCGGTCACGCCGGAAGTTCTGCAGTAGGAAAGCCATGTTTGGCGAGCGTTGTGATGGCGAGGGCAAGTGAGAGCCGTCGAGATCTTTGGGGGTTGATAGATGGCGATTGCTTTGTGGTTTCAGAGACCTGGTTATCCGGACTGCTGCGGGAAGATTTTGCAAACAAAATAATTGGAGATTCTTTATACTAGCAGGAGGTATCAGGTAATGATTGCGGAGCACGGTTTTGGGATTGTCTGGTTTTTTTGGGGGGTAGTGGGCAGTTTTATTTAGCGCAAACTCGACCGGAAGGTATCAGATGACTTTACAGGAGCACCAGTCGCGTTACTGGGGTATATCTTCATTTTTTTTGGTATGCAAGGGGAAATAAAGCGATTTGCCCGGAATCCCACAATGTTGAGCCAGCGTGATTCGAACCCGACTCCTGAGCTCTAAAGTCGGCAGCTCTGGCCCTTAGGCCACATCCTCTCAAGGTTGGGGTGTATTACTACGTGTCCAAGACACGATTTTTATAGCGCAAAATGTATTTTGTTATTTAAAAAGGCATGCCTTCTTTAAGGTCTTACTAGCCCAGCAGTACCTTCAGCACGAGCTGGCGTAAGTTATCTGCACGTTTGTGCAGGCAGGAGCTGTTTCCGCTTTTCCAATTTTATTGGATTCAGAGATAGGGATGATCTTCATTAGGTCAACTACAGCGAGCGTGATATAGATAAAAGCAATCGTTCTCTTTCAGTTTTACAAGGGGAGGGGGGCGGATTCGAGCACATGCAAATTGTAACAGAAAGCTTTGTTTCGAGCAGTGACTTCTTAGACAAGAAGAGATATGTGGTTCTGCTGATATTTGGGCAAATTAACATTTGCTTGAAGCGTAAGGGTTAAAGAGCAAAGCAAAAGCGGTCACAGCATGCTCAGGCTGTCTTCAACACTCACAGGCCCCTTTTAAGTTTTACATGTTGTGGCTTTCATTAAATAAAGTTTTACATGTTGTGGCTTTCATTAAATACTTTCAAGTAACACCTTTCTTTTTCAGACCACTCTTGGCAGCTGGTGGCATGCTGTGCTAGTATGCACTGAACTAGGCTCTTGTTTTCCACAGTCATTTTCACATGAAAGGGCTGGCTTAGTGCTGAGGAACCAGGCGCCCCCGCCTCGCCCCCTTGAAAATGTTGAGGCCTTATTTTGTGACCAAAACCTGGGCCGACATGATCTCCTATCCCTCGTAGGAGCCTAGATTTGGGTCTGAAGAGTTGCCACTTCTTTGGGAGTGCCAGTTCACCACAGGATTCTGGAAGGAGACTATGTTTATCCTTCTCCATTCGTTGCCAAGTGCCAGAGCAGGCCATGTGTCTGAGTCCTATTGTGCCTGTCACCCATCTGCCCATTCATTGTACCTGAGCCTGCCTGAAATGTCCATTTCCATACTTCCTGTAACCTTTCAGGTAATGCTTTATCTCGATCACTGTCATAATGTTCATATTTTAATGATTTCAGCTACATTAGTGGGTCTTTGCCCTGCCTACAAGTACATTTCATGTACTAAAGCGTGTGTGTATTGTCTCACCTGTCCTACCTATGTTGCTACAGTTTACAGCTCAGTCTGCAGCCGCCATCATTCTCCACTTTTCTACATTTTCACTGTGATCAGATTATCCATACAGCCACTGGCATATGCCAACACAACTACCACCATACGTCAAATGAACCCACTTCTGTAAGGTTCACCCACTGTCATGTCCACTCTCCCGCTGTCCTTCTCCAACACATCCACCATTATAGGTATACACAACCAACATCATGTGACAACTTATCCACCATAAGACCACCACATAGGCAGCAGTATGTCAAAACATGAAACTTCATAGGGCCACATACTCGTCCTCATACATACATGCAACCACGGTCCTACGCCAGCAAACCTATCACATGTCCACGCACCACCATATGCTGAACACACCTTCCATCCTATGGCCACACAACTCATGTCATACACCAATACAGCCACCATCCTACGTCAGTATGAGAAGCATTATATATTAATTTGTCCACCATCATACATCCACACAGCTTATTTAATAAAAATCACATGACCCTATGCACACTCAACCACTGGTGTATGCCAAAACACACCAACATCACAAGTGCGCACAACTGCCATTATGAATCCGAACTACTGCTGTCACACTTCCACCATCGTGTCCAGCCAATCCCAGTCATTCGCCAATAAAACCAAGATACTCCACACTCTCACTGGGATACATTGACATAAATTCCGTCATGCACCAGCACATCCACCATCATACATCAACAAAAATACACTGTGCAACCATTTGTCAATCTCATATGTCCACACAATCAACATTATACAACAACCATCATCATACAAGCAACACCAGATGTCCACACAATTAACCTCATGTTAGCATGTTTGCTATAGTACGTCCACAGAACCACCCTCATAAGCTAACATGGATAGAAAATAAAATTCTGTAGGAAAGCTAAAGTTAAAGGGGAGTTAAAATTCTCTAATATGTTAACCGGTGCTTCAAAATTGAAAAGCTATGGCAATCTTGAGTGAAAAGGTGCTTCTTTCATCTCATGTTACACCTCTTTATTAGGTAACATCTTCTGCCAACAAACTCACCGTCTCCCGTATTACAACCCACCCAACATAACTTATAACTGCACACCAAGTGTTACGTCTGCAGAACAAGTATGCCCCCATATGTTGGTACACCCAGAATTGTCTACATCGGCAACAACATGCACACCATTATATATATCTGCACAGCTACCATTCTATATCCACACAATCCAGTATGGCTGTGCGCTGTGTGGGGTTGGCTGCCTGTCCGGGGGCTGCCTCCATGTGGGTTGGAGGGCTGGCTTTACATATGGTAGTAAGATATTACTGTTTAAAAAAAAACTAGTAATTCACAGGAAAAAAACAAAAGCTAAAGTAACGTTATAGTAAGGTGAAAGTTCCATAACAAAGTAGTTTTAAACACTAGAAAACAGAAATAAACCTGATATAGTTATCTCAAGTAACTATAACTTGTGCCCTTGCCATGCACTGCTAACTACCCCACATATTACATCACTCGTGACATCTTCTATACCATCATTGATAAGATCACAGCAACATTTACAATTAAATTATTGATGAAAAACCTGTGCATGGCGGGGGAGTGAGTTATAGTTACTTGAGAACTATAACTGGTGAATTTCTGTGGTTTTTAGAGTTTAAACATAATGTTACTGAACATTTCACCTAACTATAAGGTTACTTTAACCTTTTGCTTTTTCAGTGAATATATAAAAATCAATCAGGTTTTGGTGTTTTTTTTTCTATTGCACATTACAGGCAATATATCATAGGGTACCGTAAAATATGCAGACATTTTTACAGTTGCCTGTGAAAAACGGATTCCATCATTGTAACGACAGCCCCCAAACCACTCTGCTACAAGGTTATCTAAATTCTGCAGCAAAAAATGCATATTATATGGCTAATTATCTACCAGTATTTTGATCTATTAGAGCTAGAAACAACATTTTCGGGTGAAATAAAGTAAATTAAATGGCAAATGCAGTAAATCTATAACTATGCCATAAGCGCTGCAGGCACAGACTAACATGAATCTACTGACCTCGCCATTTCTATTTTTGTAATCAACAAATTGTTTATTAAAGATGAAACCTAAATATTCTAATCCCAACCAGTTCTCACTTTTAGGTGCAATGTGAAGCAAACTGTTATTTCAAGTAAGTACCAGAGGGGGCCCCCCCCCCAGGATTTTGTGGCTTTGAGTGGCAAATTTAGTGGCAAAAAAAGCAATTTTGCGGCCCAAAATCTCATAATGCACCGTATTTTTGCGGTGGGCAGAGAATGTGCTAGCTACAAAAATACCAAAATCTTGTGCTCTGTCACTGCTGGAGACTGTCCTATGTCACAGTCTGTAACTTTTCAGAGTTTCCAGCAGTGCAGAGCCTGGAACCGGAGGGTGTCTGATACCAAAGAGAGCAGATTACCATATGAAACCTGCTCTTTTTGGCATCAGACAACTTGTGCACAGGGGTGAAAGCTGAGAGGGGTGGGGGTGGCAGCAGAGAAGGTTGAGGGTAGGTACAAAAAAAACAATAGGAGACTTGGGAGGTTAGGGGTTAGTCTGCAGGGGGCACACACCCGTGAAAAATTGCTCAGGAGGGGGCTAGCTGCATTTCAAATGCAGGCAGCAGAGGCATTTGACACCTCTGCTACCTGCTGGCCTGTTGCTCACCCTCTCTTTACTGGCTCAGTGGCAGCACAGAGCCAGTAAAGAGAGGGTGAACTGCAGTTTTTTTTAAAACATATGTTGCGGGCACTTTTGTAAAAATCGCTGCATTTTTACAAAAGTGCCGATTTCGCGTTTTCTTTTGCAAATTGCGAAATCCTGGGGGGTCTGGACTACCCCAGAATAAACATGCAATGTAAAAATACATAACACGTAGCTGTGTAATATGGTCCTATATATTGCCATCTGTGAGAAGTTGGCCTGGTATATGCTGTTCACTAATTAAAGTGGACACCTTGCACCAGAACAATTCGACT
Organism: Calotriton arnoldi; assembly: GCA_963921515.1. Taxonomy (NCBI): domain Eukaryota; kingdom Metazoa; phylum Chordata; class Amphibia; order Caudata; family Salamandridae; genus Calotriton; species Calotriton arnoldi. The sequence continues at coordinate 294,281 of CAWUFW010010574.1, forward strand.
CTTATGGTAGATAGGTTTAAGACAACCTTTATAGAAAGCTATCCTAGTGGTAGCTGTGGAGAGCAGCCTTCAGGCTAAGTCTTGAAGGAATGTAAAGCAGCTTGTTTTACCACACAATCTCTTGAATCACCAAATGAAAAGACACCACACAGGTATATATATCAAATATATATGTATTTATTAATAAACAACTCACTACTAATCTCTTTATGAGATTAGAAGTCAGGAACATATGTACAAATCAAATGTTATCAAAATAAGTTTAGCACAATCGAATATCACAATCTTAGTTTGGCTAGACCTAGGTCTAGGGCATCTAGAATCGAGGGACCCCCAAGAACCACCCCAGGTAGTTGTAGGAGACCCACAGGGGACGGACGCGGTATCCTGGCACCGGTGCGAGTCCTGTACGAGTCTATGCGAACAGACACGATTGAGATTTCAATGTTAAAGGTCCCTTGCGTGTTCGAGGCGAACACACCGATCGGTCCTTGTACGAGTCGAAGGACGCGGTTACAGATAGAGTTGCAAGGGAGTTGGACGCGGTGTGTCTAACACAGACGCGAACCATGTACGAGTCAGCGCGATAGTCACACTTGGAAAGTAAGAGTTTTAGGGCACTTCTAGGGTAGCTACAAGCAAGTCACTTACAGAGTAAGTAGTTCTAGGGCCCACACCCACAGGAGCACCGTAGTGCTGAAGTTACCTCACCCAGGGGGGCCGGGTGCATAGGTGTTCTTTGGTGTCGGGTCGCGGCGTCGTTTTCAATGGGAGCCAGTGAAGACTTGCTGCTTGCGGCGACAGGAGAAGTGTCCGGAGGAATCCAAGCCTGGATTCAGAAGATGGAAGACCTGAAAGCAGAGGGGACAGTGTTCAAAGTCACTTGGCAGTGACTCGGGACAAGGAAGATGGATGCCCACCGTCGTCGCAAGATTCAGGTTGGTCATGGGTGCCTTGAGTCTTCAGCCACGAGGTCCAGGAGGTGTCCACGATAACCAAGAGCTGGATTCGGCATGTCCCACAACGTCTGCCACTTACTGCGGTATCGGCGACTCGATTGGAGCCAACAAGCCTTGGTAACAGCAAGTCTTGGGGAAAGTGTAAAAAGTCAATGGCGCAGACCAGCAAGGTCTGAGGGACTCACCCAGTGAGGGTAAGTCAGGGCAGGTCTAGAGCAACCAGAGGAGCCCTTTGGTTCTGTAGGAAAGCCTTCAGGGGACCCACAAGCTGGCTGGCAAATGATCGCAAAGACACCTTGGGAGGATTCGCTCAACAGGGGTCCACGGTCACTCGGGACGTGGTAGGCCTCTGATCTTCATAGCGATTCCTGCTGGAGGCGAGGACCACACGTGGTCCAAAGCACAAGTTCGTAGAACGTTGTGAAGGGGTTGCACTTGACAATACTGCACGGTACCCAGGGGTCACGGTTCCTCATCACTCTTGGGGTTCACTGGCCTCAGCTTCGCTGGAGACTCACGAGGGCCTTTGAGAAGTCAGGAAATCTACTTCTTGGGCTGCATGGACTTCGGACTCCGGCGGGAGTGGCATAGTTTGCGACTGTCGTTTGTAGTTTTTGGTGCCTGCCAAGCAGGGGAGTCACTCCTTGACTCCAAAGGAGATTCTTCAGTCTTCCAAAGGTAGTGGAACGTCGAAGGTCCAGGATTCTTCTTCAGAGCATCATCCAGGGATATCTACTTTGCAATGGCAAGGTTCCCTAACTTATACTGTAAGGAAGGGAGGGACAACTCTATGACCCCACCTATGGGAGGGTCAGGGGAGTGGGTGGCTACACCCACTTCCCTTTGTCCAGTTTCGCGCCAGAGCAGGGGCAGGTAGCCCCTGAGCTGGTTTGAACTGGCATACACACAGAGGAGCCTTCTGCTCCCCCAGTGCAGGACTTCAAAGCACTCTAAGAGTGCACCCACCCAGCCCCAATACACTAAACCCTGTCTGGGAGGTGGTCACACCCCTTGGGACAGGATATCTATTGTTGGGCTTCCTCCACTGTGAGTGTTGGTCATCAGCAGGAGGGCAGCCCAGTGTCTGTGACTGGTGGCATCCATTTTGTGATGCCAGGGCTCTGCAGGATTCTACCGCGTTTCCACAGTAGGTACATGTCTATCCCTCTAGAAGGGTGGAATGCTACCCCCGCCGCCAGGACTGGCGGGGGGGTAGTATTCCAAGAAATCTGACACCAAACACGGCATGTTTTGATGCAGCCATTCCAAAGTTAGCATTTTACCGCGAGGATATAATGCACTTAAGAGTATATGGTTTAACCGCATCCACAAACAGCACCAGAGAATGGACTCTGAGAGCTGCAGAGGGGCCCTGCTCAGGCAGAGGCACCCCCTCACATAGAAGCCAAGCACCCTGCCCTCAGGGTTGATAGGGCCTGCCTTAGGGGTGACTGATAGGTTTATATGTGTGTGTAGGAGAGATATAGGGAACCTATATCTCAGTGAGGAATGCTAGCACCACCTCACCCAGGCTGCTGTAGCAGGCCTGTGGTGTCAGATTTAGTCTGCTTCCCAGGGGTGGCATAATACATGCTGCAGCCCCTGGTAGGCCTGTGAAGTACCTATGCCCTTAGTACCTAAGGTACCATATACTAGGGTCTCATAAGGTACCACAGTGTCCAATCACTAGTGCACCTAGAGTGCACTCCAAGTCGTTTAGAGAGAACAGAGAGGCTGGGGCCCTGCTTAGCAGGGACCCAGCCAGACTAAAGCCAGAAACCAGTGTAAACATCAGAAAAAAAGTGGGGGCAACATAAGAGGAAGATCCTACTCTCCTACACAACCCCCCCCCCAAACGCAGGGACACTAAACTAACCTTGACCAGTTGAGTCTTCATGTTCTAAGTGGAAATACCTTGAGAGTCCATCTGCATTGGCATGTTGGGTCCCAGGTCTATGTTCCACTGTATAGTCCATCCCCTGTAGGGAAATGGACCACCTCAAAAGTTTTGGGTTTTCACCTTTCATCTGTTTAAGCCATAGGAGGGGCTTGTGGTCAGTCTGAACTATGAAGTGAGTGCCAAACAAGTATGGCCTCAGCTACTTCAGGGCCCACACCACAGCAAAGGCCTCCCAGTCGTGCCGCCAAAAACTTTAAGTCAATCCACTTCCTCCGTGGGAGTTAAAGCGTCAAAACGGTTGCAAGTGGTGATCTGGAAAGTGTGTTGACCACCCAGATTAAATTTGCCCCTCTTCGCTCTATGGCCATTACTCCCTTCTGTTTTGTAGAAAAAGCCCAACGGGACACAATTAATGTCATCCTCATTAGTATAACAATTGCCCACCCTCTCCAATATATGCTGAACCAATCTGGGGGATCTGAAGCTAAGAACCACACAGTCACCAGGGAGAGACTTGTGGGATTTACCCACCCAAGGAACTCTGCGAACCATCTTAAATTCACCAAAGAGAGGTTCCTTGATGCCGGTCCTAACACTCAACAAATGAAGTGCCTTATTTCTAAGTGTAGACCAGTGCTCCTGCACTCCAGAAGGGAGCACTGGGACGTTGGACAGAACAACTGTATATGGTGTAGCTTCCGGGGGTAGATGTAGAAAGGACTCGGTTCTCGGAGAGCTGGAAATGGGGGTCTGATGTAACTTCGGGCTAACAAGTCTCTCTACCTGCCTCTTAGTAGGAATTGCAGGCTTTGAGGTTTGGGGTCGATTGTCAGGTTGTGTTACCTTAGTGACAATACCTGACCGGGATGGAGGGCAACTTACACTGCTGACCGGAGCCCTAAATGATCCCACTGACCTCTCATTCAATTGTGTTGGGAGCCCATCCACCATTGACCCATTAAAATTAGTTAGGGGAAGATTAACAATGCCTATCTCTATTTTGCCTAGTCTTTCTTCAATCAGGGACAACTTCTTCATTATGGGATCAATCAATGCCGAGAATTTGAGTTCTAACCTGGTACAAAGATCTCCTCGTTACACAGGCGGGAGGAAGCACATACATCCACTGGGCAAGGCTGGCTAGATAAATCGCTACTAGCCAACGTGTTACTAGTGCTCGCGACAGGCTCCCCTTTACGTTTGCCAGATCTGAGAGGCATATAATTGTTTTTTAATGATCCTCGGGCTTTCCGCTTTTGAACGGTGGTTCAACTGTATTGGCATGACTAGGCTTCTGACCACTGGTGGATACCAGAGGGGTATTAGGAGGGCTTTCCACATTTCCTAGGTTAGAGGAGAGGGATATCGTTTGGCTACTATGGGGTAGGGGAGATGAACCGCTCTGCTGGTCAGTAGCTTCAATAGCAACTAACTCACAGCCAGGGTGATGTGGGGAGGGTCCTGGGATACTGACAGAAATTACTGGGTCTAGCGATAACCTACGTTCGGTGATCTGTATTTGATGATTTAACACTGATTCTGCCCTGGTAAGAAACGCATCAAGAGACCCCACAACCCCCGCACCCACTGTATGTTTGCGCTTGGTCATAATGTCCAAGCACCACAGCTACAGTTACCCAACTCACTACTCCAACCCACACGGCCACACAGACTAAATGTCAGAAGGGTGGCCCAGCCCGGCCTTATCCGGACCCTGACGGGCAAGGACGGGCCCGCCCTTGGCCCGGGCTTCGCCCGGGCGCCGCCCGCGTGCGTCCCACGCCGCGGGTGGAGAGACAGCGCTATGAGTGCGATGGCAAGCTCCTCCCCCTGATTTGCGGCACCTGTAGCGATAGTCCGGAGTTCTGGGACTCGTAGTCTCTAAAGTTCCTCAGGTGCTGATGGTGCGAAAGAAAGGACCCTGGGACTCCAGTCCCACCAGGGCTCAGTGAAATGGCCGGAGTGACCCCAGAGCAACAACCAGCAGCCAGCAAGCAGGCAGTGCGAGAGTGTGGCAACCCACGCCGCGGGTGGAGAGACAGCGCTATGAGCGCGATGGCAATCTCCTCCCCCTGATTTGCGGCACCTGTAGCGATAGTCCGGAGTTCTGGGACTCGTAGTCTCTAAAGTTCCTCAGGTGCTGATGGTGCGAAAGAAAGGACCCTGGGACTCCAGTCCCACCAGGGCTCAGTGAAATGGCCGGAGTGACCCCAGAGCAACAACCAGCAGCCAGCAAGCAGGCAGTGCGAGAGAGTGGTTTGGACTTGTTACAATCAGAAATCCAGTGCCCTTTCTGTTTACAGAATTTGCACCAGGGCTTCTTTTGGCCTTTTCCCTTGTTGGATTGTGACTCCCTGCCAGATGCAGATTTGTGGGGCCCTTGTGAAGACTTCTGGTCTTTTGACTTATCCCCACCTTTCTCAGAGCCCTTAGGATCCTGCTTCTTGGTGTCACCCCCTTGGTTCTGGGGTTTCTGCCTTACCCTGGTTCTGACCCATTTGTCTGCCTTCTTTCCCAATTCTTGGGGAGGGGTCAGATCTGAGTCCTCCAGGTATTGATGCAACAACTGGTTCTGGCAATTATTAAGGATCTGTTCTCTCATCATCAGATTATACAATCCCTTGAAATCAGTAACCCTACTGCCAACCAGCCAACCCTCCAGAGCCTTGGTTGCACAATCTACAAAGTCAGTCCAGTCCTGAGTCTGTGCCTTCTGGGTGTCTCTGAACTTCAACCTGTACTGCTCAGTGGTTAAGCCAAACCCATCTATCAGTGCACTCTTCAGGACCTCATAATTATCAGCATCCTCTTCTCTAACAGTGAGGAGCTTGTCTCTACCTTTGTCTGAAAAGGGAGCCACAAGATTGCTGCCCACTGCTTTTGGGGGACCTGCTGTACTCTACAGGCCCTCTCCATAGCAGTTATCCACTTGTGGATATCATCTCCACTCTGGTAGGGAGGAACAACCTTGCTCAGGTTCCTATGGTCTGGAATAAATTCTCTGCCTCTAGGGACACTGTTGCTGCCACCAAGGGGTTCTAACCCTCTCTTCTAGAAGCTCTCTGGATCTCCAGGGCTTCTCTATCCAGTGCCAACTGCTTGGTTCTGAGGGCAACTCTTGCTTCCTCATACTGCAGCAGTTTGCACATTCTGTCAGAGGAGCTCTCTCTTATGAGAAAGTATGAGTTCCTCTGCTGGACAAATTCTCTGCCAGAGTGATAAGAGTGGTCAGATTCCCTGGAAGGGGACCTATGCCTCTCATCCACTCTGTCAGTTCTCTTAGGGAGAATTCCTCTGTCCTTTTCAGGCCCCTTGGAGCCTGGCCCTTCAATCACAGAGTCTTGGTCATTCTGATTTTCATCATCTGACCCAGACACTGTAATTGACCCACCCCTGATTCAGACCCATTAGCTCCTAGAGCCAATCTAAGATCATCTGCTGTCAGCAGATCTATCAGGTGTAGTGTGGAGGGACTCTGTCCTAGCTTCAGGTGTCTTTCAACACACATGGCTCTCAAGTCAGAGAAAGCCATGTCCTTATACTGAGGCTGAGTGGATCCACTGGTTCCACCCTTTAAGGACATTCTAGTGTTGTGCAGTGTTGTACTACCTACACTAGTTTGTGGCCTACTGATACTAGCTTGAACTGTAGAAAGGGTGTGCTATCCCTTGGCACACAGCTCTAAGTTCAGTAGAACTTATTGATACTAAGCTTGACTTTATATGTACCTTAAATACCTATAGTGGTTTTCAGTTAGTAATTCAAATAGAGATTTTCTGGTAAAACAATAGCAAGCTGGAATCCCACACGCTGCCCACCAATGTGAGAAGTTGGCCTGGTATATGCTTTTCACTAATTAAAGTGGACACCTTGCACCAGAACAATTCGACTCTTATGGTAGATGGGTTTAAGACAACCTTTATAGAAAGCTATCCTAGTGGTAGCTGTGGAGAGCAGCCTTCAGGCTAAGTCTTGAAGGAATGACAAGCATCTTGTTTTACCACACAATCTCTTGAATCACTAAATGAAAAGACACCACACAGGTATATATATCAAATATATATGTATTTATTAATAAACAACTCTCTACTAATCTCTTTATGAGATTAGAAGTCAGGAACATATGTACAAATCAAATGTTATCAAAATAAGTTTAGCACAATCGAATATCACAATCTTAGTTTGGCTAGACCTAGGTCTAGGGCATCTAGAATCGAGGGACCCCCAAGAGCCACCCCAGGTAGTTGTAGGAGACCCACAGGGGACAGACGCGGTGTCCTGGCACCGGTGCGAGTCCTGTACGAGTCTATGCGAACAGACGCGATTGAGATTTCAATGTTAAAGGTCCCTTGCGTGTTCGAGGCGAACACACCGATCGGTCCTTGTACGAGTCGAAAGACGCGGTTACAGATAGAGTTGCAAGGGAGTTGGACGCGGTGTGTCTAACACAGACGCGAACCATGTACGAGTCAGCGCGATAGTCGCACTTGGAAAGTAAGAGTTTTAGGGCACTTCTAGGGTAGCTACAAGCAAGTCACTTACAGGGTAAATAGTTCTAGGGCCCACACCCACAGGAGCACCGTAGTGCTGAAGTTACCTCACCCAGGGGGGCCAGGTGCATAGGTGTTCTTTGGTGTTGGGTCGCGGCGTCGTTTTCAATGGGAGCCAGTGAAGACTTGCTGCTTGCGGCGACAGGAGAAGTGTCCGGAGGAATCCAAGCCTGGATTCAGAAGATGGAAGACCTGAAAGCAGAGGGGACAGTGTTCAAAGTCACTTGGCAGTGACTCGGGGCAAGGAAGATGGATGCCCACCGTCGTCGCAAGATTCAGGTCGGTCACGGGTGCCTTGAGTCTTCAGCCACGAGGTCCAGGAGGCGTCGACGACGACCAGGAGCTGAATTCGGCATGTCCCACGATGTCTGCCGCTTACTGCGGTGTCGGCGACTCGATTGGAGCCAACAAGCCTTGGTAACAGCAAGTCTCGGGGAAAGTGTAAAAAGTCAATGGCGCAGACCAGCAAGGTCTGAGGGACTCACCCAGCAAAGACGCCTCGGGAGGATTTGCTCAACAGGGGCCCACGGTCACTCGGGATGTGGTAGGCCTCTGTCCTTTGGAGGGATTCCTGCTGGAGGCTTGGACCACACGTGGTCCAAAGCACAAGTTCGTAGAACGTTGTGAAGGGGTTGCACTCGACAATAGTGCACAGTACCCAGGGGTCGCAGTTCCTCATCACTCTTGGGGTCCACTGGCCTCAGCTTCGCTGGGGACTCACGATGGCCTTTGAGAAGTGAGGAAATCCACTTCTTGGGCTGCAGGGACTTCGGACTCCGGCGGGAGCGGCGTAGTTTGCGACCGTCGTTTGTAGTTTTTGGTGCCTGCCAAGCAGGGGAGTCACTCCTTGACTCCAAGGGAGATTCTTCAGTCTTCCAAAGTTAGTGGAATGTCGAAGGACCAGGATTCTTCTTCAGAGCGTCGTCCAGGGATATCTACTTTGCAATGGCAAGGTTCCCTAACTTATACTGTAAGGAAGGGAGGGACTAGCTCTATGACCCCACCTATGGGAGGGTCAGGGAAGTGGGTGGCTACACCCACTTCCCTTTGTCCAGTTTTCCGCCAGAGCAGGGGCAGGTAGCCCCTGAGCTGGTTTGAACTGGCATATGCACAGAGGAGCCTTCTGCTCCCCCAGTGCAGGACTTCAAAGCACTCTAAGAGTGCACCCACCCAGCCCCAATACACTAAACCCTTTCTGGGAGGTGGTCACACCCCCTTGGGACAGGATATCTATTGTTGGGCTTCCTCCACTGCGAGTGTTGGTCATCAGCAGGAGGGCAGCCCAGTGTCTGACTGGTGGCATCCATTTTGTGATGCCAGGGCTCTGCAGGATTCTACTACGTTTGGACAGTAGGTACATGTCTATCCCTCTAGAAGCGTGGAATGCTACCCCCACCACCAGGACTGGCGGGGGGGTAGTATTCCAAGAAATTTAACACCAAACACGACATGTTTTGATGCAGCCATTCCAAAGTTAGCATTTTATTGCGAGGATATAATGCACTTAAGAGTATATGGTTTAACCGCATCCACAAACAGCACCAGAGAATGGACTCTGAGAGCTGCAGAGGGGCCCTGCTCATGCAGAGGCACCCCCTCACATAGAAGCCAAGCACCCTGCCCTCAGGATTGATAGGGCCTGCCTTAGGGGTGACTGATAGGTTTATATGTGTGTGTAGGAGAGATATAGGGAACCTATATCTCAGTGAGGAATGCTAGCACCACCTCACCCAGGCTGCAGTAGCAGGCCTGTGGTGTCAGATTTAGTCTGCTTCCCAGGGGTGGCATAATACATGCTGCAGCCCCTGGTAGGCCTGTGAATTACCTATGCCCTTAGTACCTAAGGTACCATATACTAGGGACTCATAAGGTACCACAGTGTCCAATCACTAGTGCACCTAGAGTGCACTCCAAGTCGTTTAGAGAGAACAGAGAGGCTGGGGCCCTGCTTAGCAGGGACCCAGCCAGACTATAGCCAGAAACCAGTGTAAACATCAGAAAAAAAGTGGGGGCAACATAAGAGGCAGATCCTACTCTCCTACACCATCTCTTTACAAACCTAGACCTTTCTCATTATGCCTTCTACCCCTTGACAAATACTTAAACTTTAATACTAGAGCACTATACAATCTGCCAAGAAATACTCCCACATCTTACTATCGCTATTAGTTTTCCACTAATAATATTCTTTACACATTTCTAATCCATGCCTTCAGTGCTGCTCATGGGATATCCCAGGTAATTATCCAGATACACCAGCACACACAACTATAGTTCAGCTTTTTAGCATTTCCTAACCACACTGAAATAGTTCTCAGCGCTGTCGAGATTCTGCTCCTTCACCATCTTGAACTCATGCAATGGAACACTCTCACACGTGTCAAATGACAGAATCCAAACACCTTCCTACACATTTTCCAGTTGAGGATGTGGATTGTAACTGCAATTTCACCTCACCATGTTATTAATTGGTGTCAAAAAAATGGTATCATACTCCAGAACTGACTATTCACGCTGAACCTGTTCACAAGGGCATAATATGCTTTGTGCTTAATGTATCTACACAGAGAGGTTTAATATTCAGAGTTACGTGTTCAAACAGTCAACTCTATAAAATGTCTGCAATGAACTTAATTTTGCTCCAAACAGCATTGATGTGGATTTCTTCTTAGTTTTGACGTCACCAATAACGGTCATCAAAAACTGAATTTCTAATTCATCTACCATTAAACGGTTACATGTAGGTGAGTAAAACCCAGAATTTACACCACTGTAGTAACAGTTACACATATTCCTGTTTTTTTGCTTAAGAATTTCCTCATGTATATGCCTAATAATTATTTTCTTGGACCCTCTAGGAAATCACTGTCCTTTATTAGTAGAAATGACAGCTATTGAATTGATTGCACTTTTGGTTCCCTGAATGATAGTGCATTGTTACAGGCAGAAGTGAGAGGTTTAGAAGTTGAGAATGATTCTTTGAAAGGTAAGTGATTGATATATTAAAAGCCAGGTAAATAGCAGCTGTGGTGTTTTCTGTGCCATATAACCCACAGAACTTAATCCCATGACACTTTTTCCAGTTATTACTCTTGTGTGTTCACCAAAGGGGTCACCTTAAACAAAACTCTTATTTTGCTTTTCATTATAGCATGTTTATGGTGCACTTAAGGAAATGTCAATTAGTTGGGTATATAGCATTTTCAAGCAGCCCTGTCTACCATAACAAATTCAAGAACGGTAACGTGTGAAACATTCTCAACTATACAGTGGATCATAAAAAGTGACTTGTTTTTATTTTTCATTTTTTACTGTATTGTTTCTGTTAGAATCCTGAATGTAACCATGGCCAGTATAGTTTTGGTAAAAACTCACCAGTTATTGATCATCTTTACTTATGTTGTGTATAGCTGTCAATTAATCGCCAATCACAAACAACCACTTTTATTTTTACAGAATGTGTAAAGTAACACAATTGCATGTTTGACGATAAGCTACCTAACAAGATGCATATTTTCAGGATAAATCCCTTTTCACCAAGAGAGCTTACATCCGTGAAAAGAGTAACTAAGGTTCAGCCTCGGAATGGCTGCCCTTGATGTACACTGGATTGGTACTTTAATGGCTAAAACATGCCCAATCCTTCTAGTCTCAAAGCTTCAGGCCAAACATGTATATTGTTGGTGAAACACAATACATACACAAAGGAGCAGAGCTTCTCTGGTCTCACACTAAAAGCTCAACCAGATATCTGGGCGACAGAAAAACTAATTGATAGCACACACCTTCGCCTCTAACTTTACCAGGTCCTTGTATTCTCTAAACCAATAACCCTCTTCCTAGTACTTGAATGTAGGCCCCTATAAAGAATTGATTACTGTTCAACAGGACATTTTTTTTAACAAGCACAGTTCAATAGTCCTTCTAACTCGCAGCCAAGGCCTGGAACGACCTCCCCTTCCACCTATGGCAAGTCCCTACACTGCTCTAGTTCAAGAAGGACCTCAAGACCTGCCTCTTCGGATGTCCCCAGAACTCAAAGGAGCCGCCCCACCCCTCCAGCACCTTGAGACACCCGCTGGTGAGTAGCTGCGCTTTACCAACCCTGATTGATTGATACCAGATTTCCCTCAGATACCCACATTAAAGCCAGAATATTTTGACCTAAGGGCCACATCCGGGGCCTCATGAGGCACTGTTAATGAGGTGTACAGGCACAAACAGGGACAGTTGCCATAGTATATATAATGCACTGGATCCAGGGCAGCTCATGAGTGAAAGGTGAATCAGTTTTTTTACAGTGAAGGATTGAAGGCGGCATCAGGTCTGCACTTAAAAGGGGGTCAAGGGATCCTCTCGCAGGCAGGTGCAGTGAATGACTGTACCCGCTTGCAGGGGTATGTCAGGGGTATCCATTGGAATGCCCTTTTGGAGGGGGGACAGTCAGTGCGCCTCCTGACGGCCTCTTTGCATCTGCATCAGTGTGCATAATATGGTTTGGGTGCACAGGTAAAGTTTTTTTCCTCATTGCATGAGGCTACACCCTGAAGCAACTGAGGAAAATGCACCTTATGATATGGCTCGAATTGCCTATTTTATAGAGGAGCTGCACAAGAGTCTATAGCCCCTTTTGTCATATTAAACTGCCTGCAGAAAAGTGTGAAGTGGGTGTACACACCCTTTGTGCCTCTGTGGCACTTTACATAATATGCCCCTGGTGATCCATATTGCTTGTAACTCTGGGAAACTCAGTTGCTTTTTCTAAATCAAGAAAAACAGTTTGAAATATGAAAAGGAGCACTTCTGGAGACGGATGGCTGCTTCCTTACACACTGGGAATGTTCTCCTGTAACTTTAACTTGCACCCTCACACCTAAACATCAGAAAGCAACTTGCACATGTTCTAATTTCATCCCATCTCCCCTGAACCCTCCACTCAAAAGAAAGTGCACCCAGAGTTAACTGCTCATGTGCCATAATCATCTCATTCCCCATACTATACAGTGTAGGGGGTTCCTTTGCTGTTTTTGAAGGTGGGCTGGTTACATTAAAAAGTAAAATGAAGTGTTTGAAACAAGCTACTGATATATGTTTTTATTTTTTCAGATGTGTGAAATCTTTGTGCAAGGCCATCAGCTCTGGTCATCCCTAGACAACATGAGGAGGAAGTGTGCCTTAAAGATCTGCAATGCTAAGAGGCCTAAAGCAATCTCAGATTGTGGAAATACACTGTGCAGTTGTTTTTATTCTTAATTATTACTCTTTGTATACTTGTTAATGTTATTGTATTGTGCAGTATCATGGGTCCCTACAAGTCCAAGTGCCTACTTTACTTAATAAATCGCATGTTCTCACATTTCAGATGTTTCGTTTTAATAATTTTTTTCCAGTCCTTTACCATAGGGAGTCTCCATATTTGAAAAGAAAAACATTAACTAATGGCTTGCACCTCCAGTGAAAGGAAAGATCCACGAGTATGGTATAGTGACAAGCTGCAAGGCGTCTTTACAATGCAGAATCTTTGACTGACTTGCCTGCACCTAATTTTCTTGCAGATTCATTTTATACCACTGTCTAACTTTAGCCATTGTGCTTCATGAAATAGTCGGCTAAAGAATTAATACCAATTGGCCTGATGGCTAATTAGTTATAATTCATAGTATACAGTTAATAGAAATGTCACATCCCACCACAATGCCCTTTTTGTCATGAAGGAAGTGATCTTCCTAATATTACTTACCAGCAAATGTGGGTTTCTAAATTTTGCTTGAGGAACCGTGAATTGGAAGTGGCATTCGCAGAGTATGTTCTTGTATAACACAAACCTCACAAACGTAAATCAAACCATTTCTGATATTTAATCTTTCAGGAGTAATCCCCGTCAATTCCTGTAGTAATCTTATTGCACAGTTTACATGAAATCATCTAAAAAATTCAAGCTTGTCCTGAAGTTGTCATGAAAGCATCCTAAAGTAATCCACACTCATCTTGAAGTTGTATTGAAATCATCCAGAACTAATCTGCACTCATCCTAAAGTTCTCATGAAATCATCCTAGAGCAGAGGTCTTCAAACTTTTTGATGCCGAGACCCCCCTGTCAAAATATTTTAAGCGTAAGGACCCCCTCTTGACAAAAATTTCTAGAACTTGGTCCTCCTCATCATTGCCAACTATCGACAACCATAAACGCCCCCAATTCCCACAGCAAATCATTTTTACATCAGGGAAATAAATTAAACAGTGGTTAGCAAACCAAAGGTCAGTAAGAGAGCTTGGGGGCATGGTCAAAGGTGTGGCTAAAACAAAAAGCCTTATTTATGAGGCATTGGCGTAGGGCAGCCCCTCAAGGGGCAGAATGCAGCACACATAGAAAGAGGAAAAACAAGGAGAAATGAAAACATTTCTCCTCGTTACGCCTGCTGTGGGGAGGCGTAAGGTTTTGGCGCAGCCCCAGGTTTACATGGTTTTACAAATCTGGGGCAGCGTCAAAATCCATGGGTGTTGCGTGAGAACACCCACTGCAATGCCTTTGGAATGCCTACTTGACATAGTGTAAGGCAACGCAGCGCTTGTGCTGCTTTGTCTTACTCCATATCTATGAGGCCATGCAAAGCCATGCAGGGTGACTTTGCGTCGCCTCATAGATATGATTGAGATGCTTGTGCCGCCAAAGTTTTTAAAAAAAGTGACGATCTGGCAGTGCAAGCCTCTCATAAATCAGCCCCAAAATATTATGTTAGTTTTTAGGTCTTTCACCATCAGGTAGCTACATATAAAATAATGGGTAGCTTAAATGAAAAATACATTTACTCAAAGGGAAATGCACTGTAGTACATTCTGAAAGCTCTATTTAATGCACTGCAGAGGTCTGTGTGTAACCAGATAGACAGAATTAAATTTGGTTGGCGCAGTGGAGAATAGTGACTTGTGTATTGTTAGTGCTATGAGGTCACAGCCTGTGACAGAAAGCACAGTGAATGTGTAAGTCGTTATTTTATACTTGCATTACACACATTATAATACATACTGCTACAAACTGTGCAAATAGTTTTAAAATAAAATGTAGCTTCCAAAATGTAGATTTGAGTAATATAAGACCATAAGTAATTTTTTTATTTTTTTGCATACCTGTCCCTTCAACACCTCCCCAGGGGTACTAAGCACTGTGTAAATGCAGTTATGGTTAAAAGCACGCACTTCACTGCCCAGTTGTTAACTCTTTGCACCACCATGCAAAAAAAACACATCTTTGCCATCACAATGCTTGGAGTGATTCAAGCAATTAAGGCCAGAACCACTCCCAAGCACCCTTTACATTTGCAGATTAACTCCTAGCGCACATTTGCATGTCATTCAGGCAAGTAGGCACCCTGGCATGAACACTTACTGGAAGGATTGTTTTACCAGGCCTCTTCGTTTTACAGCACGTGAGAGTCAATTAACTTCAGCTAAAGCATTTTAACAATCGAAATGAAGGATCCCGGCCTTTGTCCAAAAGGAAAAGCACATTTTGCATTCCAGGCAGAAGTTAGGCCTGGAAATGCGCGACCCCCTTCCCAGGACTCCACGACCCCCCTGGGGGTCGCGCCCCACAGATTGAAGACTGCTGTCCTAGAGTAATTGGTGCTCATCATAAAGTTGTTCTGGAATTATCCAGGAGTAATCCACTCTCATCCTGAAGTTGTCACTTAGTGTTCCTGGAGTAGTAGGAGATCATCACACACTTTTAATTGAAGTCATCAGGAACTAATCCTGGGGTAGTTTCTCTGATGACTTCTAGACTCATCTCATTTAAATATTTATCCCTATAGGCATACTTCAGGATGGCTTCGGATGACTTCCCCAGATAATTGCAGGAATAGCCTGACTGAAGTCATCGGATGGCTTCAGAATGACTCCAGGATGATCTTCCTTTTTGACCTGTGGATAAAGTTAGGATTCAGCCAGATGTAGGAATCAAAACATGGTTGAAATGAGCCTGTCTATCTTAAGGCTACTTACAGCACATGTATGGTATCTTGTGACTCCCTGTGGTCAATTGTCAGTGAATTAAGAGCAGCTTGAATTCTATCATAACCATCAAACTATGCTTTGAGTGCATCTGCTTAGGCTGACCATCAAGTAAAAGGCATCCATTTTACAACCTTGTGATCTGGACAGACAGATGAAACCAATACCTTCCAACGAAGAGCAGAGGAAGAAAAAGGTGTACGAAAGTTGAACAAAGTCAAAATAAGGAACTTCTTGCATGTTATACTCAGCACCCTTTTAGGTTCAAGGAATGTCTAGCACATGAAACATTAAGAGCAAATTTGTCCATTTCTTTCAGCTTAGCCTCTTGGCCTGAATACTCACAGGACATATTTGATGTATTATCATATGACTTGACCACAGAATTCTAATAAGGGAATACATGCCCTCCCTAAGAATTTCACTTCAACATCTACTAGGTCCTTTGCTCCATGATCATGAATGTGGAGAAATTCGAAAATGCGCCCATTTGGTTTTTGAGTTTCTACATATGCACTGTAAAAGTTAACTGATCAACTTGCACGCATTTGGAGTGCAGTCAAGAAGACTAATGGCCTTATTATGAGTTTGGCGATGCAGGAGTGGGATCGCCCCGCTCCTGCACCGTCAGCCAAACCCATGTAGGAACTGCCCACCAGATCAGGAGTTTTCTCCTGGTCTGCTGCATGGTTCTTTGGCGTACCCAGTGCAGTACCTATAAACTATGCACCGCAATGGTAACCTCAAAAGCAGAACCTGCACGGTATGGACTGCTGCAGTCCATCGCGTATAGGCACTGGGGTGCAAGCACACAGGGGGGCACATGTTGTGCCCCCCCTGGGACCATCCACATGGTGTGAGGCACCAGGAGGCCCTGTAGGGCCCCCTTTGCTTCCTCTCTTCCATGGTTGTCATGGCGGGCTCACCGCCATGAAAACCATGGCAGAGAGGAAACTCATAATATGCTTGGCGAGCCCGCAGTTGTCCCACCAAGCATATTGTGGCCTCAGGACTGCCATGCAACTGCCAGGGGATGGTTGTTCCCTGGCAGTTGTGACGGTTGCGGCAGTCCCAGGGTGGCCCTACCGCCCTAGTCGTAATAGGACAGTTAGGAGATCACCACTGTGAGTCTGGAGGTCCGTGGATCGACAGACTCATAATAAGGTCTAAAGAGAATTTTGTTTTGTTTAGCTTACTTCTGATATGATTGTAAAAAAACCTTCTTGGTTATAAATGTGAGAAATTGTTCACAAATAGTTGCTGAGAGATATAAGCCAGCATTTCTGTATTTCTTGATGTGCTGCTCAAAGAACGGGTCCAATTTACTTAGCAGCTCCAAAGTCCCCAAATAATTTCCATTCTGCTATGATTGTATCATCTGATTTTCTCCTCTGAATGCCATACCCGCTGATGCCAAGAATTTCAACCTGGTATCATTCTTTTCAACATACCCTGTCAGTACACTTGCTTATGTTCTATCTGTTTCAGTAACGCCGAATCAATACTGCCAGCTTCTTTTTAATGAATGCTGTATATTACTATTCACTTTTAATGCACAGGTCAGATTTATGTTGAGAAAAGCAACTAACTTTATGCTTCTAGTCAGTAAAAGCAATAGAACTGAATGCACAATCTGTACTAGCAAAACAAATACAAGCAACATAGTTGTTTGCTTCTTGTGGACAACATATTTTCTTGTTCTTTCAGTGCAATTTGCAGATATGGTTTGTTGCTCCGTACTTTTTGAAGTTTTGCAAGTTTTTGCTTGCCGATGTTTTTTTTGCAGCACCATGAATCATTCACTGTCTCCAATGGAAAGTTAAATAATGAAAGTTTAAGTTGCATTTGTTGCACAGGTGTTCAGGATCCGAGGAAACAGAAAAAGACCCTTCTATTTAAAACTCTATGTGCTGTTACCATTTATTCAATAAACTATTTTAAACAATAATGCGGAGCATAAAAGAAACTTGAAAAACTCTCTGTTGATTAACAACCATTCTAGTGTTACTAGAAACTACTTTGAACTAGATAAGGGTGCACAATACAATGCCTAGCACATCCCAGGAACTGGAGCAGTGAGAAAAATAGTTTACTGGCGACATTAAGGGCCATATTTATGACCTTTCTAGTCACCTTGTTGCGCTGCTTTGTGATCCCAGTGAAAATGTGGATTTGTTGTGTATTTATTCAATACGGCGCATTCCTGTTCTATCCCCTTGAGCTGGAGCCATTTTAGCAGCCTAGCTCCAATGCAGGCACCCTTGCACCATGGTGCAAGGGTTCCTATATTGTAGGCAGGCTTGTTTTATGCAGGAAGGAGAACCTTTCTGCACAAAAACAACCCTGAAAGACTTTTCTTCTTTCTATGTGTGCTTCAACCTCACCAGGAGAGGCATATCTTTTTGGCGCATTCCCAGGTTTACCAGATTAGGTAATTCTGGGAATGCGTCAAGAGCCATGGGAGTAGTGTGGGAATATCCACACAGTGCCCATGGAATGCCTGCTTTGCGCAGAGTAATGCAACTCACCAATTTGCGCTGCATTGCTCCACATTTTTTAAGCCATGCAAAGTGGCTTTGCGTGGCTTTAAAAATATGACATTAGGTTTGTGTGCACTCTTGCACCCCCTGCATGGTGCAAGAGTGCTGCAAACTGGGTCATAAGTATGGCCCTAAGTTACTAGTGCAACTCTGTGACAAGAATTAGGGCAACTATTTCTTTTCTTTGCGTGAAATATATTTTTTGAACAAAGTTTCCTGCTAAAATCTAGAGATGGCAGTGTCATCATTCATTAAATATCATAAAAATGTACTCACAGGCCTCTGTATGTAATATGTTGTGAGCACAAACTCCAATAGTTGTAATAAAATAGTTTCTTTAAAAAGGTGCGCTTTCCAAGTCAAGTATGTATGGCAATGCAACTTTCCACAAATCGAAAAATTGGTAACTATTTATTAAATTACTTTTTCTTGCTCTATTATGGAAAGCCTTGCCAATAGTTCTTGCATATCTAATATGCTTGATATACAATGCCCATCAATATTTCAATTAGACATTTTAGAGAAATAAATTATTCTCAACTGGAGCTAGTAATTTCAAAGCATATCTCTTTCTTTTGTAAACTAACAACGTTAGGTGCAGATGTTTTCATTACTGGCCTCTTAGTCCCCTACCCCGGTCCACTCTTATATTGATTTTTTTAATAACATAACATAACAGTGAAGCACAATGTGTTGAGGAGGCTCAAGGCGAGGACAGTAAGAAGTGAACACTAGATTAGGCATGTGATGCTGTGGAAATGTTAGATATTGGAACAAGTGGGTGACTTGGGGGCTACAGAACAGGGTGGCGAGATGGTATGTGCATCTCCCTTGCTGGCAGTGGACAGCAGTCTCTGGATTCTGACAGCACAGCACCAGAAAAAGTTTAATGTGGAATTTTTCACACATGGTGGGACATTATTGAAGAGATTTTGAGCCTTTTAGCAAACAAGCTGTGCTATCTTACACCTTCTATGGAGCAGAAGGGATTACCATATGCTCTACGAGTTAGTTCTCTCTTCAGAAATAATGTTACTCAACCCTTCTAGGCACTAAGGGCCCGATTATGAATCTGGTGGTGCGGGCCGGTTCCGCCCTGCCACCGCACCGCCAAACCCGTGGTGAGGCCGCCCACCAGATTACTAGTGTGACTCGTGTCTGGCGGGCTTTTTTTGGCGCTCCCATGATAGTGCCTTTAAAAAAAGGCATCGCAATGGGAACGCCCAAAAAAGTTCCTGTACGGTCTGGATAGAAAAGTCCATGATGTGCAGGAACTGGTGTGCATGCACAGGTCGCAGAGGCACCAGGGGGCCCTTTGTTCCCTCTCCTCCAGGGTTTACATGGAGTAAAAACCTCCATGTAAACCCTGGCGGAGTGGAAACTCTTAATATGCTTGGTGGGACTGCGATGGTCCCGCCAAGCATATTGATACCTCTACACCGCCGTAACACTGCCTGGGAATGGTAGTTCCCTGGTGGCTGCAGCGCGGCTGTGGCATTCTGACTGCCCAAGTCGTAATCAGGAGATAGGGCGACTGCCACTGCCCCTTCCCCGTCTGGAGGTCCGAGGACCGCCAGACTCCTAATTGGGCCATAAAGAACAATGCTTGCACTATGGAGAACAGTACTCACAAATGTTTTTTTTAATTCCATTCAGTTTGATTCACTGCTTGATCTTAATTATGCAGATTTTTCTTTATGATAAAAAAAATTCAGGTTTATCAAATTTGTTCTTATTTAATATGCTGTATACATATATTGCAAATCAGTTGTGATGCACAGAGTAATAATCTGTTAAAGAGATGAAGGAGGTAACTCATGTGGCTGAACTGCAAGTTGTGAGAGTGAGACGGAAAAACCTGAGATGAAATCCCAGTTCTCAAACTTTGCAAACGTATATGATCATAGACAATAACTATTTGGTCTAGTAATATTGCAATGTTGCTGACACCTTGAAAGGGTTAGTAAGGTTCTGTACAAATGCTAAAAGGCAATATAATACCATATTGCTATCCATCACCCCACCATTGTGTTCTTTTTGTTTGTAATCTGGATTCGACCAGAGCCCATAGACAAACTTTCTTGTTCTATGTGCAGCATCTCAAGTTTGAATATCCTCTATAAGTCATCTACTGCTTTTTGGAGTTAAAGTCACGCTATAACAAATACCTAACACAAAATCAAAATAACATTGCAGACACACATTTTGTGCAGCAGGTGCTTTAAGCCAGTATGATATCAGGCTGGCTTTGTAAGCTGAGGCTTCCAGGTTATACATAGATCACTGAATACAATCCCAATGAGATTTCTCAGTGGGACTTCGATGAAAACCTCTCCATAACCATCTCCTACCTCAATACCCATCTTTTTTACTCTTGTCGCACGATCTTTTTAGTTGGACACATTAAAGAGATTATTAGAAAACTTCAGACCTATACCCTTTCAATTTCACAGAGTAAGATGCGCCTCTTGACAGAGAGCTATCCAGCTGAGGATTTAACACATTTTGCGTGACCATCCACCTATGTGTTTTTTTCTTAGTTTAAGAAGGTGGGTGTCTGAGGTTTCTGCCTACATTTCTTTTTACGTAAATCTGGAGTGTGGATGTCAGGAAGAGAAAAACAGAAAATGCACCTCGCAGAGATGAGGAGGATGCTGCCAGAAGAAGTGATTGTGACTTAAAATTTACACAGTGACTGGACTTTGTAGACACAATGTGCTTAAACTGAGAGAGCAGTATCATGCGAGTGTCATCTTGTGCACAGTGAGTGACAGACAGTTCATCATTGTAGGACATTCTTTTATTGATAGAAGGTGGAAACATATACATTTTCTTTACCTACATCCTGGATGAAAAGCCATGTTTCAGCAGTGAAGCACAGCACAAACCTGTGGCACTTCAGCAATAAGTGCCCCCAATACCTCCAACTAATGTGACCAGTGTCTACCTGTGTATGTTAGTATCATTACAGGCTGTCTTCACTTTCAGTTGTGAATGGTAGCCTAGATGTAAATTCGAGTGAAGCGTGGGCGTGATGCACATGATTTGACTGAAAATATTGAACTGAGAACGAGGGATGCTGATTTTGGTCAACAGCAAACTTCTCTGGAAGAAACACCTGAGTTGTACAGCTGTGTACCACATCACTGAGTCAGGAATCCCTCTGAAAAGGGACAGAAGTAACACCTGCCCAGCAGGGACCCAGATTTTGTTAAAGGTGAAATCAGTATAAATCATAGGCGGCTAGTGACTTGCAGAAGTAGTGCGGTGGGCACACATGCACCCACTCACTTCCACCCATCCACAAGCACACACACTCACACCCATCCATTCACAAGCACATGCTGTGCACACATATACCCATCCATTCCCAAACACACATGCGTACACATACTCACCACATCCATTCACAAATACACAGCAGTTACACACATACATACTTACACTCATTCATTAACAAGCACACATGTGCACACAAGTGCACACACACTCACACCCACCCATTCACAAGCACATACAGGCACCCACTTACACACACCTGTTCACAGCACACATACAAAACAAGTACATTCATACATGCACCCAGATATTTAATATTGCACTTGCTGGGCCTCAATGGCAATGACAGGACCATCAGGTGCCAGGAGAGAGAAACACAAACGCCCATGAGGAGCTGGAGGCTTCAGAAGTGAAAGCAGGAAGCAAGTCTCTGCTCCCTCCTCTTATTGGCTAAACTTGTCAAGTGTTAATCAATGAGAGGAGGACCTTCCCTAAGTTGTCACAGAGTGGGGATGGATCAGTGAGACTTGCTGTTCCTGATAGGCAGACAGCCCTGGGTACTTAGGGTCTTAAACCTAAAGAGCTCAGGGCTAACTCTATCAGTGACTCTCCACTTTGTCATGAGGGACAGGGTCCTTTCAGGGCTGATGATGTCACTGCCCTCAGGGCTGTGAGAACTTCCCCTTACCAAACCTTTTCTCAGACTGCCAGGCCCTGTGCATTAGCACAAGTACAGCGCCTGGTTGCCCAACCTAGCCATAGTGAGTGTCTGTCAGGCTGACCTTTTCCTCAGCCTGACAGACACTCATCATGCTTTCAAAAATGGGGTGGAGAGTGAAGCCACTTTGCCAGTATGGACGGGCCACCACTGCTATAAATGCTAGTTGAGGATCATAAAGAAAAGCATTCACATAGACTGTCACTAACATATCACCATTTTTAGGCATTTTAAGTAAATGTAAATAAAGGTGATTTGAAGTTATTTAATTTGTCATCCTTCATAGAATGAAAGACTGAGTCCTTGCTAGAGTTCAAGATTGTGCTCTCAAGCTCATTGCATGTTTTAGTGATGAGCATTAATTTCACAGAACCATCCTGCTGTCTATAGCGTGTCAGGCTTGCAAATGTTTAACATTGCGTTGTTTGGGTCCATGACCCAATTAGAGAAGCCTCTGGTTAAAATATAGACGCAAGTCTCAAACCTGGCACAGATTGAATGCCTAGCTCTGGATCAGCCCTTGATTATAGAGAATGACTCGTCAAAAAGACCCAGAATTGCATCCTAGATGCAGCCATTTTCTCTATCTAATGTCGTTTTTTCAAACACAAAAGCTGCAGAAAAAAATAAAAATGTGTGTTTCGGTGTGAACATTTTATTTTAGTTTAAATGCAGAGCATGTATGGAAAACGTTGTCTGCCGGTGAGTTTTACACTTGCATGTCTCCCCTTCAAGACTTATAGTAACCAGAAAGTCAACTTGACTTACCTTGAGCTACTCTTGAAATTATTTTCTTTGTGAAGTCAAATGAAACTAGTGAAATTAATATATAAATAGTGTCCTGGCTTTCCATAATTTTATGCTTTTATGGATAAAAATTTCATTTGGCAGATTGATTTAACATGTGATCCAGGTATTTCTTTAAACACAGCGTGCTGTTTAACTCTTGACAGAACAGAACAAAAATCACTGTGATTTGGTGGCAAACTGGATAGAACATAGGATATCAATTGAATGCCTAAATCGCTTTACATTACTGTCTAACTTTCCATGATTCTCACATTTTAGAGAAATTTGAAGTAATTCAGTACAGGATGGGCCCTATGCAAACACATCTTTTGTGTAAGATTTAGTAGACTAATATGATACTTAAATCCATATCATTAATTACGGTATTTAGGGAGCACGTGACAACAAATGCGTGTGTCTTGATATCTCTGTGTTTTGACTTTTAGAGCCAACAGCAACTCTCCAAGTTAATTTGCTGGTTTGCCCATCTCTATTAAAGTATGTACAAGACAATAATCAAAGAAAATGGTGTCCGGTAATCTAGACAGGGAGGGCAGCAGGCGGGCCATACACGCACACATATACATACTCAATCACACCCATGTATTCACAAAGACTCACACACACACACCCTTACAACAAATTCATACATTTATACATACACGCATGCATGCACCAAACATTCAAAAACATAAAATTTACCCGCCCTGCAGCTCCTGGAGAGAAAAGCCTCCGAATTCCCAGGAGGGTTAGTACTGCTGCCTTCTCTCATTGGCTGAACTATGATTAGCCAAGAGGGAGGCAGCAGTCCCTCGCTATCACTGAGGGCCCCATTATGACTTTTGGCGGTGCAGAGGCGGGCGACCCACCACCACCACTCCCCCGCACCACCAAGAGACGCTGCCACCCGCTCTCCAGATTACAAGTAATTTTGTGGCCTGGCAGGCGGGCAGCGTGATGGTTCCAACAAGGGTGCCTCATTCAAAGGTGATGGGTATGCCACACAGTTACCTTCACAGCATGGACTGTAAAGTCCATGCAATGCAGGAACTGGAGCGCATGCACCCAGGTAGGCATATGTTATGCCCCCTGCAAGCATCCCCAGCCTGAGGGGGCACAGGGGGCATCACCAGCCTTTTCATGGAGGAAAAACCTCCATGAAAATACTGGCAGTCCTAAAACTTGTACTATGCATTACAGTGCCGCAGCAGCACCATCTGCATCAAACAATGGCCCTGACCGCCGCGCCAACCCCAGGGAACAGCAGTTCCCTGGCGGAGCCAGCGGCCTAATTACAGTCCGACCACTCAACTTGTATTAGGGCAGTCGGACAGCCGGTGCGACAGTGGCTCGACTTCCACCGCCGTGTCACCACGAGTCTGGCAGTCCTCAGACCGCCAGACTCATAATTAGGCACATAGTGGGATTAGGTAAGTGAAACTGCTGACTCCACCCCACTCTGTGACGAGGTGTCACTGATTGAACACATCAGGGCTTAAAGCTGAAGAGTCAAGGTCCAAGGCAATCAGGGACGCTCCTCCTCTTCTAGAGGGGAAGGGCCTCAAGGCACTTTTGCCAGACTGAGGATGTCACGACCACTGTGAAATCCTCAGCCTGGCAAAGTTCAGCTCAGGCAGAGAGGAACCTGTGCAATTAGCCATGTCTTGCTACTTGCAGCCTGACCTGAACAAGAAGATTGTCTGTCAGGTTGTCCTTTGCTCAGCCTGAAAGACACTCTTCTTCTCCAGAAAAAGGTGAGGGTGCGTGGCCCCTCCACCCATCTGTACGGGTCACAGCATCTCAAAGAGCTGAAATGGCTCTTTATGAAATGCCAGTTGCATGTTGTGCCCCGTTGCACAGGGCATTGTATGATTTCCTCCTATTGATAAAGCAATTTCTACTGCGTGAGACTGTAAGAAGAATAGAGAAATAACATAAAAGAAATCATCATTCAACAAGAGGATGTACATTGTTATTTACGTTATAGCTCTTCTTTCCTCCGTCTCAAGCTGCAGTAGATGCTTTATCTATAGAGTTACATTAAGGTCAGCAAAACACCGCAGACGCAAACCAGAACACACACACACCATACATACAGCCCCACTCTAGTGCTAGCTTCAATCAGACAGTTGCAGTTTGACACAAGTACATCACGTGTGCAGTTCAGCCACATTGTATTTCCCTCAGACCAGATTTCATCACCACCCAAGGGGCCAGCTGGTCAGAAAGAAACTCTGTGAAGGGAGCCTCAGGGATACATAGAAAAAACATCAGTATATGGAGGAAGTTCAGTGAGATTCTCAATAGATCCTCCCTTTTTTGTCTCCTTTAAATCTCCCAAAGAAAGACTTAACTTTGGAGTCTTCTGGAGACTCTACGCTCCCAAAACATTGTGTGATTCTCAATATTATGAAAGAGTTATAAGGACCTTCAATTCTGATATGCAATCAGAAAGATCCATAAAGGTAGTGAATGTGTGGCGAGCAATCAGCTTCCAGTGGACTTTGAGAGGGGAGTCTGTCTATGGGAGATTCAAAGGGAAATATTGAGGAGAAACAAGATGCCAGTCTAGTCCTGGCAAAGGCTGGCCTTGGCACGGTGAACTGAGCAGAAGGTTCCATCTCTCCAGCCAGAGTCTGCTACTCCCTTGCACTGCCTGCCTTCCCTCTTTTTCTTGCACAACAGAAATACTGATGCCGCAACAACAGGACTCCCTTGCACACCCACACAGAGCTGTATGTCAGAATACTGAACCCAATAATTTAATGTGTGTGTGTGTGCGTGTGTGTGTGTGTGTGCGTGTTTGAGCGGGTAGGTTAGTGGGGTGTGCGTGTGAGTGAGAATGTGTATATATATCATCAAGGTAGAGTCGAGTTAGGTATAACAAACCTATAATTACCTATGTATATTTAGTCCAACCTTGAACTATCAACCCCTGCAAATTTCTCACAATATCATAACAGAGCAGGACTCAGACTGTAGGCATACATTTTACCTGGAGCAAGTGAAATAACAAATAATGATTAAATTGAACACCAGCTGTGATGCAGGACTATCCCAATCACTTATGAAGGAGGCCCTTGGAAGTTGGGTGTAGTGGGTAATTGCCCATTTTGCATGTTCCTTAAATATTTCGTATCAAGCCTCTGTGGTTCCCAGTTTAAGACAGGAAAGGTGAAAGTCCAACTTTTTCACTGATTTTCAAATGTTGAGTAAACCAAGACTATTCATAGGAGGCATAATCTCACCCAAAGCTCTACTTGGACTTAGTTGTGTTTTGAAATATACAGGTCAAGGTCTCATTAGTTGGCCCAAGTGGCGCTCACCTTCAAACTGTACAATATGTCCACAAACTTGTTGTGCACATGCATTAAGCATTTGAAGTATTTAACAGATTTCACTCTCACCTTGAGAGGAGCACCCTCATTGCACACAATCACTGTGGAGGAATTCCCCTTAAAAGCCAGCCTGGTATAGCAGTGTTTGATGCCCTCATCAATGCCTTTGTACAGAGCAAAATCTTTATGAGGCCCTATGATGAGAATCATAACGTCTCTGGAGTCGAAATGTAGACAAATTATAGAGAAAAAAATATTGCCATATCAAAATATAGGGGTCGATTCCGATTCGGGCCGGAAATTTCTCCGACCGAGCCGGACCCGGAGAGATTTCCGACCGAATCGGACCCGTGCAGTCCGACCGAACGAGTACGATGCGTCCGTATGTTATCGGACACGAGTCGGTCGGACTCCCATTGAACTCAATGGGAGCCGGTCGTACAACGCGTACGCGGGCTCCCATTGCCTCAATGGGTGCGAGGCGGACAAGGGCGCCCCTACAGCGAGTACGCCGCGAGGCGCTCGCGGCGTACACGCACAGGTAGGGGGGACCCTTGGGTCCCCCTGTGTGCGCCTCGCACGGGTACGCGTACAGGGGGTCCGACACGGACCCCCAAAGTACGGCTCCGACAGCTCTTACGAGCCGGAGTGCGCGGCTCGGTCGGACTGCTCGCGGCGCGCATCGTGCCTACCCGGCCGGGAAACGTCTCCATTGCGCGGTGCGAATCGGGTCCGAGCGAGTCGGTCGGAGCGGTTCGAGTCCGAGCGAGTCGGTCGGAGTTGTCGGGACGCCCGGACGAGTCGGTCGGCGAATTCGCATCGTACTCGCTCGGCCGGACCCGCGTACGGTTCGGTCGGGAAACAGGCTTTCGCATGGCTTTTTTCCCGACCGAATGGTATTGGGTCCGCCTCCGACCGAGATCGGAATCGGCCCCATAGTGTCTAAAATATTGTGATATAGAAATATTGTCTGCAAGAATATCGTTGTCAAGAATATTCATTTTAAGGTAAGTAATATCGATTTTGAAATTGTCAAAATCATTAATATCGTTTACAAAAGTATAGTTGTTAATAATGTGGTTTTTTAGTTGTGTATTTTAGTATATATTTTAAATGTGTGTGTTATAAATGTTTTGCATAATTATTGTTTACTGTTTTTAATATAGTTGTTCCTTTTTAGTAGTTATTACATTAAATTTCATAAATATTTATGGTTTTTTGTACCGTAGTGGGATGTAGGGTTCATAGGGGCACAGGGTGGGAAGTAAACTAATTATAAATAATTAATAATTCGTTTTTACTTAATCATTATTTATGTTAATTGTGTAATTCATTTTTGTAAGTTATATTTTAGGTTCGGGTTGTGGGTTTTGTAGGGTTTTAGGGTGGCAAGTAAAATAATTATATTTAAGTAATAATTAATTTGTATATAATATCAATTATTCAATTGATAATTACTTATGTTAACTGTGCAATTATTTATTAAAGTTATATTTTAGGTGTGGGTTGTGGGTTTTGTACTGGTGTAGGGTGGGAAGTAAATTAGTTATAATTAATTAATAATTATTTATTTATTAATATTGCATATTTCATTGATAATTATTTATGTTAATGATCTAATTGTGTTTTTTAAAAGTTATGTTTTAGGTGAAGATTGTGGGGTTTGCAGGGGTATACAGTGGGAAGTACATTCATTATATTTAATTAATAGTTCATGTTTTATTTATATTAATAAGTTGATTGGTAATTAAATATTAAATTGTGTGATATATAAAATATTTTTGGGGAGTGTGTTGTTATTCTTGTATGGCTAAAGGGGGTTGAAAATTAGTTATATCAATTAAAAAAGTACGTGTATTTTAAGTCATTATTTATACAATAAATATTTTTTTTAAATGTGTAATTAAGATATTGTTTAAGATATATATGAGATGTGAGTTTTGGCATTTGTAGGGATAAAGAGTCAGAAATTAATTAAATATAATTCATTTCTTGTTAGTTAATTATTAATATTAATTTTATAATTGATAATTAAATATGTAAATTATGAATTTAATATATTTAAAATGTATATATTGGGTGTGGGTTGTTTGTTTTGTATGGCTAAAGGGTGGAAAGGGATTTAAATATCAATTGTTTTTATTAGTTAAATATTATTAATATTGTAATAAATGTTTAATTATGTGAAATGCGTAAATATTATACATTTTTATATACATTTTTAATCAGTGTTGTGTAGTTTGTAGAGGTATAAATTGGAAAGTTAGTTGAGTAATAAAAAATTTAAATTGTAAAAAAAAAAGTTTGAATATGCGAATTACTATTGTATGTGATAATTGTGTTATGCAGTTTAAATTGAAATAAGATTGAATGTATTGCTTGTTATTATAGTTAGAATATAGTTTGGTTTTTTAGCAAAATAATAATTGTATTACTCTATGACTTTCAAGAACTCAGGAGACGGTGGACAGAGAGGGGAGGTATGCCCTCTTGGAGGGACTCCTAGAGGGACAACCGATACTCTTGGGTAGTAAATCTGCCCCAAACACTGAACAAGAAAGGTTTTGGGATCACCTTACAGGAGTCCTGGCCCAATAGGCATCTATTCCATGGATCTTGGGAGGAGACTATAATTGCGTACTGAATCTCGTGCTAGACAGAGGCCCACCCCCCATCCATCCCACACAATCTACGGGTAAGACTAGACAGATTTCTATGCACAGCGACGCTAGTCCCCAAAATTCAGCATTCTGATTACCTAGGCCGGGTCCTCTCTGACCATGACGCCCATATACTAAGTCTACAATGGAAACTTCCCCACCCACCAGTACCCACCTGGAGACTACCACGAGAATGTCTGGCGGACCAGGTATTCAAACACGAACAGGGGCAAAGCATACAGGAATATTTCTCTAATAATGCAGAAACGGCGACATCCAAACTGGTAGAGTGGGATGCGTTCATATAGTGACCCGGGGAGAGTGCATAAAACAAATAATAGGGGTTAAGAGGACACTGGAACGAGCGTTAACACAAGCTGAAAAGAAGCTGGCAGTCCTAACAAAAAAAGCAGATGCGTACACGGCGACCCTAGCTCAGGTGGCAGAAGCGAAAACAATGTACGCAGCCGCTACCTTAGATTTACGCAGATACAACTTTAAGGCATACGCAACTAGGGTACACAAAGAGAGGGATAAAACAGGGACACTTTTAGCCTGGCTAGCTAGACAGGACACAGAGTTAAAACCAATCACTGAAGTGCTAGATCCAGCTGGTAATTTAGTGCGATCCCAAACAGAAATACTGCAGCTGTTCCAACAATACTACACTAAGGTATACAGGAATCCAGTACAGATCAGACAGGAAGCAATAGAACAATTCCTAAACCCACTGACTATACCACAAATTGCAGCCACAGAGAAAACGGCACTAGACACGGATATAAAGTCAACGGACATTACCCAAGCAATCCACGCTCTAGCACGTAACAAAGCGCCAGGGATGGATGGTTCCCCCCTGGAATACTACGCAACCTTCTCCCCATTGCTGGTTTCCCGCCTCGCGCTAGAAAAGGGAGAGCTGCAGGGATCCCTTAGGGAATCCGTCTTAGTAACCTTCCATAAACCAAACCGGGACCGAAAACAGCTGGCCTCCCATCGACCCATCATGTTGCTTTCAGCTGATTGTAAGATATTGGGGAAGATATTGGCGGACCGCTATACGCAAATACTGCGGCCACTGGTCCACCCAGACCAATGTGGATTTGTTCCGGGGAGAAACACATCCCAAAATTTACGCCGACTGTTCCATGTACAAGATCAAGTGAGTGCCACGTTCCCCAGAGCAGCCTGTCTCATTTTAGACCTCGAGAAGGCATTTGATACTCTCACATGGCCATACCTGTTTACGGTCCTGCAACGGATAGGGATAGGTCCAACTCTCATAGCATACACACGACTCCTGTATACAAAACTTACCTCGCGAATACGCATGGGGCGATACGTATCACCCTCCTTTAAGGTGGAGAGAGGCACGAGACAAGGTTGCCCACTCTCGCCTCTGCTATTTGCCCTAGGGGTCGAGCCCCTGGCAATCCGATTACGCCAGGAAGGAGAAAATTGGGGCATCCCCATAGCGGGCATTACACATAGCGTATCCATGTATGCAGACGACCTACTGATATAAGTACGGGACATCACAGCAGACCTGACGTCCATATGGGCAACACTCGAAGAATTTGCAGAGGCATCAGGACTCAGAGTGAATTGGGACAAATCCACGATATATCCGCTGCACCCCAACCTTACTCCTCAGGACATTAGGACATGTGAGCAGGGCCTAGCATGGAGCGCGAGCGCCCCCGGTACCTAGGTGTTTGCTTGTATCACTCCCCATCCGATATATTTGAAGGCAATCACCGCAAAGCACTGGCTGGGATTAGGTCAGCGGTGGGATTCTGGAAGAACCTTCCTTTAGCCCCGATAGGACGTGTGGCCTTGGCCAAGATGATAATAGTTCCACGACTATTATATCACTTCACAAATTTGCCCGTAGTCCCGCCTCGAGCCTTTTTCCGGGACTTGGACTCGCTACTCAGCTCGCTAATCTGGGGAGCAGGCAGACATAGAATCGCATTGGCTAAGCTACAACTACCCACCGACCAGGGAGGGCTGGGTGCACCTTCCTTTGAAGCATAGTTCTTGGCAGCGCAACTACAGTGGCTGTCCTACTGGACGGCGGGCAGACACATAGGGGAGACCCACTCAGTGACGGGCCCTATAACCACTCCGGAAATCAGCCGATTGCTACTGCCAGGCACTAAGCCGCAGCGTACATATCCAATACAGTTGTTGGTGGCTCCCAAATGCATGCAGAGGATACATTGTATGTCAACAGGGACGCCTTTCTACTTCCCTCTGCTGCCCTTGATAGGTTGGCCCAGACGAGAGGCGTACTACACAACCCGTATGCTACGCATATGGACAGAGCACTCACTAACGGAGATAGAATCCCTGTTCGAGGACGGACAACTAAGGCCTTTCCACCAGATAATGGACAAATTTGACCTTCCCCCCTGACAATTCTTACTCCATAGGCAGATCATAGCAAGCTATCTTCCATATCACGATTTGACAGAAGGAGAACCCACAACTCATCCGGTCATACACACAATCATGCACATGGGAATGGGCCGGCACCTGGTCACCTGGCTTTATAAAGCCATACAGGAGCTCATAAACAAACCACTAGATGCACTGCGGGCAACGTGGGAGGAAGAACTGGGGCGCCAGCTACACGAAAAAGAATGGGAGACTGCACTCGAATACCCCAAAAAGGTGTCCCGCAACGCGCGATTTAAAAACATACAATTTTACATATTACACAGAGCATATCAAACGCCAGCGCGTCTTCAGCGATATTACCCTACCACTCAGTTCCTATGCCCCAGATGTCAATCACCGGACGCAGACTTTCAACACATGTTTGAACATGCCCCACAATACAATCATATTTGAACACTATCCATGGGACACTAAGAGACCTCACGGGTCTATCTGACATGAACAGATGGGAGGCCTGCGCACTCGGAATATTCCGAAGGCGGAAACAACACAAAGTACAAATCCGTTTTTCATCGCTAGCAATATTAATAGCAAAAAGAGGAATAGCTATGCACTGGCGGGCCCCTATGGGACCCCCAATAGCAGCCTGGGTGGGAGCAGTGAGCAAATGGGCAGCAGCAGAAGAGGAGGCAATCAGGGAGGAGGAAATAAAAGGAATACGCAAACGCCACATATCCATGGAGTGGACCCTTCTTTTACACCAATTCAACCAACAAAAAACGCGAGGTGATCCCAGCATATCGTCGCAAGCCCCAGCCGGCTCGCAAACACAGACCCAGATCATAGGCACACACACTATTCCCCACACAACTACAAGTGCGTAACGACACGCGACAATCCACCCACATACTGACTAGAACAGCCAGAAAGGCATTGAGGGCTGGACAGGTTCCAACCTGACGAAAGCCCCCACACCCACAGACGGGATACGCAGCGGCCCCGGCACCCCGCCTGATCCACATATCTCAGATCTCATGACCACCACCCCAGTTGAACACCCCAGTTAATAGTTAAGAACCACAACCGGTAGTTGGTACACCGGTAGTCAGAAGAAGGAGATCCATATTCATGTGTACAGACATGCACACTACTGTGATAAGGTATATTGAAATGATCATACTGTGTATAAGTAAGATGTCATCCCAGACAGACAACTGTAATTACAAATGTTTCAAACATTCGAAATGAAATCAATTTAAATGTACTATCATGCGATATGTTACAAAAAGAAAATGTTATTAAAAATATTTCACACAAAAAAGATTGTATTACTCTATGACATTGTATTAAACATTGTAATAAATATATATATATATATTTTTTTTAAACATATATAATTTTTAATCTTTACATATTTATATATACATTTATATATATTTTTTGTTAATAATTGTTAATAATTAAAGATTTGAATTTATTCTATTTTGTTGAAGTGACTATCTTTGTTTCTAATGTTGCACAGAGTGCAATGGGAGTACTAGATTTTGGCCTTTTACCATCCAAAATGTTCCCTACTCTTGTACTGAAAGGAGTGGGAATTGTAATTTTTACCCCCATAGTCCAACTCTTTTCCCATTGCTGCAGTGACTGGAGTGGGAATAGTACATTTTACGACTCCACAATCCAACACTTGTTCCACTGTTTCACTGATTGGAGTTGGAATAGTAAATGTTACCCCTCCGCAATACAACACTTTCCCTACTGTTTCATTGACTGGAGTGGGAATAGTAAATTTTACCCATCCGCAATCCAACACTTTCCCTACTGTTGCACTGACTGGAGTGGTAATTGTAAATATTACCCCTCTGCAATCAAACACTTTCCATACTGTTGCACTGACTGGAGAGGGAATAGTAAGTTTTACCCCTCTGTAATCCAACATGTTCCCTATTGTTGCATACACTGGAGATGGAATTATACATTTTTCCACTCCGCAATCCAATACTTTCTCTACTTTTGCACTGACTGGAGTGGGAATAGTAATTTTTACCCCTCCATAATCCAACTCTTTACCCATTGTTGCAGTGACTGGAGTGGGATTAGTAAATGTTACCCCTCCGCAATTCAACACTTTTCCTACTGTTTCACTGATTGGAGTTGGAATAGTAAATCTTACCCTTCCGCAATCCAACACTTTCCGTACTGTTGCTTTGACTGCAGTGGTAATAGTAAATTTTACCCATCTGCAATCCAACACTTTCCCTACTGTTGCACTGACTGGAGTGGGAATAGTACATTTTACCCCTCTACAATCCAACACTTTCCCTATTGTTTAACTAACTGGAGCATGAGTAGTACATTTTATCCCTCTGCAATACAACACTTTCCCTACTGTTGCACCTGCTGGAATTGGAAAAGTACATTTTACCCTTCTGCAATCCAACATTTTCCCTAATGTTGCATACACTGGAGTGGTAATAACAACTGTTTCCCCTCCGCAATCCAATACTTTCTCTACTTTTGCACTGACTGGAGTGGAAATAGTCAATTTTACCTCTCTGCAGTCCAACTCTTTTCCTATTGTTACACTGACTGGAGTGGGAATATTAAATCTTACCCCTCTGCAATCCAACACTTTCCTTACCATTTCACTGCCTGGAGAGGGAATAGTAAATGTTTTCCCGTAGCAATCCAATACTTTTCCTACTGTTGCACTGATTGGAATGTGAATAGTACAGTTTACCCTTACACTATCCAACACTTTCCCCACTGTTGCACTTACTGGAGTGGGAATGGTACATTTTACCAGCCGCAATCTAACACTTTCTCTACATTTGCACTGACTGGAGTGGGAATAGTAAATTTTCCCCCTCCACAATCCAACACTTTCCCTACTGTTTAACTAACTAGAGCATGAATAGTACATTTTACCCCTCTGCAATCCAACACTTTCCCTACTGTTGGACCTGCTGGAGTGGGAATAGTACATTTTACCCTTCAGCAATCCAACATTTTCCCTACTGTTGCATACACTGGAGTGTGAATAATATATTTTTCCACTCCGCAATCCAATACTTTCCCTAATTTTACACTGACTGGAGTGGAAATAGTCAATTTTACCTCTCCACAATCCAATTCTTTTCCTATTGTTACACTGACTGGAGTGGGAATATTAAATCTTACCCCTCTGCAATCCAACACTTTACTTACTGTTTCACTGACTGGAGAGGGAATAGTAAATATTATCCCGCAGCAATCCAACACTTTTCCTTCTGTTGCACTGATTGGAATGGGAATAGTACAGTTTACCCTTCCGCTATCCAACACTTTCCCTAATGGTACACTAACTGTAGTGGGAAAAGGTTTTTTACCCCTCCGCAATTTAACATTTTTCCTACTGTTGCAGTACGTGCAGTGGGAGTAGTACATTTTACCACTCTGCAATACAACATTTTTCCTACTGTTGCATGCACTGGAGTGGGAATAATACATTTTTCCCCTCCGCAATCCAAGACTTTCTCTACTTTTAAACTGACTGGAGTGGAAATAGTCAATTTTACCTCGCCGCAATCCAACTCCTTTCCTATTGTTACACTGACTGGAGTGGGAATAGCAAATCTTACCCCTCTGCAATCCAACACTTTCCTTACTGTTTCACTGACTGGAGAGGGAATAGTAAATGTTACCCCGCAGCAATCCAACACTCTCCCTACTGTTGAACTGATTGGAATGGGAATGGTAAATGTTACCCCTTCACAATCTATCACTTTCCCTACTGTTTAACTAACTGGAGTAGGAATTGTACATTTTACCCCTCTACAATCCAACACTTTCCCTACTGTTGCACTGACTGTAGTGGGAATAGTAAATTTTACCCCTCTGCAATCCAACATTTTCCCTACTGTTGCATACACTGGAGTGGGAATAATACATTTTTCCCCTCCTCAATCCAATACTTCCTCTACTTTTGCACTGACTGGGGTGGAAATAGTCAATATTATCTCTCTGCAATCCAACTCTTTTCCTATTGTTACACTGACTGGAGTGGGAATATTAAATCTTACCCCTCTGCAATCCAACACTTTTCTTACTGATTCACTGACTCGAGAGGGAATAGTACATTTTATCCCGCAGCAATCCAACACTTTCCCTACCATTGCACTGTTTGGAATGGGAAAAATACTGCTTAACCTTTCGCTATCCAACACTTTCCCTAATGTTACACTAACCGTAGTGGGAAAAAGGTTTTATTGCCCCTCCGCAATGTAACATTTTCCCTACTGTTGCAGTGCATGGAGTGGGAATAGTAAATTTTACCCCTCCTGAGTCCAACATTTTTATACTGTTGTATTACTTGGAGTAGGAATGGTATTTGTATTATTAATAATTAACACATTTTTTATTATTTAATACATTTTTACTAAATTTACAGTTTTTTATGCTGTTTACTTTTTTAATTATAATTAAATTGGTAAGTTTTTTTATATTTATTACATTATTGGGTATATGTGTATACATATACATATATATTCATTACATTATTGCATTTAAAATATTTTTTAAATTAAAATATACATTTTGTAATATTAGTTAAATATTATATTTATTAGTATAAATGTAACTATATATATATATGTGTATATATATATATATATACATTAATATATTTGTCTGTTTTAATTTTTTGAATGAGTATAATAGTTAAATTTATTTTAAAAATAATTAAATATACTTAATTTGGATTATATTAGTTTCACCTTTTAATATATTTATTGTTCAATATTTATATAAATATTTTTAAAAAATGATATTTTGTGCAACGATATTAATGACAATGATATTTTTTATCCTATATTTTTGTCATTTAGATTATAAATATTGGATGACAATAATTTTGACTACAATATTTATGTCACAATATTTTGATATGGCGATATTTTCAGAGGCGATATTTTGTCAGTGAAACTCTGGAGTCCATGACTGTGCCCACAACAACCGGCACTTTGGAGAGATTTCCATCAAAGAATCTGATGCGGCCCGATATGGTGTCATTGCAAATGCATTCATCCTGGTTCTTGACTCCAAAGGGCACCAAGGATCACTGAAGGGAATGTTATTCAATGTGATTGTCAAGGACAGGGCCTGTAACACAATGCTTGATTCCTCCAGCCATGGAAATCTTCACCTCAAAGCATCACATTCAATCTGAAGGTTGCACGCATTTCTACCTAGGATGTATTCATTCTCGGCACAGATGTCGATGCATTTAAAAACTTGTTCTACATCGATCCCACCAATTTCCCGCTCTCTGCCCTCCCTCCTCCCAGCCAGCCCCTCCCACCTCACTATGTGGCTCCAGTGAGCTAGTCCTCGACCCTTGGGTCACAAACACTGCTCCCCCACTGCTGCTGTACCAGTACATGGACACTGTGACTCGGCCACTGCCCTTGTGTGCCCGTGTTCAAGACCGCTGTTCTGGTATCAGTTTTCTTTAATTGCACACTTTGACTTGATAATTGCCCTTTTTGTGTTTATTATTGTTTTTGCCACTTGTATTGTTTTTGCCACTTTGTATTGTTTTTTGACATTTCTTCTGCTGAATTTTGTTGCTTCCCGATCCCGCAGTTTTCCCGCTCCCTGCCCTCCCGCCTCCCAGCCAGTCTCTCCCACCTCCCAGAGCTACTTATAGAGGCCGCTGCGCAGCTGAGCGACAGGCATGCCAAACGAAGCCTTCTGTGCCCATCCATGCCCGGACCACGCCCAGTGCCAGGAACCCTGGCTCTTCCACCCCACAGAGCTACACTGCCACTGACCTCCGAGCCCTGGACCCTGGACGAATCAACAACCACTGCTGCCTCGCATTCCCACCCACCACAAGAGGACCATTCTCCTGCCAGCACTACTGCTTCACCTAAAGCATCGAAACAATCAACAACACTACACCACAAACGCGACCATGCCCAACACACCGACTGAGACCACCATGACAAAACTCAAGTGTATGCTACTCAACGCATGATTACTCAGCAAGCACACCATGGACAGCTGAGACACAATCTCATCCCTCATACAGGATGTAATTTTTCTCACAGAAACTTGGCTGAACCCTGCTTCCACCCCAGACATCGCCATTGCTACCCCGAAGGGCTACAAGGTTACACCCCAAGACCAAACCAACAAGCACAGAGGTGGAATCGCCATCATCTACAAGGACACCATTTGCTGCACGACTTCTGCAGAAGACTCAACCCTAATAATGGAAAACCTCAACTTCCAACTATTTTTTTTTGTTACAGAGTTTTATATAGTGCAAACTTGACCCGAAGGTATCGGGTATCAGAGCGCTTTACATAGCACCAGTTGCGTTACATGAGGACACATTCATTTTTTGTTAGGCACGGGGAGATTAAGTGATTTGCCCAGAATCACAGGATGTTCAGCGTCATTGCCGAGACTCGAATCCAGTTCCCCAGATTCGAGGTCGACCGCCCTAGCCGTTAGGCCAACTCCTCTCCTCTCTACAGATGGGAAAAGCACCGTGAGAGGCACACACGCCTACAGACCACCAGGACCATGCCTCAGCATCTGCAACACCATCCCAGGCCTCATCGCCCCAATCACAGTCAACTCCAAGCACTACATCTTCCTGGGAGACTGTAACTTCCACCTCAACGACTACAGCAATACCAACACAACCAACCTCCTGGAAAGTATGAGCAACATCGGCCTCAAGCAGCTGGTCACCGACTCGACCCACATCGCAGGACACATGCTTAACCCCATCTTATCCTCCAGCAACAGCGCCAAGCAGAACCACGTCACACAGCTCACCTGGACCGCCCACTTCAGTGTCCACTTCACCATCTCAGGACTGACCAACCCTGGTACAGCGCCCCCTAGCTCCAAATGCAGAGAGTGGAAAAAATAACAGAAGACCAGTGAAACAATTCCCTCAGCTCCCACCTCCCAGACTCAACACCCAACCCAGAACTGACAGCAAAAAACATCTCCCAGTGAATCCGAGAATGCACTGACTGAATCACCCCTGCCAAGCGAGCAAATTCCGAAGGACCCACCAAACCAGCCAGCTGGTACACCCGCGAGCTGAAATCTAAAAAGTGCAACTACTGGCAACTCGAGAGGAAGTGGTGTGCTAGCAAGAAGACGGACTGCACCGCCTTCAAGACAGCACTCAGCAAGTACCACCTCCTACTGAAAGAATCAAAGAAGAACGCCTTAGCAGACTGCATTGAAGCCAGTGCATACCACAGCAAGGAACTCTTCACCGTCATGAAGGAATTCTTCAATCCCGAAGTTACAGAGAATTGCACAAGAACTGGCTAAGATCCTGGCAGACTTCTTCCATGACAAGATTTTAGCCATCTATGAAAACTTAGAACCCCAACCCCCGGCCACTGACAGTATCAACCTGCTCACACCCACAAACTCAAACATGAAACATTTGCTCACCCACTGGGACCTTCTCACCACTCAAGCCACAATCTCCATCAAGAACTCAGTGCACTCAGGAGCACCCACGGACCCCTGTCCCCACCAAGTCTTCAACCTCAGAAGCAAGACAATTGGTAACGAGTTCAGGAAAATCCTGAACACCTCCATCACCTCGGCCTCATTCTCAGTGGACTGGAAACACATTGAAGTGACACCCTTCTGCTGATCCAGTAGAACTGAAGAACTACTGGCCCATCTCGCTGCTCCCCTTTCCAGTAAAGGTTCTTGAGAAACCAATCATCCAGCAACTTACCGAACACCTGGAACACAACAATCTCCTGAACCCCTCCCAGTCCGGTTTTCAAGCCAACCACAGCACCGAGATAGCCATGATCACAGTCACCAATGATATCAGAGCCCTCCTGGACCGCGTCAAAATTGCAGCTCTCATCCTCCTGGATCTATCAGCCAACCTCAAAACAATCTTTCATCACATCCTGATCAACAGACTCCACCACACCGGAGTCCAGGGATATGTCCTCCAATGGATCGCCTTATACCTCACTGGAATAACTCAGAAAATCAGACTCCCACTGTTCACCTCGGAGTCCAAGAAGATCATCAGTGGCATCCCCAAATTATCATCCCTCAGCCCCACACTTTTCAATACCTGCACGACCCCCCATTCAGCACTGTCAGATCACATGGACTCAACATTGTCTCCTGCTTCAATGACACTCAGCTCATCCTCTCACTGTCAGAAGTCCCCTCCACCACCAGAGCCAACTTCCACAGATGTTTGAGTTATGTCGCTGACTGGATAAAGGACAACTGTCTTAAACTCAACACGTACAAGACGGAAATCCTCATCTTTGGGAACAACACCTCGCCATGGACTGATGTATGGTGTCCCGTGGAATTTGGCCCACCTCCTACTCCGACAGGCAATGCCTGCAACTTTGGCTTCATCCTAGACAGCAAGCTGTCAATAAAGAAACAGCTCAACACAGTCTCATCCACCTGCTTTAACACCTTATGCATGCTCCGCAAGATCTTCAGGTGACTCTCAGTCACTACCAGAAAGACAGTCACCCAGGCCCTTGTCACCAGCAGACTGGACTACATAGGACTCACCCATCACCTCCTGTAGAGACTTCAGGCAATACAAAACTCAACAGTAAGATCCATAAGAGATGCCAGTTCAGGATGCTAACTCACCCAAGCCAAGCCCTACACAATGAAGGACTTGTATACATCGACAAACGCCTGACCTTCCACCAACATGCAAGACACCTATGATCCGCTTCCCTCTTCCTCACAGACACAGCCCTGGTACTGCTGAACCAACAGCAGAGGATGTTCCATCTAACACCTGGCGGCCAAGCCATGGAGCAATCTCCCCCTGCACCTCAGCACTGCACCATCGATCCAGCAATTGAGGAAAGAACTCAAGACCTAATTGTTTGAATGAACAAACCACCGCACAGCAGCCAGCTTATCTAGTGCCTTGATACCCTCACAGTTGATCTGCTGGACTATATAAATGAATGATTGATTGATTGATGAATTGATTGACATGCTCATCCAATTATATATGAAGACCAAGGTTAAAAGGAAAGTTCTGATTCCTGATATATTTTACTAGCCATTTACTGGCCTGGTCGTAGCCATCCTAAATGATCTGTTTCATTGTTCCTAAAAGTGCTTACATCCCCTGACTCCTGTGCAGTTCATTCAGATGTGCAAATTGTAGGCTCAAAAGGACATCTTAAACCAAAGAACTGTGTTGAAATGTTTAGAGAGATGGCAACTGCAAAACACAGAAAACATTCAGTATGCTGATGTCTTTCCAGCTGAATCCAGCATTAAGAATGAAGAGGGCTTCCAGAATGACTGTGGTACCAATTTGAAAAGCAGCCCTGGTGTTAGTTGACATAAGCATTAGCATACCTATGATGATGAAACTAAAGTATCCTTCAGTTTCAAGGCCAAGCCTTAGGAATGTTAGATGGGGAATGAAATTGGGCTTGCTCATGAAGACTCCACCAAGGACTTGCACTGTCCTTGAGACCTGATGAGGTAGCCTTGATTTTAATTAGTAACTTAAAGTTAGATAAAATCCTCAGAATGTCCACCGTCAGGTCATTACAGAACCCTACTGCAGAGGTAAGAGTTCAAGTGTGATTGTTGTGTAGGGGACTTAATTGGATATCAGATGTTCTATTGCCAATGCACATTCCATCTTACTAACACCATGAGGGAAATATGTTAACCACTTTTCAGTTTGCATAACTATTCTGTCATGTCATTGAGCATTACAGTTTATCATATTTAATGCAGGAGCACAAAGTAATTTGTTTGTAAGAAACCTGGAACACAAATCCACTCACTATTACAAATGATGGTCATATAATACACTGAAGATATGCAGACCTGCTCATGTATGATGGGGATTCTGCAAGTGCAAAAGGTGCATTTGCACATTGATTGAAAGCACTGATTTGCAGAGAGTCAATAAACTGCAGTGCAATCAGGCAAAATGGAGATCTTATTGTTTGGGTTGGATCCCCTCCTAAGATGGGCAGGAGCATGGCCTACCAACATACGTCCACCGCCCCTTCTAATGGCAGTGGTCAGGCATCTGGGTGTTATGTTTGACACTCAACTATCATTAAGTGCGCGTGTCAACAGTTGTGAAGTCATGCTTTTGGATTCGTCGCATGCCGAGGAAGTTTCTTATCTTCCTTTCACATGATGCATGAGTCACTGTGGTCAGAGCATTGATGCTATCTAGGCTGGACTATGCCAACGTTCTCTAACTGGGTCTCCCTGAATATGTTGTCCAGCATTTACAATTAATTCAGAACATGGCGGTCTGCCTACTTAGTAAAATGCTTAGAGTTATGTAATAATGGGGTAACCCGATAGACCACTGGACCCGGGTACAATGTGGTACATAAAATAACGTCACAGTGGAAAACATTCACAAAGCGTAGCAGAACAGTAGATGATCAAATTAGACAAAGTATGACAACACCGATTAACTCATTCCAAAAAATGGTTATAATTTATTTATATCACAAGGATTGAAATGAATCAAAACTATAGAATAGAATGTATTTCACCTTTATGGATTGATGAAAAAGCAGGTGCACACAATGTGAAAGTGACAAGTGCATAAACAAGGATGAGTGCAGGTGGTGTGCAAAGGGAAGGCGGTGCGCATATATACATCAACAATCAGTAATAACAACCTATCCTGCCATATTACTGGCATATGCATGAATGAAAAATCATAACAAAATATGAAAGATGCAGATATATATTCTCTGTCATCTAAGTTTGACACAAAAATTGGTAAAAATGTCGACGTTTCGACCCTTGTATGAACCAGCAGACTTCACG
Organism: Calotriton arnoldi; assembly: GCA_963921515.1. Lineage (NCBI taxonomy): Eukaryota > Metazoa > Chordata > Amphibia > Caudata > Salamandridae > Calotriton > Calotriton arnoldi. The sequence goes on from CAWUFW010010574.1 coordinate 336,284, forward strand.
CCTTGAAAGTGGGGTCTTCCTCAGGACCAAGGGAGGGGGATGGTGGGCACCTATGGATAATAGTATGGAGTTAAAAAATGAGGTGTGTCATTCAAGAACATAAAGGCAAAAGGTAACGTGAAAGTAATGCTCAACGTGGGCACTGGCAGCGCGCTTGTTGTATCTGAAAAGGCCTGCTAGCGGGGCTGCATATAATAGGAAAATGTCAGCGTCCTAAGGTATGTGAGAGCATCATAAAGGATGGAGACGCGCGTTGGATGTGGAAACAACGTCTATGGAAGCGTCACTATACTTAGTGGCCATGATAGGAGCAAAAGAGCTTAGTGTACGTGAAATATGAATGAAAGCATCATAAGAGATTAGAACGCGCGTTTGGTGTGGAAACAGCGCGTGGGGAAGCGTCATTGTACTTAAAAGCCAAGATAGGAGCAAAGTAAAACCTCTCTGTGCTCAGAGCGCGAAGGAAAAGATCTGCTCTACTGTGATATAATAATCATAGAACCGAGTGTGCGCGTCTAGAGGGGCCGCTTTACTAACTAAAAGCCTCAAACAGACGCATGAAAATAAAACAGTGCTGGCGGACAAGGGCATACCTGTTGGTTGCATGAAGGCATACTTCTGACAGCTAACACCGTGAAGAGGTTACGTGTCAGGCTTAAGTACTGAGAGTCAACGTGCACGTCCATGACAGAATGTGTTTTACGACCTATTCATCACTAGCTGCTGATGACGTGGTGAAGTCAGGGAAGCCCATTACCCTGCCCACAACCTCTGACAGCCTTTCTTACAAATACATGACACAGGTTTCAAGATAAATGAAACAAATATAGAAAAACTTAGCCCACATCATCCATGAGCCAGTCGTATTGATACAGAACACAAATTTAAGATAAATGGAACAAATATAAGAAAACGTTATGAATAACACCACTGTGACAGTGTTGGAAAAGTATCCCGTTAATTTTAAGCCATATTTTAAAACCAAACATTATGCTTACTTGTAATTACGGACGATTAATTGAAATACATACGGGCAGTAATACCGCCATATCATACTGTTTGGAGTTACACATAAATTGATTTTAATGTTGGGCATACTATATGATCAAAATATATGCGTGTATTTAGAAAAAACAGAATATCCAGTTGTTGTCATCATTCAAAGAGTAGTAACATACTGTCCAGTCTGTGAGTTTAGGCGCACAGTCTAAAAGATATCTACTTAGCACACAGTAATGTTTGAACAAGATGATGTAATATTTAAATCACAAACTGTACGGTGTAAGATGTCAAATGAAGTATCTTCAAAATTCATTTAGTAAAGACAATTGGGCATATGTCACATCAATTTCTCATTAAGGCCATTATGTACAGAATTTAAACGGTCCATCCATTTGCACTCCCTAGTGTTCAGAATTAGGCTTAGGTCACCACCCCTGATTCCCAGTGTGATTACTTCAATGACCAACCATTTAATGGATTCTGGGGGATGATTGAAAATTTGAAAATGTTCGACAAGGGGAGCCCCTAAGGTCCCGCACCGTATCCTGCTACAATGCTGCAATATTCTGGCCTTGACCTTGTTTGGCCTACATAGATTTTGTCGCAAGGGCAGAGGATAGCGTAGATAACATTGGATGTGTTACAATTGGTGAGGCTTTTGAGATCAATCGTGCAATCGTTGTGGTTGAACTGGTTGGTTTCAAGTGTAAGACTGCACGCCTTACAGTTCCCACATTTGTAGTGTCCCACTTATGCTGGAAGTTGCCACATAGATTGGATAGTGGGTTGGGGCGGTGGTTCCAAGAATGATCTGACAACATGATCTCGAAGATTTTTGCCTTTCCTAAATGAGTGCATAGGAGGGTTGGGTAACTGGAGGTTGTCGGCCACAATTGGCCAATGTTTATTGACAATTTGCCGAATTTCATTGCTCCTTGTATTGAACGTCGTTACACAGATCAACCTGTCTAGGTTGCCTTGGGGTTGTTCTTTGGGTGTCAGTAGTGATTACCTTGGGTTGTGCCAGGCTCTTTTCCTAGCCCGCTTAACCAGCCGCTTGGGGTATCCACGTTCAATCAGTCTGTTGATTAAATCGTCAGATTCAGTAAAAAAAATCATCTTTTAGTGTGCAATTCCTCCTGATCCTGAGGAATTGCCCAAAAGGCAAGTTGTCACGTAGTCCACGTGGATGGTGGCTGCCATATCGTAAGAGGGTGTTCCTTTCAGTTGGTTTACAGTAAAGGGTGGTGTAGAGACAGTGGTTGGATGATTTAATCGATATGTCAAGGAAATCGATGGTCAACTTATCGCTATGGATGGCGAACTGGATATCGATAGATCTTCCATTCAGCCAGCCAAAAAAGGAACAGAGTTCGAAGTCGCTGCCGGTCCAAACCATGAAGACATCGTCTATATAACGCTTCCAGTATGTGACATGGTCTCTAAATGGGTTCAAATCATTGTAGATGTATTGTTGCTCAAACTCATCAATTTAGAGGATGGCCAGGTCAGGAGCGAAGCTGGCCCCCATGGCCACTCCTTTAGTCTGCATAAAATGGTCTCCCTGGAAGTAAAAGAAGTTTTGTGTCATGGCTATCTCCAAAAGTTGTACTTACCAGCACGTGTACCAACAGAGTTCATCTACATGGATGAGTTTGAGCAACAATACATCTACAATGATTTGAACCTCAATTTATGTGTAACTCCAAACAGTATGATATGGCGGTATTACTGCCCGCATGTATTTCAATTAATCGTCCGTAATTACAAGTAAGCATAATGTTTGGTTTTAAAATATGGCTTAAAATTAACGGGATACTTTTCCAACACTGTCGCAATGGTGTTATTCATAACGTTTTCTTATATTTGTTCCATTTATCTTAAATTTGTGTTCTTATCAATACGACAGGCTCATGGATGATGTGGGCTAAGTTTTTCTATATTTGTTTCATTTATCTTGAAACTTGTGTCATGTATTTGTAAGAAAGGCTGTCAGAGGTTGTGGGCAGGGTAATGGGCTTCCCTGACTTCACCCCGTCATCAGCAGCTAGTGATGAATAGGTCGTAAAACACATTCTGTCATGTACGTGCTCGACGTGCACGTTGACTCTCAGTACTTAAGCCTGACACGTGACCTCTCCACGGTGTTAGCTGTCAGAAGTACGCTTTCATGCAACCAACAGGTATGCCCTTGTCCGCCAGCACTGTTTTATTTTCATGCGTCTGTTTGAGGCTTTTAGTTAGGAAAGCGGCCCCTCTAGACGCGCGCTCTTGGTTCTATGATTATTATATCACAGTAGAGCACATATTTTCCTTCGCGCTCTGAGCACAGAGAGGTTTTACTTTGCTCCTATCTTGGCTTTTAAGTACAATGACGCTTCCCCACGCGCTGTTTCCACACCAAACGCGCGTTCTAATCTCTTATGATGCTTTCATTCATATTTCACGTACACTAAGCGCTTTTGCTCCTATCATGGCTTCTAAGTATAGAGACGCTTCCATAGACGTTGTTTCCACATCCAACGCGCGTCTCCATCCTTTATGATGCTATCACACACCTTAGGACGCTGACAGTTTCCTATTAAATGCAGCCCCCCTAGCAGGCCTTTCCAGATACAACAAGCGCGCTGCCAGTGCCCACGTTGAGCATTACTTTCACGTTACCTTTTGCCTTTAGCAACGCAAGTGTCATACCGCAAGTACGAGGGACGTTGTGCATCACAGCTACAATGCCCTTTACACATGCGCTTGAAATAGCAGATTACCATATGTTTGCTTCTGCTTTCATTACTTCAGTCCCGGCTTGGCTCTTCTGACTTGGCTCTTATTCTATTTCAGCCATAGGTTACTCACCAACCTTGGCATACCCATCACGGATAACTGCGCTACCCTTGACCATAGGTTACTGATCAACCTTGGCCCAGTTACCATGAATACCAGCGTAAACTGTGAGTAAATCTCTGGTCTGGTTTTAATACTCCTCTCATCTATTAGTCGAAGTGTTGATCCTAGTGGATCTTTTATGTCTCTCTTCTTTCCTCTCTGTAGGAGCCCACAAGGCCCACACAATCAAACTTCCAGCTTGAAGCTTTCTTGCTGTTACTGGTGATTTATCCACCATAACCTCATGGGTAGATATGTTCTTGAATGACACACCTCCTTTTTTAACTCCATACTATTATCCATAGGGGCCCACCATCCCCCTCCCTTGGTCCTGAGGAAGACCCCACTTTCAAGGCGTGAAGTCTGCTGGTTCATACAGGGGTCGAAACGTCGACATTTTTCCAATTTGTGTGTCAAACTTAGTTGATAGAGAATATATATCTGCATCTTTCATATTTTGTTATGATTTTTCATTCATGCATATGCCAGTAATATGGCAGGATAGGTTGTTATTACTGATTGTTGATGTATATATGCACACCACCTGCACTCATCCTTGTTTATGCACTTGTCACTTTCACATTGTGTGCACCTGCTTTTTCATCAATGCATAAAGGTGAAATACATTCTATTCCTATAGTTTTGATTCATTTCAATCCTTGTGATATAAATAAATTAAAACCATTTTTTGGAATGAGTTAATCGGTGTTGTCATACTTTGTCTAATTTGATCATCTACTGTTCTGCTACGCTTTGTGAATGTTTTCCACTGTGACGTTATTTTATGTACCACATTGTACCCGGGTCCAGTGGTCTATCGGGTTACCCCATTATTACATAACTCTTTAAAGTGCAGGTTAGTCCTGCGAGGGTATTTTAATTCTTCACTTTCATCAGCATGTTAGAAAGCGAGACACTTTCTACACAGAGGAGTACATTGCTAATTTGATTCAAGATCCCTCTAATAACCTCTTCATTACCTCAAACACCCCCAACATTGATGTTTCTTTGAATGAAAAAATCAATAAACTTGAGAGGTTAGAGAAAAAACTGATCAGGACCAGATTACATGGTCACCTTTTGACAAAGTATTTACAGGTTAACATTATACCTGTGGGTCTCCAAGTCAGGAACGAGCCAGCAATATTTGTCAATCTACCAAAGTTCAAAGAAGGCTTCAGCTTCGTCGCCAATAACTGCTCTCGCCACTGGATGGTGTTGGGTGTCGAAACTGCTTTGGAACAAGTGGAAAAACTGACAAAGGAAATTGCTGACTTGAAACGTGAAATTTCAACCGACAGTGCCCTGACCAATGCTAAAGAAGCCTTGGAGCGGTTGGAAAAAACCATCAAGGAATTCGACCTCAACACACAAGCCAAGAAATTGGATAAACTTTCTAAAGATGTCCGTTTTTATGACAAAAAACTGACCTATCCATATCTACAGGAGGATTGCTTTAAACAAGATCAACAGGGACGTTTCACCAACAGGGGCAGAGGTAATTTCAGAGGCAATCGAAGATTTACAACCTTCTCTGAATCCTCCGGCTCTACTGAAAGTGAAGGTGACCAGCCAGGCACCAGCTTTGGATACCAGTACCAGGACAATTGGTACTACCCCCAACCTGGACTCTCTTTTTTAGAGGACGCCCAATGGCGACCACCGAGAGGCAGGAATACGAATTGGAACAGGGGCCGAACACGAGGCCCGCTTTACAGGGCCAGGGTTGGGACAGAGGAAGACAACAAGGTCAGAACCAAACCCAGAAACAGGTCAGGTTCCCTCAGGAACAGCACAGGGAGATCCAAACCCGGCGACGGGTATACCGTTGGTAACCGACTGGAAGGATCCAATCATCAATTTGTCTACCCATGAACTGACCAACGAGGAGAACATGATCCTCAGCAAAGGTTTATCCTTCGTCCCGACTACATACCCGAATAAATTCAACGTCCAGACTGAACTCCATCGTTTTTTCAGGAAGATTCGTCTCAGGCACTACTTCAGACACTCACCACCATCCACTACGACGTCTCTTACAGGATTGAGGGTTCCGTCAACTTTCACCCCTACATCCCAGATGGTATCTCACCAAATCCTCACTTATGAAAACATGGTCTTAAAAGAGGCTCTCAAGATCTGCTCGACCAAGAAATACGTGAACCATAATGTAACAACTGCGGAACGTGAAGCATTGGAAAGTTTGAAGAACAACCACTCCATTGTGATCAAACCTGCCGACAAGAGTGGGGCCATCATGGTCCAAGACGTGGATGCCTATAAGAGAGAACTCTACTCGCAATTGAATGATGGGGTCAGTTACACCAGAGTGAATCACAATCCCACAAAAAAGATCAGCACCATGATTCTACGGACGACTGAGACGGGCAAGGAGGCAGGCTACCTGTCTGACTCTGAATTCCAATATTTGAACTAAAAACAGCCTCGGCTACCTACCATTTATACCTTACCTAAGGTTCATAAGAACTTGGAACAACCACCTGGCCGCCCCATTGTATCCGGATGTGGCTCAATACTCGAGCCCCTCTGCAAATATGTGGATTTTTACTTAAAACCAATGGCGAAAAAGACCAAATCTTACCTTCGTGACAGCATGCAGGTGATAAATCTGGTTGACGGCATGCCTTTTGAACCGGATACCCAAATCCTTGTTACGATGGATATTGTTTCGTTATATACGAGCATTCCCCAACGTCATGCCCTTCAGGTAATTAAGGAGCACCTGGACAGAAGGACTCTACCAGCACGTGTACCAACAGAGTTCATCGTACAACTTTTGGAGATAGCCATGACACAAAACTTCTTTTACTTCCAGGGAGACCATTTTATGCAGACTAAAGGAGTGGCCATCGGGGCCAGCTTCGCTCCTGACCTGGCCATCCTCTACACGGATGAGTTTGAGCAACAATACATCTACAATTATTTGAACCCATTTAGAGACCATGTCACATACTGGAAGCGTTATATAGACGATGTCTTCATGGTTTGGACCGGCAGCGACTTTGAACTCCGTTCCTTTTTTGGCTGGCTGAATGGAAGATCTATCGATATCCAGTTCACCATCCATAGCGATAAGTTGACCATCGATTTCCTTTACAGATCGATTAAATCATCCAACCACTGTCTCTACACCACCCTTTACCATAAACCAACTGAAAGGAACACCCTCTTACGATATGGCAGCCACCATCCACGTGGACTACGTGACAACTTGCCTTTTGGGCAATTCCTCAGGATCAGGAGGAATTGCACACTAAAAGACGATTTTTTAACTGAATCTGACGATTTAATCAACAGACTGATCGAATGTGGATACGCCAAGCGGCTGGTTAAGCGGGCTAGGAAAAGAGCCTGACACAACCCGAGGGAATCACTACTGACACCCAAAGAACAACCCCAAGGCAACCTAGACAGGTTGATCTGTGTAACGACATTCAATACAAGGAGCAACGAAATCCGGCAAATTGTCAATAAACATTGGCCAATTGTGGCCGACGACCTCCAGTTACCCAACCCTCCTATGCACTCATTTAGGAAAGGCAAAAATGTTCGAGATCATGTTGTCAGATCATTCTTGGAACCACCGCCCCAACCCACTATCCAATCTATGTGGCAACTTCCAGCATTAGTGGGACACTACAAATGTGGGAACTGTAAGGCGTGCAGTCTTACACTTGAAACCAAACAGTTCAACCACAATGATTGCACGATTGATCTCAAAAGCCTCACCAATTGTAACACATCCAATGTTATCTACGCTATCCTCTGCCCTTGCGACAACATCTATGTAGGCCAAACAACTCAGAAGGTCAAGGCCAGAATATTGCAGCATTGTAGCAGGATACGGTGCGGGACCTTAGGGGCTCCCCTTGTCGAACATTTTCAAATTTTCAATCATCCCCCAGAATCCATTAAATGGTTGGTCATTGAAGTAATCACACTGGGAATCAGGGGTGGTGACCTAAGCCTAATTCTGAACACTAGGGAGTGCAAATGGATGGACCGTTTAAATTCTGTACATAATGGCCTTAATGAGATGGATGTGACATATGCCCAATTGTCTTTACTAAATGAATTTTGAAGATACTTCATTTGACATCTTACAACGTACAGTTTGTGATTTAAATATGACATCATCTTGTTCAAACATTACTGTGTGCTAAGTAGATATCTTTTAAATTGTGCGCCTAAACTCACAGACTGGACAGTATGTTACTACTCTTTGAATAATGACAACAACTGGATATTCTGTTTTTTTCTAAATACACGCATATATTTTGATCATATAGTATGCCCAACATTAACATCAATTTATGTGTAACTCCAAACAGTATGATATGGCGGTATTATTGCCCGAATGTATTTCAATTAATCGTCCGTAATTACAAGTAAGCATAATGTTTGGTTTTAAAATATGGCTTAAAATTAACGGGATACTTTTCCAACACTGTCGCAATGGTGTTATTCATAACGTTTTGTTATATTTGTTCCATTTATCTTAAATTTGTGTTCTGTATCAATACGACTGGCTCATAGATGATGTGGGCTAAGTTTTTCTATATTTGTTTCATTTATCTTGAAACTTGTGTCATGTATTTGTAAGAAAGGCTGTCAGAGGTTGTGGGCAGGGTAATGGGCTTCCCTGACTTCACCCCGTCATCAGCAGCTAGTGATGAATAGGTCGTGAAACACATTCTGTCATGTACGTGCTCGACGTGAACGTTGACTCTCAGTACTTAAGCCTGACACGTGACCTCTCCACGGTGTTAGCTGTCAGAAATATGCCTTCATGCAACCAACAGGTATGCCCTTGTCCGCCAGCACTGTTTTATTTTCATGCGTCTGTTTGAGGCTTTTAGTTAGGAAAGCGGCCCCTCTAGACACGCGCTCTCGGTTCTATGATTATTATATCACAGTAGAGCACATCTTTTCCTTCACGCTCTGAGCACAGAGAGGTTTTACTTTGCTCCTATCTTGGCTTTTAAGTACAATGACCGTTCCCCACGCGCTGTTTCCACACCAAACACGCGTTCTAATCTCTTATGATGCTTTCATTCATATTTCATGTACACTAAGCGCTTTTGCTCCTATCATGGCTTCTAAGTATAGTGACGCTTCCATAGACGTTGTTTCCACATCCAACGCGCGTCTCCATCCTTTATGATGCTCTCACACACCTTAGGATGCTGACAGTTTCCTATTATATGCAGCCCCGCTAGCAGACCTTTTCAGATACAACAAGCGCGCTGCCAGTGCCCACGTTGAGCATTACTTTCACGTTACCTTTTGCCTTTAGCAACGGGAGTGTCATACCGCAAGTACGAGGGACGTTGTGCATCACAGCTACAATGCCCTTTACACATGCGCTTGAAATAGCAGATTACCATATGTTTGCTTCTGCTTTCATTACTTCAGTCCCGGCTTGGCTCTTCTGACCGCGTGGTGCCTGTCACCTTGTACATGACAATGCACACAGTGCATTCCCAGCATTGTGGCGGGCGGTGCTGTGTGGACCGCCCGCCACAATGCTGGGAATGGAGGATGCCACCGCCACGGTGGCGGTGGCATCCTAATCACTGGTGCGGGACCGCCGCACCACTGGCAGCCGGTCCCAGCACCGCTAGGGTGGCGGGCGGACTTTCGTCCGCCGGCCATCCTAATAGGCCCCCTAAGTATTGATTCAATAGGAAGATGGCCCTGAGAAAAAACGATTAACTAGCGTGAGAAAGAGATGCTGTAAAAATTCCAGAACACAAAGAAATCCCATTGTAATGCCCTTGTAAAACTGAATTTACAAGAATAACAAAAGAGAGATGAGTGTATAAAAATGAAAAGATCAGGTGGTGTTCTGCATGAAAATTACTTCAACTATAAAATCAGATAATGTTAAACTATTCTGGCAATTGGTTGTGCCATGTTATAATTGTAAGTAGACAAATTACAATGATGGTCTCTTCAAATATTGTATGGTACCTATGCGATGATATCCCTTAGAAAAACGAGTATTCTTACAGTCGTTTACTACACTAGTACAAAGGGCCAAATCTTATATTGACCCAGGGGTTAACTGAGTGGTCGATAACATCTTTTGGATTGATCCCATGGACTGATCAAAATTTCTGACTACACTTTTCACAATATTTTGCACTTAGTATTTATACCTCGACACAGTAAACAGGAATTGACCATGGCATTAAGTGGTATCTTCGAGAATTAACAGGTCCCTCATATGAATACTTGAAGCATTCTACACCGATTACTGTGACAGGATAATGGATGGATGCCAATGGCTGTGCTTCGCCTGAAACTAAAACTCCTTTTGGGTTAAAGCAATGTTGTATCTTGGCACCATTACCCTACTGTTTCTACATTCCGAAGTTATGAAATTCTGTACAAAAAATGTGTTTTCCTCCATAGCTTAATGTATCTCCTATCAACCGTCGGTCCACCAATTAATTGGGCTACAGAGACTTCAAAGAAAGATAGAAGCACATAATAAAGCACAATACATATTGGTACACTTTAATGAAACGAAAATAATTATTTTGAGGGAGTGGACTATAAAGCCAATAGTGACAGCCACGACCAGAAAACTGTATTTTATTATAGTATGCAGCGTTTTTGTTACTAACGGTAAAATGGGTAAAGCCTCAGATGTGATCGGATATAATGCTATCAAGAGTATATTCTGTTTCATCAATTTACTCGCTAGGCTTGACGATACCATAATTTTACTTGATAGATGGGGTCACCCATCAGGATGCAGAGTTAATTGTTATATATATATTGCCTTGCATATGGTGGAGGTTCATAACATTTTATTTTAGGGATCTTGAGTCAGTTGGACAAGCACATGAAGATTTAGGTCAACTTTTTTGAGTGCAAAAATTAGGTGAGAGTTTTAATTAAATGAAGGGTAAACATGCTTTCTTATGGGTTTGATATACTGTATCTGGAAGGTTCAATAGCAATGTCGTACATGTTTGACACTTTTGATACATTGCATCCACAAAGATATCTAATTGCTAATCTGAACACTGATATCTTGCAGAAATGTATGAGATTTGGAAAGTTTTACCGACCTCTTTTGTGTTCATGGCTACGTAGGTATAACTGGCAGGGATGGTAGAACATGTGGCCTCTAGTACTCTAACCTGGAGATCGTTGGTGAAGTTTGTGACTTGAAGGTGACATGAGATTAATACCTGAAATTTTAAAGAATATGCAGAGCAAAAAAATTATAAGATTACAGATAAAAAGTACAGTCTGCTGGGTAGATGCAATGAGTTGTGTTTCTGGCTACACTACGTTGGCATTTTAATTTAAATTATATAAAAGTCTTTTTGAAGTACTTTCTAATCCAGTTATTATTTGGTTTGAAGAGCCCATCAAGCCCACAGGAAGGTCGACTAGACTTCCTAAATTTCATTTTGTCTCCTTGGTTCTTTCAACTGGGTAATTTTTCCCATTCTATCATGTCTTGGACTTTGGCCTCTGTTCTTTTTGTGTTTTCATGTTTTTTAATTATTTTGGTAAACCTTTAAAAAAGCTTAAATGTGGTGGGCTGTATTGCTGTTAGGATTACATTCTGTCTGAAGAATTAATTCCCTGGCCCAGATGAGATTGGAATTTAGATTCAAAGAGTAGTTAGCTCTTGAACAAAGAAGGTTTATTCTTTCCATAATGTGGCTATACGTACCAAAGAATCATTCTTTGAAAAACATATTTTTAAGAATCTTAAGTCATCTCTACAACTGAGAGCAGCTAAATCTTTTTAAAACATGAGACACAATTATCAATACTCCCATTCACTCACAAAAATGAGAGCAGTTGTAAACTTAAACTGAGAGCCTGCGGTGTGGAGATCGTGTCGTATGCTGACAACACCCAACTCCTTATTTTATTTGGCCCCAATCCAGCCAAAGTGAAAAGCAAATTTTCTAATTGCATGAGGGAAGTCGCTGGTTGGAAGACTAGCAACTATCTCCAATTAAACAGCGACAAGACAGAGATTATGCTTTTTGGAAAAGTGATTGAGCTCTGGTCTGCCAACTGGTCGCCTTCTGAACTTGGCCCTGCCCCTTCACCTAAGCAGGCAGTGAAAAACCTTGGAGAGAAGTTTGATCAATCACTTTCCATGAAAGACCAAGTTAATGCCACCTGCGGCGGTTGTATGATGGAACAACTACCACTTGAACAACTACAGTCTAAACAACTACTCCTTAACCACTACTTAGTCTAAACCACTACAGTTTTAACAACAACTATTTTTTTACAACTACTATGCCTTTACCACGATTGCCTATACCCCATTAATGTATCTATTTTACAGGTAAGTATAAACCTATATATATATATACATGTATGTATGTGTTATGGGTTTGTATGTACCTGTAAAACACTTACATTTCGTGGTAAAAGCATGCATGCTAAAGACATGTGTTGTAAAATTAATGTTGGTAAGTATTAACACTATATACACACACACACCCCTATACTCACTATTAATGTTATAAAATCCCTTTCCACCCCAAAACCTACACCCACCCCAAAACCCTATGAATTCCCTTTCCACCCCAAACCCCCACACCCACCCTAAAAATACCCTTGCTACCCAAAACCCACACCCACCCTAAAATTACCCTTGCCACCCAAAAACCCATACCCACCCTAAAATTACCCTTGCCACCCAAAATCCCATACCCACCCTAAATCATAAAATGACCCTTGCCACCCAAAAACCATACCCACCTTAAACCCTAAAAATACCCTTGCCACCCAAAAACCCATCCCCACCCTAAACCCTAAAAATACCCTTGCCACCCAAAACCCATACCCACTCTAAACCCTAAAAATACCCTCGAAAATCCATACTCAACCTAAACCCTTAAAAATACACTTGCATATATATATATATATATATATATATATATATATATATATCACGTAATACTTATCAAAATACTTACATTGTAAAGTTTTTTTTTTTTTACTGCGAGTATGCCTTTACCTTTAATGCATTTACAACAAAATTCAAACACTATTTCCTAAACTTATTTTGTTAAAAAAAAACACATCCACTCTACAAAACCATATAAAATGCGCCCATCCACCATTTTATCAATAGTAATACATCTGTCATATACAATCCAAGAGTGCCATCTACTGGCCAGAGGTAGTTGTAAATGCATTAGTGGTTAAAAGACTCGTGATTCAGGTTGAGGTCGTTGTTAAGGAGTCGTGGTTCAGGTCCTTCGTTGTCAATGAGTCGATGTAAAGGCTGTTTCCCACCTGTGGCACCTGCTTTGCCACTATGAAGCTTCTTAAAAAGGCCCTCTATTGGCTTCCCGACAGCACCAGGAAAACACTTGTCCATGCTCTCATCACCAGCAGCCTGGACTATGGGAATGCACTACTGACATCAGTAAATGACATCCTGCTGTCCAAGTTGCAAGTGGTCCAGAACACTGGTGCTAGGCTAATCTGCAATCTCCCTTCTCTCTCACCCTCCTCCCCTATTCTTTGGAAGCTTCAATGACTGCCAGTTAGAAAATGCGTCATCTTTAAACTCTGTTGTCTGACACATAAGGCACTTCACATATCCCGCCCTGCATATCAGTCTATCCGAATAAAACCCTATCTGCCTTCCAGATGCCTTAGGCCCTCGGATAAGTCGATTCTGGCTATCCCTCGCATTCGGACCTCAAAACAGGGGTGCAGATCGCTCTCCTACACTGCCCCTATCACTGGAAGAAACTTCCCCTTAGTCTCCGCTCTTGCTCAGACTTTACCTCCTTCAAGAAGGGGCTGAAGACTTGGTTATTTCAGAAGTATCCCCCTCTCTAAGCAGTGCATCGCCGAGATACTCCTCCGGGAGTGATTTGTGCACTATATTAAATGTTCTTTTCATATCATTTGATATCAAACCAAGGGTAAAATTGGTTTCTTATAGGTACAATATGAGGAGGTTCTAAATGCTTAACATTTTTGCTCAATTACATCCACAAAGATATATATAAGATAGCAGTTAGGAAATCACCAGTGCCTACCTTGCGTATTATTCTCCACTTTATTAGACGGAGCCATTGAAATGCCTGCCAGAAAATATTTATTTGCAATCATCAGAAATTATGTATACAACCTGATGCTTCTAATTGATCAAAAAGAGACATTGTTTCCCCTTATAGTATTAATTGTAAAAACAAGATTTGTAAAAACAGATTTAGCGTCATCACTTATTTTTCAAGTGAAAAGCATCTACCATCATCAGGACCACTAGAATTATACAGAAGGAGAAGGCCAAATTATATGGCAAGTAAAGGCAAAGTATGTGGAATATTTTGTATTTGTATTACTTCATTATTTCATCATTTTTATACTTGGTAACACTGTTTGAGCATTGGTTGCAGTTCATTAGTACCGGTTTAATACCCCAAAATAGTAATAAGCAATAAAAAGGTCACTTTTGAACCATTTGAGCAAGAAAAATATTTTTGTTTTGTTAAATTCTGAAGATTATGCGGCAGATGAAGGATTATGTAGCAAATGCGGAAAGTATCTAATTATGCAAAAATTGCCGCAACCACGCAATTGCATAGTTCCAGTTATCCTTACCATCATTAATAGAAACATGACTCACTCACGATTGCTTACTTATTGTGGGCAAATTTGTTCTTCCACCTTAAATTTCTTCTGCCAACATGGTGTAGCCTGTCTAATTTTAGTGAACACATTCAATAAGATTTCCTTAATTCTCAGAGTGGTAAGTATAACTTGGTCTCTGTGGAAAAAGGGAAAACAGACATGTATCTCACACCTCTGCAAGTGGGCTATACACTTTGAAATAGAGGTGTTTGCTGGTTTGAAAGAGTCATCATTAGTGAATAGGTTCCGGATAAGAACAGAAGCAAAGGAAGGCCACATACAAAGCTATGTCTATAAAAATAACCTTAGCATACGCTATAAGTGAACTATGTGCTTGGTCCCATGGAAGAAGACATGAATACCTTACTGGCAATCGGGAAGCATACCCTGGCCGCTGCTGCCATATATATCAAAGAGTACACCGACACAAAGGAGATTCCTGAGATCGAGTTTTGAAAAGGGTTTCCCAGGACAGGATGGTAGGAGCAGTTAACGTTGGGAGGAAACCCCTTTCCAATAAATTGATTCAGCTGACAAGATGTCATCCAGGGAAAGTAAGAGGGAAATGAGGACATATCAGAGTTGAAGGCAAGAAAAAGGGAGAAGGTTCAATTTAAAGGCAGCAGGCAAAGGAGACCACCTTCTTTATACAAACAATCAAAGTTGCCTTAACCAACTGGAGGTTACTCCTTGTGTACATGCACCCAATCAGTTCAAGTGTTAGTTGAGGGTGAGGGAAATAAAACGAAACAACTTTAGCATATAAGGCTGTCACAGTAGGACAAACAGTGAGGCAGGTGCGAACTGGAGGCAGTTTCCTGACAAGGACGTCTCGTTCTTTCTGCAGCCAAGTGTGAAAATGAGGAAGGTTACATGTATGTATAGGAAAGAATGAGTGGGTGGGAAGGCAGGCACAAACCGGTGACAGCTCCCTGACAAGTATCCCTCTTTCATTCTGAAGGAACTTGGTATCAATATGGGCTATTGTGAGTGGTATAATTAGTCTCCTATAATTCTTGACACTCGAAAATTGACCCCCTCCTTTTTAGGGACTGTGATCTGATAAAGGTCAGCTACAGGTGAGAGTATTGTTTGGAACAAAAGCAGTCAGGCTTAACTAAAAGGCACTTTGGAAAGTATATATGCATCACACAGACAGCGAGTAATAAAGTGAAAACACAACACAAGAAAACTCTCAAACCAATTCTGAAAAATAGAGGAAATGTTAATAAATAAAATGACAATAAAATTGAATTATTTCCAATCAGTAGAGCTGATGTTATCAATTTTAAAAACATTTTGTGTAAAATAACACCTACAAATTCCAAGCTCTAACCGTGGGTATCTGGTCATGAGAGACTGTGGCAAAGCCAAAATTTATGGCTCACCGTGATGGAGTGCGGCTCAAATGCAAGGGGTGGATCGGGCCTGGTCTTGGCTTACCTTTGGAGGTAGAAAATGTTTTGAAGAAAAGTCCAGATTAAGGTAGAGTTCAGAGAGGGGTGTGGTTTCGGCGCCATTGAAGATGGTCGCCTTTACGTGAGGCTCTGCGGGGAAGTGAAGGAACAGGAGGTCTCCAGGCGGCATTATCTGTTTTCCAGCTATACAAATGGACCTCGTGTGGAGATGAAGGACTCTTGCTTATCTTGCTGTAAAAAGGAATGTCTGGAGTGAGCGAAAGCCAATGTTTTTCTACTTTTCCTGTCGGTCGTGTTTCCCTCTCGGGTTTCGCGACCGCCATTTTGTTTTTCTAACGCTCTGCCACCTTAGGCACTCCTCTCCTCACGGATTCACAACAGTTCACAAAGCGATGCTGTTTCATAGCATTTGTAGGTTTTTTTCTTGATGCTCAGTGACACTTGAAGGTTTTTACTATATGAAGGCGTTTTTATGTCGTAATACATTTTTCTTCTTCTACAAGTTTTAAATGGGTTTTCCACAGATGACTGCATACTTTCATTTTTGGACTTTTACTGCTTTACTTCAAGTTGCCTTTTCATTATTCTTACAGTTTTTCTTTTTTACTATTGGTTGAAGAGTGGTCCTTTTCAGTGCAATTTTCATGGGACTTTTTGACATTTGACTTTTTCAATCAAATCATTGTGTGTTCCTCCATCTAATTTATTCACAGGAGTGTTACTGGTAATACATTGTTTATGGCACAAATACAATTTACTCTTCGTGGTGCTGAAAATACTCCTGACTCTACCCCATTAGCAGACAATAATCCTTTCAGTATTCATCAGGACAATATGGAAGATTCGGAGGCAGGTGCGTAATCTTCTCTTGTGGGTAGTGCGCCACCCAACACTCCTCGTAACACCTCCAAGCTTGTACCTAAATTGCCATCCTCTTCGACATCTTCATCAGGTAAACGAGTTAAGAAGAATCCACCTTCCCCTACTATATTTCCACCACCAATATCTATGGAGTTAATCCTTGAGGAGATGCGTGCTCTCAAACCATACATGGAGGAAACAAACGTTCGCCTTCAGAATCTCCACGTCAAATGGTACACCATGGAACAAAAAATTAATCAGATAGAGAACCGAGTGGTCTCTGTTCAATCTGTTGTGAACCAAGTACCTTCTATACATATGGAGATCTTGCAACTTAAGCAAGAGGTGGAAATCCTTGAAAATCGTAATAGACGTAACAACTTGCGCATTTATGGCCTTGTGGAAGGTCTTGAAGGCCCTAATCCTCTCTCCTTCTTTCAATCCTTTCTTCAGAAAATTCTTGATTTTCCTGAAACTCCAGCATTGAATATCCACAGAGCACATCGTTTAGGACATATCCCTCGATCATCATCTTCGTCAAGTAAGCCAAGAGGCGTTATTCTGTATTTTTTTTAATACCCTGATCTACTTAAAATTTTACAAGCAGCAACACTTAAAGGCAAAATCTCTTGGCAGGGATCTGCTCTTTTCTTTTCTCAGGACTATGCTAAGGCAACAGCGGATCGGAGGAAGACGTTTTTGGACAAGAGACCTGTGCTTCGGAGTTTGAATGCCAGATACAGTCTTTTTCATCCTTGCCTCTTAAAGGTGACATAAAAATAAAACCACAGATTATGAGGATCCTGTTCTTCTAAAGCAGTTCTTGGATAATTGTAAAGAAGACGAAATGGAAGTTGCCTGTAAATCTATTGCTGGATTGTTTTGTTAAAATTGTCTTTATGTATATTTTTCTTATTCTCTCATGATTTACAATTATCTTATTGTATTTCTTTATACCCTATTTTCTTTTCTCATGTTAGGTGCGGTCTTCATGGTTCCTCAGTATGTGATTTTCATTCTGTCTGGATTGTGTCTCCCCTTCCCGTTTTCGTCCTGGAGTTTACCGGTTTGTTGTGCCATTTTCCTTATGTGGCTCCACCACCCCCGTTTTCAATGTATGTCTTTGGTATGTCTTTTTGTTTATTCCTTACTTTTTCTCTGTCCTGGTCCTTTCCATTTTCCACCTTCGGTTATATGCTTTTCTTATGATTCTCTTTCTGGTTTCTCCATATATATATTAAGTACCTCTCATCTCTCCTTTTTTTTTTTCTTCTCCACTTGCTTTTTTTCCATTTTTTCTTTTTTTACATACGCTTTTCTCTCATATGCTATCCATTTCTACTGTTATCTTGCTGTTTCCTTTTTGCTGAAATGTATTACCTATATGATATTAATGTATTTTGCTGATTATTGTTCTTTACATAAAGGTTTAGACTTGTTATTGTATATTTAGATGGCTTTAAGATTTATATCTTGGAATGTTAAAGGTTTTGGATCACCCATAAAGCTTCAAAGGGTTTTATCTCATGTTTCTGGTTTGAAAGGTGACAATGTTTTATTACAAGAAATTCATGTAACTCAGAAGGAAATATCTAAGCTTAAGCGACAATGGGTGGGTCATATCTTTGCCTCTCCTGGTTCATGGAAAAGTAATGGTGTAGCCATTCTTTGTCACAAACGCCTGGATATTCAAATTATAGGTCAAGATGCTGATACTGAAGGAAGATGGATTTCCGCTTCCATATTGGTCAACAAAATCCCTGACTATTTTTAATCTATATGCCCCTACTAATCCTGATAAACTAATTTGGCCCCAAATGTTATCTAAATTAATGTTGTATAGTGATGATTATCTATTAGCTGGTGGGGACTGTAACATGGTTTTTGACCCCATTATTGATAGAGGTTCTAATTCTAAATGTATTCCTTCTCATGTACATTCTCAATTTACATCTGCTATATCTTAAAGATCCCTTGTTGATGACTGGAGATTATGTAACCCCACTCTTCAAGAATATACTTTTTTCTCTCCTGTTCATTCTTCTCAATCTCACATTGATTACTTTTCTTATTTCTAAAGCTCTTACACAACACGTATCTCACTCTGATATAGGC
This sequence comes from Calotriton arnoldi, assembly GCA_963921515.1. Lineage (NCBI taxonomy): Eukaryota > Metazoa > Chordata > Amphibia > Caudata > Salamandridae > Calotriton > Calotriton arnoldi. Next base: position 355,228 of record CAWUFW010010574.1, read on the forward strand.
TCCATATTAATTTGAGACCATGCTCCTTTCTCATTGGACTTTGACTTGCTTCCCCCTATTGAGGGGATTAGGAGATGGAGATTCAACAACTCCCTTCTATTGGATCCCAATTTTACCCAGGGTTTTCACAAATTTGCAGACACATTTTTCTAGAAAATGAAACCCCACAGAGCTCTCCTCAACTTATTTGGGACACCTTTAAAGCTGCCTCTAGAGATTTCATTATTTCTTTTGTAGTCCAGAAAAGGAGATCCTCTTCTAAGAATATACAATTACTTAATTCACGTATCAAACAATTAGAGCACTCCTTTTATTCTATGAAATCTCAATCTGGTCTTGATGAACTTATCAAGGCCAAATTTGCTTTTAATAAGTTTTCCACTGAATCCGCCAATTCGTACCTGCTTAAATCCAGTGCTAAATAATATGGCGATCAAAATAAGGCAGGTAAGCTTCTTGCTAACTATCTTAAAATTAAAAAAGACCGTACTAAAATTGATTTGCTTCTAACTTTTGCAAATATTATAGTTCATAAAAATGAAGATATTCTTTTAGAATTGACTGAGTTCTTTCAAAATCTCTATACTCCTGAATCTGATCCTTGACAAGAGGATATTCTTCAGGACTTATCCTCCATTGCTCCTCCTTCCTCTCCTAATGTGGATTTTTCTCCATTAGATGAGGATATTAGATTAATTATATTTTTCCTGCTATTTAGGCTATAAAAAAAGGAAAGGCTCCAGGACCTGATGGGTTCACTGTAGAGTTTTATACACATTTCTCTAAAATTCTTATTCCTAAGCTGTATCAATTGTTTCTTTACTTTTTTTCTAACCAGAAATCTAGCGGGTCTTTTCTGAAGGCTTTAATATGTCTTCTCCCTAAAGAAAATAAAGATCATACCCTGTGCACAAACTATAGGCCTATTTCTTTAATCAAGTTGGACAATAAAATATTTGCGAAAATACTTGCCCTAAGTTTGGATTCTTTATTACCTTATTTGATTGGGAAGGTGCAATGTGGTTTCATAAAGGGTAGACATTTATCTGACAATACTAGATTGTTCTTCAATGTCCTAAGTAAATCTAAGACATATAAATATTCATTATCAGCAGTTTCGTTAGATGCTGAGAAAGCTTTCGATAGAGTTAGTTGGCCATTTATTTTCTCAACACTTTCTTGGTTTGGTTTTGGCTTAAAATGTATTAATTATGTTTCTCTATTATATTTTTCTCCCAAATCCTCAATTTTGGCTAACGGTCTTGTGCCTTCGTCGTTTTCCCTTCACAGATGTGTTTGACAAGGTTGCTGGCTATCTCCTTTATTGTTTATTCTTGCCTTAGAACTCTTTTTAATAATAATTCAACTGAACAAAGATATTAAAGGTTTTCTCAATGGTGACAAACATTTAAAACTTTCAGTTTATGCGGATGACATCCTACTTTTTATTTCAAATCCGCAGACTTCCTTACCAGCGTTTTTGACAGAGGTAGATAAATTTGCTCTCGTCTCAGATTCCAAACTAAATTCTGATAAGTGTGAAAGTGTGAAATTCTTCCTTTAAATAAATTATGTTTTCATGCAGATTTCTCCTCTTCCTCTTTTCTTTGGGATTTAAATAAAATTAAATATCTTGGACTATGGTTCAGTGCCTCTATTAAATAAACTGTTACTCTAAATCTGTAAGAGTTACAATCAATATTAACTTTGTCTACATCTCGATGGCATCCCTTATATCTATCATGGTGGGGTTGCCCAGATACTATAAAAATGATGTTAGTTCCCGTAATATTGTTCAATTTATCCAATATTCCAAATAATATTCCTAGCTCTCACTATAAGAAATTATATAAAATGTTATCAAAGTTTTTATGGCATAATAAAAAGGCTAGAATGTCTCTCTGTAAACTTAAAAGACCTAAACACATGGGAGGGGTTAATTTTCTGGACTTCCATTCCTATCTTATTGCTTTCTTTCTTAAACAATCTTCCTTTCCATTGTCTGAAAAAGAGTCTGTAGTCTATCCTTTTTGGGTAGACGTTGAAAAATCTTTTTTCATCCTTTTTCTTTTGAGGAATATATTTCCCTTTCTCATACTCCTTTAACATTATCTTTTCCTATTCTTCAGAATGCACGAAAAATTTCCAGCCACTTTTCCTATCTTCTCATGATGAATGAACACAGTTTTGAAATTCATCCATTTGGTATAATAAACATATTAAGATCAATAACAAATTAGTTTTTTGGAAAGATTGGTTACCCAGCGGACTTAGATGGACTCATCAACTTTTTCAAGATGGATTCTGTGTTTCTTTTTCGGTAGTTCACTTTTCTCTTCCCTCTTCATATCAATCCAAATACTTGTCCTTAATTGCAGTAGCTCAATCTTCTTATAAAAAAATTATCCTGTAACCTTACACTTACTCCCTAATCACTTGTTATAAAGTCAATTTTATGTAATTCTCCTTCTACTTCTCAAATTTATAAACATTTAACGTATGTGTCCATTACTCGAGATAAATCAGAGGTAGAATGTTGTTGGCAGTCTGATTTGCAAAATTCTTTCCCTATTCCGATGTGGAATAAAATTTGGCCTAAAATAAGGAAATCTTCTAGAGCAGCGCATACCACTCAAACTTTGTTTTTTATTTATAATAGACTTTGGATTACACCAACCAAACTACATAGAATTGACCCCAATATTCCTTCTACTTGTTGGTCATGTACTGTTTCTCCAGCAGATCTTAAACACATGCTATTTGAATGTCCATCTATTCATAGTTGTTGGTTACAAATCTGGCAACAGATTAACCCTATTTTCCACGCACATGTCCCTTTTTCTTTAACTCATATTTTCCTGGGGATCATTTCAGAGGTTTGGTCATCTCAATCCAGTGCCCTGCGTATAATTGATTTACTCCTTGCTGTAGCCTTTCAACAGATTACCAATTCGTGGAAAGATGCGTCTTCTGTATCTTTTCGGGCATGGTGGTATGGAGTCTGCTACAATCACAGATTGGATAGAGTTTATGAACATCCTATTACTGTTGCTATTAAAAGAGATCTTCTCTGGTTACCTATAACAAATTTCTTAAATTCTTCTGCTAAACAGACATCTTTACATAACCCTTACAGCGAAGAATGACCCAAACCTCCTTGAATTTTATACATTTTGTTGTTTAACAATTGTATGCTATTGGTTCATTCTTATATTTATGCATTTAGGAATTTTAATGTATAAGTGTTTTGCTTTGTTTGATGGTACATGATTCTCCTCCCCCTTTCTCCCTTTTTCCCCTTCTATTTAATTTTTTTTTCTGTTCTATGCTTTACCGTTATCATTATATGCTTATTGATTATTTTCTATCTTATTGTATTATGTTCTGCATATTTACCAAATAAAAGCCTTTTTTCAAACTAAAAAAGGTAGAGTTCAGCAAGGCAAGGGAGCAGGCTCTGTCCGAGGAGGAATCATCACTGGGGATCCAGTGGACAAAATCTCGGTGAAGCCATTGATGATGGCGGTAAAAAGTTCGGATTTCCAGGCCGAGGAGTTCACTGATGGGGAGCCGGTTATGATCAAGCCTGGTGAAAATGCTTACCTTGAGACTTAAACAACATTTTGGAAATCAAAAACCTCCAGCGGAAGGAAGCTGCAGGCTATAGCCGAAGAGGGCTCCAAGAGGCGGGATACCATCACTGAGATTCCATGCTCAACAGATTGGCTGCTGTGGAGAAGAATGTAGCACAAGCTACCGTGGAGCCAGGGCAACTGATGATGCTTTAAGGGTGGATTCATTGGCAGGTAGGTCCCTATCTTCTGTCGGTTCTCCAGGGAATTTTGTTGAAAATTATTTTAAGTGCCAAGCTTTAAGGTTAGTCAGAAGCTGCACCTCTAACACCACTTCCAAGGGTCCAGGACCTAGGGGGCACCACTTGGGGGGTAAGACTCACTCCATCAGAGGCCAGGTGTAGGGTACAAGGCCTCAGGAGCTTGGTATGTCTAGCCTATACTGTTTAAGATTTAATACTATAATAACTGATAAAATCTCCCTGAAAGTGAAACTGCTATCATCAGTGTAAGCATATAAATCCCTGCACATCCTCAAACCAAAATGCCATTGAAAGAGAGAGATGAAATGTGTAATTAATTTCTCTGAAGGGGCCAACACAATACAACTGTGTTATAAGAAATATTATCAAGAAAGAGGAGTCTGAGATTTTTCTGCTTGAGTTTTGTTGTTTACAAATATCACAAAAAATTGTCTCCTCCTTCTTTTTGTTTCCTCACGTTTTGTGTGCTTAGATTAAAGGTACAGAGTTTAGATGCATGCTTTAGGTCTCATCTAATTACTTAAATACACTGTGGAGAATCTGGGAATATTTAGACCATGTTTGGTTTTTTGCATTGTTTAGTTCTTTCACTGATTGGTGAATAGCTGGCTCCTAAGAATCTCGGCCAATATGTACTATCACATTTACCCACAGTCACAGAATGGACAAAACTCTTTGAAACATCAACCCCCTTTTCTAAAAAGTCAGTATTGATAGCAGGTCACCTGCAAAACAGCCTAGACTAGGGGTCTCCAACCTTTTCTGTATAGGGAGTTACTTCTGCTCAAGGAAAGTCCTGCTGAGCAACTAGCAAATGTTATCACTTTAAAGTAGTGACAACATATGTTAACATTACACTATGACCACCCTAAGCAGAATTATTAGTAGTGACCACCCAAGCATTCCAGACAAGGTTACCAAAAGTAATGCGAGGAAAACGTTTCTGAGTATTAAATGCTTCCATCTAATTAATGAATGTAACATTCAAATTGTTACATGCTCTGTGACACAAAAGAAATAACCACAGCAGTTTGAGGAAAAATTAGCTGAGCCTATTCAGACACTGTCCAAGATAAAGGCACCAGGTGCTGATGGACTCCCCCACCCCAATGAGTTTTATCACATTTTGATGCACAGCTCTATTTTTGCCTATTAGAAGTGTATAGAAAGGTCAAGCAGATTGTTATTCTGCCAGAGTCTCTGAAGGAAGCCATAATAATTATGACTCCCAAGCCTGATAAGGATCCCACAAATTCTGGGTCATATAGATCACTAACCATGATTATTGCTAACGTAGAAATCATTCAAACAATTCTACCAGACTGCTTAGCATGGGGGCTCCTTGTTCCACTATGATCAGTGGGGATTCATCCATGGCCACAGCACACACATGAACATTAGGAGACTTAGTCATGTGATGCACAAAATAGAACAAACAGGAATTGAGATTGCTCTAGTAGCACTAGATATCAAGAAAGAATTTGACACTCTAGACTGGGACTATATGTTTGCAGTGATAGAGACAGTGGGCTTTGGCCCTAACGATTTCAAAGGTGTCTCAGACCTGCTTAACAATACAGAAAAAACAGTACTGTTTCCCCTGGAAGGACTGGTGGGCAGGGACCCAGAGGAACTTCTAGTGATCAGTGATCGAAGTGGGGGAAAAAAAGTTGAGGAACTGTGGGTGGAGAATCAGAGGGTGGGAATAACCCGAGGATTGGATCAGTGGGCGGAGTCAGAGGTGTGGCCAGAAAGCACAAAACATCCCAATTTTTAGTATTTGTTTGGCATTTCACTGACCAGTTACAGCTTATTATGTTATTTATTGAATTCAACTAATGGATACACATGATTATTTAAAGTTTAATATGAGTTATTGACATTAAAATACATTCACAAAGTGGGATATGTTTCCAATCACAGAATGTCCCAAATACACTTAAAAGTGGAAGCACAAGCCATTTGTATCTGAGCCATGGAGTTTCTGTCATCAGCACTTCTCCTCCTTTTTTCCACAAGAGCAGTTCAAACATGAATAGCACAATATACTAGTTTGCCAATGTTTTCTACCTAATTATGGTTCTGCCATATGTGACACATAACACATCTGCTACATAGTCTGACAATTTTAACTTATAAATCGTTTGTAGCTCAAACAGATCAAAAGTTACAAAAAAATGTGACTTGTGTTGCTGCCAAGTGGACAGCCCTCCACAAAGGTTGACTGATTACCTTTATTACTGCTGTATTTGTATGTTACACTGGTACAAATAAGGCAACATTGTTCCAGAGACTGTTAGCAAGTGTAAAATGTCAAAATAATAAAGTATCCGAAAATATACTGCATTACGCTGCAGCCTTTTTTTTGCTGCATAATTTAGTCAACACTGCTGTATAATTTTGTCCTCCTCTGCTGCAAAATTCCAATGGCCCCAAAGCAGGCAGCACTTGTTAAAAGTGCTTTTGCATGAAGCAGAGAGACTGTGAAGTTTGCAAACTTAGGGGGTCATTATGATAGCGGGCAGATCGCCACCTCCCGTATGGAGGTGGCTATCCGCCCGCTATCTTCCACCGCCCGCATGCCATTTCCCCTGCCATATTACGATGGCGGGGGGGACCCCGGTGGACGGAAAGACCGTCCGCCGCTTTTCCGCCGGTCGACTTGTCGATCGGGCGGAAAAGGGGCATAACATGGTGGCGGTGTCTGCAAGACACCACCATCCATATTATGATGCATGCGGAGATGTGCCTTTCCAATGCGGGCAACGCCGCCATGGAAAGGCATACAGTCTTTTACAATGGGGGCCCGTTGCGGGCCCCCAGGGGAGGAGGGGGGAGGGGTGCACTTGGGGGGTACCTATGGTACCCCCCTACATTGGCATGCACAGGGTGGCAGGCACCGCGCGGTGCCTGTCACATTGTGCATGCCAATGCGCAACATGCTTTATTTACATTGCGGCGGGTGCTGCTCACAGCACCGCCCGTCGCAATGTAAATGATGCGGGATGCCACCACCACCATGGCGGTGGCATCCTAATACACATGGCGGGACCGCCACACCTCTTGCGGGCGGTCCCGTTTGCCGTTGCGGTGGCGGGCGGGCTTTGTCCGCCCACCATCGTAATGACCCTCTTAGTTTGGTGTGAGTGCAGATCCTGCATTGCCGATCCCTGGTGAGTTGCAGCTACTACTGCTGAAACAAGGCCAATGGAGGTACCAATGGGTGAGGAGAAATGGCCTCAAGGGCAGGGCCAGCTTTAGCACTGGTGGCGCTCTGTGCAACAATGTTAGTTGGTGCCCCCCAATGACCACCTCTGCCACGGATTCCATCACTACCACCCTTTAACAGTGCCCCTCAAGACTCCATAACTACACTCTCTCAGATGAATTTAATTTGATTTACAGCGCCTCTCATACCAGTGTAGGGTGTCAGAGCACTTTACATCACACACATTACACAGAGACAATCAATTATACATGTGCAAATCACTGTATAGGAAAGGTTACAAAAGACAAAGGACTACAAGGTAAAGGAGTCACCCGACGAACATACTAGTAGGCAATATAGTTTAACAGTGATTGGTCTGGAGAGACACAAACTGAGAATTTAAGATGCATTTTTCAGTATTTATTTATTTATGTATTTAGTCAATAAAAACCATTACATAATCATTCATTCCTTACATTTCATAAAATTTGATTTAAGCGTGGGTTCCTGACAAGTTTTTTAAAATGGACCTAAAAATTCCAAATTAAAACAAATATAAAAATGTCATTAATGCAGTTCTTGTGAGGCCTTGACTCGAATGATTGTTCTTTAAAAACTCGCTACTCGGAGCGTGACCATATTCCTCAGGTCTTTGTGCGGTCCCGTTATTTAAAGTGCGAGAGCTAATGTTTAAAGTGCTAATCTGCTGAGGTACATTTTAATTTGAATGTGTTCCTTCGTGTTGTCCCGGGGTTTAAAGTGCGCTGTCTTTGTTCTTTTGTTTAATCGCTCTTACAACACTAATTTCTATTGATTGACCTTCAGTTCTTTTGCTCAGAGTATTTATTGTTCTTCCTTTGTACGTTAGGTAAACCCTGGGTTAAAGTGCAGATGCTTATATTACCGACGGGATCGGAGGTAATAGGTACAAAGGTACCTGCTGTTTCTGGGGCTTACCTTAGCTAAACGCGATATTGCTATGGCTTGGAAGGCGACTCTCCCACCCTCTGTTGGGTCATGGAAGAGAGGTCTTGATTTCTCCATGGGGCTGGAACTTCCGATTTTTAAAGCGCTGGGATGTCCCCAGAAACATCCCAAAATATGGAAGCGATGGGCCGACTACCGAGGTATATATCTTGAACCTCTCCCCCCAGCCTCCTGTGCTGAAGGTCTGCCTTAATGATCAGCAGCTGGATATGCGCACCTTGATTCATTGCTCATATACTGATATGTCACGATCTGAGTCACTACCACAAATTACATGTATCTACGCAGTGACACTGTTGTTCTTGGTTTACGATGTTTATTTTTGTTTGACTCGGTCACATGTATCTTTTATTCTTCACCTAACTTATTGTAAAATGTTGACATCTTTATCAATGCCATTCCATGTATATGATGTATTGCCCTGGCCTATCCTGGGCTCATATTGCCTGTCAACAATAACATTTGTTGTGAAAAAAAAAAGTGCAGATGCTTTATACAAAGACAATCATTTTTCTTTATTCATGTGATAATCTTCTGGTTGTGCTTCCCAGTTGTAGTTCTTTGTCGAGGTGCTGATTCCCTAATTTGTTTGTTCTAGTGCTTTCATGTTTACTTTTACGAATTTTACTCCCCGGCATATGAGCGGTATAGAGGAGCCACCCAGCCAATGGTTTACCGCTTGCCTGCATGTTTGTATTTCTAGCTCTCTAAAAATTCTTTTCAGCAATCTCTTCCTTTCTGTCAGGTAGCTCGGGCAAACGCAGAATATGTGTGCAAGACTTTCTTCCTTATTTTTGCATAAGCGACATTCTTTGTTCGATGTCTGATCCTTCCAGGATGGCATTAGATCTTTTGTTTCCCATTTTCCGAAAAGGTACTGTATAAACTGATGTTTTATTTTCGGTGAGAAGTGTGCTGTAAGGTAATCCTGGTGCCGTAGTTTTTTATAGGAATTTATCACTGTCCAGGTGTGACGTCTGAATGCAAGGCTTGTCTTGTCTGTTAAGTATGAAAGATGCTGGTTTGTGGCTTTGTTACTTTATAAAAGGCCTGTTTCCCAATACTTGCACTCCAGGCGTCTTGTATTCCAAGTTCCTCGATAGCCTGTTTTAGATATAGCCCCCATGAATCTTTTTTATTTTGCTGTGTTTGCTCCTCTATTTCCTTCCAGCACATGTGGTTGATTGACCCTCTTTCCGACGAGCGTAGTCTCCAACATAGTTTTATAAAGGCTCCTTTACATTGGTATTTTTGGTTTAGCAGTCCAAACTCTAAACGTACCTGTGCTGGAGAAGCAGTTTTCATGATGCTGAACATAGATTTATATACTCTTGTTTGGATTTTGTTTAGGATGCCTTCTGTGCGTCCTTTCTGTGTTTCCATACTGTAAGTCACTGTTGGCATTAACTGAGCACTCATCACTGTTAAAAGATGGTCAAATGAAGAACAGCTCAATTTCGTTTTAAGTTTTGAAGCCGTAGTTTAAAGATTGCGCTTTTGCCTGCATTGTTTCTATGTGTTGTTTGCCTTTCATTTGATGCTCCACGATGAATCCTAAGTATTTATATGACTTAACTTCCTCGACTTTAAGATGCAATACCATGGTTGGGGGTTCTCCTTAATAATCAGAATTGATTTCCACCTTTTGCAACATTAGGATAATCAAAGACTGTGGAAAAAGTAATAATGCTCTAATTTATGCCTTGCAGTTTGCATACAGCTCTTAGATGTCAGTTAATAGCTCACTGTTCTATGTTAGGATTTTAACTTATAAACTGCAAGTAACAAAAGAATCTCTCTGACAAAAGCAGTAACCCACTGACCTATTTACATTATGAGTATGGTCCATGTTCTTTGCAGCTGGCACATTAACCCTCTGCGCTACCTTTCCATGAGTCAAAACTTCCACTAGACAAAACTCTGATCTCTCTCTCTCTCTAGGAAGAACATTAATCACCAGAGGTATCATGACATTTTTATTGTTTTCGAAAATTACTGGAGGCCAGGAAGGAGGCAGCAAGTGCTTTTAAAACCATAACATAATTGCAAACATGATGCCCCCGCCCAAAGTCAGCTCCCGGTGTGGTCACATCGCCCTAGAGTCAGCCCTTCTCAAGGATCCTGTGAGCTCAGTGACAGAGTCACTGTTGCTCTAGGGTGTGCTGCTTCATTCGCCTGCCCGCAAGACTGGAGGTGAACTTCAGTATGGATTGTGGTGGACAGGCATCAAGGTTAACCTTCACTTGCCACTGCTAGGGTCCACCTGCTGGTGCTAAGACACCAGGGCTTCTAAGGTCTTGTGGGGCCTTCTTAGGTCTAGCATGGGAAGGTGCTCCCTCAGGAGAGTGGTCTGGGGGACAGGTCATGAAGGCTTAACCTGGTTCCCCAGTTCCAAGTTTGGCAGCTCTGACTATAGTTAAGCAAGACACAAATGTGGTAAGAATGCACACCTTCCCTTGGTTTACGCTTTTTAGTGTGAAAAAGTGGTCTGTAAATGCATGCGAACAGTTCCTGTGAACAGCCCCTGGTCACAGTATAATGCAAAAGCCATATCTCCGGGCACAAACCTGCGCACCCGACTGTCGCACTGCTAAACGGGAAATCATCCCTCACAGTTAATCATTCACTGTAACGTTATCCTCTTTTCATCATCATCATCCGTGACTAACCGTTGCATTCAAAATGGAAAAAAAAAAAACATATGTGCTACGCTCGAACTAATAATTTCATTTTAAATTATTAGTTCGAGCGTAGCACATATGTTTTTTTTCCATTTTGAATGCAACGGTTAGTCACGGAGTTGATTAGATGAATGGGTGAGGAGGGTGGAGTTATGGGAGAGATGGGGATTGGTCCGGTTTTGAGTATTTGGGTTTTTATCGAGTCACGCACAAGAGCTATGGTGCAATGAGGGATGTATTATTGGGTTTGCTAACATTGTTTTGTACAGTGAAAGTCAGCAGCGAATGGATAGCTGAGTTGTTTTTTTTATATGTTGCAGAGACCCCTGATGAAGAGCCATTTAGGCTCGAAATGCATTGGGCAGAAGTCATGTGTCTACTTTGATATATGTTTCATCATCACCTTTAATGTAAAGTGTCGCTGTGAAATGCCCCTGGCACTTAGGAGATATATGAAAAAACGCAATAAAGGAGTATGTTGGAACCACGCTGTTTCCGCAGTATTTCAATAAAATATGGATGAAAATGGAATAAGGACAAGTATAATTACTGATAACTAATGATGAAAAGAGGATAACGTTACAGTGAATGATTAACTGTGAGGGATGATTTCCCGTTTAGCAGTGCGACAGTCGGGTGCGCAGGTTTGTGCCCGGAGATATAGCTCTGACTTTAGTGCCACATCCTCTCCCCCACTGAACACCATACTGCCCCACTGAGAGAAACTCACACTGCCTTCAACTACAACCCAATTGTGCCCCGCTATAAACACCTGGATGTGACTAAATTCAAATTCACTAGACAAGAGCAATATACTGCCCAGACAAAAAGTAACAACATCCTGGAAAAAAGCAAATACTCATAGGGAATGCAAGATTAAGTAAAGCATATAAAATGTAAGCAGGAACAACATGGTTACCATAACGCTTTTACACTCACTGTTCATAAATCAGTGAGTGCTTTTGCCTGAAAAGTTAAGGACATGACTGCAGGGGCCGGAAGCGACCCATTTCAATGTCCATTCCTTATATCCTTACAAAACGTAAGCAGTTTGGTTTAAAAATACCACATCCATGACACAGAGCCGCGGTACACATTTTGTTTACCAATCCACCCATCAATCAGGTATTGCAGTACCTCCAGGATTGGTGCATTTCCTCACCTGGGGAAAACAATGCTGTTCAAAGAAAGATAAATAAACAAAAGTAGAGCTTCACTGGCAAACTCTGTAAAGTTACGCTAATGTGGTTGTGTGTGAACAAAATCAATCTGGCCACTTTGCGACCACTCTGTCTTGCTTTATTTAGTTTTTTATTTATATTTCATATTTTAAACCTTTTATTCCAGAGCCTGCACTGTGGAAAAGAAAAATGTCAGAAAAAGATGACAAAGTGTTTTTATTTTTTGGATCCATTTCACAGGGGAACAAATAAACAAAAGGAAGAAAGAGAGGGTGAGAACCGTTTCTTGAAGTCACAATTTTCAAAGTGAGAAGGAGCTAGCCATAAAGAGAGGGAATAAGAGGAAGAAAGAGAGGGGACAGGGGCAGCTGCCAGAGGCAGAGCAGAAGTAGACACTGTCCATGTCTACTCTGGGCAAGAAGGAAGAGAGTCTTTTTCCTTCCCTGCCCACCACGTCCGTCCCAAAAATGGGTGTGAACGACAAGCCTTATCTGTAGGCCTTGGCTATTTCTGCTGTCCTGGGACCAATGTTTAAAATAAAAAAGTAGGGGAACGGAATCTATTGAATAAAATAAGTAGGGGCACACCATACCCTGTCGATCCCGCCCACTTCGACCACTGCTAGTGATGGATCTGAAGTGGGAGACAGGAAATTTCTGATGCCTTGGAGTACAAGTGGCTCATATGCTGAAAAACATATCACATATAATATGGGGAGAGTCATACAGGGATTGAAGGCCTCAATTCAGTTCAATAATCTCCCATTCTCAATCACAGTAGCATTAGCAAACATGGGGCTGCTACTGCATTGCTTGCAAACAAAACATTAGTGCAATTATGAAACCTACCTTTAAGGAACTAGACAGTCTCCTAGTATCTTAGTCTGTGGAGGTAAAAGGAATAGGGTAAGACTTGACACTTGGAAGAGGGACAAAGAAGAGAGAGGCTTCAGGTTGCGAGACCTAGACTGTTTTTTATTTGACAGCACAGTAACAGCATGCTGCGCAGTGGCGCACAGAAGGGGGCACCTAGGAAAAGAGACTTCTCAGAGAGATACTGGGAGCTGAAGAGAGTTTATATTTTAGGAAAGGCCTTTTTGTCACATACAGGAAATACATAGAACCCTCCTTTTCCCTGTGGTACTGACTCCATTCTCATATCTTTCGCAGTCCAGCACAAGAATTGACATAATTGAATTGAAAATCTAGATGCAAAACCCTACCATGGTATATAAATTGTGAAGGGTTAGCAAGAAGGCAAGACGAGGAGTTCAGAAAATGACCTTCTATGTCACTATCCAGCCAATCAGCCATATAATCATTCAGGGCCCGATTCACAAAAGTAATCTGAGACAAAATCCTAACTTTACGACTTTCGGTATTCACAAAAGGCATTTAGGAGTAGAAAAGTTAGGATTTTGTCTTAAGTTTTGGTCTTAAGTTTTGGTCTTAAGACAAAATCCTAACTTAAGTTTAACTTAAGTTTAACTTAAGTTTAACTTAGGATTTTGTCTTAAGTTTATCTTAAGTTTTGGTCTTAAGTTAAACTTAAGTTAAACTTAAGTTAAACTCAAGTTAAGATTTTGTCTTAAAACCAAAACTTAAGACAAACTTTAGACAATGAATACCGAAAGTCGTAAAGTTAGGATTTTGTCTCAGATTACTTTTGTGAATCGGGCCCTCAGTGACAATGAAGAAGAGGAATACCTACTGTTGATGTCTGAAAAGGACCCAAAGAATCAAACCATCACAGTCAGCATCTGGATGGGGGCCATGATTCACAGCTCATAGTGGATAGCGAGGCATTAGTATACGTAATGAGGATGCAAGAACTGGCACGCCTGCAGCAGAAACCTCAGCTAGTGAAGACCAGTGGGAAAATCTACAGAAGAGCGGGACAGAAGTCACTGAAATGCACAGGCAAATTCACAATGTCCAAGCATCAAGGATGAGATGTGACAGCTGAAGTCTACGTAGTAGAGAAATGCACACCAATGCCAGGCAATCTGTACCTAACCACAGAAACAAGTCTGGGAATAATGGCTGTACACCACGCCAGTGAAGAAATACACCAAGTAAAACTGAAAGAGGCAGGAAGCAAGTGCCCAGTAGTCCGCACAAAGGCAAGCATCCACCCAATATTGTTCATAATTGACAGCAGAGCATCAATCAATGTAATGTCTATAGAGATATTCAAATAACCCAATCCAGCCCTGAACCTAAAGTAAACAGATGTTCAGGTATACACATGGTCTGCATTCAAACTCCTAGGCAGCCTGCGGTTCTTCAAAGAAACACAAAATGACAACCATCAAAGAAATCATACATGTGCTACAAGAAAACGTGTCAGGTGCATGTCTCCTCAGTTTTACCATAGCAATTTAAATGGGATGAATATGTGTTAACTACCACGTACACGCCAGCCAAGGGATGCAACAAACATTCCCCTTGCTATTCAGCGGCTCTGGAAAAATGAACGTTGCCCATGTCAAACTGCAATTCGCGCATTCGCACAAGGACACAAACGAGTAGCGTTTGACCTCCAAGAAGGGGTGGAAAAGGAAATCAGAAGTCTTCTACAACTGGATATTATGAATACCTCAAAGGGCCTAACTCTTTGGGTCTCACAGATTGCAGTTGTACCAACGTGACAACAAAGGTAGACGTTTGATTCTTTGTTGACATGCACCAAGCAAGTAAAGCAATAGAATGAAAATGACATCCTAGTCTGCACGCCTCAGACATGATCATGCAACTGAATGGAGCAAAACTTTTTTTCAAACTCGACCTGAACGAAGGCCACCACCAAATAGAGCTTGATGAAGGATTCTGTTACATCATGACATTTTACACCCAATTCGAACTATTCCGATACAAGCGACTGAACTTTGACTTATCGTGATCCTGAGATGGGGCATCCGTCTCCCAGAATACAACTACATAATTGTCCACAAGCCAGGGAAAGAACAAAACCACACTGACTACATCTCAAGACACCCTCTACAGTCAACTAAGCCACACCCGTCCATCGCTGAAGAATAGCTCCACTTCATAATCAAAACCAGATTACCCACAGCACTGTCAATCCATAAAGTGCTTGCAGCAATGGAGGAAGACAGAGACTTAAAGATCGTCAAACACTTGATCAACACTCAAAAATGAAGACACAGCTAAGAATGGGGAGGCGACCTTGAAAAGATCTGAGCCTTACACAATATCTAGGAAGAACTGGCCATAAGAGAGGATGGACACATACTGAGGGGATCCCGCATCATCAACCTCAGGAGCCTTTGAGAACAAGACATTGAACTCACACATGAGGAGCACTGCGGAATGGTGGCAACCAAAAGAGCCCTCCGGGAAAGACTATAGCTACTGAAACTAGACAACATGGTGGAGACAGAGCTGCAGAGGTGTTACATGTGCATGTGCTTCTTCACAACAATAAAGCCAATACCACTGATGATGTCAGAACTATCAGAGAATGCATGAGAACTAGTAGCCATCAACTACTTTGGCCCACGCCCTCAGTCAGATATCTCCTGGTACTGGTGGATGAATTCTCTAGATTCCCTCTCATCAAGATGACCTAATCTATTGGAGCACTGAAAGTGATCTGGATGCTAGATGACATCTTTTCAATGTGGGGGATCCCTCAGACCCTCAAAAGAGATAACGCGAACCCTTCACCAAGTGGAGCGTACAAAGACTTCTTAACCTAGCAAGTCATTAAACACCGAAGGATCACGGGACCCTGGCCACAAGCTATGAGGATGATAAAAAGTGCAACACACCAAGCCACTGGAGAAGGTGTGACAATTGAGAAAGAGATGTGCCAAGCCCGTTGGGTATAACGCACCACCCCTCACTCAACAACCAAGGAAAGCCCTGCCACCCTCATGTTTGGCCATACTGTCCAAACCAAGCTCCCACAATGAACGGCATCTCGCAACATAGGCATCACCAAACTCAGAACCATGGACAAGGAGAAGAAGAGAAAGATGAAGACCCATGTTGATTCCAAACATCCCTCACTGAAGGGGACTGGGTGGTGGTCAAGCAGAAGCAAAAGAAGAAGTCAGCCATTTCATATGACATGGAACGTCTGAGAAGTGATGGAACAGAAATGGAGCATTTTCACAGCAACTCAACCTGAGTAACTTGACCATGAAGACTGATTGAAGAAATATGAATGAAGAAAGAAGACCCTAAGTTCTAGTTTAACAAGGGGGAATGTGTGGGGTCGAGCACAAAGACTCAGAGGACCAAGCTGGGAAGGTCAGCACAGGAAATGTCCTCATGAGGAGAAAGGGGAAATTACATCAGTGAAAGGAAAGGTGATACACCTCTCTGGATATGAGATTAGGATGAGAATAAAAAAGCGGCCACATTGCCACAACCTTACCGAGTATTTGTCCTTGTTCCATAGCCGATTCCACACACAACAGTAATTGCGTTGGAGTAGAACATGCTGACTGATGCCTGATTTTCCAATTTCTGTGCATTTCTAAATTACTAGAGGCACTGAATGGTAGCAATGATTCATGTTTTCTAGTTTGTTTATTAATTTATCTGGGACACTTCCCTATTCAAATGGAGAAATATGATTTGGCCAAATGGAAATTCTCATTAGGAGCATAGACCTAACCAAACATCTCCTAGGGATTAAAGGTGGTGTGTGGAGACTACCTAAAAATGGCTTTTTCTCCCAGAAAGGAGATGGTTTGAAGGGGCAATGAGGGTCAATGCCAAAATTAGGTCAGAAGACTCCTGGAGAATAGTCTGGTAGAGCTGATGGGACCACGTACGTGACTCTGCCAATAGGAACTCTTGTAGCTGTCCCATTGAGGCTGCATACCATCATGGCCATCATGACCACCTACACAGTCAAACACCTGTGCAGCCACATACAGGAATACAGGAGAACCTGTGCATCTTCCCAAAGGAACAGTTAACAAAATGGTCATAGGAGGGCATGCAGAACACAGCAGCCAAATGAGTAGTTACTGTAATACAGTACTGCAGGTAAATGTGCAACAGGTTACAGTGTGTTTCCCCCTGTGTCTGGTATACATTAGCGTTCTTGTATAATCCACTGCTTGATGTATGTCACAATATTAAGTAATTCTGATTAAATTCCTGGTCTCAAAATATTTAATGCAGTGACAATTTTTACTCTGTGAGATAGCTGCTGGGAAATATTGAGAATAACTTACTTGAAATTAATTGATCCCTGTGGAGAGCTTTTACAGGAATTTATAAAACATTACATGGGAAATCTCACACAAAATCTGTGAGCATGAACAAGACAACAGAAAGCTGATCAACTGGAAAAGGATTTGTTGGAAAATACATGGAGACATGTATATGAAAATATATTTTCCTTACATTTATAAATGCATATATTTTGCAATTAACATGCCTTTATAGTAGTAGTAGTAAACTTTATTAGGTTGAAGTAACCATCAAAGAATGCACAAGCAAACAAAAAAACAAAAGCACCAACATCTAATACATAGGAAGCCAATACATATGACTCATTTAAAAAATCTATGTGCATCAAAATGTAGCAACATCCTAATGTCCTAAAAATTACAACTAAACGATACCTCTTAAAAAAACTCACTAGATCATTTCATATAATGGATAACATTCCTCCAGGCAGTAAAAATATAATAAAAGCTCACAGAACAGATGTGCAAAATACAAGAAATGCTAAAGGGCAAAATATTTTAAGATATATGTTGCTTTGTATAACAGGCAGTAAAAGCAAATAACTGTGGACTTGTGGTTCTTCCTTGCCTTAAGCTTCATTGATAATGTATCTGCAATAAGCTTCCTATACATTTTACAGATAATGTCCGCAGATATACGCTAAGGCTGTGCAACAATGCATAAAGTGACCGTGTGTAGTGCAAAAGAGCAAGTGTCCAAATATTTCAATAAAAGAAACTTATCAAGTTAGTAAACACATCAATCAATAACATTTTTTTTTAAATAAAACATTTTAGTCTCTTTAACCACACTGCTTGTAAAAATTTGCTTACAGCAAATACTACTTTTAGCATGCCTTCATATCTTTCTTTAAGCAAAGCTTTACTTATCAACATGTGCTTTGTTTTCTGTAGTTAGTGCCCTATTTATGTTCAGGAGACTGAATTTTTTCCAGTGGTGGCTCTGAACATTGAAAGCAGTGTGGGGTAACTACGGGCCTTCAATTGCAAAGAGCAAGCTAATGAGGCTGGTTTCTCTCAGGACAGTTTGAGGGTAACCTCCCACAAATAAATACCTTTAAAATTGCTTCCAATACCAGCTTTATAGTATTTTCCAAACAAGTTGCTTCAAGGCCCATAGGTTTTATTAGTACTTCCAAAGTGACATTTATAGGTTATTTTAATACTTATGTTGTGATGCAAGCAATCCCAAAACTATGAAGGGTTGTTAGAGAGGTAAAATTTAAATTCCCTTGAAAACTTCGAAAAGAAAGGTAGAAAAATAGTTAATCATGTATTACCCAAAATGAGTAAAAGCCATAGTGCCTCTTTTAGAGCTTGGCGGACCAAGAGCCGCACCATAAATGGCAGAACCTCTGTCCCTCTAATCTTGAATTGTGCCCAGCTGCTTTAGAGGTGGGTGATTCAAAGAGTTTTTACCGGTTTAGTCTCAATAGGCTCTGCTGGTAGAAACACTTGAACCTGTAGCCTGTTCCCCACTGGCTGTCAGCTCATAGTGATGGTTGCCTTGTCCTATTTAGGAAAGGGTGGTGTTTACCAGATTTTCCTGTCCAGGACCTCCATGGCTTACAGGCAGGTAAATCAATTGATGGTCCCAATGAGTAAGGAGAAATGTTCCTGCATGTCACTACAGTTTGTTATGGAAAAACAAAAACTTTGCAGTGCTCTCTATCTTTTGTTGAACCACCACACTGATGGCTTTAGAGATCCCCACCAGACAGGCATGCTGTCCTCCAACAGAGAAGAGGAGGCCATAGTCTATGCTGATCAGGCAGGTTGAGGGGCTGCCTACCTTTGTTTCAGCGACTACCTTCCTGATTTCAGGAAGTTAATTATGAGTGTGAAGTTCACACAGTCTCCTACTACATAAGCAGCTTACTTTTTCACTTCTACCTTCCCATTAATTATTCTCATACTCTCCCTTTCAGGTACATTCTCAGTTATATGTTATGACTGAGAACCTTCTTGAAAAGGTAACTAGATTCAGAGTCATATGCCATGTGTGAGAATCTATTTTGCAGCCCCAAGTTGGAAAATTAAAATTGTCACAGATCTTATAATCTCAGGGCAGAGCTATTCCTTGGTTTGGAGAGATCTCATTGGGTCAGATACAAGAGACATTTCTCAGTATGCAGATAAAAGTTATATCCTTTAGTTTACACCACTTAACATAACATCCTTAAAAGCCATATCAATGATGAAATTGCTCAACATTATACGTAAATGTAAAAGAACGTATGCAGTTCCTAAATACATCTAATGAGGGGGACACTATTGGTATCACACCCATGCCAAGAAAGGTAGGAGGAATATGAATATTCAGGAGCAAGAGCCCCCACCCACCCAATTGGGTGACATGCTACATCATTGGGCAGCTCCTCGTTGGGCCAGTGCTGCAATGCTCAACGGGCTCCTTGAAGGGGGCTTGTGGCTGGAGATCTTTTAAGAAGTTTTGCCATAATAAGCCTGAAGTGAGGGTGCTGAATATGTAGATTGGAGAAAAGAGTGAAAAAGCTCAAAAATGTCTAAGAGCCACTCAATGACTACTTAATTATGATGGTGGATTTTGTCATATCTAAAAACAAAGTGAAACTGAAGAAAATAATGTTGCTTCATACACCTTGCAAGGGTTCAATTTAAGTGGAGGTCAACATGTTTCTTGCCAACAGAGTAGTCATGCATGAGCTAAGGCAATTCATCCAGACCGTTGAAAACACACTAATCAACAGTGGATCGGGACAGTAGTCCAAATCGGTAAAGTGCCTAATCTGAAAACCACCTAGAAAGTGTGGTGAAACCAATACCTCTTGTAAACTAGTCAAATGAGGGAAAGTCCTACTCTGTCGGTAAAGAGTACACGCCCCTTAGGTATTGCAGGAAAAGCTGCGCATTGTGTGGGTTTGGGCTTCATATGCGGTCAACTGCTGACGACCTACACCTCTCTGTAATCCTGAATCCTCCAGGATTGTGGAGAGGGGTAGCCCACCGACAGTTGACCACAGTCCTCCAGGATTACAGAGAGGGGTAGGTTACCGGCAGTTGACTGCACAACACCCAAAAATGCACATTATGGGCGTAAGACAGCAGGGCCATTAAATGGCTGTCAGAGCTTCTTTTTTGCCATCCACTTTTTAGGTCCAAGCCTACCAGACAGCCTACCTTTCTGCTTGCTAAAGACATCTTGAGGACATTCTGAACGCTTCCTTGGGAATGCATTCTGCCATTACCTACCATTGACTTTGTGTTTTTTAACTCACAGTTGCTTGCTATCTATTTGCTGGATTTTTTTGTTTTAGGCCGTCTAACTTGAGTTAGTCCCTCCCATGTAACAAGGCCTGTTTAATGTATTCTTCCACAAGTTCTCACTTTCCATAAATAGGCCTTCAAATGTTCGTCTTATCTTGTCAAATTTGCTGTGTACTCAAAGACAGAGGTCAATTGTCAGACTATGCTTTCTGAGTGAGCTTGGTATTTACTTTTCCTCCTCTCACTTCAAAGTGAGAAGATTTATCTGGCGATCTGGTGATGTAAAAGGAAAGGCTTTTTTCTAGAACGCAACAAAATTTAAATGGCTGTAAAAAAATGTGCGGATATTACAGAATATATCAGAATTAGGAAAGTACAAATAAAGCACATTTTTTGTACTTCTGAAGTGTGATGAAAACAAATATTTTAACACGATCAAAATAAATCAATGCACTAGGTGATACACTTTCCACACATTATCGTTTGTGTGGTTTGTGTGCTGAATGGTTTTATCAGTAAAACTGTATGTCTGTGCAAATGCAATGGTCATTTCAAATGAAAATGTTTTGTCTGTAAAGGCAGTGCGCTACCGCACCATGCA
The DNA here is from genome assembly GCA_963921515.1 of Calotriton arnoldi. Taxonomy (NCBI): domain Eukaryota; kingdom Metazoa; phylum Chordata; class Amphibia; order Caudata; family Salamandridae; genus Calotriton; species Calotriton arnoldi. The sequence continues at coordinate 376,200 of CAWUFW010010574.1, forward strand.
TATGCCACACTATACCACTTCACTCTACACCACTCCATTCTACAACACTCTACTCCACTCAATGCTACTCCATGCTCCTCCACTCCACTCACCTCCACTCTACGCCACTCTATGCCACTCTACTCCATTCTATGCCACGCCACTCTGGGGCATGCCACTCCACTTTGCACCACTGCAAGCCTCTCCACTCCACTCTGCTCCACTTCATGCCACTCCACTCTAAGCCCCTCCACTCTATGCCAGTCCATGCCACTCCACTCTGTGCCACTCCACTCCACTCTAGGACATGCCAGTCCACTCTACGACATGCCACTCCATTTTATGGCACGCCAATCCACTCTATCCCATTCCACTCTATGCCACTCCATTCTAAGACACTCTATGACATGCCAAATGGCTCAAGTATATGACACGCCACTCCACTCTACTCTATGACATGCCACTCCACTTTATGCCACTCCACTCTACCACATTCAATGACATGCCACTCTACTCTACGAAATGCCCTCTACACTATGACACACCCCTACACTCTACACCCTCCACTCTAACCGATTACACTCTGCAAAACAGCACTCTCCACCACAACACTCTATGAAATGACACTCTACAACACTGTATTCAACTCTATGCCACTCCACTATAAGCCACTCCACGCCACCCTGTTCCTCTCTATACTACTCCACTGTATGACATTTTACTCCATTCTATGCCACACCACTCCACTCTACTCCATCCCACTCTATGAAAAACCACACTACACCCCTCCGTGCTACGCCACCCCAGTCTATGCCACTCCACTCTATGACACTCTACTCCACTTTACAACCCTCCTCTCTACAACAATCTACTCCACACTATACCACTCCCCTCTCCAAGACTCTGCTCGACTCTATGCCACTCTAAGACACTCTACTCCACTCTACAACACTCTGTGCAACTCCCTCTATGTCACTCCATGCCACTTTGCCACACCCAAGGACACACTACTCCACTCTACTCCACTACTCCATTCTATGCCACTCCACTCTATGCCACTCCACTATATGACTCTCTATGCCACTTAACTCTACAACACTCTACTCCACTCTACAACACCCTATGCCACTTCAATCTACGACACTCTACTCCACCCTATTCCACTCTATGCCATTCCACTCTACAACACTCTATGCCACTTCTCTGTACTAAGCTACTCCATGCTATGCAATTCCACTCTACTGCACTCTAGTCTATGATACTCTTCTCTACGGCACTCCACTCTGCAGCTCTCCATTCCACAATACTCTAGTCTACGACACTCCATTCTATGAAACTCCACTCTACAACACTCCACTCTATAACAATCAAATCTATGACACTCTACTCCACTCTATGCCACTCCACTCTATGCCAATCAACTCTACGACACTATAATCCACTCTATGCCACTCCACGACAATCTAATCCACTCTATGCCACTTTACTCTACGACTCTCTATTCCATGCAACTTCCACTACTGCAACTGCAGTCTACGACACTCTACTCCACTCAATTCCTCTCCACTCTACTTGACTCAATGACAGCCTGCTCCACTCTATGGCATGCTACTCCAATCTATGCTACTCTATGGCCCTCCACTCTACGCCCCTCCACTCTACTTTTCTCTACTCCCTCCATGTCACTCTGCTCTATGCCACTCTACTCCACTCTAAGCCACTCAACTCAATGACTGTCCATTCTATGCTACTCTACTCTACAACATTCTACTCTATTCTATGCTACTCCACTCTATGACAGTCTACTCCACTGAACTCTACAACACTCTATGACACTTTACACAACTCTTTCTATGTCACTCCAATCATTTTACTCAACTCAACACCACTCTAACCTACTCAACTACACTCTACGACAATTTATGCCACTCCACTTTATGACACTCGACTCTATGACACTCTACTCCATCCTATGATACTCTACTCCACTCCACAGCACTCTCCTCTATGCCCCTCCACTATGTCACTCAATTCTTTGAAACGCCACTCTAGGACAGTCCACTCCACTCTATGCCAATCAGCTCTACTCCACTGTATGCCATCCACTCTATGACAATCTAATTCACTCTTTGCCACTCTACTTTATGACACTCTACTCCATGCAACTCCCACTACATCACATCACTTTACTCCACTCAATTTCACTCCACTCTACTTGACTCAATGACCCTCTACTCCACTCTATGACATGCTACTTCACTCTACGAACCTCTATGCTACTCTATGGCCCTCCACTCCACACCCCTCCACTCTACTCCCTCCATGTCACTCTGCTCTACTTTATGCCACTCTAAGCCACTCCACTCTATGCCACTGAACTATATGCTACTCCACTCTACGACACTATACTCCATTTTATGCTACTCCACTCTATGACAATCTACTCCACTCAACTCTACGACACTCTATGACACTTTACATAATTCCCTCAAGGCCACTCCATGACATTTTACTTCACTAGACTCCACTCCACTGTACTCTACGACACTCTGCTTCACTTAATGTCACTCCACTCTATTATACTCAATGCCACTCCATCTATGACACTCTACTCCACCCTATGACAATCTAATCCACTGCTCAGCTCTCCCCTCTATGCCCCTCCACTCAATGCCTCTCTGACTCTACTACTCCCTTGACACTCCATGACACTCCATGACATTCTATGCCACTACACCATATAACACTCTACTCCACTCTGTGCCACACCACCCTACAACAATCTACTCCACTCCACTCTACTTCATGACACTCTACTCCACTGTACGCAACTCCCTATGTGCCACTCCACACCACTTTACTCCACTCTATGCCACTCCACTCCACTCTACTCTATGACACTCTACTCTACTCTTCTCGATGACATGCCTCTCTACAATACTCTAAGCCACTCCACTCTACGACTCTTTACTCCACCCTACAACATTCTACGCTACTCCATTCTGCTACACTCTATGCTCCTCCACTCAAAACTTCCTCTCTATGACACTCTACTTCCTCCATGCCACGCCATGCTACTCTATGCCACTCCATGACAATCCACTCCACCTTACACCACTTCATGACACTCTATGCAGCTCCACGACACTCCCCTTCACTCTACTCAATGCCATTCTTCACCACTCTACTCCACTCTAACTCACCCCACCCTTCTCTACGCCACTTCATGAGACTCAAGTCTACTTCACTCTATGCCACTCTACTCCACTCTACAGCACTCTATGCCACTCCCTGTCACTCCACGACACTCTACGCCATTCCACAACACTCCACTCTGTTCCACTCTATGCTACTCTACGATACTACACTCCACTTCACAGCTCTCTCCTCATGCCACTAACTTTTAGCCATGCAGACCAGCAGCCACACTGCTGTACAACATGGCAAAAACACAATGGCAAAGCCAGTAGCTCTTGCATAGGCAGATCACCTCTGCAGTTGAGATGCTACAAAATGCACAAATAACAAGTGGTGTTGCTGAAGGTAGTGAGGACCTGCTAAGTGTAATCAGCATCTCTGCCACTGAAGCAAGTGTCCTGTGACGCAGCAGCAGCCGTACTCCTGCTGAAGAACAAGTAGGTTCAACCCATGTGGGACACAGCCACAAGAGGCTGCGAAGGACACAGAGTAGTGTGTTTAATTTTCGCTGTGTAATTGTCATTTTAGACAAGTAACAAGTAACCAACAATTATTTTGTATTTTGTGAACCATTAGGATGTCGTACAGTTGAAAATATTATAGCAATTTAAATAGTAGCCTGGCAATAAAAGTTGCTTTAGTTTGCTGCATCAAATTTGCTTTAGTCATTTCTTTGAGTGTAGTGTCACATATAACTTACTTTGAAAACTAATTTGTTGCAATGTGGCCCTATCGGTGTTGGCGTTGTCCCTCTGATCTCGAGGCTGCTGAAGAGGTGGCTCAGGATCCTCATCTTCAGAATCAGTGTCACTCATAGTGATGGATATTCCTTGCCTGGTAGCTATGTTATGCAATATGACACATGTTGCCACCATTTTGCAGGCTGTCTCAGGAGCATACCTTGGGCGCCTCACTTTTGTGAGGGCGATGAAATCTAGATTTGAGCATGCTAAATGTGCATTCTATCACATCCCTGGTGCATTGATGAGCAATACTGTAATGCCTTTCATTTTGGTTTGCTGGGGCTAAGTATGCTGTCAGTGTCCAATGCCTTAAGGTATACGCAATGTCACCTGGAACCTTAAACATAAGAGTGATCATGCCTAAAATGTGCATTTGATGAACACAATCATATGTGTTTTTGTACTGAATCATATTGCCTAATAAATAGCCTTCATCAAACTCTCCTCTTCCCAGGCATCAGTGTATTCCACTGTGCCTAAAGACATAGGAGTCCTGGGTGCTCCCTGAGTATTGTGATACTATGTCAGTAATTAAGTTGTTTGCATCACAGACAACTAGTATGTTGAGGGAATGGGAATTTTTCCTATTTCTAAACAGGTATTCTATATGGGCCGGGGGACGAATCAGAACTTATGTTCCATCTATGCGCCCTATAACATGGGGAAATTTGGGAACTCTATAAAATTTTAATTTTGGGATTTGAATTTCCTAAGCATTCCAGGTATATGTACCTGTTAATATTTTGGAGCATGGCATCTAGACCAATCCTAAAAAGAAGTGAGAGCTTCCAATGGGAAACCCCACAAGCAACATCAATCACACCCTGGTAACTGCCAGAGGCCATAAGGTGTAATGAGCAGAATACCTGCGAACGCGGGGAGATGGAATTGCTCCGCAGAGTACTGCTTTCGAGATGTGGTTTTAACAAATCTATTAAATCTAATATCACTGCACTACTTAGCATGTATTTCTCAGATATTTCCTCCTCTGTCTGTTGGAAAATGGTAAGCCTGGCTCTAAATATCCCCTCCTGTCTCCTCCTTGTCACATCCTTCTTGCAATCACATACAGAGCAGCCATTGTGGAAACCTCTGATGCATTCTGGGCCAGCTTTTATAGTTTTCACTCAGTTAAAGCCTTTGTGTTAAATTGCATGTGCAAACAGGAGTTTTTATAACTAGTCGCTGATTGTGACAACCTCAAACTCAAGATTTGAGAGTCGCAATTATCAAATCAATAATTGTGACTCGCAAGTTACGGTTGAAAATAAATACTGATTTGTTAAATGGTTGCATCACTAAATTAAATATGCGAATGGATTTCATACATACCAAAACACAACTCCTTCATTCACTATTCTATATGCAAGCCACAAATTCTTCTTATATCTAGCATTTAGTTTCTTCAGGGAGATAGTATTTATATGTCAAGTTAAATAAATTGGGTCCAATTAACAAAACAAAGTGTGAAACTGCATGTGGAGATTTTCGCGCCTGTAGTTCCAGTTTGCAGGAATTCACAAAAACGTCACAGATCCCACTTAGTAGAGTGCACCAGTCATAGGCGCTGGTATTGTGCAAAGGGTACATTGATGCACTGTCAAATGCCAGCACATTTGTACATTGGCACAACTTTTTTTCCTCTATATTTTTCTCTATAAAGAAGCGCCTTACTACAAACTGCTGTGAAGTTTGGGGGTGCTCTGTTTCTCTGGAAAGTGATTTTGGGCCATATTTAGGAGAATGTAATGCAACGCAGTGCAGCAAGTCAACTTCCTGTGCTGCGCTGTTTTACAGGAAAAGGTCAGGAATGCACGGTATTTAAAAGAACACAACACATTTCTGTCCTTGTCCCTGCACTGGCACCGTTTTGGCTGCCTAGCGCTAATGCAGGCACCCTTGCACCATGGTGCATGGGTGCCTGCGTTGCAGACAGGATTATTTTTGTGCATAAAGGTACGCGTTCCTGCACAAAAAACAATCCTGAGAGGCAAATGCCTCTATCTATGCATACTGCAGAATGCAGAACGCATAAAAAGAGGAAGTAACAAGGAGAAATAAGGATATTTCTCCTCGTTACGCCTCACCTGAGGAGGCATATCTTTTTGATGCCTTCCCAGGTTTACCTGTTCCAATAAATCTGGGAATGCATCAAAAACCATGGTTGTTCCATGGGAACACACACCTAACACCCATGGAACGCCTCACTGGCGCAAAGTAAGGCAATGCAGCCTTGTGTGGCTTCATAAATCTATTTTTTGAGTTGTGTCACTCTTGCACCACATTGCATGGTGCAAGAGTGACGCAACGGGGCTCGTAAATATGACCCTAATTCCACTTCTTGAGTGAATTCCAAAATACAGCCCGCAAGGTGTTTCTGGACGGCACCGGAAAAATATCCCAATATTATAGTTCTCTTATGTCCACTCCTTGAGTTCTGACTGCCCGCAAAACTCACTCCTTGGTAAATGTTTTCACAATATTAGGAAGGCAACCTAATTTCCTTGTTCACATTGAACTTTCCAATTTGAATTGCATGTATCTGTAATCACTCTTTTGTTTTCAATTACTTTCCATATTTCGTTTTCAATTAATTTCCAGACGTTGGTGTCTTTTTCCATAAAGTTATTTTTATTAAGTATCCAATTCCATCACACTTAAAACAGACAGAGCCAACATATTTCATCCCTTATGGGGACTTCATCCGGGTCTAAACAATTTTTTTTCCCCAAAAAACATGTAATCAATATTTTTCACTTATTAAAATCAACAACTCTAGTTCTTATTTTTACATTACATTTTCTAAATCTTTTTATTTTTTGTGTAATTTTTAATCTAATATGAATCACTACCATTTCAAGGAGTGTATCGATCAAATTTCTGTACCAACCTCTGTCAGGTATACAGACTAATATCTACACACCATCCCCAAAAATGTAATTAATCTGTGTATTCCTTAAACCAAAAGATACCAACTTTTTAAAGAGTGATTGCAGTTATCAAGTGTGTACTTCTGAACTAATACCTCTAATACTCCTCAAATATGCATACAAGAAGATGACTACTTTACTTACAATTTGATTTATTCTCCTTCTCAAAATTCTTCTTTTCCATTCATTCCCCATTTAAATGTCTGGGCTCCTATTGTCAAGAAAACAGTTTCATGTGTCAATACACCTAAAGCCTTTCCACCTCTTGTTTATTAAATGATGTTTCTTCTTGTTTCTTTCTAACCTGCTTGATGCAGTGTTAGCGAGCCATCCCCTGATTAACTTCCAACCCCTACAACAGAGTAAACCTATATTATGGGGAGAACTAAATTTCCCCTTCTCTCATATCCTGAATCATTTTTCCAACATATCATAAAATTACACCAGCATCATCATATACAGTCCCTTCAGACCCCATGTTCCTCCTTCTGACCTATGTCCCTCTCCATGGGGTTATCTCACATATCTCCCAATGTCTCTTACCTTTCGAGCAGCCTTTTGGTGTGTGTTTCCTAGTCCTGACTGATCAATCTGTCTTAGGTGCACTCGTCCTTAAATGTCCCTCCAGTTTCAGTAACCGGTTTCAGCTATGCTCTGTCTGAGTCTCGACTGCCAATCCACTATTCTATGGCAGCCATTTTGAAAGTTCTTCCTATTGTATTCATCCTCTATAATCACATTCAAGTATCCTGACGCTCCACTCAATCGTTCCTCTCCTTTCATAAACCGAGCGTGTATCTCAAGCCTATACTGGGCATTTATATATTTTCTGTATATTATAAATGCCGGAACCCACGCTTCCAATACAAATACGTGGTTGCCATCTTGTAATGGCTATTTCGATAAACTCAAGAGTGGCCGCCATCTTATAATGGGTTTCTTGTTATTAACCTAAGACTACCCCGAGTTCCAACTGCCAATCCATTATTGAATGGCAGCCATCTTAAAAGTTCTTCCTAATGTATTTGTCCTCCATAATCTCATTCAAGTATTTTTAAGCTCTTCCCTGTTGCTCCCTTCCTTTCATAAACCGAGCGTTTACCTCAGTCCGATGATTTTATAATTGCCGGACCCCCGCTTATGATACATATATGTGGCCGCCATCTTAAAATGGCTATCTCAATACACTCAAGAGTGGCCGCCATCTTATAACGGGTTTCTTATGATACATATAAGTGGCTGCCATCTTGTAATAGCTGTCTCAATACACCAGAGAATGGCCGCCATCTGATAACAGGTTTCTTGTTGTTAGCCGAAGACTATCTCCTGTCCTATTCATATGAGGTATACCTCTGACCCGTACTTTCTCCATTATATTTCTGTCTGTTTCCCATTAACATTATCTTTGTCTTATATATCAAGCCCTGTCCACACCTCATAGCTTTATGCTAGCACATAATGCGCTGTAGTATCTTACCTCTAAAGTTTCAAAACTCAATGTAAGTCACTTAGCTCCTTACCCTCCCTTACTATTAGTGTGCAGTGCTCTGTACACACAAAACAGTGTGCTGTACCATACCTTGCATTTTTAAAGGAAGTAATGAAGTTCCTATTCAGTAATCAGCCCCTTCTCTACAGACCGCAATCTTGCTATCCATTTGGCTCAGTTTGTCTTAATAACAGTTTCCGATCTTCTCCCCTCTGCCTCGGGCTCAGTCTTTGAATACCATGGAAGGTGAAACCAGTCACATTGGGGTGTTCAACTCGCATATGTTGAAAAATTGGGCTTTTGCTGTCCCTGTTCTTCACAGCTCGCTGATGTTCTTCTATACGTAATTTCAACATCCTAATGGTGCTCACTACATAGATTTTCTGACAGTTGCATACATTCACATAAATCACATGGGTGCTATTACATTTCATTAATTCATTCACATAGTACTTTCTTTCCGAAATTGTAACTGAAGTCCTTCAATTTGCATATACCCATTTTACACATATTACAATCCATACATACATAGTTCCCTTTCGGTTGGTCAGGTACCCAATTTCTACCTCTGTCCCTAATTGGAAGTGTGTAGCTGCATGTGACCAGACTCTTCACTGTAGCCCCCCTCCTATAGGTCACCCTTGGCTTGTCAGTGATCCAATTTGCCAAACCTGGTGCCCCATTGAGCAATCCCCAATGTCTTCGTAGTATCATGTACACCTCATTGTGTTCTGCACTATATGTGGACACAAAAGCCAGTTTTCTAGTCTCCTTCTTTTCTCTTTTTGCTCAGTGTGGTGTTCCGACTAGTCTGTAGAATTCTACTTTCTACAAAAGTCAAAACCCTTTCTTTGTACTCTCTATGTCAGAGTCTGTTTTTCAAACCTTCTAGTTCCTTCTTGAAATCACTTTCCTCACTGCCATGTCTTCTTATTCTCACCATTTCCCCATATGGTATACCCTCAAACACATGTTTAGGATGCCCACTCTCTGCTCTTAAAATGCTGATTGTGGCAGTGACCTTGCATAATAGTTTACTACAAATTCTCCCTGAATCTTCAGAAGGAGGATAAATCAAATTGTAATTAAAGTAGTGATCTTTTTGTATGCGCATTGGAGGAGCACTAGAGGTGTTAGTTCAGAAGTACGCACCCAGTAACTGCAATCACTCTTTAAAAAGTCGGTGTCTTTTGGTTTAAGGAATACACAAATTAATCTAATTTTTGGGGAATTGTGTGTATATACTAGTCTGTATACCTGAATGCGGTTGGTACAGAAATTTTGATCGATACACTCCTTTAAATGGAAGTTAGATTAAAAATTACACAAACAAAACGAAACATTTAGAAAATTTAATGTAAAAATAAGAACCAGAGTTGTTGATTTTAATAAGTGAAAATTATTGATTACATGTTTAAAAAAAAAATTGTTTACGCCCAGATGAAGTCCCTATAAGGGATGAAACTCGTTGGCTGGGTCTGTTTTAAGTGTGATGGAATTGGATACTTAATAAAAATAACTTTATGGAAAAAGACACCAACGTCTGGAAATTAATTGAAAAACGAAATATGGAAAGTAATTGAAAATAAAAGAGTGATTACAGATACATGCAATTCGAATTGGAAAGTTCAATGTGAACATAGAAATTAGGTTACCCTCCTAATATTGTGAAAACATCCACTCCTTGAGTGGGTAGATTTTTGAAGGATTTCGCTTATGAACACAAACTCAGGTGTTTGTGAGGGTTCACAAACTTACACTGTGATGGCACCTCAACACACCCACTCCCCATCTCTGACAATTTATTTTAATCCGGCATAATATTAAGCTTTCATGAGTTATTATCACCCAAGAATAAAACCTTCTATTTGAGCTTCTATGTCAATTTTAGGAGCACAAATGGTGCATCAGACACATACTACATTATTCATAATTCAGCAATCGGAAATAAATGTGAACCCATGGCGACAATTAAGACCTAAGAAAGCAAATAGCATTGTGAGCTTCACTTCAGTTTATTTGATCTTATTTCTTTGAAACAGGGGTTTTGGGGCCTTGTATTTCTGTTTCAATTCAACAGTCCAATTTTCATACCCTTACGTATACTGTAGTTACTGTTTCCAGCTAACTTCCCATTTTGTTTTCACGTGTGCTTGGTTTCCTATTTTTTCAGATTGTAGATCCAGATGCTTTTCCAAAAATTATGCACACAATGTGTATTTTCCCTGGCATCCCTATTATTTACAGTTGAAGCCTTTCTCAAAGGACTTTGTTTTCTGATTTTAAAAACGAATCTTCAGTTAGCCTAAGAATTAAGGTAAAAAGTCAGAAAGGTTAAGGGAAACAAATGTTGAGAAAGCTCACAGCGAGCCATGATGAACTCGGGAACCCACGATTGGGACGAGGATGCTAAACTGGCCTTTTCCTTTCCAATATACTTTGTTAATGCAATTCAGTTACATTATGAAATCATGATTTCCAAGCGTTACAAAATCGAGTTGGTTTCCTTACTGCAGCGATAATGTGGGAATGTGTGTTTAATTGAGTCACACAAATGAGTTTCGTGATGTGTGCGTGATTCGAGAATGTGTATGATTTATAGTCCGAGCTTCTGCTTCTCAAAATACAGTGCAAGTTGGTGTAATTGCTAACACAGCTAATATTTAAAGCTAAGACGCCCCCTGAGGAATGTGTTTCCTGCTGTTTGAAAAGTATTTCAAATTAACTGAGGAATTTAGCTACAGAAAGAACTGCTAATGTAGTCGTCTGGAAGAAAACCCAGCTCGGTTATGATGATGTGGAAGCCTCACTGGGGCGAGGATGATAACATCTGTCACTCTGGTTGCCAATACAAATTGTTAAGGGATTGTTTATTTACATAAAAAGATTCAAATATAAGATGCAATTCAGCTTTAATATCAGCTCACTCCAATGGACAATGCCTACATAGCGTGATCCAAACCTGAAAGAAGTATCCTTTAGAGTATAATTTTTTGTTGACTGTATCAGTGTGACTTCTTTCAAGTAAGTGGCAGCCATGCAGCTTAAGTGATAAAAGAACGCTGTTAGGTCAATTTGTTTAACGGTGCTATTTAATACTAAAAATGCCCTGTACAAATCGCGATTGATGGGGGCAGTTCTTATGTGACTGATGGCACACGGGTAATGAAATGTTTCCAAGCTTGAAGAATATAATGCTTTTCGGTTCAATTGTGACAGCACGGCTGACAAACAGACCTGTGGTTAACAAATTACATAGAGTGGGGTTTGGGAAGACCCCTTTCAGCTGTTGGCTTTTGTCATCCAGTCTCTTTCAGCCATTCGCTCAGCCAAGCGAACCATTCAGCTCCGATCTATTGCAAATGGCTGTTTGAGTATCCTTCCTCCTCCACCTGAATGCTGGCATGAAACTACATGAGAAACTGATTCACATTATTGCCCTCTACGTCCACTGCTACTGGTTTCCTTCCAGTTGCCTCACTGTAAAGTACGAAGGCTTCATGAATAGGCACATGAAACTCAAACCTGTTGGCTTTGCAATTGCTTGTTATGTTAAGCTGTCTGAATTCAATTAACTGGATGAGGGATCTCTTTTCCACTCCCACCTCAAGGGCAGCCAGTTCACCAAGATCTCACAGTTGGTGCATAAAAGCTCGGTACCAACAGTTCTTTAACCCTTTCACTGCTGGGGTGGTTGCTCACTTCTGTGTGAAATAATGTTTCCAAAATGTCGGTATTGAGTCTTCCAAGTAAATGTTTGTTCTTGTCTTGTTGCACACTCACACAACCCATATGTTCTTGGTACGGTTAGTACCTTTTTATTATTTCAACCACTGTATCAATATTTCATTGTACCCTGAGAATACAATGGTATATTTAGCGATGTTTATTTTTGTAAACAAAACTGCTCAAATTCTGTTACATGTCTACAGAAAAACATACATTCCAGAATGATAAGCGTGGATGGTTTTCCTAGGTGATGTTGTCTGCACAATCAGTTATGCAAAATTAGCACATATCACTAAACTGAGTCAGGATCACTGTTGTTGTTGGGGTAAGAGGTAGTGTGTTGAGATGTGTCAGAGGTAAAGTGATAGAAGAGGTAGGGAATTGTTATAGATGGGTATAGGATTTTAGAGAAGGTGTGCCTAACAAGAAGACGTGGGAGGTAAACAGTATGAACAGGTTAATGTTGTTGATATGGTAACAGTGGTTAAGGGTTTGGAAATAACGCTGAGGGAGGAACAAGGAGAAGGCGTGATATAGCAGTGCTGAGGTAGGGCTATGAATGGTGGTAAATCATGGGGGTGAGGGAGAGTGAGGATGTTTGATTGGTTTTGAAGTGAGTGAGAGAGAAAGAGAAAGAGAATTAGAGGGAGAGAAAAGGAGACAGGAAATAACAGTGGGAAGAGTATGGGTGGGGTTGAGTAGGATAGATGTCTGGGAAGTGGAATCTTTCTCAGAAGCAAACATATATGTGAGATCATTGATTCTTGGGCTGTAACCTGAGAGTTCTCAGTGAAATCCTACAGAATGACCCAGTCACGAAGCTCACAATGCAGAATCAGACTAGGAAAGGGAAGATGCTGACAAACCATTAAGGTTTGCCAGAAGACTTATACAGAAACACTAAATGCAACTTGTTCATTACGAGAAGGTCTGACAAACTCGGTGACACTTACAGTGCCTTTATTTAGTAGTGAAATGTGACAATTCTAAAACAGTGCACTCACAGGGAGAGGATAAGGCTGTAGGAAGCTGGCTCTGTATATACTATACCAAAGTGCGGTATAGTGTGCACAGAGTCCAGTGGAAACCCAAAGGTAGGCAGAGGTAAAGTACATAGCACCTCACTCTCTATTTGTGGTAGTGTGGTCGAGCAGTAAGGCTTTATCAGAGGACAATTTTAAGCATTTGTTTTACACATTCAGTCAGCAAATGAATTCACACACTCAAAGACTGAACTTCAGACCAATTGTTTTTGTATAAAAATATTCTTTTTGGTATTTTATTTCCTAGAACCAAGCAAGCCTGGCACAGGTAAGTGGTAAATACTTTGCAGTAAATATACAGTTGTAACACAGTTTGGATTGTAATTGTATATGCACTTTGTTTTGATTTACAGTACTGTTACTGAGAATTGCAATGCTTTGGAAATACAGTACATATACTTTGAATGGGCTTTTTAGTAAAATGACCAGTACATTACTTTCAGATTACTTTTCTTACACAGTGTAGTATACCTGGATACTACACTGGGACATTTCCTGATAAACAGGTAAGTAAAAGCGTTTTTGTTATTTAGTACAGTTGTAAAAGGATTTCTTAGATTTTCCAACTCCACACTTAGAAACTTTTCATAGAAAAAACAGTCAATGTTATCCTATGCTGGAAAATAGTGTTATCGGTCCAAAGGTAAGAACTTTTTTGTGGGAGTTGGTATTCTGGGGTTAGACTCAGGGGTCCCCCAGGGTCAAGGAGGCTTGAGGCAGGTCAGAGATCACCGGATCTTGGGTCAGGATCACCGGGGAGACCTCCTCTTGGTGTTGGGCCACTCGAACTCGGGCCGTGGGTGTCGAAGTGCAGAGTGGGGCAGACCCACGGATCCTTGCGGAGCTGGAGTCTGTTGAACAAATCCGGTGTTCACAGGAGACAGAGTCTTTGGGATGGAAGGCAGGCAGGTCCTCCGGATTTCTCAAGGTTGCTGGCTGCAGGACACAATGGGATTTTGCTGGAGCAGGTTCAAGGTGGGGACAGGCCGGTTGGGCTGGGGCCAAGTCAGTGGGCATCCTCCTCTTGTTAGCTTGGGCACGGCTGTTCGGTCCTTCTTCTTCTTTTCTTCTTCTGGTTTCTTGTCTGAGGAAGCAAGGTTCAGCGGTGCCCCTAAATAGTAGATTTAGGGATGTTACAGGTAGGTAAAAGGTTGGGACCAATGGGACCCTTCCCTGGGGTGGGTACACCCCCTATTATGCCACCCTCCAGTGGGAGGGGGGCATAAGCCTTTCCCTGGTTGGCTGGGTCCCCCCATCTGCAAGATGGCGGGGACTGAGAGTTGTGCTTCACCTCGCCTCCCCCACCTGAGGGGTGGAGTTGGCAGAGGTGGGCACACCTCTCTTCCTCACTTGTTTTTCCCACCTGTTCTCCCACCCAAAGTGGGGGTCAGAACCAGTGGGGACCAGTTGCTGAAAGCAACAAGGGGCCTGGGGAAGCTCACAAAGGTGGCAGCCCTTTGAAGCTTCCCCTTCGTGGACCCTGCCCACCCTGTGGGAGGAGGCTTGGCACCTGGTCCCAGGATGTGCATTGTTTCAGGCCCCCGAGAGCAGCAGGTTCTCGACCCAGGGGTCCATAAACATGTCTGGTGGTGGCAGCTGAAAGCAGCCACTCAGCCTGAACACTAGTGGTAGGTCGTTTTTCAGGGGGCATCTCTAAGATGCCCTCTGTGTGCATTTTTTATTAAATCCCACACTGGCATCAGTGTGGGTTTAATGTGCTGAGAAGTTTGATACCAAACTTCTCAGTTTTCAGGGTAGCCATTATGGTTCTGTGGAGTTCGTAATGACAAGCTCCCAGCACCATATACTCTTAATGGCAGCACTGCACTTACAATGTCTAAGAATGGACTTAGACACTGTAGGGATACAGGGCTCATGCACCTGTACCCTCACCACTGGTATAGGGCACCCAGCTAGAGGGGTGACTGATCTATGCCAGGGCAGTGGGTTGTAGGCATGGCACACAGGGATGTGTGCCATGTCGACTCTTCACTTTGTTCTGCACCAAGGCACGCAGCCTGCAAAGGCAGTGTGTGAGTGTAAAGGTACAGGACCTCTAAGGGTGGCACAATAAGTGCTGCAGCCCTTAGAGGCCGTCCCTGGTCACAGTGCCCTGGGTACCTGTGGTACCATTTACCAGGGGCTGACCTGTGGCCAGAGATGCCAATTGGATTTTGTTTTCAATGCAGTTTTAGGGAAAGAACATAGGCCCTGGTTACCTGATTGGCAGGAGCCCAGGGCACACTCAGTCAAAGCACATCAGCAGTTCAGCAAAAAGTGGGGGCTACCATGAAGAAAGAGGGCACTTTCTCACAAAGGCCTACTACTACTTCTCAGTGAGTCATGCGCATGAGTGAGGAATGCTTTCACCTTCGTTTATACAATATATTATTTTAATCCTTGTCTGTTCAAATGATTAGCTAAATGGTCTCTAGGTTGCTTTATATACATAGAGGCACTTCCAATCCTCATTGTATTAGACAATACATTATTTTGCTTGTGCACCTAAGAAACACACTGTTGCATTCTTCAGAGTAAGCTTCATGACTTCATTTATTGAAGCCAGTTCACTTATCTTGTGGATGAACTGCCAACATGTGTTTCATCCCTTGCTGTACACAGGCCTCTGGCTTTTTCTAGGAAGACTATGCACAGCAGCATAAGACACAGCTTCCTCATTACACAACAGGGGTATTAGAAGGCTATTAATTTCACTTAGGAGCTAAATGTACTCAAGGGAAGATAAAACATCCAAGTTAAACCAATATGACAACAAGATATAAGGTCCACCAAGAAGCTGTGCAGTTGGTACCAAAGGACAGTGAAATGCCCTGGTTACATCACACAAGCGGTGAAAAGGAAGTGATATTGTCATGGGGTAGCCACTAACCTATATCACTGCTGTCCAAATGCTGTTGGAGCAATGCGGATTCACTAGCTCTCTCTCACCTAATTGCCAAATGTATATATGAGGTGAGGGGTGCAAGGCGATGGGAGAATGGGGATAGAGTTGCAGGAGAAAGATATGCCTCAGATCTGTTCCCCGAGGCCACCTTCAGGCATTGGTTTCATCAGGAAGGTGATGGCTTCTCCAGGGCTTGAATCTATGTCCTGTGAGCAGATATGCCACCTAAATAGGATGCATGTTTTAATATGTCTGGATTCCTTGGTCATGTCACATTCTATATATAAGAACTAATAGTTCACAAGTAATAACCAACACCGCACCAAAGACTTCCTCCTTGTGAAACCATGCTGTAAGGTATGTCTTGGGATTTCTATCATGTGCTCATATATGCTTTTGAGTATACTATATTGCTAGTGCAATTGGAGGAATTTCCAAGAGAGGTTTTGACCTGTGGACTTTATCACCATGACTTCTAATAGTCACACAGGTAATTTTCCTTAATGCTATAGCACAAAGTTTGCTTCCAGTGCTGTGGAATATGGCCATGCATTAACCCCATGCTTTAGTCTACATGTATACTGTTATATTGCATGTGTCCTTGGGTTACATTGTTGTTTTACATATTTGGTCCATTATGTGTGACGTAATACAGTCTCTCACGTTTCTTCACAGGATGGAGGTGCGTACCAAAGTTCAACCTAAGGCAACGAGGTAACAAAGCTCAGACTCAAAGCAATGTTAATCTGGTAAATGGGTAGAGTTAAGGATTTTGCAATAATGAGTTAAACTCTTCATTGCTATCTGTCTGTGCACAGAAAACCTCAGGTATAAAGTAGTGGCACTCTATCCAGGTAGAATATGCTCTAAACCTGTCTGACTGGCTAAAGTTATCGTCTTCTTCTTTTCCAGGAATAAGAGGTTGCATCAACGGTTTGGTGCTGAAAATCCTGAGTCTATTTTGAAACTGGACGGGGCCAGCAGCTGGAATCATGAAATCCAGTGACAGGAGGTTAGCAGATGCTTCCTTTCCAAAATTCTAAATGGCAAGCCAAAATGGCTGTAACTGTCTAGCTGGGTCCCTATCAAGATGGCTACCAGGTCAGAAGTCTGTGGACAGAGAGTGAAAACCCACAAGCTAACAATGAGAGTACTGGGAAGGAGCTGGCAGAGTAGCCTGGCTGTCACCAAAGGGTCATGATGTGGCAGGGATGTGGTGCTGGTGCCAAGGGAGCATGAGATAATGGCTGTCAGTATGGGAGGCATAGCGGAAGTAATCCCTTTAAAGACCTCCCACTAAGGGTTTGAGTTTTGACATGTAAATGTGATGCAATTAGCTGATGGAACATTGATTATGAAAATGACTTGCGGTTTTCAATATTTTGTCCTTAGGTCCGTTTCCATTCCAAACAATCATAAAAAACACAAAAACCATTTTGGAGGACAGCATGGTACACAATTCACAATTAGTATGTCCCTCCACTGGCACTGATAGTCATTTGGGTTGGATTTTCACACTCTCAGTTAGAGGCTTAAGGAAGGACACAGGTACCACAGGATGAGCTGCCAAAAAAACTAGAACTTTGCAACTACATGATTGATTACTTACTCTACGAGGACTCCCTGCGAACTGGAAACATGCTGAAGTGAGATCCCTCCTGAAGAAACCATCCGCCGACCCTGCAGAATTGAAGACCTACTGTCCCATCTCACGGCTCCACTTTCCAGCGAAGGTTTACAAGAAATGAAATAGAGTTTTATAAAGCGCATGTATGCCGAGGCGTCTTAGCGCTAGAGCTGACAAATCCTAAGACAGAGGGGACAACATGAAATTAGGAGTTGGGTGCAAACAACCAAGTTTTGAGCGCCTTTCTGAATATTTGTCTGTTTGTTTGGTATCTTAGGTTCAAAGGCAGAGTGTTCCAAAGTTTCGGGGCCAGGTGGAAGAAACTTCTTCCACCCCACTTTACGGTCTTCACTCTGGGGATGATCAACAATGAGGCAGTCGATGATCTGAGACAGCGCTGAGGAACGTGCCGTCTAATTCGATTGTTGAAATATACCGGTCTAGTCCCGTGGAGGGTCTTATGGACGATACATAAGGTCTTGAATTGTACCCTTGCCTGGACGGGCAGCCAGTGCAATTCTCGGATCCCTTTGGACACTGAGCTAAATTTGGGTAGTTTAAGTAGCGATCGTGCTGCTGCATTTTTGAGTGATTGAAGTTTGTGTAAAGTAACTTTTTTTGCACCTAAGTAAAGGGCATTGCAGTAGTCTATCCTAGATAACACTAGGGTCACGATCACTGTTTTCCTTAACTCCATTCGGATAAATGGAAAAAAAATTCGTAGAATCTTCAGGGTGTGATAACAGGTTGATGTAATGCAATTGACCTGATTTGACAAGGATAGCTGATCATCAAGAAGGGCGCCTAGACTTTTTACCTTCTTTACAGGGGATGGGCAGGATCCTGCCCCTTCCGGCCACCACGCTGTATTCCAGAGGTCTGTGTTCTTACCAAAGAGTAGTACCTCGGTTTTATCTGTGTTTAATTTTAAGCATTTATCATGCATCCAACCTATTATATGAGCCATACAGTTGTTGAATCTTTTTGCAACGTCACCAGGGTTCGAAAGAGACACCACTATTTGTGTGTCGTCAGCATAACAAATAGCGGTGAAACCGTGGGAGCAGATGAGTTTTGCAAGAGGGGCCACATAGGCATTGAACAAGGTTGGTGACAGTGAAGATCCTTGGGGCACTCCACACGGCAAGGCGTATGGATGTGATTTGTGGGCACCAATCGTGACTGTTTGTTCTCTGTTTGTTAGGAAGGATTCAAGTATCTTAGAGGCTACACCAGTGATCCCCATTTCGGCTAAGCGCCAAATGAGAACTTGATGGTTTACCATGTCGAATGCCGCTGAGAGGTCTAACAAAATAAGAATTGCCTTTCCTCCTCCATCTAACTGGCAGCGGATCTCTTTGGTGGCTACAATGAGGGCTGACTCCGTACTGTGTAGAGGCCGAAATCCATGTTGTTCTGTGTCCATTTTATCGTTTGCATCCAGGAAATCTCGCAGTTCTTCATTTAGCGCTTTTTCCAGAATTTTGGAGGGAAATGGCAGGCAGGAAATTGGCCGATAATTCTTGATCTCAGTGGGGTCTAGAGTAGGTTTTTTCAGGATGGGACGTACTAAGCATTTTTTCCAAATATTTGGGAAAGATCCAGTGTTTAATATGTTGTTTAAGAGAGGTGCTAAGTGGCTCGCTATGGTGTTAGGTGCTAAGTGGAGGACCGTAGCCAGACAGGGGTCCAGTGGGGAGCCTGATTTGGTAGACATGATAAGTTTCTCCACTCGCTCGTGCGTTAGGCGGCTGAAACGGCTAAGCTGAGCCTGCTCAGTCTCTTCCCTATTTTCTAGAACATCTGCTAGGTCTAGATAAACTGCGATTTGATGGCTGGAGAATTCGTCAAAGACACTTTTTACTTTGCTGAGGAATAAGTCAGCTAATTTATTACAGAAATCAGCGTTGGGCGTATACTGTTTACACTCGTCTAATTTAGATAGAGTTGTGACTGTTTTGAACAGTTCTCTGGCAATCAACCAGCAACTCACCGAACACCTGGAACACAAAAACCTCCCGGACCCCTCTCAATCCAGATTTCAAGCCAACCACAGCAACAAGACAACCCTGAACGCACTCACCGAAGACATCAGTGCTCCCCTTGACCACTGTGAAATTGCAGCCCTCATCCTCCTGGACCTGTCAGCCGACTTC
This sequence comes from Calotriton arnoldi, assembly GCA_963921515.1. NCBI lineage: Eukaryota > Metazoa > Chordata > Amphibia > Caudata > Salamandridae > Calotriton > Calotriton arnoldi. The sequence goes on from CAWUFW010010574.1 coordinate 395,999, forward strand.
GACACCATCTCTCATCACATCTTAATCAACAGACTCCACCACATCAGAATCCATGGAGATGCCCTCAAATGGATCCCCCAAGGATTATCCCTCAGCCCCACGCTCTTAAACATGTACATGACCCCCTGGCCAACACCATCAGATCGCATGGACTCAACATCATCTCCTACACCGACGACACCCAGCTCATTCTCTTGTTGTCAGAAGACCCTTCCACCACCAGATCCAACTTCCACAGATGTTTGAGGAATGTTGCAGACTGGATGAAGGACAACTGTCTCAAGCTAAACACAGACTAGATGGAAGTCCTCATCTTTGGGAGCAACACCTTGCCATGGAACGACACATGGTGTCCTGCTGAACTCTGCCCATCCCCCGCCCTGACAGACCATGCCCGCAACCTCAGCATTGTCTTGGAGAGCAGGCTATCTATAAAGAAGCAGGTAAACTCAGTCTCAACCATGTGCTTCCACACCCTATACATCCTCAAAAGATCTTCAGGTGGCTCCCAGTCAACAACAGTAGGACCGTCAGCAGGCCCTCTGTCAGCGACTCAGCAACAAGACTCATTCTCGACCTCCCCAGACAGACCCACATCACACCCCACCTCAAGAAGCTATACCCGCTCCCGATCCTGAAGAGATGCCAGTTCAAGATGCTGACCCACGTATACAAAGCCCTGCACAACGAAGGACCAGCATACATCAACAAACGCATGACCTTCTACCAAATAACCAAACACCTACGATCCGCCTCCGCCTCCCTCTTCCTCGTAGACATCCCTCGGATCCGCCAAAGAAGGCAAAGCTTGGAACGACCTTCCCCTGCACCTCAGGACTGCCTTATCGCTCTGGCAATTCAGGAAAGGACTCAAGACCTGGAAGTTTGATTGAGCAGATCACCACGAAGCAGTTAGCAACCAGAGCCTTGAGACACTCATGGGTGATTTGCTGTACTTTATAAATCCTTGATTGATTTATTGATACGATGCAAGGACCAATGTGCATGGATTGGAATATACCATACATCTTCAGTAAAATGTGTCATGTGGATAACCATGCTCGATCACTTGTATGACATTCTTGCACGGGCAATGGTATCTCTCATTGTACATCTTTTACTGTGCCCTGTCCAAATATAACTGGTATCAATTCAATTCAATATAACTTTATTCGGTCTAAAAACAACAGGCCATAAAAGTAAATATTTAGCTGTAATAACACATCAAAATTTAAAACAGTCATAAGTTAAAAAAAGTTTAAAAAGGTGCATAAAGGACTTATAAGATCCAAGAAAGACACATCAAATAGTACTTCAAATATCCAAGCTTTAGAGGAACAGGAGAAAATACAGATCAAAATCAAATTTCGGTGCATAATTACAGGTTTAAGGACGAGAGCTGCGTTTGAGGGGGCATAAAGAGGAGATATAGAGAGATCGAAAACCTCAAATAGGGTCCGTCCTGCACCCCTACTGTCCCCCATTAATCAGCCCAGCATACCTGCCAAGTTCTATGTAATAAGCCACAACTGTGCATATAGAGCTAACAGACTAGAACAAGTTAGTGTTTCTAGCCCTGAGAGCTGCTTTCAAAAAAGCGCAGACAGTAAAAACAATTTTGGGTGAGCACAGAGATTGTAGGTGCGAGAGGGCTGGTCTGCATCGTCGAAGGCCTAGACTCCTTAAAACGGGTCTTAAAAAGTGCTTTTGTGCTACACTGTGCAAATTACGAAAGAACATCAAGTGCGATAGTGATCGTGCAGAGTAATTATCACAGGGACAACAGGAAACTAAATCCCCATCTAGATTTAAAAAGTGTTTAAAAAAGAGATACCAATAAAGCTCTGAAGTGGAAAAGAAGGGACCGCTCCCATCTTGACAGGTCCAGCGACAGATACTGAGGGGAATCATCTGTATATAGAAAACTATAATACTGCAGCACAGACGGTTTGGATAACTCGAGTTTCAACCTAATGTTTGCACAGTGGGCCTTAAAAAGTGTTTTCACCTCCATCTTGGCATTTTTAGGGATGCGACTAGGTTCGATAAACCACCCGGAAAAGCCAAGGGACCCTAGGGTATCTTGTATATAACTTAACCAGGGAATGGTGCATGCCTTGTCCAGCATCAGGCAGTCAGATATAATGTCCTTACAGAGTTTAGTGGCTGGGTTCAGCCAAATGCTAACCCATAATAAGAGTGGCGCCAGCTTGATTGTGTCCTCAATAAAACCCTGGCTTAACCCAAGGTGGGTGATAAGGCTTAGAGTGGAGGGCGGTAAACTTAACAGCCTACGCAAAAAGCGTTTTTCCTCTGCCTGGAGAGAACCGCATTTACTAAAACTCCATACTCCTGCTCCATAAGTAGCTACACTGATACATTGTGAGTTATAAACTTTCAGAGGTGGAGACACAGTCCCCCTAATTTGCGGTCTAATAAGATTGCAGACTGTGCCATCAATTTTACTTAATTTGACACAGGTCTGAGAACAATGTGGATTCCATGACCCTGTAGAACTGAAATTTAAACCTAAGTATCAAAAGTTCTCAACAGTCCTCAAAGCATGCCCATTGATGCTAATTTTGTTTTGCCTTAATTTGCCCGGGCCACAAGATGTAATGTGCAACTTGGAATAATTAGTGCTGAGATTCAAATTGTGCATAAATTATGCAAAACAGTCTACCTGATGTCTCAGTGCTTCAGGGGTCAGTGCTAACAATACTGTGTCATCTGCATAGAGTAACACGAGAATAGAGGAGCCTGCGATTCTGGGTATGTCTGTATGAGAAGAGGATAAGTGTACTGTAAGTCCATTAATATATAAAATAAATAATATAGGAGCCAATGTGCAACCCTGCCTCACTTCACTCTTCAGGGGGAATTCAGAGTAAAGCTCCCCTAGTGAATTTAAGCCGATCCGAGCTGAAAGGTCTGAATGCAGACCGTATCAAAAATTCACCAGAGGGAGGTCCTTGCCTTGATCCAGCAACATTAGCCAAAGTTTGGTTCTGTTCACTGAATCAAAGGCAGGGGATAGATCCATGAAAGCTAGATATATAGGGGAGCCGTTTGGCCTTGGTGGATTTGGAGATGGTCAAAGCCAGGTTCAGGCATTGTTCATTGGTTCCCAATTTAGGCTGTAATCCAAATTGGAAGGGAGAAAGTATGTCCTTGGCAGCTGCCCATTTGACCAAGCGGTCATAATTGACCCTGCCAATGATTTTAATCGTGCTGTTGATGAGAGAAATGGGGCGATAGCCCTTGGGCGACATACGATCGCTCTTTTTAAATATGGGTATTATTATTGCAGTAGACCATGAGGGCGGAATAGAGACAGATAGGGAAGTGTTAAAAGCATTCGTGATGAGGGGACCCCAAATTTCGGGCATGGATTTCAACAGATCCATCAGTGCCCCATATGGCCTGGAGTTTTCCCGCCCTTACTATGATGAATGGCTGACTCAACTTCCTCCAGAGTTAAAAAAAGTGGGGGAGAGTTCTGTAGTCTATTATGGAGAGAAGCAGACATGATTGGCACATCTTCAGTATGATAAATTGAGGTGAAGTGGGTAACCCAGTCTGCTCCATGGATATGTTTTGAAGAGGGGGAATGATGGAGAAGTTCCTGGACCGAATTAATTTAACAAGGTCCCAGAAGGATTTACTATCCTTTCACCGAGACGTATGCACCAAAAGTTCCCAATCTTGGTTGTAAACTTCCCTCTTCCTATTAGCTAGAGCAATTTTGTACTCAGTGGAAGCCAAGGAAATTTCGGTCTTGTTTCTAGGGTATCTTTTGTGGCTGGTTTATCTTAAACCCAATAATGTGCAGGTGTACACTCAATCAATCAATCAATCAATCTTCATCTTTATTCGGTCAAAAAATATTAGACCATAAAAGCACATTACAGATAGACATACAAATAAAAAAGAATAAAACAGTATCAATCCTGTTACATATCACATCAGTTCATAAGTGTAATACAAAATACCAAGTACTAATAGGTAATTTTTCAATCATAAAAACAATTCATGCCGAAACCAGCTTAAAAATCATCTATAAAAAGTATTTGCTTATGACTGTTTAAAAGGAAGGAGAAAAATGTCTGTATAAGGTCGTAGAACAGCGTACTGGAGGGTAAGAACCTCAGATTTGGGTCCTGTTCTGCTCGCTCAATCCAATACATATTTGTTAAAATTGCATACACAACATCATGTAACTAGACTGTTTGTTAATTCAATGGACCCTTCTCTCTAGCATAAAAAACACTCCATAAAAAAGATGACATTCTTATGCAGATGTCAATTGTCGATAGAGATTGTAGTAATAAATGGGCCGGGCAGCATTGATCGAAGTCTAAATGCTTTAAATAACTTAATATATAAAATGTCCTCCACTTTTTATAGAATTTGCAAAAGAGTACAACATGCATTGTCGTCTGTTTTGAGGCATTATCACAAGGGCAATTTGATAGGGTAAGAGACCAATCGTTTGGTTCCGGGAAGGTAACCATATGGTGGAAAATGTCCATCCTAAAACAGGTTAAAACATATCTGTGCTTTTGAAGTGGCATGTGTCTGAGATATAGTTGCATGTCGTAGCTAGATAGAATAAGCTGGTTTCTTAAGACAGAGGGTTTTAACAGTTCTACAGGCATCCCAATGTTCTCAAGATGAGCCAAACAATCAGCCTTTAGGTCTTTCCAGTTTAAATCGACTAAGCATTCAGGGTGTGTAAAATATTCTGGATGCCTCAAATCCTGGCAGAAGCACTCTACGTATTTTAACCACGGGATTCAAGCGTACTGAGTTGAGTTTAGGCAATCCCTAATGACAAGCCGATTTAAACCGTTGTACTCCGATGACCATATTTTATGCCAGAGCAGGATTGGTTAGGTCTTAATAAGGTCGGCCAGGAAAAGTACTCCCAACTCCGCATAGCAGACAAAATTTGGGGCAGTTTTGGGCGTGGCAAGTAGGTATCTTAGGAATTCATTCTCCATTAGTTGTATAGCCATACAGTTTACATGACCCCATATGCCTGCCCCATATAATGGTTTGCTGAAACATTTTGCCTTGTAGATGGTAAGCATTTCCCGCTGCGGGTTAGTACCCAGTCTTGTGGCAAATTTACGTAGGGCCATGCAGGCGCTTCTAAAGAGCAGCGACCTTGTTTTAATTGCATGACTCCAAGTGCCATCTTTGGCAAAAAGTACACCAAGGTATGAAAAAGTGTTGGTCTGTTCAATAATGGAGTCCTTGATTCTCATTGCTCAGCAGTTACCTGATTTCCTCCCACACTTCATTATAAATGTCTTGGCTTGATTCACATGTAAATCGAGATCCTGCATATAATTAACAAAATCATTAAGTACCAGCTGCATAGAGATTGGAGTACGCGCCAGCAGAACGGTGTCGTCAGCATAGAGTAGGGCGGGCACAGGGCGGTGTCCCACCTGTGCCAGATCTTTCGGTTGCAAAGTCAAGGCAGTCCCTACATTGTTGATGTAGAGTGAGAATAAAAAAGGCGCAAGGACACAGCCCTGCCTCACCCCTCTTTCTATGCTGAACGACTGGGTACATTCGCCGTTAATTCCATATCTGATTCTAGCCTTGGCACCTGAATATAAGTCCCTCAAAAAGGTGTTTATCGAGGAGTCCACACCCATCTCACTCATATTTGCACAGAGCTTTGAGTGGTTAACATAGTCAAAGGTGGAAGAAAGATCTACGAAACCCAGATACAGGTTACCGCCTTTGATCTTTGTGTATTTCCCTATTAGGATGCTCAAATTGAGGCACTGTTCGAAGTCCCCACCCCAGAGTGAAACCCGTATTGTAAGTCACTCAGCACACCCTTGGACTCAGCCCACTCTTGAAATCTACTCAGGATTATTCTGCCAGCTATTTTAACTAAAGAGTCAAGCAGTGAGATCGGCCTGTAACAGGCAGGATTGTGTCGATCCCCTTTTTTGTAGATGGGTACTATTGTAGATTCCACCCATGTTAGAAGAAACTCTGACGTGCAGCAAGCCTTTAAGACAATTGTTAAGATGGGCCACCACAGCGGAATATTAGCTTTATATAAGTTCACTGGAATGGCATCGGGGCCGGGTGCTTTATCCCCTTTACTAGCGGTTATTGCCTCAGTCACTTCATCTAAAGTAAATGGGGCAATACTAGGTGACTGTTCTAGATCTATAATGTCATCGATAGTATCGGGTTCGGGGGTCTGCGCAGTGTAGATAGCAGAGAAATGTTTGACCCAATCAACCTCAGGAATTGCAACCACAATCCAAGGTCTGGTGTCCTCTCTCAGCGGGGCAGAGTTTACTATCCTCCAGAATGTATTATTATCGTTCATACTATTTGCTTCACACAGTGCTACCCAGGCCTCTTCTCTTAGCCTTATTTTCCGCTGACTCAAAGCCTGCCTATGATCAGATCTACACTGTCGTACCTCTACTCTGCTCCTGGGGTTTTTGTGGAGTGCTTCTTTAAGCCTCTTATTTGCCTTGGTGCAGTGTGTATCAAACCAGCCATTTCTATTCTTGTTCAGTTTTGGTACTGATTGCAAATTCTCTTTCACAGTCTTGCTGATCACCAGGAAGGAATTTATAATCTCCTTTGTGTGTGCATTGTCATCCAGGCATGTCTCGAAGGCATCCCCTGCATCTCAGATTAGTTCTCCAAGAAAACCCTCTGGAGTAATCTTGTGCCAGCATAATGAGAAGTCATTAACTGTGGCTAATTCTAAGTCACCACTAAAATCCTCATCCGGCTCATTAGGATATTTTATTACTAGGGACTTTTCAATTTGTACCGATTGTGGATAGCGGTCGCTTAATGGTATGGAGTGAGTCTTAAAATGAAAAACATGAGCGCTCAAATTGTTAGAAGTTAAAACGTAATCAATAGTACCGGAGTTGTTAAACCCGTTAAAAGTGCATTTAAATGGAGCTTATGGTAATGACATTTCATTTGAAAAGGAAAAATCCAGCATATAAATCAATTCATTTAGCTTATCTCCATAACTGTTATGAATAAAATGCGATTTACTTGAACCATCTAAACTATTCAAACCACAGACTTTCTCGACACAGGAGCTGCACAGTTGAATATTAAAATCACCCCCACACAATCGACAGCTTTTTCTTGTGGCTATTATCCAATTTATCCAGATACTCAAGTAAATTGATCAAATGCGTCACCATATCATCGTTTTGGGTGTTGTTATACAGATTCACCACTACCATCCTGACCGGACTTGACCCTTCACATGTAATCACTTGGTAGTAGGGATTTGTTAATTCTGTAACTGATTTAACGGGTGGTAAACCACTAGAAACGAAAATACATAAACCACCTCTAGGTCTACCGTGGCTCACTGGGACAAAAAATGTTCTAAAGCTGTTCATATGTACCGGTTCTACCAGCCAGGTCTCCTGTAGACAAATAAAGTTATAGTCTACTTCGAAATCTACCCATGCTTGGTTGCTAATTTTATTCCTGAGCCCTGCCACATTCCAAAACACGAAACCAATATGTTCGTTGGGGATCCCCTATAGCGGGGTGTTGTCTTGAATCAGGTGGTACACTTGATTACAACAGAAAGGGACAATCCTAAAGATGTTTGGATCATTTTGTTTCAAGTGAACTCCGCAGAGAATAACAATGATAGCCAATCACCAGACTCTTGTAACAGCTCACATGGTAAGTATGACTTAAGTGTCTGATTGACTCTATCCAACTGGCAATCGGTTTGCTGATGGTAGCTGGAAGAGTAGCTGTCACTGTTCACTCTGCTACACAAGGCATGCCAAATGTATGAAAAAAATTGCATTCCTCAGTCAGTAATCAAAACAAATGTGCTGCCATGGAGACACACAGACGAAAGGTCAGCATGGATGGTACTCCTTTGAGTACTGTTGCTATTGTGCTAAAGCCTCCCTTCGAACGGGGCAACATTTCAGGGAATCAAATTAAATTGTATGACATGGATTCAGAAATCAATAATCCTTCAGAAGCTTTTACTTTCGGCACCTGCTGCATAACTTGACCCAAAGGTCTTTGCATTCTATAAAATTACCAGCCATGAGAAATATATTGCATTAACAGATTTTTCTCCAAGTGTGTCCCATCAGAGGTGATGGATGACACAACTGCACAGTTCGTTGTTATAGTTCTAATGTAAGAAGGAGCAGGACTCCGCTCTTAAAAAATAAACCATCATGCACGGTCTTGTTATTTCCACAGCAAATGAGAATATCTATCACGTAATGTGCTGGGAATACTTGGTCAGGAAAGTCTGAACCCACTTCCCTCAGGAACCTTTTGGTTAGAAGGATGTTGAGGAATTAAACAGGAAAATCATTTATATTTTTCAAAGAACTAAGGGCATATTCACAAGGAGCTATCGCCGAATTAACGGCACTTTATCGCAGCCAAAGTCGTGATAAATATGCCTCCCCATTCACAAGCTGGTGTAAACAGCCCACAGCACCAGTTTACCCGCGATAGCAGCTGCAAAAAACATCGCCACAGAGGACCCGCGCAACTATCGCTAATGAGATGCAGAGTGGGCATTCCCGTGCCAAAAGGCGTGACAACATCACACCTCAACATTCACAACGACCAGCCACATCGGCAATAAAAACACAAAACCGGCGATAAGCCGCGTTAGCACCAGGAAATCTACACCTGCCCTGACCTGGTGTAAAGTCCGACCACAGCCTGCAACACAAAAGGGAGCACAGCCCAGAGCAACACATGAAGGACAACAGATGCCCACGAGCAACTGAACATGCAACACAGATACCCAAGAGGGCCACAACACCCCCCCCCGGGACCACCCCCAACCCCGGACTAAGAAACTGCACACCAACACCACGAATCCCAAAACAAACATTTTGCCTGATGTCGCACAAGCAGGAAAATAAACATACATGCGTGGCCAGAAAATGGAGAATCAGTCATAAATCAATGCAATCACCAACACAAAACACCATACAAACAAAAGCAGAAACAACCCTTAGGATGAGTCCTAGCGGCTCCTCACTGGACAATCCATAGCACACAGCCTGGAAGACCAAATCCAAGAGAAGAAGGTGTGCCATGCGCCCAACAAAGGAAAGAGAGGGAGAGAGCGAGGGAGAGAGACGGAGTGAGATAGCCCAAGCAGCGCAAGGCCGCTCGGGCACCTGGCTCCACATGCCAACATGTGTGTGTGCATCGCCATCCATACACCATGAGCCCAAGGCCGTGTCTCAATCTCAGCACCAAAGCCACATCACATTCCGAAAACGCAAGTAGTAGTCAGACAAACATCAGGGATGAAAGCACCATTGTCCCAATGCAGAAGGCGGGAGCACACCTGCACCTCTGATCTTGGTCCAGAACGCGCCTGGAACACCCTGATAGAGATGCAATGGCAGATGGGGACGACTCCCACACCACGCATTCCGCAAATTAACCATACGACTTATCCACAGCCCACACACAGAAGCCCCTGCCTGTGGTACCCCCGCATGGGATGCCCTTGACACTCACGGAAACAGCAACCCATTACCCACAACGTTGCACACACATTCGAATCATTGCTCAGAGCTGTGGCATATCCTCCACACAACTGCCGCAGTTCAGAAGAGTGCCGGTTCATGAGACGCACCAATGCAATGGCAGGCCATACCGGGCACATGCACAACCCCCGTCACGTGGAACAGTACTGTGCACGTATGCTGCATTTACAGGGCGCACTGCCACTGGCAGTGCTGCGGATCAGTTACAGGCTCAGCTTCTGCATTGCCCACGTCACCTGCGTCCAGCCCTGGTTCCACTGCCGAACATGCACATTCGAGTGTCCCATGGATGTCTGCCTATCCAACACAACTGTTGATGAATTGGACTATGACTTGTGTCTGCGTCCCCTGTTGGATCACGAACAGGAGTGTAACCGAGACAGCCGTGCATGGGATGCCTTGACATACTGCGTATGTATTGGTAGTTGTGCATGGGAGATTGCACAATTTCTCGTGTCCAGTGACCACATCGAGGCGCTCCCCTATTGGGCTGTGTTGCGGATCGGTGAGACGGCGTGGGCTGAGCACACCTGCCCGGACCACCTAATGGATTGGCTCACCCTGGTGTTCCTTGAAAACGACAACGACGTACTATTGGAACACATTGCACATGAAGCTGCACGGGCATTCATGGACGAGTAACTACGTTCGTGCAGCCACATCCAATTGCCACCCACAGCACATGGCCCAAAAACTTGTTGTATCGTGGGGATTGCTCACATATCCCACCACAACAGAGGACACGTCTGCCTTCATTCGGGCTCTGGATGCATGTGCGTGGAACAACGCGTGTGTACACACACCTGTGCAAGGTGACGCAGGTCCATGGTCGGAGCAACACAGCGTCGTTTGGCAACGTTGCCAATTCGAACACACTGCTGGGGGAGAGCACACACATGGCAATGTAGCATGACATGTGAACCTGTTGGACCCTCACACCTGATCACTGTCAGCAGAGCAGACAATCGGCGTACTCCGGAGGCAGAGCACTATGCAGATCCCATGTGCAGTGAGTCGTGCCCCCTCACACGGGGAAATGGGCAGTCGCCAAACAACACATGACTCATCCAGCAAGGCAAGGTGGGCTGTGAGCGTTGCCATCTGTGATGAATGTTGTCCATTTCAGCCCCAACATTTTCTGAACCTCGACATGTACCCATGCTGCGTGTAAGTGTCTTAAGCATGTCCCTGCCTGTTGTGACCGTTGCCTCATCCGTACTGACACGCACATGCCAATAAAGTCTATGCCACTCCACTGGTGTCTAACTGTGAGGTGTGTTGTTTAGATTGTCCACTCGTGTGCCACAATGAGCATCTTCCCAACACAGGGAGGAACTGACTGACGCATGTGCAATGGGGGTGTGTCCCTTTGGCAAGCTCTACCTCTGTGAGCCAGACATTGTTTTTGGATAGGTGCTGGACGACATGTGCACTTACATGACTTCAGCAATGTGTGTATGGTGTCCAACCTCTGACCATGTGGAGCAATGTCATATATCACAACAGAATGTGTCCACACAGATGTGTGTAAGTAGGTATGCGACGTGAAGTTCTGTTGTCACACGTGGTGTTAGGGTGACCAACCATCCGTAAATTTCACGGACCGTCCGTAATTTGGACCTCACGTCCGTTGTCCGTGATGATCCATTTTACGGACGCCTTTTGTCCGTAATTTTAGGCATTGCATGGAACAGCACTGTTCCCCGGCATGAAGCCTCAGCTCCCTGATGGGGCCGCCTCGCACTCATCCTCTGAGTGCAAGAGCAGCCCCACCCGCCCATTGTCATTCTGTATGGCTGATTGTCACATATAGAATGACAATGGGCCAGTATGGGCTGCAAAGCATGTGGTGGGCCTCCCCAAGCCTCGGTGCAGGGCATTCTGTCAGATGGAAGATTTGAAACAAGTTAAAAAGAAGGGGCTAGAGTTCTGTCTCAGTCTCATCATTTTAGAACTGATGCATTTTCAATATTATATTCAATGAAGCCATGGTTGCTGCTTTTTTATTTTATGCAACTAACAACCATTGACAAAGCCAATAGTTCTGGCTTGTTGCAGGTGTAACGTTACTTGTGCTATATATCTGGATACAATGACAGAAGAGGCAAAATACCAGTCGGGAGGCAAACTATACTAAGCACAGATTTTTAGCTTGGGTGTTTTAAGCCACGCCCTTAAATACACCGAACACCCCCTTTGGAGAGACGCCCCAGTTTTTGATTCCACTTAAAGCCCTGGAAACAACACAATGTCACAGTCACCACATGTCCTGGCACTGTGCATCATGCATGGCTCATGACTTCCACTTTTTCAGATTGCCTATGTGCAGGGGCATAGTGAGCCCTACCCCCACCCCACCCCTTGCTTTAGGAACTACAGCAAAGGTGAAATACTTGATGGGCCTCTTCTGTCTGCAACTCAGCAGACAAAGGCTCCGCTCATAATTAATATTAAAAGGTGGGCGAGTAAGTAAGTGAAGGGATGGATGGATGGATGGATTAGTGAAAGGGTGAATGGATGGATAATGAGAGAACCGATAAATGGATGGATAAGTGAGTGGAAGGATCAATGAGAGACAAGGTAAATAGATGGATGTATGGGTGGAAGGGTAGATGGATGAGTAAAAGGGTGGATGGATAAGAGAAGGGATGGATGGATAAGTGAAAGGGTGGATGTAAGGATGGATGAGTGAGTGAAAGGGAGGGTAGATGGACAAAAGGATGGATAGATGAGTGAAGGAGTGAAAGGGTGGATGAGTGATAGGGTCAATGGATGGATACATGAGTAGATGGACGGGTGGGTGGATGGATGGAAGGAAGGATGGCTAAGTGAAAGGGTCGATGGAGAGAGAAAGGGAGGATGGATGGATGACGGAAAGGGTGAATGGGTGGAAGAATGAGTGACTAGGTGGATGGATGAGTAAGTGAAAGGATGGCTGGATGGGTGAAAGGGTAAATGGCTGGATGGATGAGTGGATGAATGGGTGGAAGAGTGGATGGATGAGTGTACGGATGGATGGATGGATGGATGAGTGAAAGGGTGGATGGAGGGATGGATGAGTGAAATGATGGATGGAAGGCTACATGATGGATAGGCTTGCAAATGGTTGAATATGTTTGGATATGGATGGGCTTACTTATATACTATTCCGCCACCTCCTCTGATGTGTCTGTAAAACTTACCTTTTGTCCCGAAGTTTTGTCCTCAATTTTGACCTCCTGTCCTGATTTTTTGTCCTGAAATTTGACCCTTTGTCCTGAATTTTTACACTCACCGTCCTGAATTTGCACCCATGCCAGTTGGTCACCCTACGTGGTGTAGGACACCACTCCTGGCCTGCTACCGTTTTGGTCACTCCTACACACAGCCCTATTCAACACATGGACGTGTGCCTACGTTGGGGGTTTGTGAGATTGTTGTTGATGTGCAATGGGGACACAGCTAGTACTCACCTTCACAGTCATCCAATTGGCCATGTGTCTCAGGGATAGACATGCGCATAGATGTCAGTTACCAGGGTGTATATTCATGTGCAATCATTGTCCCTACATCCAGCCATACTTCCATCCGTGAGTGAACATAGTGATGACACATCTGTGTGATTTAGAATGTTTTATTCACATTCAGGTGATTGACGGAGCTGGAGCTGTACATGGCCATCCAAGCCCACATCACATGGAAGCCCAGTGGTGGGCCAACCAGAGTCCTTTTGGGATTGCACAGTGATTAGGAAGAGGGAGAGTGCAGTCCGCAGCTGGATTGCTGTGTAATTGGCCAGCGGTGAAGAAATGGCAGTCCGTGTCAGGGTCCGGGTGAATGTCGCAGACTGTTCCGGGGGTCAGTAGGAGGTATTTGCCAGGGCATTATGCATAGGTCATAACCAGGCAGGGACAGGCCACATGGCGGTGATGGATGCTACTGCCTCCTTCCTCACACAGTAGTTCCCATCCCCTTCTCACTCCCCTGGTGCGGGTTCTGTGTCCGGTGTGTGTGGCGGGGTGATGGCTGCATCGCTGTGTGCCACTGACACATCAGACTGCGTAGGTGATGGGGCAGCATCACAGTGTGCCACACACACATCAGGGGTCGAAGCTGTGTGTGTCGATGTTCCCGCTGCAGTCATCTGGGAACGGCTCAGTGGCAGCAATGGCAAGATGAAGTACTGCAGGGCATTGAAGTTCCCAGCTACTACTCGCTGGTGTCCAGCCGTGGTAGACATACTTCCAGCCTGCATCTGCTCCATGGTCTCCATTGACCTCCGCATCTGTGCCAACTCTGTGCTGTCATGGCTGGTGCCTGTCTGACCAGACAGTTCTTGTATTCGATTCATGGCACCAGCGAGGTCAGCCAAGGTCTGTGGCGGAGCATGGTGCGTACAGGGGGTGTCCGATAGGGACTGTACGTGGTCCCTGATTGGACTCAGACACCCACGTATGGCATCGAGTTTGGCTGCCACGAGCTCAAAACCCGCCCGCAGCTGATCAGCCAACTCCACCTGGCAACCCAACACACGCCGTTGGAATTCCTTGTATTGGTCGGGGGGTCCAGGGAGACAGCCGTGGTGGTGTGTGTTTCCTGCTGTGTGGTCTGTGCAGGTGGTGGGGTCACCTCAAGGCAGCTGGCCTGCCCTGCTCCTGGGGGTGGGTGCAGAGGCTGTCCATTATCCGTTGGAGGGTGTCTTGACATATGTGCAGGTTGTCCTCTTCATCATCAATGATGGGAAGTGTGATGTGCTCTGCAGGAGGTGTTGTTTGTCCCTCTGCAATGTAAAGGGGAGATGCAGGTTTACAGAGTTTCACATGTATGTTGATGATTTGCAGATGTTTACATTCAGACTGCATGCCAATGTACATTGTGACTGTTTTGGGGGAGCTGGCTATTTGATGGCAGTCAGTGTGTTTTTCGACTACATGACGGATGTGTGGTAGTACCCATACATTATCATCACACAGTGTCAGGCAATGCCAGATGTGAGTGGACAGTTACTACGCACGAGCGGAACCTGTTGTTAGCTCTGTCCTGTGGTGCTGGTGTTGCACTTTGTACCACATTGCCGTCATTGCTGATGTTCTGTGATTGCTATGTGTGTGTGCTGCATTGTGGGGGAGTTGCCCCTGCAGCTCTGATTTCATGTAGCCTTCTCCCTTTGAGGCGGGGTGCCTTTGAATTGTGTGCTTTTCGGGGCCGGATTTGCTTTTGACTTGGGTCATATGTGCTCTCAGACAGATTTTGTGGCCTGGTGCATTGTTCGTCTGCTGCGTGTATTGTACGGCATGGGTTGTGGGTGCACGTGGACATGTCGGAGTGTGACCTGCTCCTTTACAGATGTGATCCGCTCTGGGCTAGCTCCATGTCGATTCGTGGGCCATGTCATTTTTTTTGGGCTGCTGCCATGCTATCGGACATGCAGTGTTACTTGCATAGTCAGTGTGGGTCACAGAGCCTCTGCTTTGCTGGATTCAGCACATGTGCATGGGTCGGTTGTGATACTGGTGATAGGGGGGGGGCCCTTCTGTGCACATTTTGGATGGGGGCCTACTTGGCGTTTCTATGTGTGCTGCAGTGTGCCAAGGCAATCAGGGACATGTTCCACGGTCATTGTGGGTGTGCTGTGTGCTACACGTAATTGTGCATGTGTGCCATTGTGTCCATCTCCCCCGCCCCCCGTCCCTAGTCGTTACTCACCCTGTTGCTGTTGGGTCAGGTCATATCGTGCTGTGTCCAGGCCCCCAATCCTGCCACCGTCTCCTCACTGCTGAATGTGGCCACCATTTGCTCCAGCTCATACAGCTCCTCCTGTGTCGCAGGACTCCCACCTCCAGTCGCCGTTGCTGCCTCCCTGTTGGCGGTGAGCTTATGTTTGGTCTGCCTTTTCAGATCATGCCAGCGCCTCTTGACCTCCTCCAGTGACCTCCTCGACACTCCGAATGCATTGACGTTGGTAACGATGGCCTGCCATATTTCGGTTTGGGTTGCCAGTGCCGCAGTGGAGGTGCCGAACAGAACAGTTGTTGATGGTGTTCGGTCACCTCCGTGACGATGATCCGGTCTTCCTGCGGACTGAACCCCGTCTTCCCCTTCCTCTTGTCCTTCCCCGAACGCGGGGTTCCTGGCTGGTCCTCCGTGGGCCTTGTGGTGTTCGGCTTGTCCTCTGCACTCGGTCCAGGTGCATCCATGTTGCTACGCAGTTTGAATTGTTTTTGGGCTTTTTTTTTTCTTTCTTTTATGGTGCTTTTTTCCCGCCGGACGCGTGGGATTTGCAGGCCTGTGGCTGGTGTTCGCTGATTTCTGTACCACGATTGGCCTCATCACATGTTTTTTTGCGTTCGTGTTTCGCATTTTTTCGGCGTGGCGTTGATTTTCACGATGACATTTGACGCGTTATCTGGTGACTATCGCATGCTACCGCCTTGTTGTGAATTCCACGTTGACACGGGGTTATTTTCCCACGCTAGGCTGCGATATTGAAAGTTGCGTTACGCTACTCTTGCGGTAGTTATCTCACGTTCTTGTGAATATACCCCTAAGTGTAAGTTTAAAGTGTAATGGTTCAGTTTTTAGCCGTAATATAATAAAAGGCAATACATACAAATACCAAGATGCATGAGTATGAATGCAATTCCAATATACCATATTATAAAGATGTTGAAAGTTTCTGGCCTACAATAAAAACAAACAAAAATCAAGAAGTTTGTTCCTATTCATCAGCCGAGGCCAGTACAGGTAAGAGCGGTGGGGCGGTGGGGCTGGGGTAGGGGGGATTTCGACGGACGATGACCAGGGAAAATTAAATAAATAATTAATTTGCCATGGTCATCGTCCGTCGAAATCCCCCCTCACCCGGCCTCACTGCCCCAAAAGAAGCCAGCCCAAAAAACGTACAGTAGCAATGTCATCATTCCTGTACAGCGATCGAAGTGCATTGAAAAATGTATCGAAACTGTGATGCTGCATGCAATGAGGACAGGGTCAAAGGTGTGGCTAAAAAAACAAACTATTCAGTAAGTTTTTTAGTCTTTCACCTTCAGGTAGCTACATATAAAATAACGTGCAGCTTAAATGAAAAATACATTTTAAAAAGTTACGTTAATCAGTGGGAAATGCACTATATTACATTCTGAAACGTTTATTAGTTAATGCACTGCAAAGGTCTGTGTGGAAGCAGAAAGCCACAGAATTAAATCTTGGTTGGTGCACTGGAGAATAGTTATTTGTGTACTTTTAGTGCTACGAGGTCCCAGCATGTGACAGAAAGCACTGTGAATATGTAAGTCATTATTTTAAACTTACATTACACACAGTATAAGACAGACTGATACAAAATGAGTGAAAAGGTTTAAGATTAAAAGATGCTTCCAAAATGTAGATTTTAGTCATACCCAGACTGTACGTAATTAATTATTTTTTAATTATAACTCCCTTAAGAGCACACACTTCACAGCTCGGCTGGTAACTCCCTTGCACTACCACTCAAAAAGAATAAATATTTTTCCGCTCCTTACTTCAAGTGATTCCATCAATTAAAGCCAGTGCCAGCTCCCAAGCAGCCTTTACATTTGAAGATTAACCAGTTGCCCACATTTGCATTTCTTTCAAGCAAGCAGGCATCCGGACGGAAGGCTATTTTATTGTTTAGCTGTCTGCACTGCATCGGTTTCACAACACAGGAGACTCCCTGAATCATACTTCAGCTGAAGCATTTAAACTATTGGAATTTTACTGATCTGGGATGGGTGTCTTTTCACAAAGAGTAGGAAACATTTTTTCATAAACTGAAAATGTATGCCCACGTCGTGCCCCTCCGTTCATAGTATAATAATAAACATTACAGGATAGATTATTATTACTTTGGATTCAAATAAAGTAAGATACCCCTTTTGTAATTTGCCAGCTGTCTTGTGCAAAAAAGCATATAGTGTACTATTGAGTTTCTGCCAATAGCAATATCAAGTTTACACAGGAAGATATACAATTTCTATATACACTATAATAAAAGGTGGGTAAAAAGTCTGACGTCAAAGATGAAAACAAGGGAGAAAATTAATTTCAATTTTTTCTTCAAAATGAGCCAAGCAGATCTTATGTTGGAACCAACAGAACAAACAATGGCAATATCATCGGTCCTATAGCATAATGATAGAGTATCAGAATAGCATTTTATTCCTTTGGCCTTAAATAGAGGAAGAAGCCAATTATGTCTTGGGGCAGCTGTTTTTGTGCAAAAGAAAATAAAGTGCAGTATTGAGTCTATGCTCCTAACATGCACGTTCAAAATTGGACACTTGTACATCTCATTTAGTGTGATACACTCTGGTTGGATAAGTCCTTAATCTAAATGTTATGTTTAGGGACTGCTTCATTGCTGGCTATGGCATATATAGGTTCGACTCTAAACCCTGTTTGTTATGTATAAAATATTTAAACATCAAGAGGCTAGTACTATTGATGTTATTAGTACACTGAATTTGCAAGTAGACATCCTGTTCAGATGTGATGCCCTCATAATTCATTTGGCTAGGCTCTTTCCATAAATGTTTCCTTTTCATATTGGTGAGCACATTGCTTACATGTCCAACCCAGCTACTGCCTCTGCACCTTTTTAGAGACATCACTTTCAAAGCTGATTTCAGATACACCATACCAAGATGATTCCCATTAAGTTCTATCCAATACAAAACTGGACCAATTGCAACTAAAGCAGAGATAGGCTTTAAACCAAGATCTGCATGAATAGGAATTAATGGTGGACCGGGTCCCAGTTTGAATATGATTGTAGGAAGTTGTTTTGATTAACTTGGAGTTCCCTAGCTTTATAGTATCAAAAGATATCGGCACCATAAAGTTCTGTTGCAACCACACTGTGTTCATAGTCTTTCACAATAACATTTATGGGTTGGGTTCCTACTCCGTTAGCAAATCTCAACAGAGCATTACAATATACCTTGAATGTAGCTAAAGCATTTCTGCACAACAACCCCAATTGCGATTATGATTGAAATGCATTATCTGGCGGAGGAACATGGTGGCTGGCTGAGTGCTGGTCATAGGGCTCCTGGAATGACGGCGAGCTAAGCTACACTGTGGGCATTTCTTTGGGACCACAAAAATGAAGAACAGAGCTTGAGTGAGCGCTTTTCAAAATCGCCTCACTTATCCCCCCTTCTTCCCAGGTGGAGAGTGACAGCAGTGTTGCTAGGATGCAGATGGCTGCATACTGCAAGGGTCTGCTTCCAGGGCAGCTGAGGCAGAGGAAATCTGTTTGTGGAGCATAGAAGATGCACACTGGTGTAACAAAACTTGAGGGCCCCCCAGCAAGGTACGTGGAGTGGCCCCCTCCGGACCCATTAAGGAGCTCTCTGGGCAGAGTACTGTGCTAAGGGGGCCCCCTGGAACTTGGGGCCCCGCACCGCAGGGGCTGCGGGGCCTGTGTTACGCCACTGAAGATGCTGCAGTACTGCAGACATCCCTGGAGAAAGGAGCTGGATGTCGGCCTAAATGTGTGGAGACCAGCTTCTCACATGGCAAGGGCATGCCTCAAACCCCTTTCAGGTACATTTTGTGTCTCAGGATAAAGTTTATTGTGTGGAAAAGCCACAAGCAGGGGTGACACCGAACCAACAGCAGGTAAACGCAGGCAGAGACGGAGCATTGATAGAAAAAAAGAAGGTGCCAGACAGTCACCATGAGGTTTCTTAAAACAGGTACACTTTGAGGACAACATGCTTGGAAATACAAGATAGTGCCCAAAGCTCAGTGGAGCTTTCCAAAGTGAGAACCAAGAAGAAAACAACGAGCAGAGTGGTCAAGCTACTGAGGATACAAAACAAAACAGGGAGCTGGAGAGAAAGCAGCCCCATGGGACTTAGTCCATCACATATAGCCAAAGGAAAAACCTACTCTCTCCCTGACGTTTTACTTCAAGGCCATAGAGTTGTATGCAATAGATTCCAGCAACCTGGGATCAGATAACCGCTGAAGAGGTAGAGAGGGGGGAAGCTCAGCTCGATTGGTGGACGTTGTTTGCTTGATTTCATCGAAAAATTCATTTCAGGAATTAGACCAGGAGACGACTCCCGCCATCGAGGTGGAACTTGATGCTAGTGAATCATCTGGCTCATTCACACCCACAATAAACCAGAGTTCTGGGTCCCAGGCCGAGGACAATTGTCCACAAGTTCAGGAAAATGGTGAGATCCCATCCAGTTCCAATCAATTTGAAGACTTCCTTGTGGGCCTGAAAAATGAGATTCTGAAGAAATGTGAAGTTTCAGAACAAAATCGGAGTGATACAGGTGACCTGTCAGGCTTTGAGCACTAAACTGGATGACATGGCAGTCAAAACAATGTTCCTAGAAGTTCAGATATGACATGCCAAACAAGACATTGAGAAAAACTCACAGGAAATACAAGAGCTGAGACAGCAGAATGTGCGGCTTCAGGAAGACATGAAGAGGCTGGAGATCCACTCCCGGAGGAACAATATCCTAATTTTGAGAGTACCAGAGGGGGGTAGAATGGTCTGACCTGAAGGTGTTTTGTTCTAAACTTTTACGAGAAGGGGTAATAAAAGTTCCTCTGGAAGTGGACTTGGAGCAAGAAATCCAGAATGTCCACAGAGACCCTTTTAAACGAAACCCCAATCGCAAGGGAGACAGAAAGATCCTAATTTATTTTCAGACAAATGCAGTAAAAGAACAAATCCTGAGTATTGCCTTAAAGGCAAGGACATTGTACTATGAGTCCTTTAGCTTTCAGATTAGGTTTTATGTGTGAAGGATCACAGCCCAGAGACAGTGGGATCTCAGAGAGAAGATCGGAGTCCTGAGAGGATTAGGGGCCACAGTACAGTTTAAGTTTCCAGCCATCTTAAAAGTAATGTGGAGACACCAGATGCACCTTTTAAGAAAGAAAGATGAAGCAGAAGATCTAATACACAAGATGCAGCCAGACTCAGAAGTGTCATAAGATTGGTTATTAGGGTTGGAGAGGAGATGGTTAAAAGGCCCCAGCTCTGCTATTAGTTGTTGTTCTTTCTTTATGTGTTTTCGTACTTTATTATACAGGCTGGGGACACCCTGCAGCAATTTCTTATATTCTTTTCTATTGCCATTCTGAGGTATCAGCCCTGAAGGCGAGAAGATGGCACCAGGTAATGAAGGGGGGTTCCTCAGGGAGTTACATAAGGGTGGGGAGCATGTGGGATAAAATATACAAAATTTGTCCCCAGGTCACAGCTAAGATGGTCTCAGAATGATAAGTGGGATATCAGCAGTGAAGGCGCTTCGGGAAGATTGATTAAGTGATGGGGACACGGTTAAGATAGTTACATGGAACATTGCCTAAGAGGGAGGAGTAGGGGGTAAACTGATTTTAGAGTTACCAAAGTTGATAGATGTCCAGGTCATCATCTTAGAGCAAACTAACCTGAAAGCACAGGAATGTAGGGTGACCTTTAAGAAATGTTCATGGCTGCAGGAAGTAGTTTGTACAGAACAAACAGGTAGTGCAAAAAGGGTAGCCATACTTACACAGAAAAACAGGGGAATAAGAGTGGTAAACTATAAAACAGACAACGCAGGAAGGTTGATACTTTCTGTTTTACAGATCAGAGATGGCGAATAATACTGTGCTGGTTATTACGGTCCAAACCGTGATGATCCCACATGTCTGGGGCACAAATCAACTAGCCCTGGCTGACTGTCCACCACCCTTTTTGGTGGGAGGAGATTTTAATGTGGTGTTAAACAGAGAAAGCAATAGGACATCCAGGCCTCTAAACACAGCCATGTAAAAATCTAGAGCATCTTTAACAGACATGATGAAAGACTTAGCCCGAATTGATATATGGAGGAAGCTAAGGGAAATGAGAGTGGCTATACTTTTTATAGCAAGAAGTACAGACATTACTCACGCATTGATTATTTCCTTCTCGATCTTGCCTTAGTGCACAAAGTGCAATCAATTAAGCATCTCCCCGTAAGTTTATCGGACCACTCAACAGTACAGTTGGTTTAGGACCTGACAACCGGGAGAGCTACCCCGAGATGGTCCTTAAAAAGGGAGCTCCTATCAGATGAGGAAACCATTGAAGCATTGATAACCACACTAAATATTGTTTTAGACATAATTAGGGCACAGCTAGCATGGTAATGATATGGGATGCATATCATTTCTATCTTAGGGGAATCATAACAAAGATTAAGGGTACCCAGGCCAGGAAGGAGCTTGATTTTCAGACAAAACACAATGGGAGAACTAGCCCAAAAAGAAGCCATATTGCAAGAAGAAGCATGGGTGGGCTTTGAATCGAACCCTGTCTTGAGGAAAGAATTAGAGCACTTCTAGCAAGAATTCAAAATGTATCTAAGCATTAAGCTGCAAATGAAATGGGAAGCTAGTAGGCTTCACCATTTTGAGAACGAGGAAAACTGTGGGGCATAACTTGCCTGAAAACCAGGTCAGATTTAAGTAGGAATAATATCGAGGGACTCGTCCAGTCAGATACAAATACAATCTGTAATTCAGCTGAAGCAATTAAGGCGAAAATGCTCCGAAGCCTGAGTGTAGTCTATAGAGAAAATCTTGATCCTGATCCATCACATATAAGAGACTTGCTTGATAGCAAAACCCTCACACAAATTAAGGAACAGCAGATAGAGGATCTTGCAGCTGAATTCACGGATGAGGAGATATCAGTCCAAGTGAATTGTTTATCAAATGGAAACGTTGCAATGCCAAGAGGGGATACCTGCCAAATTTTATAAAAGGTTGATAACCATCTTCATCTGCTTTTGGGAGCACTTATTTAATGAGATTTTCATAACAGGCAAGGCAATCCTGCCCTCATGTAATGAAGCCACCGTAGTAATGATCCTTAAACCCAGTAAGGACCCCAAGTTGGTGGACTCCTACAGGCCGAAATCTCTCCTTAATTTTGATTATTAAATCTTCATCAGGATTTTAGCTAAAAGGCTTTCACAGGATATCCCGGATTTAACCCATATAGAGCAGAAAGGTTTTGTTCCCGGGAGACAGCTCCACAAATTGACATACCGCTTAATTGCTACAATCGATATAGCAGAAACTTTTAATTTCCCCTTAACAATCGCTACAATTGATGAGGCTAAAGCATTTGATGTGGTCACTTGGAGGTACCTGTGGGAGGTATTACGGTATTATGGATTTGGCAGTAGCATGATTAGTACCATAAAAACCCTATATAAGGCTCCAACAGCTAGGATTCTGGTAATAGGGGCAGTTATCACTCCTTTTCAGATAACTAGAGGTACAAGGCAGGGGTGCCCCTTGTCCCTGATTCTTTTTGATTTATATATGGAGCCTTCTGCCCAACTAATATGCCAGGATGACACCATTATCCCCTTTGAGGCCACAGGACTATCAACGTAGCTAGCTTTGTGTGCAGATGGCATAATCTTATGTATTGCAAACCCAGAGGACGCAGTTCCTAAGCTGGTGGAACTTTCAGAAGACTTTGGGAAAATATCGGGATAACTAGTTGATAAGAGAAAGACAGAAGTGATGTCATGGGCTACAAAGAAAGAGGGCACACTTCTACAATATCAGGCTAAAACCCAGATCTGGTATTTAGGCAAAAATATTATAAAATCTCTTGAGGAATTACCAGCAGTAAACGTAGCTAGAGCGAGTAGCGAGATCAGTTTACTTCTTAGAAAATGGGGAAATCTACCGATTGGCATATATGGGAGGGTTATTGTGGTTAAAATGCTGGTTCTCCTTAAACTAACTTTTTGTTAAACACAATACCCCTATCTATCCCTTTGAAAGCACTACGAAAACTGCAGGGTATGGTCAGTGCTTTCATTTGGGTTTCCAAGGGGTTGAGAATAGCCTGGAAGAAGTGAAGGTGAAAGTTAGAACATGGAGGACTGTCTCTCGCAGACATTATACTTTATTGTTATGTCTTCCAATTTAAGAATGTTAGGGCACTGGCCGGTGAATTGGATGCCTGTTAAGCACCATGCTGCAATATCTGGGGCCACTAAACTTCTTGTTTAAACTCAGAGACCCAACATTTTTCAAAGAGGTTAGGCAAAATTATTTCTGGCTGCTGTAGAAGTTTGGGTATACATCAGGAATGTTTTAGGCATCCACTATTATTCATACCCCTCACCAATATGGTTCTCCCCTGGTACACCTAAGTGACTCAAGGACAAACTGAGCCACCCACTGCAAGGAGGGAATTATCCTGCTTGGGGATATTTCAAAAGGGGAGGGTCCTTGATATCTTGGCATGAGTTCGCTGATTTGGCAAATGGAGTAGTATCTAAATTCAAATATATACAGTTGTCTTCCTGGTGGTCTTTACAACAACTTGCGGGGCAGAGCGACCATACCTAGAGGCCTTCTTTGTTTGGATGCGGATCAAGATACAACTTAAGAAAGAAGTATCTTAGTGGTAATGGTCATTTATAACTGCATTGGATGGAAAGGCAGGTCCCCCTTATAAACACTGGGAGAAAGCTCTACCAGGGGTAGTCAACGAGCAAGTTTGCCGAACGTCTTTTTCTTTGCTTTATTCTATGGTTAAGGCTGCACCATTAAAGAGAAATCATTTGTTTACTGTTCCTATTGGAAGAAAGTAAGCAAGGCTCTAACCAAAATTCTCAGTCATGAAATCAAGGTAAGCTGCCCCTTGATAGTATTTGGAGTGGGTAACAATCTTCATGCCCATATACGTATGGAACAAGCCTCATTGTTATTTTTTCTGATTTTATTGTCCAGAAGGTACATTTGTAAACAGTGGGTCGGTATGATCCCTCCTTCAATAGAGGACTGGACTAGTTCGGTTAATTATTACTGCGGCCTAGAAATGTCCCGTAACAAGGCTTCAGTTGAGAGAAGATGGAACCTCTTTTTGGCCTGGAAAAAGAAACCCTGACTGTCTGATAATTACACTATAGCCCCCCTGCTGAGTCCAAGGTCGGAAATGGGCAGGTAGGTATTCAGCAAAAGGTGAAACCAGACATGGAGCTGAGTTGGTATCCCCTCAGACTCATTTGAGCTGGTGGTGAAATGAGGACAAAATATAAAGAAAAAAAAAAGAAATGCATTACACAAGTAATTAAAATGGCCTATCCTATCAAGAAATTCTCCATTTATTTTAAATAATCTTCTTATGGGTAAACCCATTTTCATTTCCATGAGGTTAGTCTTTTTCACATTAATGGACTGATTTTTCTTTCTACAGTACATAGCATTTTTCTCTAACATGGCATGCATTGAGTTATCTTTTAGAGACAGTAGAACAGCCTCCTCCATGTACAACAGAATAGGAACCTTCACATCCACCTACTTAGGGGCATCTAGGCTAAGCTCCTGCTGACAAGCAGTGACATAATAAACTGAATAACAGGGGAGCCAAAAATACAACCTTGACAAACTATTGGTAGTATCGGAAAAGGGGCACTACATTCCCTGTTTAGCCCACAGCTAACCCTCCCTGTGTTTATGGAATGTAGACCTCTAATAGCTGCTTAGCAAAGGCAAATCTACATGCAAATGCTGGAGAGTACTCCAAAGCTTGGGTTTGCATACCAGATCAAAGGCTGACCTTAGGTCAGTAAAAGACAGGTATAGTGAGCATTTATTGAATATAACATATTTATTGCATATTAAATGCAATGAAAATGCCTGTTCTATGTTGACCAGCCCCCTTCTATTACATGCCTGTCAATTGGTTAGAATACAGATTTCATCTACCCGGCCTTGTAAACGACTTAGGGGCCGATTCCGATCTCGGCCGGTAGGGCACCGAATCGGATTCGGCTTTACCGGATCCGAGTCGGACGCCTTGTTTCCGACCGATTCGTACAGTCGTCCGAGCGAGCAAGTACGATGTGAGCGTACGCGAAATCGCCGCCCGACTCGTTCCCGGGTCCGAACAGCTCTGACCGACTCATACGGACACGACTCGCACCACGCAATGGAGACGGTACCCGACCGAGCAAGTACGATGCGCGCTTTGAACAGCCCGACCGACTCGTACCGTCCGGCTCCAAAGAGCTGTCGGAGCCAGACTTCGGGGGTCCGTGTCGGACCCCCCTTCACCCATAGCCTTGCGAGTCATACACAGCGGGGACCCATGGGTCCCCCCTACACATGCACGTACGGTGCGGGTTGCACGGACGCATACCCGCTGTAGGGGGCACCCTTGTTCGCGACGTACCCATACAGTCAATGGGAGCCCGTGAACGCGTCGTACGACCGGCTCCCATTGACTTCTATGGGAATCCGACTGAATCGAGTCCGACAGCATACGGCTGCATCGTACTCGTTCGGTCGGACTGCAGGAGTCCGGTTCGGTCGGAAATCTCTCCGGGTCCGGCTCGGTCGGAGAGATTTCCGTCCCAGATCGGAATCGGCCACTTAGACTATTTAGGAGTACCCTCCCCGGTATTTTCCCCGTCCCATCCAGGAAAGAGATGGTGCTATAGTTCACAGGGTCAGTGCGACTGCCTTTTTTATGCAGAGGGACTGAAATAGCAGAATGCCAGGGTCATGGAATGCAGTTTGTCATAAATACTGCATTGTGAACATTACTAAGACTATCAGCTGGGTATTCAGAATCTGCAAAAAAAAGATATAGAGGGAGCATGTCTCAAGCTGGAGCTTTATTAGTCTTTTGTTGTCTTATACCTCTCACCATCTTTGGAAGAAACATGTGCAAGCTATCTGCCGCTTCTGCATTGCCTGCACTTGCACTTTCTAACTTAGCCCAAACTGTGACAGGCTCTTGATTATGCAGATGTTTAAAGTGTTAAATTATTTGCTATCTTCATTGTAACCAGCTGCTCACATGTTCCAGAACAGCTTACCATTGTTCAATTTTTGCTCACCTAAAAGATTATGTCAAAGCCTCGATTGCATTGCAATTTTTTTTCTTAGGAGCAGTTTCTTTATTTTTGTCTCAGGTCCAGAAAAAGAACTTCCATGCCGGGTGAGTTTCTCCATTTCCTGAGTGCAGTTGAAAGTATTTTTTTATGTGATCGACATTCAGCATCATGCCAATATGGGTGATTACTCCCCCTTGCAATTTTGCCTCTTGAGTGTTTCGTTGTCGACTAAAAGGATGCTAATTTATCCATCATTATTTTAAGGGAATCTAGAACTGCTGGTTCCTCTCTGTTATTTCGCTGTAGTGACATAACTGGAGCGACTAGGAATGTTCAATAGTGCATTAATTAAGCAGGGTCTGGAAAGCCAGCCCCTGCTGGGAATGTTGGCAATGGTATGGTCTTTGGGTCACATGGGGTTTAGAAACAAACCAAGTCCAGTCGTGGGCAGTGTCAGGGGAGAGCCCAGGCCGGGGACATGTGAACATCAACTGCCATCCCATCGTTTTTATTTCTAGGCCTTAGTCGCCCACGTGGTCCCCGCAGCGGTGGAGTGTGTATATTATATGCTGCAACACAACATTGGCAAGGAGCGGGAATCTTGTTTCCCGCTGCCCCTGGTGCTGTGTGGTAGCCACGCCCCTGCTATCGAGGAGGGCTCGGTGCTCATGCCGAGCATCCGGGTGGCCCCTGCTATTATCTGCGTGCTTTGCGCTCTGGTCAGAGGACACCCGATCGGAGTGCTGTGGAGGTGGGTCCTCACCACGGTGGCTGAACCTCATTTCCATTGCCAGGTCTTTATCAAGGTGTGAAGGCAGGGCCTTACCAGGCACATGCACAGACAGTGAAGCACCCAATAATCACTGGAGTTTGAGTGGTGTTGGCAAACTGACCCAGGGACAGCAGCTGACAATAATTGATGCCTTGCTGGTGCTAATGGTGAACTGCACTGCCACAATCACAATTCTGCTCCCAGTAATACAGAACCTGTGTCAAGCATGGGTTGGGAGTGTGCTGCTTTGCCCGTGCTGTTTGGGGTGCTGGAAGGCGGTGGGCCAGTGGAGTGGTAGAATTTGTCCTACTAGGACAGTGGAAAGTGCCAGAGCGAGGGAATACTGCGGTGCCATGGCTAACATACCGGCAGTAGAACTGTTTACGGTTGAAGGTGCCCCATCAGCGCAGGCTCCCAAATGGAAGGAATGTGTGGAAAGATTGTTGCTCTTCTTTGAAGTGACGAAAGATGACAACACTCAGAAGAGAGTGCTGATTCTACACTTGGGGGGAAGAGACATTTCCAAAATATCTAAATCCCTCAATGAGGCAGCCCCTAAAACACACCTCACCCTCATAGCGGCCCTCACGGTGCATTTTGAACCGACGGCGAACCAGGACTTTGAGAGGTTCGTATTTCACCAGGTGAGGCAGCACATGGACGAATCACTAGATGTTTTCTATGCCCGCCTAAGAGAATTGGCCAGTACCCGAGGATTCAATTACAAGAATGAAGAAATCCGAGGACAGATCATTCAGGCTTGTGTTTCAGCAAAACTCAGGGAGCACATGTTGGAGGAATCAAGGAAGTCCCTAGCGGACATACTAACCCTGGGCAGAACCAAAGAACTTTCCAGAGCCAGTGCTGCTCACATGGATAGCCCTACATACCCCGGATGAAGATAGAGCCAGTCAACTTGGTGTATGCGTACGTCACTGGCAAGCAAAGTCAGAGAGATGGTGCTAAACAACACACCTGCAGATACTGTGGTGGGAACAGTCATCGTCCGTTGGAATGACCTGCAAGAGGAAAGAAGTGCACCGGTTGCGACAAACGCAACCATTTTGTGAGAGTCTGTTGCGTGAGGTAAAGGAGAGAAGCAGTGACATAGATGATGACGAAGCCAAAGACAACACCATCCACTCAGTGTTTACCATTGGCACTGCTGCCCCGACAGTCAGTCATCTCCCGAACTGCCAAATACAAGTCGGCGGTCAAGCCACCACTGCTGTGGTAGGCACTGGGGCGACCATTAACATCATGTCCGCAGAGGTGTTTGACACCCTGAGACCCGCCAAAAAGCTACACCCAGCTGCGACCATAGTATATGCATACGGCCAAGAAAAACCTCTGGTAATGTGAGGCAGATTCAGGACCACCATAGCCTGTGCATCATACAGGGTGGAGTCCTATGTGGACGTCGCAAAAAAAGGTCATGGACTGCTTCTGGGCTGCAGAGGAGCCGAAGATCTTGGAATCATGACATTTGGATTTGGGTAAATCAAGAAGCCATCGCCGATATTCTGAGTGAATTCCCTACGTTATTCGAAGGCATTGGGTGCCTGAAGGGTAAAGAGATTTACCTACACATTGATTCCTCTGTGAAGCCTATTGCGCTCGGTCATCGGTGAATTGCGTTTCACCTGTGGCCCCTTGTCGAAAAAGAGTTGGACAAGCTCGAGGCGGCTGGAATTATTGAGAAGGTGACCAGGTCAACTCCATGGGTATCGCCCATTGTGGTCACACGAAAGCCCAAACAGCCCAGGGAGGTGAGAATATCTGTGGACATGCGCATGCCCAATGTTGCAATAAAGAGAGAACAGCATTTGACACCCACAATTGATGACCTGAGTGGTGAACTCAGTTGAGCCAGCTGGTTCTCAAAACGGTATCTACGGTCAGGGTACCATCAACTGGTACTGGATGAAGAATCCCGATACATGACAACTTTTTCAACACATGTGGGTTTGCGGTGATACAAGTGTTTGAATTTCAGCATCTCCTGTGCCGCAGAAGTATTTCGAAAGGTCATTCAGGAACTTTTGGTTGATCTCCCAGGTGTTTGCGAATGGTACTACGAAGTATTCAGGAACCAGGTCTAACCCTACATCGCAACAAGTGCGAATTCCTGCAGCAAATGCTACACTTCTTCGGATATGTATTTTCATCTGAGGGAGTGACTCCGGACCCTGACAAGGTTTGCGACATCAAGGAAGCACCGGCCAACTGCCACTATGACTGAGGTGAGAAGCTTCTTAGGATTGGTCAATTATTGTGGCCATTTCATCAAAGAATTCACCACTCTGACTCAGCCTCTTCGAGGAACTGACCAAGGCGTCAGTCCTGTGGTCATGGGGCCCTGAGCAGGATGGCTGCCTTCCAGGCTACCAAGGACGCCCTATCTTCCAATACTACTTTGGTGCATTTTAACCCCCACAAAAACACCACAATTGCTGTAGATGCTGGTCCCAAAGGGCTGGGGGCGGTCTTGATGCAACAATCCACAGAGGAGGATGAATGGGTCCCGGTAGCCTTTGCAAGTTTATCATTGACGAGCACTGAACAGAGATCCTCTCAAATTGAGAAGGAGGCGATCGCCATTCATTGGGGCTGTCGTCACTTTCACCTATACATGTATGGCAACTCATTCACCATGACGACCGACCACAAACCGCTCATCCCTCTATTCAAAGGCACTGCTGCCAAACCCCCTCCAAGGATTGAGAAGTGGATGTTACAACTACAGGAATACCACTGTCAGGTGGAGGACCGGCCTGGAACCCTCAATCCGGCAGTCTATCTGTCCCGCCATCCACGAGCTGCCACGCCAGAGGAGGAGGCTGACACGGAGGAAATGGAGGAGTATGTGCGACATGAGACGGAGCAGTCCGGCCCCCTTCCCCTTTCCATGGCGGACCTCTGCCAGGCTACTCGCATAGAAGATGTCTGCAAAAGGTGCTAGAAGCAGTGAATAGCAACCAATGGCACCAGCTCAAAAAGACTTGCTTTTCACTCATCCCTGAGGCTCACAGGGTCATGGAGAGCCTGTTTCATATCCGTCATGAGTTAATCATAATGGATGTCTCCTAAGAGGACATCGTCTTGTCATACCTGCCAGCCTTGCTGATAGAGTCATCCACCTAGCTCACGTTGGACACCAGGGCATGGTAAAGACCAAGAGTCGACTGCGGACCAAGGTGTGGTTTCCTTTAATGGATGGACAGGTTGAAGAGCTAGTCCTGTCATGCTCATGGTGTCAAGCGGCTGGGGGTGCCAATCCCCTCTCACCAGTGGTAACTGAAAAAGGACCTTGACGACCCTATCTCTGTGCCAGTCTGGATTTTGGAAGCTTCCCACATGGATGCCACACCATGGTGTTGATTGATGATTACTCCAAATATCCGGAGGTGGAAATCATCTCCTCTCTAAGTGCCAGTGAGGTGCTACCCAAGTTGGAGAAGATCATGGCTACCAATGGGTGGTAAAAGAACTGTGGACCGACAACGGCCCACCTTTTCAAGGACAAGATCTGGCTTCCTATTTGACTTCACTGCAAATTACTCACAAAAGGATTACCCCCAGGTGGCCCCAGGCTAATGGGGAGGCCGAAGAATTCATGACAACTCTAAAGAAGGTGTTTTGAATTGTCTCCGCCACTGTGGAGTTCACATTATACTCGCTCCCAACAGACTATCGTCAAGCTCCCCACTCCACCACAGGGTGGGCTCCCATACATCTCTCAATGGGTGGGGTAATTGGGGACACGATCCCACATCATCCCACATGGATGCCTGATATGGTCAATGATTCTGCACTATATGATAAGAGGAGGAGGTCCATTGATCAAGTGAGTTATCGGCAACAGGCCATGGTGTCTGACCTACAGCCGGGAGAAACAGTGCTTATCCAAGAACGATGCCCTGGCAGTAAATTCCGACTACCTTTTGAGAGAAGTCCTTGGACTATTGTTGATGTTCATGGCACCAAAATCACTGCTAGGCGAGGACATGAGTTCATCACTCAGAATGTAGCTGGGTTCAAGAGATTTCCTCAGCCCCGTGATGGTCTGTGAAGAAGTCTTGACATGGCCTCTTTCAGGGTTGACTCGGAAGAGGGTAGTGAAGAGTACCGTCCCGAATGGGAGTCAGCAGAATGTGATGCCCCTGGCAATGAGGCCTCTGGTGGGACCAAGATGACTCCGGTGGGCTGTCCGGCTAGTGCTCCTGAGCCCCCATGCACCAGAGCCAATTACACCTGGTATGGTCTTCGAAGCAAGTCTGGGCCCTTTACCCGACTTAGGGCCTGATTCTGATGCGGTTAGGAAGGTCTCCTAATGGCATTTGTTCCGTCCATATCGGATTGGGTACGTGTCTTTCCGACCGAATCGGAAAGATTTCCGACCGACCGAGTACGATGCAAGTTAGGCATTAGGAATATCCCAATCCGAACCCGACGGCATTTGGAATGACCGAGCCGTACGGAGCAGAATCATACGTCTCTATGGGCCACATTTCCGAACGACCGATTACGATGCTGGAATCAGATAGCCTTTCCGAATCGTGCCGTCCGACTCAAATTGGCAGTCAGAATCAGACTTTGGGGGCCTGTAGCGGGCCCTCCTGCACCCAGAGCCTTCCCAATCGGGGCCCGTGGGGGTACCCATGGGTCCTCCCTTACCAGCCATGCACAGTGTGGCAGGCACCAGAGGGTGCCCACCACAGGGTGTCTGATTTTCCCCAGCCACCCCTTTCTTCAATGGGAACCTATGCATTCGGTCGGAAGATAGGCTCCCACTGAAGTCAATGGGAGTCCAACCAAATCATATCTGGAAGCATCCGGATGCATCGTACTCGGTTGGTTGGACTCTCCTGATCCGATTCGGTCGGAAACCATTCCCAAACCGATTCAATCGGGATGATTTCCTAAACGCATCGGAATCAGGCCCTAAGAGATCATCTTGTGTGAGTAAACCTGCTGGTGTCCGGTGTTCAAGGACTTTGTGTTCGTCCCAGGTATGTCATGTCTAGTTGGTGCGGTTGTGATGCCCATGGACAGAGAGCAGACTCTGATGATTTGGGCGGACGTGGGTCAGAATTACTGGCCGGATCAAACTCCGACCGCCTTTTTGTAAGAAGGCGGTCGGAGTTTAAACCAAGGATGCAGAGGCTTTCCGACTGACATCCTAATTGGCCCCAAAGTGTTTAATCTAATTACCCTTGATAACATAGACCACTTTTGTATTATGAGTATAGATATGGTACCTCAAATGATTCCACCTGTTAGTTGGCAATAGAGAATACCTAACTTAGTTTATAAGGCAGCACAACAACAAGAATTTGCCACTAATGAGATATGCCCCAGTAAGGAAGCCTTAAGCAAGCTATCATGAAAAGAGAAGACACTAGATTGGTCGAAATATGCCAACCAAATACCTATAAAGTGCCCAAAAGTACTGCAATGGAAAACTGGAGATGGTTACCTGCTCTTCTGGATAGCGCCAATAATAAGAAAGAAAATCCCTGCTGCTTAAGAACTAAATTTGACATCTTATCTCCTACATCTCCAGAGCTACCCTGAACTATTCTACTGTAGATCTCTGAAATAGCTTGCTCCTGTCATCAGTTGGTAGGTTAGGTTTGACTCGTAGGTGTGCCTAGTAATGATCCTCAGCGGAAGGATGGCCTCAAATAAATGTAGTAATCTGGATCTGTTCAGTGGATTCAGTATTTGTACATCTGGGAATACGTCGATAAAATTAAGGCATGTGGCTACCATCCATTCTTCATCAAGGGACTGAATTACTGCTAGAGAAGTAGTGTTATTTAATGACTGCTGTAATTTTTCTATGTTTGGGAATGCTGCCACTGGATTAAAGACCTGATTACGAATACGGTGGTGGTCCGACCTCCACAACCTCAGGGATTAGACCACCTGAGTCTGAGTGGGGCGGTTGTACCGCCACAAGACCCCTGCAACCACTAGGATCTTCAATCCGGTGGCTGCAGCGGTCGGGAAAGCAATGGACTATGAAGGCGGTGCCAATGCTGGCACCGCCGTGCCAATTTTGACCTGCCTTTCTGTTGACCTTTTCATGGCAGGGACCCTGCCATGAAAAGGTCGGCAGAAAGGCAGGGAAGGAACCCCACATAGGGTGAGTTTGCCTATTGGGGGCTGGGCATGGGACACATGTGGTTTCCCCCTCTAGTTGCACTGTTGTGCGTGCACTGTTTGCCATGCACAACATGGTCCATGGCACACAGTGCACCGACACGAAAGCGGCAGTGCCACAACGGCAGCATGTGCTGCAGGCTCTCTATGATGTTGATGTCCTTGCACTGCTGACCAGCACTGCGGTGCTGTCATAATATATGGAGTATAATGATAATATAGAACTCAGAATCCTTTGCAATGCATTCATGGTATTTGATATTATAATATTTTCTCTCCCTTGAAGAAAGAGCATGCTCGAGGTGACTCTGGTTCTCGTAGGTACATTTCAAAAATAGAACAGATCTAGAGAGTAAACTACTTCCACAATTATCTAAGGCAATATTAGCTGACTCTTTGCTAGCTGGACTTCCAGATGAGCCCATCTCTGTCAGATGTTCTTTGAGGACCAAAGGAATATCTAGTACCATAAACTCATGTGTAAATGAGGAACTTGCTACAGGAATCGGGTTGTTCAGCTTGTTAGCTTTATCGATGCCTGGATCATGTGATAGAGCCTCAGTCTTCTGTTCTTCCATTGAACATGAGTCAATATCAGCATGCCCACATCTTTGACCAGCTTCAAGGAAGCCATTGTTATATAGGGATGAATGTTCTCTAATAAATGCCCCTTCACCTGAGGTCTCCAGAATAAGTGTTACATTTGTGTTTTCATTGGGGAGTACTTCACTGGTACATGCTCCGGATGTAGCTATGGCAATTATCATATTTTGGTATGTTACACAAGTCCCTCGAGTTCTCGGCTTTCCTGAAGAAATGGTCCGGGATAAGCTTGGGTCTTTGGTAAAGGGCCGGGCAGAGGCAGCAGCAAGATTGTCAATGAAGAAGTGGTAGATACCGACCTCTCAAGGACAGAGTGGATTGCAGATATCCAGCTTCATTTGTAACGCCTGTGTAGATAAGTCTACCCTCTTTGATACTACTGTAGCTTTTGTGTCCGAATCAACCAGTTTATCGAGATACAAAGCTTACAACGAAGCCTGAACCGTGAAATGCCTTTACCATGAAGTCTTAACCATGGAGGTAACTTTACCACACATACCATTAACACACATAAGCCTTTACTATAAATGTCATTAACACACATGCCATTAATACGCATTATATGTGTGAGTATATAGATAAGTATATTGGTCAGTATATGATGTAGTTTAAATTAATTAAAAATTGTTTTACTAAGTTTTAGCAT
This sequence comes from Calotriton arnoldi, assembly GCA_963921515.1. Taxonomy (NCBI): domain Eukaryota; kingdom Metazoa; phylum Chordata; class Amphibia; order Caudata; family Salamandridae; genus Calotriton; species Calotriton arnoldi. The sequence continues at coordinate 430,640 of CAWUFW010010574.1, forward strand.
CTGGTTGCAAGGTGGCTAAAGGGGTATTGGGTGGCGCAGTGAATTAATATGCAGGTATTAATTTTAATACCTGAGCATTAATGTTTAAACTAAGTAATAAAAATCCCATTAATTATTTAAAATCAGTTATCATCATTATTACACTAACTTTCAGGCATGGAATGCAGAGGATTTAGGGGTATTGGATGGGGAAGTGTATTCATATTCAGGTATTAATTTTTAATACTCGTTAATTAATATTAATATATTTTAATATATTAATATTTCTTTTTTTAATGGTTATTTGATTGTAACCCCATCAAATGGAGGGATTATAAAAGACGTTGGAGCTGGCAACCCTTTTTAATATATAACCATTACAAGTCATACGACGACGTTATTGGATGAGAGCACCAATATCATTAGGAGAACCCGAGACCCAAGTTTTTTGGGTCTGCTAGAAGCTACCTGGCCCAGACTGCAGTGATTAGTAAACCTCATAATAAGGTTGATAATACCAAACTCACACTCTGACATCGGGAGCTGGAGCAATCATCCCCCCGAATAGAACCCTTATATTTGGCTATAATCTATTTAAAGATACATTAACAGCTTAGAGTGTATATACTTTTAGTCTTGAGAAAGATGGTCTAAATCAGGAAGCCATCGAAACGCGTCAACGCCTGCACACCATAAATCCATTCAGTTCGATGTTACTCTAGATGTTGACGGATTGCAGTACATCAGGGTCCATCTGTAACATTTTGTGATATGGATATGGTTTCCTATGACAAAGAGTAGTGTCTTTTTTTAACTCTCGCAAAGTTTTTAATTTGTTATTGTGAGTTAATTTGTTGCAGCTTTTTGTGTAATGTTATTTTGATGCCGCTGCTATCATACATCATGTATTTTGTATGAAAAAGTTTTTAATTGTGTGAATTTTTATTAATAAATTGTTTTTATAAATTTGTATTTTATGTCCATGTGCTAGCACACTGTTTCTTTGGTCAGAACAGTAACCCTCAAGATTGTACGGATGTTGCTCGGAGTGTTTGAGTAGAGAAAATTGGTGTTCAAATAATCTCCAAAGGACAATTCTTTGTTTTTTTCTGATTGAAACCTAGTCCTTTGGGTGTTAAAGGGTCCCTCTCACTTTTTGTAGACACTAACCTTTAGGCACAGGACGCAAGGGGTAATGGGTGGGGAAGTGTGTCAATACTCAGGTGGTAATTTTAGTACCTGAGTATTAATTCCTAAAATAATAAGACTACTCAATTTAAAAATAAATAAATTAATTAATGGACAATTTTCACTCCTAAAGTTTTGTACAATTTAAGAAAAATTAAAATAATTTTATAACAATACTTACAAAATAATACAATATTATTCATCATTTATTTAGAAAGATAAAAACCACACCATGTTTTGTAGAAAAATATTTATGATTTTTTTTTTATCTGGAAAAAATACAATAAATAATATAAAATGTATTTTGATTTTTAAAAATCTAATTAATTATATGCAAATTCGATAGCATATTTGAACAATTTGTTACACTTTTTCCCATGCTTTTCCATTGAATTGAATAGGGGAAATTGTTCTTTTTTCCGTTTTACTTTAAGCCATGAAGTTTGCTGTTGTGCGTCTGTTTCTACAGTCATGTGGAGTGTCATGGTCAAGGAAGAGCTGTGGTCAGGTATGAACAAATGAAATTACAGTTTTTGTTATATATATGGATAACTTTATTGTAATGCGAGAGGGGGAGGTAGTTAGATGTTAGGTGAGTACAATTATTAATTTATTTTTTGTTTTTACAATTTTTACATTTCCATGCAGTTTGTGTTTGTATGCCCATGTTGGGAGGGTTCCTTTTTTTCAACGCAGGTTTAAAAAAGTTTATAAAGAAATAGTTAATACTTCTTTAAACTTATTTGAAATAAATGCAACTTTAAAAAATTTGCAACGTGGTTTTTAACCACTTTTGAAATTGAATTGGGAGAGACTTCAAGTCGTTGGAGGAGACACCTGGAAAAAGTGGATCGATTACAATTGGAGATTTTCCAATGGATTTACATTTTTCAGAGAAGAAAATTGGGTGTTTTTGGAAATTGTAGTACCCAGTGTTTTTTTCCATGTTTTTTTTTGGGACTTATGGTTTTGAACAAGGAAAGAGAAAACATGTTTTTTTCAAAGGCATTTCAGAATGGGAGTTTTGCTCACTTTTTTTCATTTTTGATTGTTTTTTATTGGCAAAGAATGTGGATTGCCAAAATAGACATTTTTTGGGATTTTGGTTTTTCTTTGAATGTTGGATTCCCTGTTTAGATTAATGGAGAACAGAAGACTCTTAGAGGCTGATTACAAGTGCAGCATTCTTTCACCGGTGCAGTCGCGGTGGCGCAGCAGATGCGGTCCAACGTCCACCGGATGATGACTTTTAAAGTTGTACTGGCGGTGGACTGCCGCCTGCATCAGGGAACCACTGTTCCCTTGTGCTGGAGTGGGGGAGGCCCAATGTAACATGCTGAGCGGGACTGGTGCAGTCCCGCTGAGCATATTACGAGTTTCTCTACCACCAGCCATTTCATGTTGGGCTCCCTGTCATGAAAAGGCTGGCGGTGGAGGAAGATATGGCCCCCATGCCCATCTCACCATAGGGATGCATTATGTTGTGCTCCCCTGTCTGCTTGCACCCCAGTTCCAGCACGGCATGGACATCACTTTCCATGCCATGCTGGAACATTTTTGATGTTCCCATTGCGGTGCCTGTTTTTCTGGCACCGGCACGAGAAAGGCAAAAGGACCGTCCGTCTTCAGGAGTTGAACTCGTAATGAGATCAGTGGTCCTTGCGCGGCTTTGGTGCAGCCCAGCCGACGGAGAGCCGGCGCAACTGCTCCAAAGTCGTAAACGGGCCCTAAGTGACAGGTGGTTTTAAAAAGTCACCAAGAGTTGAAGAAAGAAGACATCTACAGGTAGGAACCCAAACATTTCTTTAATTTGTAAAAAGTGATTAAAAAAATGCCAATTTAATGTGATTGTTGTTTAAACATGCAGGTAATGCTAGAAGTTGCTAAAGTGTTATAGAAGTGTAGGAATCAGGCAATGTTTTCCAGGTAGTCTGAAGCATATATCAATGAAAATTCATTGGTTTCAGCTATTAGTCTTTCTGATATTTCTTTACTGTTTTTGGGAAACATGGGGGTTCAGACTACCTGTTAAATATTGCACAATTCTCATTTCTTGGACACTTTGCTCCTTCTTCAAAATTTCCCAAAAATGATAAAGGTTTGGGTGAGGTCTGCCAATAGATTTTTTTGAAGGAGTTGTGCCATCCCTCAATGGCATTGTTAATCTTTGCAACTCCCTCTAAGCAGGTCACGTAACAATTCCACAAGTCAATAGGGAGCCTTGACTTCCTCGTGTGACCTGACCTGCTTAGGTGGCCAATCAATGTGTCCTCAAAAGAATTTAGTAGTGGGACCAATTTGTTCTTGGTTAGGGTGAAGTAGTCAGATTCAGAAATTGAAGTTCATAACACTGTTAGTTTTCCTAATTCAAATTGCAATTTACTGTTTGACATTTAGGGGCCGATTCCGATTTCGATGAGGCCCATAAAGCCTCCGACCTGTGGTCGGAGACTTTACGGGCCTCATCGTCGGTTTCAATTTTGACCAGCTGATTAGGATGCAGCCGGTCGAAATTGAAACCTACTGGTCATTCCGGTTGGCTTCTGACGGGCTCAGAGAGCCCGTCCACCAGTCGGAAAGCAGGAAGTAATCTCAAGGGCAGGTCTTTCTGCCCTTGAGATTACATTGATGGTGTCCGACATGGTTTCCATGCCGGCCTGTCTGACATAGAAACCATGTCGGAAAGCGTCTTCGGGGGCCTAGCAGGGCCCCCTTGGGTGCATGGTATCTGGCTGGAGGCCAAGGGGGCACCTTTGGTTGGGTGCAGGGATGAAACACAACTCCCATTTTACTATGGGAGCATGCATTATGGTGGCAGGTTTACGGCTGGAATGCATGCTCCCATAGTAAAATATATGAATGAGACCGAACAGTGTTCTGTTAAATCCTAATGGAGCGGTCGGGACCGCCGACCGGGTTACGGTCTGTCCCATGAGCGATGCGGTGTCGGGCAGAAGGGATTCTGCCCGACATTGTAATGACCCCCAAAATCCTCAACTAGGGGTGTTTTTTCAATTTTACGCCAAAATGCCTGTGAAAAGGGATAATAACATCCTTGAATTCGGGTCTAGGATACATTTTGCAAATGGTATTAATCATTGTCAATTCGAAGTCAATTATCACTTTTCTAGGGCTTTTAATTAATGTTTTGGTTTTAATCGCTGTTAAAAATTCAGTGTACGTTAAAGGATTGCTTGTCAGGGAGTAAGCTGTACGCTAATGGGACTGTTGTGTTATTTATGTTAGCATGAATAGTGTATATTTGGGCGAATGGATGGGGTGTGGAGTTAAAAAGTCCCACCCATCATCCAAATATCACTATTTTCAAGGGTTACCAGGTTATGAACTGTGTTAAATATTAGTATTCTTTTCTGAGGGTTTTCATTGTTGTGCAAAAGGAAAGGTTCATTAGTGAAAGTAATGGTTAGTTCAGGAGGAGATGTTAATATCTGAATAGGTTTATGGGATTACTCGTTGGGGATTACATGTCTGTTTTTGCCTTTGTATCATCCTCCTAAGATTGGGTATTGTGGGCATACTACTGGCTACATGCATGGGAATGTTTTGAGATACCTCCCTCAAAACTGAGCCACAGGGTTCCTTGGAGGTGTTTGCAAGTAATTTTGGTCCTGATTACGAGTTTGGCGGACATAATTATTCCATCACAAACGTGACGGATATCTCGTCCGCCAAATTACAATTCCATTATATCCTATGGAACTTGTAATTTTGCGGACGGGATATCCGTCATGTTTGTGATGGACTGTCCCATCCACCAAACTCATAATCAGGCCCATAATCAGCTGTATATTTTCTCTTACTTCAATCTTCATTGCAGAGGCAAAGTGGTCATGCTCTGAGGTACTTTCAATAGTGTCACTGAGAGAAACCGCTCTGCCTGTGCAATGGGATGAAAAATACTGCACACACCTCAAATGATTCCTGGGCTCAGTTAACCTATCTTTACACTACAGGTAGCCACCATACTTTAGGAGCCTATTGGCTCTTCTGGACTTCACAAAACTTGCTTGCTGATCTGATGCCATTATTGTTCTTTCTGTTAAGAAAAAGAAATAGAACAAAATATAGGATTGTGTGTTTACTTTGCATTTTTAATTTTTGTCCTTTGTTTTTTTGCCTGCTTAGTAAAACAAATATATTTTTGTTAATTTTGGCTTACTGTGGAAAAAGTAAACAGTTATGATGCCCTGTTCAAATGAGAAGTTTTATTGCTTGTTATCTGTTTCACCTAAAAAAAAGTGTTCTTGGTTAAGTTACGAGTAATGTTATGTTTCTTTACCTGAAGCTTGGTCTGTTTTTTTTGTTTTTTTTTGCAGAAGGATTTGGAAGTTAGGTTTTTGGCCTTGGAAGTGGTTCTTCTGGATGTTGTAAAATTCTGTTATGTTGTTATCTGTTTACGGAGGAAAAAATTGAATATGTTATATATTTGTTACATTTTGAGATTAATGGGATTAACTTGCATTTGCTATTTGTTTGTACTTTAAGTACTTTCAAAATAAATCTTTTTTGTGAAGAAATTGTGCTGTATATTGATGAATTCCTGGTGTTTTGTTAGCTTGATCTTTCTGTTTAGCTTGGTAGAAAAACAGGATGAAAATGTCAAAGTGTTAGTATTTTAATCACCCTCCCTGTCTCTGTCCAGCAACTGCCTTGAGAGATTCCCCAGCTGAGTTAGAATAGTGATTTTTCCCCCTGTCTCTGTTAAGCACCTGCCCTGAGGGATGCCCCTGGTGGAGTTAGAATAGTAATTTTGCCTGCCCCCCACTGTCCAGCACCTCCCCTGAGTTATGCTCCCAGCGGAGTTAGAATAGTAATTTTGCCCCTGTCCCTGTCCAGCACCTACCCTTAGGGATGCCAATTTTGACCCCTGTCACTCTCCAGCACCTGTCCTGAGTTATGCCCCCGGTGAGGTTAGAGTAGTAAGTTTGAACCTTTGTCTCTGTCCAGCACCTGCCCTGAGAGGTGCCCCCTTCACAGTTAGAATAATAATTTTACCCCATGTTACTGAACACCACCTACCCTGAGGGATGGCCCCCTGGTGGCATTAGAATAGACATTTTCCCCCTGTGACCGTCCAGCACCTGCCCTGAGGGATGCCCCCGGCGGAGTTAGAACAGTAATTTGTCCCCCTTTCACTGTCCAGCACCTGCCCTGAGTTATGCCCCTGGCGGAATTATTTTACTTTATTTTATAGAAACCACTGTGCAGCACCTATTCTGAGATAAGGCATATTTAATAAACCATGACGAAAAAAATGTTTTGTTTGTCTTGCGAAAATCTGTATTACAATACTGTATAATAGTTTTATCTGCTGCCTTACATTATAAGATTCCAGCTAATGACATTGTGGTGATAATCTGGGAAAATTCTGTGAATTTGGGAGAAAAAACTTGAATATATGTTTATAGGAATTCAATGGTTTATTCAGTAGTTTATTTGTGTCAACGTCATACTTACTTGTCTCTTCCGTAAACTGTTGTTGCTCTCATGCTCTCGCTCTTGTGTGTGGTCACAAGGAATGGCAGTGAACCGCTGAACACAAAATGGTGGACGACTGACTTTATCAGTTTTTTGAGTGGTATTCTATATTTCAAACAAAAATACGTTTTGGGATGCATTGATTTTGTTTGGTTTATTATGTCGTTTATTTGCCTTCCACATGTACATTGTCAGCCATTTTATTTTTGGAGAAGCGACATACATATGATTAAAACAAAGGAAGGACTGCTGAGAAAACGGGATACTTGAAATTTATTTCTGTAGGAATTTGGTGTAGTGTGACTTGACATTTTTAAAATGACTACATATGAAATATGTTTAGTGTATTATTACTAGGTGCTTTTATTACTTTTTTTGTAAAATATATTTTTTAAAGTCATTTTTCATCTTAACCTCTTACCTGCTGGGCCTTATCCCCTTAGTTCTGAGCCCTTTTTTGACTATTTGGGATACTTTGCGCTTAGGGCTCCATGATTTGTTTTTCACATAAGGTGTCCATGCCAAATTTGTGTCCCTTTTTTCCAACATCCATGGGATTCTAAAGGTACTCAGGGTTTGTGGATTCCCCTGGAGGGGACAGAGAAAATAAGCAAAATGTGGTAAAATGTTGAGATCTTTATAAAAAATAGGGGAAAAAGTGCTCCTGATAAATGTGTTTGTTTTTTTTCCCCTCAAAATGGCATCCACAAACAGTTTACTGTACTAAAGTCACCAGCTTTCAGGAACATGCAAAGCTGAATCAAATAGATAGCCTATTTTCCCTATTTTTTGTGCTCTTGACCTACTTCCAGTTTGTGTTGGAAAATAGTGTAAAACCCATGGATGATCCAAGAAAGCTATAGATTTCTGAAAACCTTCTCAAAATTCAGAATTCAGCAAGGGGTCATATGTGTAGATCTGTCAAGGTTTTCCTAAGAAAAAAAGCTGTAGAAATAAAGAAATATTGAAAATTAGTAGGAAAAAATTGTCAATTGTGACATCTGTAACCTTTTGTCACAATAGTGTAATGACAAAAGCAATATATCATTACATCCACTAAACCCTTATGTTTGTGGGGATATAAAGAGTTTATAGGTTCTCCAATAACCCAAGGTACCCAGAGCAAACAACTGAGCAGCAGCATACAATGTTTTTTCATCAAGTACCAAGTATAGACCAATTCTTATAGCGAAATTGGCAGAGGAAAAATGGGTATCAAGGAAACATATGCATTTCAGAAATGGGCATAAGATATAGAGTTCAGGAGCAGTGGTTATTTGTACATTTTTGAACTCGTGTGTAACCCCTGCCGTACGTATGATTTGGACGGTATTTTTTAATATGTAATCTTTCTTATACACTGGCTTACATTTGAAAGGCACAAATGTAGCAACATCCAATTGGTAATAACAAATAATCTACTTCTCTGTGCTCCCACAAGTATCCCGATGAAAATGGCACCTCATCTATGTTTGTAGGCCTAGCACCCGCAACAGGAAATTGCCCAAAACACAACATTGAATCATCACATTTTTTCAGGGAAACTGATCCTATTTTTCCAATGTGGGTAGCTCTTGATTTTTGACCCTAGCTTAGCCGGCACCTAGGGAAACCTAGCCAAACTGTACATTTTTTAAAACTTAACACATACAGCTACCCAGTGTGGGCTGACTTGTGTGACTCTCACCTTGTTTTATTACCCAGAATTCCTTGCAAAAATCAATCTGTGACTCCAAAAAATCTGTTTCCTCACATTTGTGTGATATAAAGTTCTGGAATCTGCGAGGAGCCACAATTTTCATTCCACCCAGCATTTTCTCAAGTCTCCCGATAAAAAAGGTACCAAACTTGCATAGGTAGAAGTAGTGTCCGTGACAGGAAATGGCCCAAAATGCAAATTGGATAGAGCACATTTTTCCACCAAAAATGTAATTTTTTTTCCAATGTGGGAAGCTCTAAATTTTGTGCCCTAGCTGAGCCAGCATTTAGGGAAACCTAGCCAAACTGTACATTTTAGAACACTAGACACCGAGGGCTATCCAGGGTGGGCTGTCTGTATGACTCCCACCACATTGTATTACCCAGAATCCCTTGCAAACCTCAAACATTGACAAAAAACAAATTTTCCACACATTTCTGTGATGGTAAGTTCTGTAATCTGTGGGGTGCACAAAATTCCTTCCACCTGGCATTCCCCTCAAATCTCATGCTAAAAATGGTACCTCACTTGTGTGGGTAGAACTAGTGCCCGTGACAGGAAAATGGACCAAAATGCAACATGGACGCAGCACATTTTTCAACCCAGCATTTCCCCAAGTCTCCCGATAAAAATGATACTAAACTTGTGTGGGTAGACGTAGTGTCTGTGACAGGAAACGGGCCAAAACGCAAATTGGGTGCAGCATATTTTTCCATTGAAAATTGACCCTTTTTTCAATGTGGGAAGCTCTAGATATTGGACCCTAGCTCAGCCGATACCTAGGGAAACCTAGCCAACCCTCACATTTTTGGAAACTAGACACCTAGCGCTATCCAGGGTGGGCTGACTTGTGTGGCACTCACCAAGTTTTTAACCCACAATCCCGCGCAAACCTCAAACTTTGACAAAAAGAAAAAACTCTCATATGTCTGTGATGGAACGTTCTGGAATCTGTGGGGAGCCACAAACTTCCTTCCAGCCGGCATTCCTCCCAAATCTCCCAATTAAAATGGTACCTCACTTGTCTAGGTAGACCTAGTGCCCAAGGCAGGAAACAGCCCAAAACGCAACACGGATGCAGAGCATTTTCCCTTCGAAAAGAGCCTTTTTTACAAAGCGGGTACTCTAGATTTTGAACCCTAGCTCAGCCGGCACCTATGGAAACCTAGCCAACCTGTACAGTGTTTGTAACTAGACACCTAGGGATATTTAGGGTGGGCTCCGTTGTGTGGCTCTCAGCATGTATGTTTTACCCAGAATCACTTGCAAACCTCAAACCTTGACTAAAAAACACATTTTCCTCACTTTTCTTTGATGGAAAGTTCTGGATTCTGTGGGAAGCCACAAACATCCTTTCACCCGTCATTCCCCACAAACTTCCCAATAAAAATGGTACCTCCCTTGTGTGGGTAAACCTAGTGCCCAAGACAGGATACGGCCCAAAACACAACATGGATGCAGTACATTTTTCCACTGAAAAATGACCTTTTTTTTCCATTGTGGGTAGCTCTAGATTTTGGACCCTAGCTCAGCCATTACCTGGGGAAGCCTAGCCAACCTGTATATTTTTGAAACCTATATATCTAGTGCTATCCAGGGTGGACTGACTTGTGTGGCTCTCACCTCGTTTTATTACCCAGAATATCTTGCAAACCTAAAACTTTGACAGTAAACAGCCAAAGCCCAACATGTATGCAAAGCATTTCCCAACGCAAATGGAGCCTTTTTTCCAATGCGGGTAGCTCTAGATTTTTGGACTGTAGCTCAGCCGGCACCTATGGGAACCTAGCCAACCTGTACATTTTTTTAACCTAGGCACCTAGGGGTATCCAGGGTGGGCTGACTTGCACAGCTCTCACCATGTTTTTTATCCCAGAATCCTTTTAAACCTCAGACTTTGACTAAAAATCACATTTTCCTCATATTTCTGTGATGGAAAATTCTGGAACTTGTGGGGAGCATCAAATTTCCTTCCACCCGGAATTCCCCAATTTCTCCTGATAAAAGTGGTGGATAGTCCTAGTGCCCGTGACAGGAAACGGCTCAAAATGCAACATGGCTGCAGAGCATATACCCACCGAAAACTGTGCCTTTTTTTCCAGTTTGGGTAGCTCTAGGTTTTGGATCCTAGCTCAGCTGGCACCGAAGGGAATCTAGACAACCTGTACATTTATTAAAACTAGACACCTAGGGGTATCCAGGGTGGGCTGACATGCGTGGCTCTCACCATGTTTCATTACCCAGAATCCCTAGCAAACCTCAAACTTTAACAAATAAAGCACGTTTTCCTCACATTTCTGTAATGGAAAGTTCTGGAATCTGTAGGGAGCCACAAACCTCCATTCACCCGGATTTCACCAAGTCTCCTGATAAAAATGGCACCTCACTTGTGTGGGTGGGCCAAGTGCCTACGACATAGAAGGGCCCAAAATAAATTGTGGAGGCATCAAAATTATCTATCACAAAGCAACCTGTTTATGCAAGGGGGGGAGCATCAGCATTTTTGGTCCCGGACTCAGCAGCCATCAAGGGAAACTTACCAAACTCAGACATTTCCAAAAACTAGATACCTGTGGGAGCCCAGGGAGATGTGACTTGCGTGGAACCCTCAAAGTTTTCTTACCCAGACTCCCTTGCAAAGTCACAGGGATGTTATAGTTCGGAAATAGAATTTGAAAAACCTTAGAAATTCACTTAAAAACCAAAGGTTACACGGTCTTTATAGTTAGGAAATACAATTTAAAAACATTAGAAATTCACTGAAAAAACGAAAGGTTACAGTGATGTTATAGTTATGCTCAGATTTCCCTCGTACAAAACCAGTGAAATTTAGCAGCTATAGTTACCTGAGCTAACTATAACATACGCCCCCGCAATACATTCCTTATGAGATCCCATATTACATCACTCATAACATGGTCAGTGACATCACTGATAACATCACTGATGACATCTCAAATGAAATCACTGATGGGATCATCCATAGAACCACTCACATCCCCACTCACATTCCCATACCACTTTTATGCTCAGTCACACATCAGCACAACCACTCCCATACCCATTCACAGACCCATACCAGTAGTCACATACCTACTCACTCCTCCATAGAGCCACTCACACACTCACTCACACACTCACTCACTCATAAAGCCACTCACACAGCCCTTCACTCAGCCACTCACTCACCCAACTATTCACATACACAGTCACTTACATATCCACTCACTCACCCATACAGCCTCTCAGCACAGCCACTCACTCACCCATACAATCACTTACATACCCATTCACACATCCATACAAGCATGCACACATCCGCTCACTCACCCGTACAGCCATTCACACAAATACTCACTCTCCAATACAGCCACTCACACACCAACTCACTTAACCAAACAAAACTCACTCAAACAGCTATTCACGCACCCATATAGCCACCTACACACTGAGTCACTCACTCATAGAGCCATTCAGATACCCACTCATTCACCCATCCAGTCACTACATGTCCACTTATCCACCCATAAAATCACTCACACCGCCACAGACTTATCCAGATAGTCACTGACACAACCACTCACAGACCTTCTAAAAAATCCACTCACTTACCCATACAGACACTCATGCATGCATTTACCCACCCATACAGTCACTACACACCCACTTACCCACTCATTGAGCCACACACACTGCCACTCTCTCACCTTTACAGCCACTGACACACCCACTTTCTTACCAATACGGACCACGCACACAGCAACTCACACCCACTTATACACCCATACAGCCACTCACACATCCATACACATAAGGATACAAACAGTCACACAGCCACTCACATAATGTTAGAAGTGGTATCACTCAGTAGCAGTACACCTAGTATACTAATTTAACTTTTGCATTAGGTTAGTATATATGTTTAACACCCATAAACGCTTAGAAAATACTTATACTCACTAGATGATGTTATCAGTGATGTCATTTGAGATGTCACCAGTGTGGTCATGAGTGATGTCACTGACCATGTCATGAGTGATCTAATATGTGAGGTCATAAGCAGTGCATTGCGGGGGCATAATACGTAGTTAGCTCAGGTATCTATCACTGCCAAATTTCACTGATTTTGTATGAGTGAAATCTGAGCCTAACTATAACATTCCTGTAACCTGTGTTTTTTTCCAGTGAATTTCTAAGGTTTTTAAACTCTATTTGCTAACTTTAACAAATCTGTAACCTTTGTTCTTTTAAGTGAATTTCTAAGGTGTTTTAACATCTATTTCCTAACTATAACGTCCCTGTAACCTTTAGTTTTTCAAGTGAATTTCTATGATTTTTTAACTACTAGTCACTTTTGCAGAGTGGTCGAGAAAGGGGGTGGGGCCTCCAACCAGCTCTCAGGAATCCTGCTGTCGTGCCTACTGGAGGTAACAGGAGGGCTTCTGGACCTCCAAGAATCCCCAGTATCCAAGAGGACTTCATCGCCCAACCAGCAGTGCACCAAGAGGTGCATTTGCCGAGTGGTGGAGAAAGGGGATGTGGCCTCTGAACATCTCTCAGCAATTCCGCTGTGTGGGACTTACTGGTGGTAACAGGTGTGTTTGTTGGCCCCTAAGGACACTCTAGAGCCAAGGGGACTTCATCTCCCAACTAGCGGTGCACCAGGAGGCGCATTTACAGAGTAGTGGTGAAAGGGGATATGAACTCCGTAGTCCTCCCAGCAGTTGCACTCAGTGGGTCTTACTGGAGGTAACAGGAGGGCTTTGCTGGCCCCCCAAGGACCCTCATCATCCAAGTCGATATCATCTGCCAACCAGCAGTGCACCAGGAGGCGTGTTTGCACAGTGGTTGAGAAAGGGGGCATGGCCTCAGAATACCTCTCAGCAATTCTGCTGTGTGGGACTTACTGCAGGCAACAGAAGGGCTTGTTGGCCCCCAACAACCCTCAGCATCGAAGGGGATTTCATCCCTCCAACAGCAGTGCCCGAAGAAGCTCGTTTGTAGAGTAATGGAGAAAGTGGGCATGGCCTCCGAAGACCTCTCAACAATCCTGCTGTGTGGGACTTACTGGAGGTAACAGGAGGGCTTGTTGGCCCCCAAGGACCCTCTGGAGCAGAGGGAACATCATCCCCCAACCTGCAGTGCACCAGGAGGTGCATTTGCAGAGTAGTGGAGAAAGGGGGCATTACCTTCTGTGACTTGCCGGTCTTTTTTTAAATGATTTTTTATTTGGTGAGAGGGACTGTGTGGCCCTCCTTCCCTGGGCCTATTGTTGGCCCCAGGGACCCCATTCCCAGGGGCTAGGCGTTATTTTAAATGGGGAGGGGACCGTGGGTCCCCCCTCTATGGGCCGATTTTGGCCCCAGGGACCCCATTCCCCAGGGCCCGGCCTTTTTTTTATTTTGTAAATAATTTTTAGGGAGGAGGGTAAGAGAGCCCCCCGGGCCGATCTCAGCCCTGGGGACCCCATGCCACAAAGCAAGGCCTTTTAAAAAAAATATTAATAAACTTGAAGGAAAGGGGGACAAGTGACCCCCTGTCCCGGGCCGATTTTGGCCCCAGGACCCCATCCCTCAGGGCCCGGCATCACTAGTGGGTGCCCTGGTCCCACCCAGGTTACCCACTCTGTTGGGGACTGCAGGGGGAGCTTCAAGCCCCCCACATCCCTGCCATTGCATTGCTTTGAATGAGAGGGAGCTACTAACATGTAGTTCGCTCTCTGTCAAAGCAATTATGCTCTGCTTTGAGAAAGCGAGAGCATAATGCTCTCACTTGCTGAAAGCAGAGCACAATTGGGACACAGCAGGAGCCGGCCCTGGGAGGTGGCGGTCCTCAGGGCCATGTATGGCTCCAGGAGTGGGCTGTGTGGCCCCCTCCTTTCTTGATTTTGTCCTGGGGAGGTGGCAGTCCCCAGGGCTGCGAGGGGTCCATGTGTTGCCCCCCACATTTTTTTAAATTAAAGCCCCGAGATTGCAGGGATGTCATGCGGCCCCTTGCATTGTTTTAGCAAAAAGCCCCAGGGAGGTGGCAGTCCCAGGGGCTGAGGTGTCCAAGAAGCCCCTGCATTTAAAAAGAAATAAGCCTTGGTGAGATGGTGGTCTCCAGGCCAGTGGGGGAGGCCATATGGGCCTCCCCGGCATTCATTTATAAAGAAGTCCTGGGGAGGTAATAGACCCCAGGGCATAATAAACCCCAGGAGTGGGCCCCGTCTGCCCCACCTCTTTTTTTGCATAATGTCCCAGGGACCTGACCCACCTGTGGGCCAATAATTAAAGAAACGCAGGAGCCAATGCTTCGTGTTTTTTAACATTTTCGGCAGGAAAAATGGGGGTCCCAAAACGCGTTTTCCCCATGTTAATTTCCATAGGAACTTTAGACAAAGCTACAGCCCGAACTGCTACACGGAATTACCCAAATTTGGTGAAAAGGTAGGTCTTGGTCCAGAAAGAGTGCTTTTTTTTAAATGATGTAAATCCGTTCAGTAGTTGCTGAGAAATTAAAAAAATAAAAATGTATATATCTGAGCACCGAGGAGGATTCGTGAACCCTCCCGAGCACGAGCTTAATTCTGATTGGCTGCCAACATTCCAAACCAGAATGGGTTGGCACAAGAAATCAGTTAAAAAAAAGGATAAAAACCAAGAAAAGGGGGCAGGGTAGAAACACCCTGACCCCCTAGGCCTGCTCAGGGGGTCCCACAAGGACCCCCAGGGCAAAAAAAAGGATTTTTTTTTTTTAAATGTCCGAATTCGCTCTAGGTGCGCGAATCCGGTCGAAATGTTTTTAAAAATACAAAGCGCAGGCTCCAGCGCTTCATTTTCTATAAGCCCCTGGGTGGGCCAGGTCCCGGGGGCAATACCTATTTATGTAGCAGGGGTCCACAGGGGCCACTTCCCTGGGACTTCATCCATAATGTGCGGGGGGCACACAGCCCCCCCGCAGCCCAAGGACCGCCACCTCCCCGGGGAGGTGGCGGTCCTTGGGGACTGCCACCTCCCCGGGGCATTGTTATTTTAGGACAGGGGGCCTGGTGGGCCTCCCCAAGCCCCGGGGACTGCCACCTCCCCGGGGCTATATGATTTACATGAGGGGGCCACACGGCCCCACCCGCAGCCCCGGGGACTGCCGCCTCCCCGGGACTACTTAGAAAAATAAAGTATGGGGGGGCTCGAGCCCCCCCACACTGCCCCAGGGACCACCATCTCCCCGGGGTACTAATTATTTAAATACAGGGGTCCGATGTGGATCCCCGTTCCCAGGGGACCACCACCTCCCCGGGGCTTAAATTAGTTGGGAAGGGGGCCGTGCAGCCCCCCCTTCTGGAGCCCTCAATGGCCCTGGGGACCGCCATCTCCCAGGGCCAGCTCCTGCAATGTCCTGGGGTGCACACCCCTGGGACATTACTGCTTGCTTTGGCAGGGCGGGAGCACGGCTCCCGCCCTGTCATAGCAAACCCTGCTTTGCTTCTTGGAAGCAAGAGCAGGAAACCTTCTCTCGCTTCCAAGAAGCGAAGCAGATTTGCTTTTGGACAAGGGAAGCTGCATGTTAGCAGCTCCCCTTGCCCAAAAGCAATGTCGGCTCCCGCAGGAGGCGGGGAGCCGGCAGGGACAGCGGGGGCATTGAGGCTCCCACCGCAATCCCCAACCTGACACACCCACTTTTTTAATTAAAAACGGAAGGCCGGCCCCAGGGGATGGGGTCCCCGGGCCATACTTGGCCTCAGGAGGGGGGCCACGTGGCCACCCTCCAAAATGTTTTTTTTTTAAAAGCAAGGCTGGCCAGGCCCCGGGGGATGGGGACCCTGGGGCCAAAATTGGCGTCAGGAGGGGGGCCACGCAGCTCCTCTCCATAATTAAAAAAAAAAAAAAAAATCTGGCAGGCCCCAGGGGAAGGGGTCCCCGGGGCAAATACCGAATAATGGAAGTGGGGTTTTTTTTTTTCTTTCTATTTTGGAGTCGCAATTAATTTAGTAATTTATAATTTAGAAGGTAGTGTTGTATTTGTGAAGTTGTTTTAAAGATGTACTGTGATTGAAGTTAATGACAAGATTACAATTGATAGAGTTGTTAAAAATATATAAAATTAAAAATTAATAGTTAAACCTGAAAAGTGTATTGTGTTGTAGTACATTGAATTCATACTTTTGCAGATTCGCACCGGGTGCGCGAATCCACAAATTAAAAAAAAAAATATGTATGTTAAAAAAAAATTCGATTCACTGTTGCGTTATAGGGTGGCTCTAAAAAGAGCCCTTGTTTTCATTCTGAGTTTGTTGTAGCTACATGTAAGTGCGGATGCACAGCTTTAGGTTGTTGAGAAAGTATCTATTCCCATGATCTGTGAAGTGTACTCCATCACTTCTGTAGATGTCATCCATATCAAAACGTAGATTGTTGTTATATATGGAGCACATCCTATGGTCTCTGAGGTAAGCAGAAACAGCTTTATTGACATTCTTCCTAGCTTTCTCAATCTGTGGACAGAATTGATTTGACCACTTCCATTCTGTGGACAGAATTGATTTGACAACTTCCATTTCTGTCTATGGCATATATTAGAGTATACAGAGACAGTTTTGGGGAAAAGCAACATCAATTGTGCAAAGGTATCCTTCATGAGCATTTCCAGTGCTACCCCAGTCAATGTGCCTAGGTCATTGCCACCACAGTGCACAATCATGAGGTCAGGTGGTTGGAGATGCAAAAAGGTTTTAACCAAAGGCATCAATTGGTGCCACTTTAATCCTCTCTGTGTAATCCATTTAATATCCACATTTTGCAAAGCTAGGTCTTTGTCAATACCTCTGCGTTCAGCATACCTTTTGCACCACAAAACATAGCTGTGCCCAACAATCCATACTGTAAGCATCTTGAAGGGATGTCTGGAAGTAATGAAAAGATGTCTGTAGCTGAGGTAGTCAGTTGGTAGAATGAGAGGTATCTAAAATGGTGGACAAGATGCTGTTTATTAAAAAGTAGAGAATTTATTGGCTGTTTAAGAACATTGTACACTCAAAAATAGGGTGCCTGTTACTTTCTTTAAAAAGCATGTTTGTTACTGGTTAGTAAAAAATGTTTGAAAGGTACAGTAGATAGGATAAGGTCATATTTTGCAAAAGTCAACCACACCTGCTGTTTGCATTTGTAACCTTGTGTGGTGAACTTGAAAATATGGTGAACTTGTGACCTATTAGTTCAGTTGAATGTTCCATGAACTGTTACTATGGAAACTGGCACTAAGCAGAATGGGGGAAGGGTTGAAACTTAACTATGGACTTAAAATGTGAAATTGTAATTTATATATAAGTGATATGTTATTAAAGTATAATTTCCCAAGTCAGTACTATCTTTAGAAGTGGTGTGTTAGTAAAAAATAGTGGTATTTTTATTTGTAATATATTTTTGAACTCCCGTATGGATTCGCGGCTCCTTCGCGTTGGTGCACGGTGAAGTCGCGACTCCAAAAAATTCCAGAACCAGTTTGTTCACTTTTAGAAGTCAGTTGGATAGGGTTAATATGTCTAACCAATAGAAATGTGTTTTACAATTTGAAATTATGTAGGAAGCAATGTGATTTGTTACTTACATTTATTTGTGTGGAGAAAGAGAGGGAAAGTTTGCCATCACTGGTTTTACCTTGTTGAGAGTGGTGCATTACATTGATTGTGTGCATAACAAAATCTTTTATGAGTTTGTGATATTTCATATTCTACAAATCAATTTGGAAGGTGAGTTATAAATTTGTGAGGTGTATTATGTATTAGCTTATTTTTAATCTTTAAAAATTATTCAAGAACTGTGATGTTTGTAATATATTATTAAATATAGAGATGTGTATTGTAGTTTGTTTTATTGTAGTTAAATGTTGTTTGAAATATATTCTGTATAGTAATATGTGTATACTGGAAGATGGATTAGTGATTATGGTAGTTTGTTTTCGTGTGTGGATATGTACATTTGTAGTATACCGCATACTTTTAGGTGTCGCTTTCAAATTGGAAGTGCAGTCTGTCAAGTTTTAAGGTGTGCATGGACTTGTTTCTGAAATATGGGGCCGATTACAATTGCGGAAGGCCCGTCACTGCCAGCCATGCAGTGGCGGTACTTCCGCAATCGTACCGCGATATTCCCCCCGCCACATTACGATGGCGGAGGGAATCACGCTCGGACCGTGGCGGACGCAAACACCGTCCGCCACTGGTCCGCCAAAAGCAATCATACAGATTGCCTGGCGGACTGTCCAGAGAGCATAAAATGGTGGCGGTGCCTAGCAGGCACCGTCCACCAAATCATGATGCTGGCTACAGCCGGCCTTTCCATGGCAGCGATACCGCCATGAAAGGTTGGTGTGGATTAGTTATGGGGGCCCGTTGCGGGCCCCCTTGTGTTGGGGGGAGGTGTGGTTGCACTTGGGGGTACCCATGGTACTCCCCTACATTTCACAGCACAACGTGGCAGGCACCGTGTGGTGCCTGCCACGTAGTGCAGTGAAATGCATGACCTGCCTTTTTGACATCGCAGCAGGTGCAGCAGTCAGCAGCACCCGCCGCAATGTTAAATGGCAGGATGTGACCGCCATGGTGGCGGTCGCATCCTGATTTGGTGTGCGGGACCGCCGCATGTATGGCGGACGGTCCCGTTCTCCACCAGGATGGCGGACGGACTCCAGTCCGTCTGCCATCCTATTGACCCCTATGTCTCTACTTGTATATGTATTTTCATATGTCTTATACATTTGAAGGTGCATGATGTATAACAAAGAGGTGCTGTTGCTTTTTATGTGGTAGGCTCAAGACTGTGAGTAGTAGTAGAATGGTGAAGATGCAGCATAAAAGTGTGGTTTAAAAGATGTTGACATAAGGTAGTGTTTAAACGAAATGAGAATTAAGGTTGAAAGTGGAAAAATAACGGTTCCTAAACATATACTCAAACTTTGGCTACTTTAACTATACAACCGTATATTATATTTGTAACTAGAGATTATGATAGATTTTTGCTGACAAGATTTAGATTAAACACTTTGCATAGGTCCCTGAGTTTCCCGAGCAAAATGATTGGTCACGATCCTTGTGTAAATGTCCTTGTGATGATATTTCTGAACAATCAACGATGCATATTTTGTTATTTTGTAGTTTTTACTCAACATCCAGGAATAAGTGGATTAAACCGGTCTTAAAGAGATTCGGATTGAGACAGTGTCGCCTGCATACCTCGCTTTACAATTTTTAGATAATGAATTTATTATTATCTCTGTTATTGCCTTTTTAAAAACAGTTTTTAAATTACGTAAAACAATTGCGATTTGACTTCTTATCAAGGATGTATATATATAATGTTTTTTACCTCTGTTTGTCAGTGAAATAATATGTGCTTTTATGGTTTACATGTTATGTAACCGAATAAAGTTCTTTTGAATTGAATTGACATAAGGTATTAGTGATTAGGCTTCTTTTTTAAGACTCTAGAGAGGTACAGTTGAAATATGCCACATCATTTTTGGTGTTTGTTTGAAATTGGAAGTTTGTTCTGTGAATTTTTGAGGTGTGGATAGTGTTGTGGTACAGACATATGCATGCATGCTTTTAGGAATATGGTGAGACTTTTAGCAGAGACATGTAAAGGGTTCCTGCTTTGTATTTGGCTAGGTATAACATTATAAGTAGTTGTAGAATGGTAAAGCAGCAGCACAAAAGTGAGGTTTGAGATATGTTTGTAGACATATTATTCAATAGAGTAATTTGTATGATGTGTGGAAAGGTATATTTCATATATACCACATAATTTTCAGTGTCTGTTTGAAATTTGAAGTGTAGTCTGTGAAGTTTTGAGCTGTGGATGGTGTTGTGACTGAGGTATGTCTCTACTTGCACATGTATTATGGTACGTGGTATGCACCTGAAGGTGATAGATGTATAAAACACAGGTATACATTTATCTGCATATTACTTTTATATATGATGCTGCTAGCAAAAGGTACAGACATATGCATGCATGCTTTTAGAAATATGGTGAGACTTACAGCAGAGACTTGTGAAGGGTTGCTAGTTTATATTTGTGTAGGTATAATAGCATAAGTAGTTGCAGAATGGTGAAGCTGCAGCTCAGAACTGTGGTTTTAAACATGCTGGCAGAGGGATTAGTGATTAGGGTATTTTGTATGAGTCTGTTGAAAGGTACGGTTGAAATATATCTCATTATTTTAGGTGTATATTTGAAATGAGAAGTGCAGCTTCTTTAATTTTTAAGATCTGCATGGTTTTGTGACTGGTATGTCTGTACTTACAGATGTATTTTCATATGTGTTATGCATCTGAAGATGCTAGATTTATAAAATACAGGTATAGATCTATTTGTATGTTTCTTTTATATATGATGATACTAGGAAAAGGTAGAGATATATGCATACATCCTTTTAGAAATGTGGGGAGACTTTCGATAAAGATAAGTGGAGGGTTGCTTTGTTGTTAGCTATGCTCAATACCTGATTAGTACTAGAATAGTGAAGCAGCAGCAGTAGTAGAAAAGTGATGTTTAAGATATGTTGGGAGAGGAATTATTGATTATGGTACTTTATAAGAGTCTGTGTAAAAGTTCACTTGAAATTTGCCGCATAAATCTAGGTGTGTTTGAAATGTTAAGTGTACTCTGTCAAGTTTTAAGTCCTTTATGGTCTTGTGAGTGTGGTTATGTTTCTACTTGCACATGTATTCTAATATGTGTTATGCTTTTGGCAATAGGTGCACATAGAAGCATGCATGCTTTTAGGAATATGGTTAGAGTTATGGTAGAGACATGTGATAGGTTGCTGCTTTATGTTTGGCTAGGCCCAATATTCGTAGAATGGTGAAGCTGTAGAACAAAAGTGAGTTTTAAGACATGTTGGCAGAGGGATTACTGATTAGGCTACTTTCTATGAGTCTGGGGAAAGGTACACTTGAAATACACTGCAGAAATGTAGGTGTGTCTTTCAAATGTAAAGTTCAGTCTATTTGTTTATTTCTTTTATATATGATGATGATTTCAAAAGGTAGACATATATGTATGCATGCTTTCAGGAATATGGTGAGATTTATAACAGAATCATGTGTAGGTTTGATGCTTTATTTTGGGTATGCCCAACACCCTGAGTAGTTACAGAATTGTGAAGCTGCAGTACAAAAGTGTACACCATGTCATAGACCTCACTTTTGTGCTGCAATTTCAGAATTCTGCTACTACTCAGGATGTTGCCCTCCTCCAATCACTCAGACACTACCACAGTACTGCTCCAATCACCCAGGCAGTACCCATGCACTTATAAAATCACCCAGGCAATTCCTATGTACTCCTGTAATCCCTCAGATATTACCCCTGCACTCATGGAATCACCATGCATTAACTATGTACTCCTCTAATCCCCTAGACATTACTCCTGCAATCATGCAATCACCAATGCGTTAGCTATACACTGGTTTAATCACCCAGGCACTACCCTTGCACAACTCCAATCACCCTGTCAGGATTTATGCACTCCTCCAATCACTTAGCCAGTGCCCACGCACTTATAAAATCACCCAGGTACTACCTTTACACTCCTCTAATCCCTGAGGCACTACCACAGTACTGCTCCAATCACCCAGGTAGTACCGATGCACTTATATAATCACCCAGGTACTTCCTATGTACTCCTGTAATCCCCCAGATATTACCCCTCCACTCATGCAATCACCCAGACATTACCTATGTACTCCTCTAATCCCCCAGACATTACCTCTGCACTCATGCAATTACCAATGCATTAGCTATACACAGGTTCAATCACCCAGGCACTACCCTTGCACTCCTCCAATCACCCTGCCAGGAACTATGCACTGCTCCAATCACTTAGCCAGTACCCATGCACTTATAAAATCACTCAGGCACTACCTATGCACTTATGCAATCACCCAGGCACTACCCTAGTACTCCTCCAATGACCCAGACACTACCTTTGTTCTCATGCAATCACCCAGGCACTACCCCTGCATTCCTTCAATCACCCAGCCACTACCCCTGCAGTCCTTCAATCACCCAGCCACTACCCATGCACTTATATAATCAGTCAGGCACTACCCTTGCACTCTTCCAATCATGCAGGCACTATCCCTGTAATTATGTAACCACTCAGCCAGTGCCCATGCACTTATAAAATCACCCAGGCACTACCTTTACACTCCTCCAATCACTGAGGCACTACCACGGTACTACTACAATCACCCAGGCAGTAGTGATGCAGTTAGAAAATCACCCAGGCACTTCCTATGTACTTCTGTAATCCCCCAGACATTACATCTGCACTCATGCAATACCCAGGCATTACCTATGTACTCCTCTAATCCCCCAGACATTACCTTTGCACTCATGTAATCACCAATGCATTAGCTATACAGTGATTCAATCACTCAGGCACTACCCTTGCACTCCTTCAATCACTCAGGCACTACAACAGTAGTCCTGCAATCACCCAGCAGTACTCATGCACTTATAAAATCACCCAGACACTTCCCATCTACTCCTGTAATCTCCCAGACATTACCCCTGCACTCATGCAGACACCAATGCATTAGCTATACACTGGTTCAATCACCAAGGCACTACCCTTGCACTCCTCCAATCACCCTGTCAGTATCTATGCACTCCTCCAATCACTCAGCCAGTACCCATGCACTTATATCACTCAGGCACTACGTATGCACTAATGCAATGACCCAGGCGCTACCCTAGTACTCCTCCAATCACCCAGGCACTAATCTTGTTCTCATACAATCATGCAGGCACTACCCCAGCACTCATGCATTCACTCAGACACTACCCCTGCACTCATGCAATTACCCAGGCATTATCCCTGCACTCATGCAATCAGACAGGCATTACCAAAGCACTCCTTCAATCATCCAGCCACTACACATGCACTTATGTAATGACCCAGGCACAACCCTTGCACTCATGCAATCATTCAGGTACTACCTATGCATTGTTCCTATCAGTCAGGCACTACCCATGCATTCTTCGATGTACCAAGGCAGCATCTGTGCATTGCTCTAATCACGCTGGCATTATCGTTGCACTCATGTAATCACCCAGGCATTACCTATGCAGTTCTTCAATCACTCAGACAGTACCCATGCGCTCCTCCAATCACCCAGGCACGAGCCATGCACTTATGCAATCACCAAGCATTACCTATGCACTTCTTTGATCACTCAGGTAGTACTCATTCAGTCCTCTAATTTCATAGACACTACCCCTGCACTAATGTAATCACTCAGGCACTGTCCATGCAGTTACCCATGCTCTCAGTCACAACTTGTGCACTCATTTCATTTACTGATGCACTCATTAAATCACTCAAGCAGTACTTATGCACTCATGTAATCAGCCAGTTACTATTCATCCTTTTCTGCAATTACCCAGCTAGTATTGTTGCACTCATACAAACACCTAGACACCACTGTTGCACTCTTTCATTCATGTAGGCACTACTTATACACTCATCTATGCATTCAGGGTCTATTCATGCCCTTATCCATGCACACAATCTCTGTGTCTGCACTTATGCATTTAGTTAATTAGTATCCAATGTCTCCTGCAATTACACAGACATTCCCCTTGCACTCATACAATCATCCAGGCACTACCCATGGAGTCATGTAATCACTGGGAAAAACCCATCATATATCTTAGCTGTAAGTCTTAACATATTGCGGAAACCATTTATACATATTTCTGTACCTTTTGGTAGCAATATCATATATTAAAGTAATATATAAATAAATGTATACTTGTGTTTTATAGGTCTAGCATCTTCAGATGCATAATATGTATCAGTATACATGTGCAAGTAGAGATATACCTTAGTTACAACACCATGCAAACCTTAAAACTTGACAGATTGCTGTTCAGATTTGTAGCAGATAATGAAAATTATGTGGTATACTTGAAGTGTAGCTTTCCACAGACTCATACAAAGTAGCGTTATAATTAACCCTGGGCAAAGCACTACGCTACACTCGCGTAGTTTGCGAAGTTTGCGCTACTTCGCACAACGCGAATTGCACGTAGCACAGTGCAAACACGCGTAGCGTAGCGTAGTGCAGCGGTCATTTTTTGCTTGCTCGCGGTCCTCAACGTCAAGTTGGCGACCGCGAGCAAGCAAAATGACATCCCGGCAAGACTTTTTCCTCGTTCGCGATCAGCAACATCAAGTTGCCGATCGTGAGCGTGGAAAATAAACCTCCCGGCGAGATTCTCAACGCGGGGAGGTCAGGTTTCTCATTGCGAGTGGTCGCGTACGCTCGCGACCGTTCGCGATGAGAAACTACCAGTCCGCGTTGAGAAAGCTGCCGCTCGAGTACAAATCTACTCGAGCTGCAGTAAAAGACAGCTCGCACTGTGCAAGATGCCATTTTCAATGATTGCACAGTGCGGACAAGCATCCGGCACTGTGCAATCATTGCGAACAGTGCACTACGCAGTTCGCGTAGTGCGAACTGCACTTTGCGTAGCTTTGCGTAGCGCTACTTCGCGAACTACGCCCAGGCTTAGTTATAATTGATTCTTCTCTTAATATGCCTTAAACCTCACTCTTGTGCTGCTGCTTCATCGTTCTATGACTCCATTGGGTGTTGGGCCTAGTGAAAGATATAGCAGCAATCTTTATTTGTCTCTGGTGTAAGTCTCACCATCTTCTTAAAAACATGCATGCATATGTCTGTAACTTTTGTTAGTAGTATCATATATCAAAGAATCATACAAATAGATGTATACTTGTGTTTTATATGTGTAGTATGTTCAGATGTATAAGACATATCACAATACATGTGCAAGTTCATACATATCTTAAACAGAAGACCATGAAGACGTTAAAAGTTGAGAGAGTGCACTTCATATTTCAAAGAGACACTTAGATTTATTTAGTGCACTTCAAGTGAACTTTTCTAGAGAGTCTTACAAAGTATCATAATTACAAATTTGTCACTAATCATATTTTAAATATTACTTTTCTGGTGCTGCTGCTTTAACATTTTATTAGTAGTTAGGTATTGAACATAGTCAAAATAAATAAGTAAGAAGCAAGAGAAGTGCAGACAGAAGCAACAGAGGTGCAGAAGGAGGCAAGAGAAGTGCACAAACAGGCAAAAGAAGTGCAGAAACATCTAAGAGCAGTGCAGAAAGAACAAACAGAGGTGCAGAAGGAGGCAAGAGGGGTGCAGAAAGAGGCAAGAGGGGTACAGAAAGAGGCAACAGAGGTGCACAAAGAGGGAAGAAGGGTGTAGAAAGAGGCAACAGGGGTACAGAAAGAAGCAAGAAAGGTTCAAAAAGAAGCAAGAGAAGTACACAAACAAGTAACAGAGGTGCAGAAAGAGGCAAGAAGGTTGCAGAAAGAGGCAAGAGAGGATCAGAAAGAGGGAAGAAGGATATAAAAAGAGGCAAGAGCGGTGTAGAAGGAATATCAGAAGTGTACAAAGAAGTAAGAGAAGTGCAGAAAGAAGGAAGAGAGGTGCAGAAAGAGGCAAGTGGGGTAGAGAAAGAGGCAAGAGAAGTGCAGAAAGAAGCAAGAGAGGTACAGAAAGAGACAAGAGAGGTACAGAAAGAGGGAAGAGGGGTGCAGAAAGAGGCAACAGAGATGCACAAAGAGGGAAGAAGGGTGAAGAAAGAGGCAACAGGGGTACAGAAAGAAGCAAGAAAGGTACAGAAAGAAGCAAGAGAAGTACACAAACAAGCAACAGAGGTGCAGAAAGAGACAAGAGGGTTGCAGAAAGAGGCAAGAGAGGTTCAGAAAGAGGGAAGAAGGATGTAAAAAGAGGCACGAGCGGTGCAGTAGGAGAATCAGAAGTGTACAAAGAAGCAAGAGAAGTGCAGAAAGAAGGAAGAGAGGTGCAGAAAGTGTCAAGTGGGGTAGAGAAAGAGTCAAGAGAAGTGCAGAAAGAAGCAACAGGTGTGCAGAAAGAGACAAGTGAGGTACAGAAAGAGGGAAGAGTAGTGCAGAAAGAAGCAAGAGGGGTGTATAAAGAAGCAATAGTAGTGTAGAAAGAACCAACAGAGGTGCACAAACAGACAAGAGGGGTGCGGAAAAAGGAAACCGGGGTGCAGAAAGAGACAAGAGAGGTGGAGAAACAGGCAAGAGAACTGCAGAAAGAAGTGACAGAAGTGCAAAAAGAGGCAAGAGGGGTGCAGAAAGAGGGAACAGAGATGCAGAAAGAGGGAAGAAGGGTGCAGAATGAGGCAACAGGGGTACAGAAAGAAGCAAGAGAGGTGCAGACAGAAGCAACAGAGGTGCACAAAGAGGGAAGAAGGGTGCAGAATGAGGCAACAGGGGTACAGAAAGAAGCAAGAGAGGTGCAGAAAGAAGTAAGAGAAGTTGAGAAGGAAGCAACAGAGGTACAGAAAGAGGCAAGAGGGGTGCAGAAAGAGGCAACAGAGATGCACAAAGATGGAAGAAGGGTGCAGAAAGAGGCAACAGGGGTACAGAAAGAAGCAAGAGAGGTACAGAAAGAAGCAAGAGAAGTGCAGAAAGAAGCAACATAGGTGCACAAAGAGGCAAGAGGGGTACAGAAAGAGGCAAGAGAGGTTCAGAAAGAAGCAACAGACCTGCAGAAAGAGACAAGAGAAGTACAGAAAGAGGCAAGAGAGTTGTAGAAACAGACAAAAGAAGTGCAGAAACATTCAAGAGGGGTGCAGAAGGAAGGCAAGATGGCGTCCGTTGAGTCGGACGTGTGAGCTGGTCGCTCCTGGGTCACCCCGCACCTGCATGATTTGTGGCCCTTTATGTGCTTCATAGCCGTGGAAAGGCTTCTTGACAAGGAACTATCTATGGATGTGGCTGGCGACTTCATGTTTGGCTGACCGGTAGATGAATTGCGGTGGACGGATCGTGCTCTAGCGGCTTGGAGCGCTGTGTCAGCTACCGCTGCCTGCCCTCGGGCGCTGACCTCTCTTGCTGTTGCGGCTGCCGCTCGGTCTTGCTCCTTCCCTCTTTTGGTTGTCTTGGAGTTGGCGTGCTGGCCTGGGGAGAGCGGGAGTGTGGACGGCGGAGACGGAGATCGGAGGAGAGGGTGTTGGCGGACAGGAGTATCGGAGCGCTGTGTGTGTTGGTATTGCAGCGGAGATCGGCTGTAAGCACCCCGGCAGCAGCGAGAGAGGAAGGTGCTTGATTTTTTGGCTTGGAGACGGGAGCGCTACATCTAGGGGCTTCGTGGCGGCTTCTGCAGCATGCTGCTTACGGCGATGGCTGTGCTTACCGCAAGATTGTGGAGACTTCAGAGGAGTCAATGGAGTACCTTTCGATATCGCCGGTGGGGCGCCCTCACAGCTGTAACACTCTATGGTGTGCAAAGTGCTAGAAACACTGTAGTGTATGGGATGCCTCCTAAACCTGCAAAAGGGAGGGCTCGCCCTCTGGTGGACTCAGCTGGAACTGTGGGGAATAATACGACTATATGTAGCAAGACATCCAGAGCGGATACTATGTTACCTAATACATCGATGGAGAAAAGCAACAAAGACCCCACTGGTAAGCATACTGTGCCTCTTTTGTTTTCGGGGATGAAGGAAAAGAAGAAAATTCTGCAATCACCGCAAACGGAGCTACTGGATACGAGAATTTCTGATATCTCTATGGCAGCACAAGCGGGGGGAAGTGATGTTATTAATGGAAATGAGGGACAGGCTACCAATGCACGACTTTTATCATCTCAAATTGGTTTAATAGCTGAAGGTGTCACAGAAGGGCTCCGCCATGTTGCCAATGGGTCTGGTTTATATGATACAGACACTGGGACAACGGTAAAGTTCAATCAAATGGGTAAAGTGGTAGATATAATTAAACCAGCCCTCGATACAAAAAGGGAACTGCAACCACAAAGGAGCGAAATAAATCGAAAAGAAATAGACTCTGGTGACCATTTTTTCTCTCTTTCCGATCACTCTGATTCATCTAGTAATGAACTAGAAGTAGGCTCTAAATCTCAATCCGAATTGCGGGGAGCTGGTGGTAGCGACGTCAGCAGTGTACATCTGGAGGACTCAGAGGGAGATACGTCTGAAGACAGTCCCCGCACAGTAAGAAAAAAACAAGACTATAGAGAGGGCCCTAAATTCGTAGCAAGGGCCAATAACGGTAATACTCTACAGTGGGACCACTCCTCAGATGTTGGTATGAGCTTGGAGACTGCTAAAGGAGATCTATTGAATCCCCGGAAGAGATATCACTAGCTTTGATATATCAAACTTTAATTACCCATAGGGAGGAGACACAATCAGAGAGCCAGAGGGTACAGAGCTCTTGTCGCAAATTGCAAAACTCGGTGCGACGCATCGCTAAGACCTGCACAGATTTTACTACAAGGTTCACCAAAGCTGAGGCACGTATTTCATCTTTAGAAGATGAACTTGTAGCACAGAAGGCTATCACAGAATCAATGCGGTCTTTGAAAGAGGACACTCAGTGGAAACTAACTGATTTGGAAAACCGTTCCCAGAGGAACAATCTTAGAGTTTTGCAGGTCCCGGAAGGCGTAGAGGGGCAAGATCCTCGCAAGTTCATCATTGACTTATTCACCGAAGCCTTTCCTGAACTCACGCAGTGGGATTGGCACAAAGAAGTGCAAAGGGCGCATCGTTTTCCTTTTTCTATCCGCTCTGGTCCCAGTCAAGGAACTACTAGGCCTAGAGCAATTCTAATCTCTCTTAATAATTTTTTAGCGCGCGAGCGCTTTATGAGATTGGCCCGTCCTGATAGAAAGAGGGCCGCGAAAGGTTTGGAATTTTTGTACGCCCTGATTACTGCCATTATACGGTAGAAAAGCGGTGGCAGCTCCGTCAACTCATTTCCTTATTCCAAGCTAAGGGGGCTCAAGCTTTTTTGCTTAATCCTGCAAAGCTAAAAGTCCTTTATAAAGATCACATTAGATTTTTTATGTCTGAGATTCAAGCCAAAGAGTATCTACAATCACTATAATATTTAATTGTGAATTTTTTCTCTTTGGTTTCCTTTTTTTTGTTTTTAGGGGCCGTATAAGTTCTTGGGCTTCTTATGCTATATGTTAGAGGACAGATATGGTATTAGTAACTATGAAGAAGCATTGACTATGAAGGGCTAATGTTTGTTCTTTGTTTTTGTATATATGGTTGTGTGGGCGGGGTCACTCGGGGGCGGGAGCTAGCATCACTGGGAACATCGTTCCTATTGCCTCAGTGAAGGGTGGGGGAGGGGGAGGAGGGAGGATTGGTTGGGGGAGGGAGCAGTTTGGGTGGGGGTGGTTTTGGGGGTAAAAAAGAAAAACTATCCACAGTATTGGTGAGCTTGTGAAATGCAAAGACATTAGATGGTTTGTAAGAGAATGGAATAAGGGATGGTATTTAGGTTTGTTTTATGGCTAAGCTAGGGCTTCGAATGTGTTCACTCAACGTCTCTGGGCTTAATAATTATAATAAAAGGCAAAGAGTTGCGGCTGAGCTTAGGATGATTCATCCAGATTTAGTGTGTATACAAGAGACACACATACCCTGGGGGAAACGTAAGATATTAGCAGAATTAGGGTACGTAGTATTGGCCATTTCACAACAAACTACTATGAATCGTGGGGTCGCTGTGCTGGCCAAACCGAATATACAAACTTCTGGACGTATGCTTGCAGATAATTATGGGCGCTGGGTAATTTTGGAATGTATTTCGGGGGATCCAGATTTACATTATGCACAGTATATGGGTCCAACTTGGATGAAGCTTCTGTTTTTGAATACTTAAACCTGGAACTTGCAACTTGGCCCACCCCTTTAGTGTTATGTGGGGATTTTAATATTAATTTGATACATGGGGAATTACAAACTGGGATTCAAAGTTATAGTGGTAGGAAACCTAGGGTGTTCAAGGCTTTATATCATTTAATATGGGATCACGGCTTAGTTGATGTATGGGGAACACTTAAAACATCCAATTCTGGCTTTACGTTTTATTCTCATCCTCATGGCAAATTAGTGCGGCTTGATTACTTTTTTATTTCACCTCTTTTATTGACAAAAGCTCAAATATGGGTTTATCCCCGAATCACATCTGACCATGCTCCAGTTGTCTTAGACATTCCAGCGTTGGGTACTAGCTTAGTTCCAAGAGAGTTTACCTTTGATAGAAAACTCCTTTTTGATAACTCTTTCATTGAGCAAATGAGGAATTGGGTTAGAGAGTTTTTTCTAGATAATCGCTACTCTACTAGCTGTGGGAATGTTTGGGACACCTTCAAAGCTTATTTCAGAGGGGAAGTCTTAAGCTTCGGACTATATAAACAAAAACAGGCTAAGCGCATGGTTCAGGAGCTGTACAATAAATTGAAAATCGCCGAAGAAAATTTAACATGTGGAATCTTGTCAGGTAGTAATAGTATTGAATTGCAAACAACAGTTGCCAGATGTAAAGCCAATATTAATAGCATATGGAGCAAGGAAATTGCCTTTAAATATCAGCTTTTTAAGAAAGATCGTTACGAATATGGCGAGGCGACAGGGCGCTGTTTAGCTCAAAGATTACGTGCTAAAGAGGCCTCACAAAGAATAGATGGTTTGCGGAATACTATTGGTGGGTTGGTAAGTGATCCCCAGGAGATTTTGGAGGTTTTTCATAGCTTTTATCAAGAGCTTTATACAGATGGAGAGTGCGATCCGGTAGATTTTGGGCTCTTGGACGTTCAATTGCAGCAGTTAACTCATGGAGAAGCAGTTAGATTAGATAAACCTATCTCAATGGAAGAACTGGAACAGGCTGTTAATGGTCTGTCACGGGGTAAAGCCGCGGGTCCAGACAAGCTACCATCTGAAATTTATCAGCTTTTTTTTCAAGAACTTAAAACTGATTTTTTGTCTGTCTGTCAGGCTGCTCAAAAGGTGTGGCACCACAATCATGGGACGTGGCCAATATCATTGTTTTTAAAAAGAAGGGTAAACCGTCAGATCTTCCGGGTTCCTATCGCCCAATATCACTCACAAATTGTGACGGAAAGATATATGCAAAAATTCTCGCGAACAGATTGGCTAAGGTTATATCCCCTTTAGTCTCACTTAGACAACATGGATTTATTCCTGGCAGGGGGACGGTAAACCATGTAGCTAGAGTTATTACTATACTTGACATTGCTCAAGTGGAAGCTAGAGATGTAGGGATTGTACTACTCGACGCTGAGAAGGCGTTCGATCGCGTCTCCTGGAATTTTCTTTGGGAAGTTTTAGTTATGATGGGTTTTCCTCAGGGATATATACAAGCACTGCAGGTTTTATATTGTTCTCCTGTGGCTCGGATCTGTGCTATGGGCTTAACATCTAAGGAAGTTCGTATTACTAGAGGCACACGTCAGGGCTGTCCTTGCTCCCCGCTTTTGTTCGCGCTTTATATTAATCCTTTTTTGGATATGCTTGAGTGGAGCACAAAGATAAGACCATTTACGGTGGGGCAAGATCAGTTTCGTGTCTTGACATATGCGGATGATATAGCTATAATTACATCGGATCCAGGGATGGCTTTACCCGAAATTGAAGATCTTGCATATGTATTTGGGTGTATGGCTGGATATAAGCTTAACACCTCTAAGACCCAGATTCTATGCACTAATCAGATTATTAATAATGACACTAGAGTTGTTAAGGAAGCTATATATTTGGGTATCAAGATTCGGGTCTGTTTGAAGGAGTTAGTCGACGTTAACTGTAGAGCCATCTTTGGAAATATTAAACAAGCGCTTGAGCGGTGGCAATGTCTTCATCTGACTTTGGTTGGTAGAGCCAATGTGCTTAAAATGAACATTTTGCCGAAAGTTTTATATTTTTTCAGAGCGGTGCCTTTGGAAATACCTTTGTTGCAACTACGGCAATTACAATCTGTGTGTTCTAAATTTTTGTGGGCTCCGGGGAAACCGTGCAGAGCGGTTCGATATATGACACTACCTCGAGATAGAGGGGGATGGGCAGTTCCTGATTTTGTTCTATATTATTATGTGTGTATTCTAGTTAATGCTCGTATTTTGTTGACCGGAGAAGAAGTAGATAATCCTGCGGAGGCCCCGTCAATATATCAGATGGTACTTGGTACTGAGGCTAAAAACTGTCTATTTCATAGAATTGATGGCAGTTATTATAAGAGGACACGGTTCAAGATTTTATGGGCAGTTTTTAAGGTCTGGAAAATAATTCGAAAGAATTTACAGATTGAGGGGCTTTCCTTTTATACTCCCCTGTCGGCTGTAGGGATCCTTCCCTCGATATTTCAAGATTATGTCACTAGGAAATGGAGATTATCTGGTATCACACAACTTGGACATTTCACGAGAACCGGGGGCTGCTGTTTTCTTTCTCTGAATTGGCTGATAAATATCAAATTCCAAAATGCCAATTCTTTAAATATCTTCAGATACGTGATTTTCTGAATAAACATACTACGGTGTTAAAACCAGATAAGATAATCGAACTTATTAGATCTCAAGCAAGAATTGGTGCCCTCTACAAAGCATTACAATCTGTTAAAATTGATGATCTTGAGAAATACAATCTTAAGTGGGAGGAGTCTTTTGGAATCTCAGGTGTGTCTATAGAGGACTCAATTGATTTGGCAGGAAAAATATTCATGGCCGCAAACCTAAAGACACAACATTACAAAACGATATTTAATTTATATCATACTCCGGCAAAGATGAAGAAATGGGGGAGTAGATATGATGGGAAATGTTTTCGTTGTGGCGTTGATGATGCCGATAGTCTACATATCTTTTTCTCATGCATTAATATGGTTTTGTATATACAACATATTGAGAGGTTTTTATCAGAGGTTACTGGAGTGGGTATAGTGATTTCGGCCCCTGTTATGTTGTTAGGCACTGGTGAGGAGTTGGGACAAGGGACACTGATGTATAAATATAGGTATCTTATTTTTGTGGCTATGGGGGTAGCACGGTTATGTACTGCCTCTCTATGGCTTCATCCAGAGGCACCCTCTTTTGAAATGTGGCGTGCTAGGTTTTATAATATATTTAACCTGGAGTTTAGTCTGTATTCGCTTAAGGGTTCAAGGAAACGAGAATTAGGCATGCAAATATGGGGCTCCATTCTTGATCATTTTTCTTACTGATATTATAATTTGTTATATTTTTTTTTTCTTTTTTCTTTTCTGATTTTGTTTTTTGTTTCAAACTGATGATTGAAATGGGAATGAAATGATATGTATTGTATTTTGTATTGGATGATTTGACATGACATATTGGTTTAGTTCTGTATTTGTTTTTTATCTGTTTTTTATACTGTGGATTTTTAATTAAAAAAAAAAAAAAAAAACAAGAGGGGTGCAGAAAGAGTGAAGAAAAGTGCAACAAGAGAGAACAGGGGTGGAGAAAGAGGGAAGAGGGATATAGAAAGGGGCAATAGTTAGGTATTGAGTATAGGCAAAAACAAAGCAGCAACCCTTCACATGTTTCTGCTGTAAGTTTCACCATCTTTCTGAAACCATGCATGCATGAGTCTGTACTTTTTGCTAGTGTGCTATATATAAAAGAAGTATACAAATATATGTATACTTCTGTTTTATATGTAAAGCATCTTCAAATGTATGACACATATGAGAATACATGTGCAAGTAGAGACATACCTCAATCACACTATCATGCAGGCCTTACAACTTGACAGACTGCACTTTTGATTTGATTTGGGTAGCAGTAGAGAAATCCTTTAGTTGTGCTCTGTGATTCTGTTCTATAGGTTGTGATGTCTTCTAATTGTATGAATTGTGCAGTGTCTGACATAGCTTTGCAATGCAATTAAAAATATTTCCTTATTTATACATGAGAATATTTGTATATAATTATTTTAATAATATAAAATTATTTAACGAAACTATTTAAACTTTTCTTTGTTTTCAGATATTCACCATTATTAGTAATAAAGATTGAGTATGGCAAGAAAAGATCAAAAGAAAAGAAAAGAAAAAAAACAGTACTATTTAAAGGAAAGGGAAAAGCAGAAATTAGATGAAGTACAACATGTGACATTGAAGAAAAAGACTTCTGGAAAGAGAACTAAAGAATTTGTTAAAAGACTTTTAAAGAACGTAATGAATTTTCAAAATGGGGAAAAGAGAAATTAAAGTAGTACCACCAATCAGAAGGAAACGAAAAAAGGACAAATTAATGGAAAATCAGGTTATGGGAAAACAATCTATGTTGAAAAAAGGATGAAAGAATATAAAGACATTAGAAAGAGAATGTATAAAAGTAGAGTACTCCAAAATTTATTGAAAGATTGCAAAAAATAAAAAAGAAGATCAGCATTTTACAAGAAAAAACAACAGATTGAAAGTGTAGTCGAAAAGGCTTTTGAATTGAAAAGAAGTTTGTTTATATTAGTATTGAAGAGAATGAAAACATTGAATAAAACAATGCACTTTATGAAGGATAAAAGTAAAAGAAAAAGACTGGTTAATAGAACTAACTTTTGCAAAAAAAATTCGCGTGAATGGAAGCACACTTCTAGTACTGAACCTTTTTAGGTCCCGCCTATAGTGGCAGCGCACATGCGCTGCTCGCTTTGCGAGGCATGCAGTATTCAGTATGGCGTGGAAGCTCTGTGTAAACTCTGCCCACTCTCAGTCCATCTTTTTCATTGACTTAGGTCCTAAATGCTGTCTTCCGATTGGTTTTAGGCTTGTTAGTCCCTCCTCATGACGGCCATGTCATCATTTGTATCCTTCCATGGCTTCTGGCCCCTTTACTTTGAACACTATTTTCTTCCCGTGCCTCCCCCCCTCCCCTCCCGCAGTCTGTGACTTCTCGGACCCCGCCCCCACCCCCGTTCGTGCCTTTTTGCCCGCCCGCACTCCCGTTTTCAATGCAATAGGTCTCGCATAAATGCAAGTCCTACTGCATTGCAAATGCTTGTTTTTAAAGTAGTTCGTGCTGAGGAGGAGTAGAGAGCTGGTACAGGATGGTAGAGTGTCTGTGCAGAAGCATGCGCAGTCATTTAAATTTTACATGCACGCGATGCCCGGTCGCTAGTTACATCGTACGCATGCACGCCAGAAGGTCACATTCCTGGGTCTCCTTCGGCTGCCAACATCTGATTAGAAGCAGCGGCAGCACAGTCCGCCCGGCTCTGAGTGGCTGCTCCGGGCTATCGGGGAGGAGACTGTGGACAGCGAGCCGGGGAGGTGGTATGAGAGCGGCGCAGACTGCTTGTTTTTGCTGGAGCCACGACTCACACCTGAAACTGTACACAAGTTACAAAGTCGGGCCGGAAGTTCAAGTCGACCGTAAGCGGAGACTGGCCACGGAATTGCTGCTCTCGCTGCCTAGCCTGGAATAAGGTATAATTTGAAAGTTGATAGTGCTGTCCAATAAAAATATACCTTTACGCTACTTAGCGTGCCACACGTTCATGATTACATTTATTCTGAACTGCCACACTGCAGTGTCTGCTCACTGTACTACTTCGTTTTCAGCGCTGTTCAGATGACCTAATTCCATTTTGTGTCCTAGGGTGAGCCACTATGGTGCAGGTCCTCGCATGGGTGTCATTGCTAATATTTTTTATGTTTCCATTGTCTTCATTGCTTAATTTTGTTAGAATTTTTTTTTACTCAGTCATTGAAATATCACACATAATTTCACTGAAATTTGGAAAATGTCACATATGGCAATCGGAAACCTTGGCAGCTATGAGTCACTATTGCTTGCACCGCTGCATTGCAGTGTGTGTGTTTAAATAATTCCTTTTTAGAGGCTGCGCAAGATCAGTAGCTGCCTGCAGTCAGTGGGCACAAGGCTGCGAGTTAGAAGACTTTAGCTAGAAGCCTTGGCAAGGCTGCAGGAGAGGCTACCAGCTGTGGGCAGTGACCAAGTGTGACTGTGTGAAGTATGGCTGCACTGTGTACTGCACAGGGGCATGTTGTGCCACATCGTTTTACCTGAAAAGACATTCTTAGCTCAGTCTAATTGATCCAAAGTGATGAAGCAAAAAACTGTAAGGATTACAAATGAGCACCGTCTTCCACCTCTATCGTCTCAGTACCGGTGTTCCGTTGGTCTGAGCTCGCTAACACTAGTGCCACTAATTAGTTGTCTGCTGTGCCCAGTGTGTGTTTAGTAGAGTTTTACTGCCACCTTAATCATGGCACCAGAGGTACAGGTCTCTGTTGTGGCTGGCGTGGGCAACTTATAGCTCGGGTGAATCAGAACTGCACCCTACAGGACGGCACTCCTGTCATCCAGCCCTACCATGTAGGCACTGTCACTGAGAGGCCTCTGTTCAGTGCAGGCCAAGCGGCAGCAGGATTTTTAATTTCAAATTCCTGTCACTACCAAGAATGGCTTCTGCCGCCGCAGAATTAGTAAATTAAACAAACTCCATGACCACCTCCACACTGCTCCCCTCCCCTGGTCGTGGGGGTGGCCATTCAAGTCATTGTGAGACTGAGAGCGGGCACCGTGTGTCTAAAAGCATAGAGCACAGCTCTAAAAAAGAGCCACGCCATGACCTCTCACCCTTACTACAATCTAGAGCTGGAGATGGGCCAGTCTTGACCCCATACATCACAACACTGTCAGATCACCTGTCTGCAGCGAGTGACCCCACAGACTTCAGCTACAGCGACCAGGCTGAGCAGCAGGAATGATTTACCCAGCACTCCATGAATCCGTGGGTAAGTGAAAGATAAAAGGGTGATTAATCATGTTGCTGCTACAGAGAGATAAGAGTTGTCTTGTGCAACTTTTGGCTCACCAGTAGCACAGAGGGATAACATGCCTGCTACAACAAACGTGTATTATGCATATCAAAGAACAGTATTTTATGTGGCTAACTCAGGAGGTTACTGCTTTTGTCACAGAGATGCTTTTTTTACTTGCAATTCATAAATTTCAATCCTAATCTACACACTGGACTACAAACTATTTATCAAAGACATCAGCTGCATGTAAAGTGCATAGTATGACCGGAGTAGTCATGACTGAGCTGGCCTGTACTGTGGTGATGCTCGCTTTGTCACTCACACTAGTGTCAAAGTACTTATATCCTAATTTTATTTAGTTAAGTTGCACTTCTGCTCACAGTTCTGTACTGACTAAGCTCAGTAGTCTAGAAATTTGGCTGTTCATTAGGTGGTGGCCAGGGTCTGTGGCGCACTTCTTCACCAACTCCTTTACTTTAATAAACTGTCAATTTGGCATTCGTTTCTCACAACCAGGCCCTCCTGTGAAGTTCTTGCCCTTCCATTTCTGATGCTTGGCAGTGGTTTTACAATCTTCCTAGAGTTTCTGGTTTCTCAGATGGCTGTAACTTCTGATATTTAAAGATTTTCCCTTCTTTATGGCTGGATTTTACTCGCAAGAAAGTGTCACTCATAGCTGGTGAAATGTCATTCATAATTGCACTAAAATTATGAAAATGTCATACATAAACAATCTGAAATCTTAAATGTAAGAGTTACCATCAGGCCGGTAATTTTGTTGTTTTCAATTGAAAGTTTACTATTATTAACATGTTAGATGGGTCTATGGGGAGATGTATATCACATTTGCTCTTGTTGCCTTTTAATAGTTTGCAGACAAACATAATGAATCTAATTACAATTGTTGATTTTTTTTTTGTAAAGATGCATATACCACCCACATGTACCCCAGCAACACACACTACCCAAATGCATCCCACCAACACACACCATATAACACACCACTAAAATCCACACCATGCCACTGCCCCCACATCACTGCACGAAGCAGAACTTAGACACCAAGTTTGCAGAACGGTGCACAGTAGCCACACTTCTCTACAACATACCTTCAAAACATTGCGAAAGCCAATAGCTCTGGCTAAACTCTTATAAGGTCCCAAAGGCGAGACCTATTGGCTATGCCACTGCTTGTTTTAATGAAGAAAGCTATTTTCAACAAAATACATTAGTTCATGCAGTTGATACCAGTGGTCTTTTGTTATGAGGTTAAAAACGGTTGTCCAATTGAAAAAGAAAAGATGGTTCCTAGAAATGTGGAAGAATTAATAGCTGAAGAAGTTCAAGGGAGACGTACACAAGCTCCAGTGTATAAGTGGGATTGTAGTAGTATTTGTAGTATACGACAGGAATCTATTGATATATTACGAAATTTCTTACGAGATTATGGTAAAAAAAAGTGTTAAACAGAAGATTAAGATGCTGCAAGGACTAGATCCTTGTAAAGTGAAAAAATATACTAACTTGCAGGGTCATTCTCTGGCTTGTCTTTCTAGAAAAGTGTGTCGAAGTAGTTTTCATCATTTAGGAATGTTAGCAGTACATCACTCAGAAATACGGAAGTTAGTAAGAAGATTGTACTATATAAAAAGTCCTGCATTATCTTTAAGTGAAATAAACACAGCTCTTTTGCATGGTTCAGTATTGGATGTAAAAAAAGTTTCTGATGATATACAGTTTGTTTCTTTGGTCCTCAAGAGGAGTGTAGAGAAAGTGAGAGGTTGATAAGTGTAGGTGTTGAAGAAGAGGTGGAAGATAATACTACTGAGAAGTTTGCAGAAGAAATGACAAAGTTTAACGTACTTTCTTGTGAAAAACCAAACTATGTTTGTATTTGTTGTGTACGTACTCACTATAGAAGTCAAAATAGGAAAGTTGATGTGTATTTAAAAAGTGAAAAGGAAAACAATGATAAGTGGGAGCAATTTGGTGCTTATTTGTTGGTGGAAGGTTGTTTTGAGTTGGGTAGTGATCAACGTATTTGTAAATATTGTTACAACAAATTAGAAGAGAAGAAAATGCCAGCTAGAGCTGTACATAATAACCTATAGTTGGTAACTATTCCTCTGGAACTGGTAGATTTAAATAAGTATGAGTCCATTCTTAGTCAATCTGTTCACCCATTTCGGGCTATAGTTCGTATGGAGCCTAAAACAGGTAAGCTGCCTCCAACAGATTTACAAAGAGGTTTAAAAGGAAGAGTTGTGTATTTACTTTTAGATTTTAAGAAAAATGTTGAAACTGTTGGTGTAGAGAGAGAGGAAAGTGAACCTGTAGTTATTCTAGTTAATGGTGTACCAACAAAGAGTCGGAAAATATGGCAAGAGTTAGTAGATGTCACCAAACTTCAAAACGCTACAAAATATCTTGTACAAAACAATATTTATTATAAAAATGTATGTGTGGAAGAACAAGAAATATCTTTAGAAGATGAAAGAGAAATTTCAACTGGCCAAATAGAAAGAGTGGACAACTCCAGGAGTGAAGAAATTTGTGAACATTATAGTATACATCCTCTACATTCAAAAGAAATGATAGGAAACACCATTGAATTATTCCAAATGAAGAAAGCGAAGTGAACTCCCATGAGTGTATGGGAAAAAAAATTAGAATCTCGTTGTTTTCCACAGCTCTTCCCCACTGGAAAAGGTGGACGATATGATGAACGACCAGTACAGATTCCAGCTTCAGAATATCGTAGAACAAGATTGTACTCAGAAGATCCAAGATTTCGACAGTGCATTCCATATTTATTTCATCTTCTGTTTGAAAGTGACTTGTCTGGACTTTCATATGCAGTGAACCACATATTAAAAACAGGAGTTCATCTTACACAAAGGAATTTTTGGACAAAGTTCAACAAAGAGAAGATCATTTAGAATCTCAGTTAATTAATTTGATGGCATGTCAACGTGGTACAAATGAGTATTGGTATCGTCATCACGGAGAACTTAAATGTATGTTAAGAAACTTAGGAACCCCTGCGTAGTTTGTTATGCTTAGCTGTGCTGAATACGCATGGGACTATTTACTTGAATTTCTACGACAAGCAAATTCAAATGTAAAAAACATTGAATTGAAGACAGCTGGAGAACTGTGTTCCTTGGATCCTGTAAATGTGTGCAGATATTTTAATCATAGGTTTCAAGCTATGATGTCTTTTATCTGCAATAAAAATAATCCACCTCTTGGAGAAGTTATTGATTTCTTTTGGAGAAAGGAGTACCAAGCCAGAAGTGCTCCTCATATACACATGCTATCATGGATCAAGAATGCACCTAAGTTTGGAACCGATTCTGATGAAACTGTTTTGTCTTTCATTGAAGACTATGTTACCTGTACCATTCCACAAAAAGGAGGAGAAAACAGCTTAAGACAACAAGTTTTACGGTTTCAAAGTCATCAATGTGGAAAATATTGTCGACGTAAATACACGTCAAAGGGAAAATTTTATACAAAATGTTGTTTTGGATTCCCACGTTCAGTAATTTCAAAAGGAAGAGTCAATAGTTTCATGTCAGCAGTAAGACATACTATAACTCAAAAATCTCTGAAGAATACTTACAACATAAAAAGAACTGAAGATTCGAAGTATATTAATGACTACAATCCAGTGATTTTGACAATGTGGAATGCAAACATGGATATCCAGTATGTTGCAGATAATTCGATTGCTGTTGCTTGCTATGTTACGTCATATATAATCAAATCTGAAAAGATGGAATTGAAAGAAATGTGGGAAGAAATTTCACAAGAGAAGGCTCTTAGTAACAAATTGTACAGCTTTAGTTTGAAGATGCTTTCCCATCGAGAGATTGGATCCTACGAATGTTCGGATCGGTTGACCTCTGCAAGTTAATATTCAAAGTCAAGAGGAATCATTTGGGTATGTCTAGGTCTTGCTGCAACACGAAATCGAGTATTGAAATCTCTACAAGAAATTGAATACTTAGCATTGAATGAACCAGAAAGTACAGATATTGTTAAAACTAATATGTTGGATACGTACTATCCCAAAAGGAGTCCACATCTGGAAAACATATGTCTCTATGAAGTACTGCAACATTACAATTTTAAGAGAAATGTTACAGAAAATATAAATGAAGAAAAATACGCAGGAATTGGATGTGATGGATGTTTGGTAAAACATGCCAAATGAAATCTTATTAACCACAGGAAACTCAGTTGTGAAACTCCAGACAAAAGGGAATTTTTCTATTTAGCACTTCTGCAACTCTTCAAGCCTTAGCATAGTGAAATGGAATTACTTGGAGATTTTGACTGCTATG
This sequence comes from Calotriton arnoldi, assembly GCA_963921515.1. Classification (NCBI taxonomy): domain Eukaryota; kingdom Metazoa; phylum Chordata; class Amphibia; order Caudata; family Salamandridae; genus Calotriton; species Calotriton arnoldi. The sequence goes on from CAWUFW010010574.1 coordinate 472,064, forward strand.
AAGATTCTTTTAATGCATGTAAAGATAGCATTCAATGCACAATTTCTCTAACTTATCTACAAATGATAAATGAAGAGATTGAACAAGAAACTATTATTGCAGCTGAAATAGCTGGAGACAGTTCTCAAGATAGTCAAAGTCAAGATCCACTAGTACAACCAATTCTTGAAAATGAAGCATGCATGAAGTAGAAACGGCAATGCAACAAGCACAACAGGATATTATTGAGTTGGGAAACTTGGAAGAAGAACTAAATATTAAACAAAAAGAAATATATCAGCAAGTGACACAATAAATACAGCATGGTTTATTGCATGAAAAAAAGAATGCCAATGCACATCATTTAAACCAATTCAAATGTATATCAGTGGGCGAGCTGGAACAGGAAAAAGTTTCTTAATTAAAGTTTTGACCAGTTATCTACACAAAACCACTGAATCACATTTATCTTCTGTTGTAACCGCTCCAACTGGGTTAGCATCACACAACATTAAAGGGATTACGTTACATCGATTACTCATGCTACCAGTTGAACATGAAAATAAGTTGGAATATCACAAGGTATCTGGAGAAGCTTTTTATGAAGTTTCAAGAGTACTCAAGAAAATGAAACTTCTAATCATTGATGAGGTGAGCATGGTGTCAAACTTAATGCTTGCCTTTGTACATTTAAGAATGCAACAGATTTTAAAAACAGATTATGATGTTCTATTTGGAGGAAAACATGTAATTGTATTCGGCGACCTACTACAACTTACTCCTGTAAAAGGGCAACCTGTTTTTAAAACACTTGTCCATGAAGACACTAGGAAATCTTTGGGAAGTATTGGAAATGTCAACATTTGGTCTCATTTTGAATATAAAGAACTTATTAAGAATATGCAACAAGCAAGTGATGAACATTATGGAAACATTCTTCAAGATATAAGAATTGGTGTTTTGACAAAACATGGTAAAGAAGCTTTACAAAGTCGGCTTTTAACAAACTTGTTTCCAAATGAAAACATAGCACCTGAAATAATGTACAAAAAAACAGGAGAAAAGAAGTCTATAGTTTGCCTAATGCCTACACTGCAAGAGTGTTCTACATTCAATCAAGAACTTTTTGAATTGGAAAAACAACCAATAGTGAAAATGGAAGCTATTAATAAAATTGAACACGAAGGAGTTACTATTCTTCTCTCAGAGAAATTACAGTCAAAATTGGATTCTTTGGAAAAGTCGGTGTCTAAGACTGCAGGTTTAGAAAAGACTTTATATGTATGTGTAAACTGTCGAGTAATTTTATGGCGTAATTTGAATGTAGAAGAAGGTTTAGTAAATGGAGCAATGGGAAAAGTTGTTGATTTTGTAAATTTTCAGAACAGAGATGGTATTCAATTTTTGATGATTAAATTTGATCAGATTGAAGAGGTAAAACAGATTGGACATTGTGCTGTTCGTTTTTTGCTTGTAAAAGACTTGTATGTTCGTAGAAAACAGTTTCCTCTTTCTTTAGCATATGCAGTAACCGTTAATAAATTTCAAGGTTTTAGTGTAGACAGTGCTTTGGTAAATATTGGAAGTACAGTGTTTAAAGAGGGAATGGCATACGTTGCATTGTCTCGAGTAAGAACATAATCTGGTTTGTATTTGATTGATTTTGATGAGAAAAAGATTAGCGCTGATGCAAATTGTGTAAGAAAGTACAATCAGTTAAGAAGACTCTATGCTCCTAACTTAGGTGAATATCCCGTATATGAGAAACGTGTAGTGTGTCTAAAATGGAAATATGACAAACATTCTACTGAGATTCAAAAAAAGAAAACAATTCAAGAGAATGATGAAGCTGCAAAGAAAATGAAAATGGACACTATTGATGATATTGTAGTATACCAGTTAGAAAAGAGTTCAGGTATCAACTGCTATGCTAATGTAATTGTGAATGTTGTCTTTTATCTAGAAGATCTTCATCATGAAATTATGGAAAATTGAGAAAAAAGATTCTGTTCTTTACCACATTATATTTTTCAAAAGTTGGTAACTGATAGAAGTAAAATCCATACTGCTTCTGGCATTCGGCCTCTTTTAGATATATGAACTGGTCCATTGAAATTTACATTGAATATACAACAAGATGCACAAGAATTTCTTATGTTTATGCTTGGAGTATTGGAAGATGAAGGAATAGAAATTGAAAATTTATTTGGACTAAGTTACAGATGGGATCATAAATGTAAAGAATGTTAATTTTCTTCTACCACTGAAATAGACACTGAATGATTCATATACTTGACGATACCAGATTGCAAATCAGTGTCTTTTAACAAATTAGTAAAAACAGCTAATCAAGATATGAAAGGCTCTCATTGTAAATAAGAAATGTTGTCAACATTATATATAGAAAGATTTGGAAAATATGTCATTCTAATGCTACAACATTGTAGAGCAAATGGAAGAAAATTGGAAACCAAAATTAAAAATGTTGTGGCAAGTCAAGTATCAATTTCAGGAAGAACTTTTAAAGCAGTGGCTATTATTTTCCATGATGGACCTACTACAACATCTGGACACTATACTGTGTATTTAAAGTGCAATAAAGGATGGACACTTAGCAATGATGCCCATTTGGAATTCAAATTTGGGTTGCCTTTCGAATTACCAAATTCATATCTAATATTTTTGATGCCAAAGTTTTGAAAACATCATTCGGCCTATTGGGAAGATGTGAACATGAATTAACGAGTTTATTTGGGATATTTTCAATGGAAATGGATTTGGAAACATTATTCGGCCTATTGGGAAGATGTGAACAATTAGTGTTTGGATTATTGCTTGTGCTAATTGATATTGCATTTGGGAAATTGTGTTTGAAAGAAGTGGTTTATATATTTGATCTTTATATTATTCGCAATGTAAATGAGAGTGTATATTTTACAAAATGTAGTTGACAGAAATAAAAAACTTAATGTGGTTGAAGAATCTAATTTAGAAACTGAAGATAGGTAAACAGATAGTTATACTTGTTCTAAATAATGCTCAACGCTCATTTGTTTTATTTTTACAATCTCATTGATTGTTTTTTTTCCCCCGCTATTGTATGATGATCTACATTGAAATCACTGTGTATGGTGAAATTCAATAGAATCTGAGAACAGCACAAAAGGGAAACTGAAAATGTTATGTAATTCGAAAATGATGTGATCCTAAAACTATAATATTATATTCAATAATAGTTTTTCTTCTTCTTTTTTACAGAAGGTAATGGTAAAGTTTGGAAAGATTTTAAATTCAGATTACAACAAAACTACTGTAAAATAGTTTCACTGAGCTTTGTATCAACATTAGTAAAAAGGTAAGATAGAGTGATGTAATAAGCATGATAATGTGAAATAATGTTTACATCTGCTTTTACTGCATTCATCCATTCCTTCAAACACTACCCATGCACTCATGTATACAGTTAGGCACTATTACCACACTCCTCCAATCACCCAGGCAATAGCCATGCATTTCTACAATTACCTAGCCAGTACCTATATACTTATAATATCCCTCAGACATTATCCCTGCACTCATGCAATCACCTAGCTATTACCCATGCAGTCCTTCAATCACTCAGGCAGCACCCATGCATTTATAAAATCATCAACGCACTACCTATGCACTCTTGCAATCACACAGGCACTACTGATGCACTCCTCGATGCACCTAGGTATTACCCATGCACTCCTTCAATCAGCCATGCACTATCCATGTACTCCTTCAATCACCCAGGCACTACTCTTGCACTCGTCCAATAACTCAGGCACTACTGCTGTACTCATATAAGTACCCAAGTAATACCAATGTACTTATAAAATCACCCAGGCACTACCTCTACACTCATGCAATTAGCTAGACATTACCCCTACACTCATGCAATTACCCAGGCATTACCTATGCACTCTTCTAATCCCCCAGACATTACCCCTGCACTCATGCAATCACTTAGGCATTACCCATGCACTCCTCCAATTACCTACACATTACCCCTGCACTCATGCAATCACTTAGGCATTACCTATGCATTCCTCCAATGACCCAGACAATACCCCTGCACTCATGCAATCACCTAGGTATTAGCCATGCAGTCCTTCAATCACGCAGGCAGTACCCATGCACTTATAAAATCATCCAGGCACTACATATGAACACATGCATTAACCCAGGCACTACTTATGCACTCCTACAATCACCCAGGAACTACTACTACAGTCATGCAACTACCCAGACAATACCGTTGCACTCATGCAATCACCCAGGCACTAGCTATGCACTCATAGAATAAACCAGTCACTACTCTTGCACTGCTGCAATCATCCTGTCACTATCCATGCACTCATCCAATCATCTAGCCAGTACCCATGCACTTATAAAATCACCCAGGCACTACTTATGCATTCTTCCAATCACCCAGGCACTACCACTACAGACATGCAACTACCCAGACATTACTCCTACACTCATGCAATCAGCCAAGCATTACTCATGCAGTTCTCCAATTACAAACACATTACCCCTGCACTCATGCAATCACTTAGGCATTACCTATGCACTCTCCAATGACCCACACATTACCCCTGCACTCATGCAATCACCTAGCTATTACCCATGCAGTCCTTCAATCACTCAGGCAGTACCCATGCACTTATAAAATCATCCAGGCACTTCTGATGCACTCCTCGATGTACCTAGGTATTACCCATGCACTCCTCCAATCAGCCATGCACTGTCCATGTACTCCTTCAATTGCCCATGCACTACTCTTGCACTCGTCCAATAACTCAGGCACTTCTGCTGTACTCATATAATTACCCAGGTAATACCCAGGTACTTATAAAATCACCCAGGTACTACCTCTCAACTCATGCAATCAGCTAGACATTACCCCTACACTCATGCAATTACCCGGGCATTACCTATGCACTCCTATAATCCCCCAGACATTACCCCTGCACTCATGCAATCACTTAGGCATTACTTATGCATTCCTCCAATGACCCAGACATTACCCCTGTACTCATGCAATCACCTAGGTATTATCCATGCAGTCCTTCAATCACTCAGGCACTACTGATGCACTTATAAAATCATCCAAGCACTAACTATGCTCTCATGCAATCACACACGCACTACTGATGAACTCCTCGATGCACCTAGGCATTACCCATGCACTCTTACAATCACCTAGGCATTACCCATGTACTCATGCAATCAGTCAGGTAGTACACATGCACTTCTGCAATCACCCAGGCACTACACATGCACTCATGCAATCACAAATGCACTACCCATACACTTCTCCATATATTCCACTTGGCACAATTCATACAACACTTACAAATTTGTCTATTTTTAACCAAAATAGGCGGTTCTGAAAAGAACCATTTTTTTCTTCTTTTTTAGTTTTATAATTTTGTGTGTTTTTTTAACTCTGTTTTGAATTTTTGGGTGTTTTTTTTTAAATGAAAAGATAAACAGAACCAACTGTGAAAACGTTCAAAAAATTATGCAATTAGAAAGTCATTGCATAAAAATAAAAAAATGAAAACAATTAGCAGTGGTGGTTTTTAATGGCAACCAGGATGGCATCCACTGATTGCTCACCAAAACATAACATCTTCTTGCATTTAACACAATGCTGCTAAACTCAGGGACGATATTTGGTGTAGCAGTTGCTGTGGAAGCATATGAGGTGCTAGGTCCAGCAGCGTTCTCCTGAGTTGCCTGCTTTTGTTGCTCACGTCGCAGCTGTTCTCTTGCGAGACCCAGAGGGTGCATTGTTTGCAAATGCTTTAACATAGATGACGTGCCGCAAGAATACTTCTTGTCTGATCCTCGTGAGAGGACCTTCTCGCAAATGGTGCATGTTACTTTACGGGCATTCACCTTTTTCTCCCCAGGTGGTATGGAGACAAATGCCCAAACGATACTCTCGTATCTGGCCTTTACGGGTTCCTCCAAGTCTTCTTCCTCTTTAGGTGGAAGCTGCTGAGATGCATTGCCAGCTGCCATTTTTGGATGGAAGAAAAAAACACCAAAAAAAGGCAAAGAAGAGGAGCAAAAGACAACAGGTGTTTCTGCTGAGATGCACTTGAAAGAATGGAAAAAATTGGTGGGGTCCTTCAACTTCTAGAATCAAAAGCTTCTTAACCAATGAAATTGTTTCTTTTGAAGTCACATGGGATTTGCGCACCCAGCGCGCAGCCACCGCGCAACTGGCGCGCACCCGACGCGATTCCCGAAAAATATATTTAACAATAATATATCTTTATTACTGTTACAAGTATATGATATTTACAATTATGTTAAATAATCTCTTGGTATAATATACATATTAAAGTTATATACATATACTTTTAATACTTAAAAATTTGAGGTGGATTTGCGCACCTGACGCGACCCCCTGGAATACGTGATGTTACCCAGAGCCGAGAACCGCGCACCCTTTGTATACCGAACGCGCATCGTACATGACTTTACCAATATGGTGGCAAATTCTTGGATTCGCGCACCCAGCGTGACTGGTACACGATCGGTACGCGAATCCACTTTTTAAAAATAAATAAATAAAAATGTAAATTCATATTTTAGAAAAGAGAAAACATCACATTATTTTTATAAATATTTAAAAATTAAGAACAAGTATTTTTTGGACATTATAGTTACAAATTAGCATTTAAAAAACCTTTGAAATTCACTAAAAAAACATAGGTTTCGGGACGTTATAGTTAGAAATTGGCATTTAAAAAACCTATGAAATTCACTGAAAAAACCATAGGTTTCAGGGACGTTATAGTTAGAAATTAGCATTTAAAAACCCTAGAAATTCTTGAAAAAACCATGGGTTTCAGGGACGTTATAGTTAGAAATTAGTATTTAAAAACCTTTGAAATTCACTGAAAAAGCCATAGGTTTCAGGGACGTTATAGTTAGTTGGACATTTCACTCGTACAAAACCAGAGAAATTTGGCCGTTATAGTAAGTTGAGCTAACTATAACTCACGCCCCCTGCACTGCTGATGACGTCACATATTACATCACTCATGACATGGTCAGTGACATCACTGATGACATCACTGATGACATAACTGATGACATCTCAAATGACATCACTGATGACATCATCCAGTGACTGTGTGTTTCTGTAAAGTTTAAATATGTTTTATATATATATATAGGCAAAGGTGTATTGAAGAATGAGTGGGTGTAAGACTGTCTGAATGGATGATTTAGTAGGTGCGTGACTGACTGTATAAGTGAGGGATTAAACAATTCTTACTGAATGCATGGGTTAGTGATTAAACTGTGTGAATGTCTGTATCAGTCTATCTGTTGGTGTGTAAGCGGCTGCATGGGTTGATGAGCAGTTACATGAGTGTCTATATGGGTTATTGATTGGTTGTCTGAGTATCTGTATGGGTGCCTGAGTGTGTGTGTGGGTGGGTGGGAGGTGTATGACTTTGTGCATAGATGTGTGAGTGGGTGATTCACTGGGTGTATGGGTTCAAGAGTGCATCTGTGAAGGGCTGTAAGGGTGGGTGAGTGTGTGTATGGGTGTGTTGGTGAGTGTTTAGATGTCTCAGTGGTACATGTGTGAGTAACTACATATGTGAAAGGCAGTATTTGTGAGTATATAAATGACTATATGTGAGAGTGAGTGATTGTGAGAGTGCCTGTATGGATGAATGTGTGCTTGTGTCAGTGATTGTAGAAGAGAGTAAGTATGTGTTAGTATCTGTATGAATAAGAGAGGTGGTATGTATATAATTGGGTAGATATGTAAATGGGAGCATGATTGATTCTTTGCATGACTGAATATGTGTGTGAGTAACTCTATGAGTGAGTGGTGGTGTGTCAGTGTCTGTATAGGTGTATGAGTGTATATGATAGTGCTGTATTGATGAGTGACTGCATGTATGAGTGACTATGGTTGAATGAGTAGATGTGTGTATAGAACTAGGAATCAGTGAGTGGGTATGTAGTAACTGGTACTGGTGTATCTTTGGTTTCAAAAATGGTAGTCTGTATTTTAGAGTGGGTGTATCAAAGGTTATAATAGGGTGTGAGGAGGTGCATCAGATTATCACGTGGATGATGTCATCAGTGATGTCACTGACCATGTCATGAGTGATGTAATATATGACGTCATTAGCAGTACATTGCAGGGGTGCGAGTTATAGTTACCTCAACTAACTATAATGGCCAAATTTCTCTGGTTTTGTACGAGTGAAACGTCCAACTAACTATAACGTCCTTGAAACCTGTGGTTTTTTCAATGAATTTCTAAGGTTTTTTAAATACTAATTTCTAACTATAACGTCCCTGAAACCTATGGTTTTTTCAGTGAATTTCAAAGGTTTTTTAAATGCTAATTTCTAACTATAAAGTCCCTGAAACCTATGTTTTTTTCAGTGAATCTCAAAGGTTTTTTAAATGCTAATTTCTAACTATGCCTACAGAGGTAGGACATGTGCAGAAAGACCAAGAAAGGCACAGAAAGAAGCAATAGATATGCAGATAGAACCAACAGAGGTGCAGAAAGAGGCCTTGTTGCAAAGACATCCTGTGCCCCCAACGTTTTGCTGACTGGCACTGGTGGTAACTGACACTGACTAACCAGGCCGGAGCTAGTGCTATGCTGAAAGACACTTAGAATACAGTGAAAACACCTACATACACTAGGGTACACTATGGGTTGGGGTATCCCTGTGATTGGCATGATCTCCCCTGTAAGGCCCTAGTACATAATAGGGAAGGGGGATTAAAACTACCTCTAAGTCAGAGGTGCAGAAAGAAGCAAGAGCAGTGCAGAAAGAACCAACAGAGGTGCAGAAAAAGTCAAGAGGGGTACAGAAAGAGGTAAGTAAAGTGCAGAAAGAAACAACAGAGGTGTAGAAAGAGGCAAGAGAACTGCAGAAAACGGCAAGAGAGGTGCAGGAAGAGGCAGGAGAGGTGCACAAAGAGGCAAAAGGGGTACAGAAAGAGGCAAGAGGGGTGCAGAAAGAAGCAAGAGAAGTGCGGAAAGAAGCAACAGAGGTACTTAAAGAGGCAAGAGGGGTGCAGAAAGAGGCAAGAGCAGTGCAGAAAGAGGCAACAGAGGTGCCGAAAGAGGCAAGAGAGGTGCAGAAACAGGCAAGAAAGGTACAGAAAGAGAGAACAGGGGTGCAGAAAGAGATAAGAGGGATACATAAATTTGCAGGAGAGGTGCAGAAAGAAACAAGAGCAGTGCAGAAAGAAGCAAGAGAAGTGCAGAAAGAAGCAAAAGAGGTGGAGAAATAGGGAAGAGGGGTGCAGAAAGAGGCATGAGGGATGCAGAAATTTGCAAAAGAGGTGCAGAAAGAAGCAAGAGCAGTGCAGAAAGACCTAACAGAGGTGCAAAAAGAGGCAAGAGGGGTGCAGAAAGAGGTAGGAGAGATGCACAAATTAGCAACAGAGATAGAGAAAGAGGCAGGAGGGGTGCAGAAAGAAGGAAGAGAAGTACAGAAAGAAGCAACAGAGGTGCTGAAAGAGGCGCAAAGGGTGCAGAAAGAGGCAAGAGAAGTGCAGAAAGAAGCAACAGAGCTACAGAAAGAAGCAAGAGAGGTGCAGAAACAGGCAGGAAAGGTGCAGAAAGAGGGAACAGGTGTGCAAAAAGAGGCAAGAGAGGTGCAGAAAGATGCAAGAGAATTGCAGAAACAAGTAAGAGAAGTGCAGAAAGAGGCAAGAGAATTGCTGAAAGAAGCAACAGAGGTGTAGAAAGAAGCAAGAGAAGTGCAGAAAGAGACAAGTGAGGTGCAGAAAGAAGCAAGAGCAGTGCAGAAAGAACCAACAGAGGTGCAAAAAGAGGCAAGAGTGCAGAAAGAGGTAGGAGATGTGCACAAAGAGGCAAGAAAGGTACTTAAAGAGGCAGGAGGGGTACAGAAAGAAGGAAGAGAAGTCCAGAAAGAGGCAAGAGAATTGCTGAAAGAAGCAACAGAGGTATAGAAAGAAGCAAGTGAAGTGCATAAAGAGGCAAGTAAGGTGCATAAAGAAGCAAGAGCAGTGCAGAAAGAACCAACAGAGGTACAAAAAGAGGCAAGAAGGGTGCAGAAAAAGGTAGGAGAGGTTCAGAAAGAGGCAAGACAAGTACAGAAAGAGGCAGGAGGGGTGCAGAAAGAAGGAAGAGAAGTGCAGAAAGAAGCAACAGAGGTGCTGAAAGAGGCGCGAAGGGTGCAGAAAGAGCAAGAGAAGTGCAGAAAGAAGCAACAGAGGTACAGAAAGAGGCAAGAGACGTGCAGAAACAGGCAGGAAAGGTGTAGAAAGAGGGAACAGGGGTGCAGAAAGATGCAAGAGGGGTGCAGAAAGAGAAAAGAGGGGTGCAAAAAGAGGCAAGAGGGGTGCAGAAAGAAGCAAGTGAGGTGCAGAAAGAGGCAACATAGGTGCAGAAAGACGCAAGAGAGGTACAGAAAATGGCAAGAGAACAGCAGAAAGAGGCAAGAGGGATGCAAAAAAGGGAAGAAAGGTACAGAAAGAAGCAAGAGAGGTGCAGAAAGAAGCAAGAGAAGTGCAGAAAGAAGCAAGAGAGGTGCAGAAAGAGGGAAGATGAGTGCAGAAAGAGAAAACAGGGATGCAGAAAGAGACAACAGGGGTGCAGAAAGAAGCAAGAGAGGTTCAGAAAGAAGAGGCAATAGAAGTGCAGAAAGAGGCAAGTGAGGTGCAGAAAGAGGCAAGAGAACTGCAGAAAGAGGCAAGAGAGTTGCAGAAACAGGCAAACGTGGTGCAGAAAGAGGGAACATGTGTGCAGACAGAGGCAAGAGAGGTGCAGAAAGAGGGAAGAGGGAAGAGGGGTACAGAAAGAGGCAAGAGGGATGCAGAAATTTGTAAAAGAGGTGCAGAAAGATGCAAGAGCAGTGCAGAAAGAACAAACAGAGGTGCAGAAAGAAGCAAGAGCAGTGAAGAAAGAACCAACAGAGGTACAAAAAGAGGCAAGAAGGGTGAAGAAAAAGGTAGGAGAGGTACAGAAAGAGGCAAGACAAGTACAGAAAGAGGCAGGAGGGGTGCAGAAAGAAGGAAGAGAAGTGCAGAAAGAAGCAACAGAGGTGCTGAAAGAGGCGCGAAGGGTGCAGAAAGAGCAAGAGAAGTGCAGAAAGAAGCAACAGAGGTACAGAAAGAGGCAAGAGAGGTGCAGAAACAGGCAGGAAAGGTGTAGAAAGAGGGAACAGGGGTGCAGAAAGATGCAAGAGGGGTGCAGAAAGAGAAAAGAAGGGTGCAAAAAGAGGCAAGAGGGGTGCAGAAAGAAGCAAGTGAGGTGCAGAAAGAGGCAACATAGGTGCAGAAAGACGCAAGAGAGATACAGAAAATGGCAAGAGAACAGCAGAAAGAGGCAAGAGGGATGCAAAAAAGGGAAGAAGGGTACAGAAAGAAGCAAGAGAGGTGCAGAAAGAAGCAAGAGAAGTGCAGAAAGAAGCAAGAGAGGTGCAGAAAGAGGGAAGATGAGTGCAGAAAGAGAAAACAGGGATGCAGAAAGAGACAACAGGGGTGCAGAAAGAAGCAAGAGAGGTTCAGAAAGAAGAGGCAATAGAAGTGCAGAAAGAGGCAAGTGAGGTGCAGAAAGAGGCAAGAGAACTGCAGAAAGAGGCAAGAGAGTTGCAGAAACAGGCAAAAGTGGTGCAGAAAGAGGGAACATGTGTGCAGACAGAGGCAAGAGAGGTGCAGAAAGAGGGAAGAGGGGTACAGAAAGAAACAAGAGGGATGCAGAAATTTGTAAAAGAGGTGCAGAAAGATGCAAGAGCAGTGCAGAAAGAACAAACAGAGGTGCAGAAAGAAGCAAGAGCAGTGAAGAAAGAACCAACAGAGGTGCAGAAAGAGGCAAGAGGGGTGCAGAAAGAGGTAGGAGAGGTTCACAAAGAGGCAAGAGGGGTACAGAAGGAGGCAAAAGGGGTGCAGAAAGAAGGAAGAGAAGTGCAGAAAGAAACAACAGAGGTGCTGAAAGAGACAATAAGGGTGCAGAAAGAGGCAAGAGAAGTGCAGAAAGAAGCAACACAGTTGCAGGAAGAGGCAATAGAGGTGCAGAAAGAGGCAAGAGAGATGCAGAAAGAAGCAAGTGAGGTGCAGAAAGAGGCAAGAGAGGTGCAGAAAGAAGAAAGTGAGGTTCAGAAAGAAGCAAGAGAAGAGCAGAAAGTGGCAAGTGAGGTACAGAAAGAGGTAAGAGAGGTTTAGAAAGAGGCAAGATTTGTGTAGAAAGAGGCTAGAGAAGTGCATAAAGAGGCACTTGAGGTGCAGAAAGAGGCAAGAGAGGTACAGAAGGTGGTTTGAGAAGTGCAGAAAGAGGCAAGAGAAGTGCAGAAAGAGGCAAGAGAGGGGCAGAAGGAAGAGAGTGAAGTGCAGAAAGAGGCAAGTGAGAAGCAGAAAGAGGCAAGAGAGGTACAGAAAGAGGCAAGGGAAGTGCAGAAACAGCAAGAGAAATGCACAAACAGGCAAGAGAGGAGCAGAAAGAGGCAAGAGAGGTGTAGAAAGAAGCAAGAGAAGTGCAGAAAGAGGCAAGTGAGGTACAGAAAGAGACAAGAGAGGTGCAGAAAGAGGCAAGAGATCTGCATAAAAAAGCAACAGAGGTGCTGAAAGAGGCAAGTGAGGTGCAGAAAGGGACAAGAGAAGTTAAGAACTTTTGTATAGCGCATGGCTACCCGGAGGCATCCCAGCGCTGCGGAGGAAACTAGGGGGGGGGGAGGAAGGAGAAATTATGGGAATAGCCAGGTTTTCAAGGATTTTCGGAAGGTCAGATGGTTCACCTCTTTACGAATAGGAAGAGGGAGTGCGTTCCATAACTTAGAAGCATTGTAGGAGAAACGGCGACCACCTGTTCTGGCCTTCTTAATTCTGGGGACCTCTGTCAAGTGAAGCTCATCTGAGCGCAGACAACGATTGGCCTTATATGATTTGACCAGGTGTTTTATAATAGGCGGGCCTCTGTCCTGCAAACCTTTGTGGGCAATGCAGAGGGCCTTGAAATGTATTCTCTCCTGTACTGGGAGCCAGTGGAGAGAGCGAAGGGCAGGCTTTGCTGAGCAGTGGCTTTTGTGCCCGTAAGGAGTCTAGCTGCTGAGTTCTGGACCACCTGGAGCTTCGCTATGACTGATTTGGGAGCACCCAAATAGAGAGCATTACCGTAATCCAGCCTAGAGAGGATAAGTGCCTGGACCAGGAGTTTTCTTGAGTGGCTAGGTAAGAGAGGGAGAATTTTCCGAGTGGATCTGAGAAGCCCATAACATACGGCTGCCGTTTTCCTCGCTTGGACTCTGAAAGTGAGGTCGTGGTCGAGCCAGATACCCAAGCTTTTTATCTCGTTTTTTGGCAGAGGAGCTGTACCCATGCAACTCGGCCACATGGTATTTGAGTTAAAAATTACTTGGTTGCCCAGCAACATGAGCTCAGTTTTTTCGCCATTGAGCTTCAGGTGGGATGAGTTCATCCAGCTAGCAACTGCCTCAAGGCATGAGCGTAGGTCCGAGGGACATGGTTCCGCATGGTTCAATGCCACAATTAATTGGGTGTCATCAGCGTATGTGACTATATGGATTCGAAAGGGCTACAATCTCTGCCAAAGGGGCCATGTATACGTTAAAAAGTGTAGGGCTTAGAGATGAGCCCTGGGGGACACCACACTGCAGCGGGATTGGTTGAGAACGGGAGATACCTTCGGATACCTGGAAGAATCTTTCTTCCAGGAACGATTTCAGCCATAATAGGGCCGTGCCTGTCACTCCCACTTTTTTTAGACGGTGAACCAGTATGTCATGGTTCACCGTGTCAAAGGCTGCACTTAGGTCCAGGAGAATGATGGCCGTGGACCCTCCGGAATCAAGAATCTTTCTTGACTCCTCAACTACCGCTATCAGAGCAGTTTCTGTGCCCTGACCAGGACGGAAGCCAGTCTGTGACGGGTGGAGTAATTTAAATGTTTCCAAGTGGGTCGAAAGTATACGGTTAATGTGTTTTTCGGCAATTTTACTAATTCCAGGGAGTAATGAGATAGGGCGATAGTTACCTAGCTCAGATGGGTCTAAATGAGGCTTTTTAGTAGCGCCTTCACTATAGCCTTTTTCCAGTCCTGGGGGACAATGCCCGAAGCTAATGAGGCATTAATTAGATTAATGATGTGGGGGGTGACTGTAGGAGCAACCAACCTCAGGATGTTGGGGGGGGCAGGATCCATCGGGGACCCGCTCTTGACTGAGTCTAGGATGGAGAGGAATAAATCCTCGGAGAGTGGAGAGAATGACTCTAAGAGGTGAGGGTTATTCAGGGGTTCTAGGTCATGTAGTTCGACTAAGTGCTCATTGACAGAGGGTGGAAGGAGATTGAGAATGTTTTGAATTTTGGTCGAAAAGAAGTGAGCTAGTTCCTCGCATCGGCGACCAGAAGGATCGGGGACTGCAGGAGGGTCGGGCACTTTCATCAGTTTCTTTGCGATCTGAAATATTTTTCTAGTGGAGTTTGAGGCGGAGCGAATTTTTCATCATAATAGGCAGCCTGAACTAATTTTAGAGCTGATTTATATTGAGCAATGGATAGCCTATATGGTGATTTTTTCTCGCTTGAGAAATCTTTCCTCCATGCTCTTTCCAATTTTTTGCACTGTTGTTTCAGTTCACGGAGTTCGGGGTATACCACGGAAGTTTATTGGGGCCCGTTTTTTTGAAGCGGTTTTCCTAGGGAGTACTGTGTTTAATGAGTTTTCGATCCATGAGGAGAACTTACTATTGGCAGTTAAAGGATCAAGATCCAAGGGGGGCATAGATGACTCCAATTCACGGGTCCAATCTTCAACAATCAGTTTGGACCAGGGGCGGATTTGGATGCGTGAAACTAGCGAGTGTAAGTGCGGAGAGGGTGGGTGCCAGGAGAAGGGAATAAGAAAGTGGTCTGACCAGGGGAGGGAATGGGGTCATTCCCTTTAATTCCGTTATGCTTGAGAAAATGGGGTCAAGAAGGTGGTCCTTAACATGAGTTGCCTGGTGTATTTTTAGTTCCAATGAAAAAGCTGCTAGATCGTAGGCTAGGTCGTTGGCCACCCTGTCTTTTGGGTCGTCAAAGTGAAGATTAAAATCTCCCAGAAGATTGACATTGGGCGTAAGCACTGGCAAGGTTTAAGACAGTTTCCAGTAGTGAACTACAGAATTGTCCATGTGCTCCTGGGGGCGATATAAAAGAATGCCAGCGAAGGTAAGTAGTGGGGTGAATTCAATTGAAAAGTGAACATTTTCACAGTCTAAGAGGGGGCTGTCCAAAATACGGCAAATTAAATAATCATTGTGGATAATTGCAATCCCGCCCCCCTTCCCGTTAGGTCTGTCCATTCGTTGAATCAGATATCCCGGAGGGAGCGTTTGGACAATGTCTGGATCGGAACTGGGGGTTAACCATGTCTCCGTGAGGAACAAAACATCTGGTTTGGTGTCTTGTAATAATATAAATATCTCTATAGCGTGTTTTGGCAGGGATCTGCAATTAAGCAGAGCCATGTTAAACCCGTTTCCTGCTAAAGGAGTGTGAATAGGAGTGTGAATAGTCGGTAGGGTCAATTCATATGAGCAATGTAGGCACCTGTCCTGCATTTTCTCCAAGGATATGGAGTGGGAGCAAGTTAACTTAGGGGCTTTCTGCAGGAATATTAATTCATCCTTAGTATATTGCAGGAGAACTGAGGGCAGAGGGGCAGGGGTCTGGACCCTGGACCCAGACAGGCGCGGACGGGCGCAGACGGGCTTGCCTTAGGCGCGCCTTCGGCGCGCCAGCGGCGCGCCCGCTGCGCGCGTCCGCTGCGCGTCGAGGCAGGCATCAGCATTTATACAGCCGGGAGAGAACAGCTAGACTGCTAACCGCCGCTGTGCCTTTGCCTAGAACAACAGCACTTCCGGTCTGCGTCACACTTCCCTCCACTCAACCGGAACAATCCGTGGTGGACCGGGGAAGACGCCGGGCTGACCGAGTGCAGGTAAGGAATATAGTGTGCAACAGTGTTTCAGTGAATGTATTTAAGAATAATCGGCTAAAACAAGATAGTTAAAACGAGTGATTGTTTTTAAAAGCAGATAAAGAAGATTGTTTTAAAATAGTTCAGTGATAGTATCAGGGTGGGAGCCCTTTGCCAGGCGCTCCGATCGTTTACCAGCAGAAAAAGAGACTAATCCCCTCTAGCGCGTCTCGCTGCGCGTCGAGGCAGGCATCAGCATTTATACAGCCGGGAGAGAACAGCTAGACTGCTAACCGCCGCTGTGCCTTTGCCTAGAACAACAGCACTTCCGGTCTGCGTCACACTTCCCTCCACTCAACCGGAACAATCCGTGGTGGACCGGGGAAGACGCCGGGCTGACCGAGTGCAGGTAAGGAATATAGTGTGCAACAGTGTTTCAGTGAATGTATTTAAGAATAATCGGCTAAAACAAGATAGTTAAAGCGAGTGATTGTTTTTTAAAAGCAGATAAAGAAGATTGTTTTAAAATAGTTCAGTGATAGTATCAGGGTGGGAGCCCTTTGCCAGGCGCTCCGATCGTTTACCAGCAGAAAAAGAGACTAATCCCCTCTAGCGCGTCCGCTGCGCGTCGAGGCAGGCATCAGCATTTATACAGCCGGGAGAGAACAGCTAGACTGCTAACCGCCGCTGTGCCTTTGCCTAGAACAACAGCACTTCCGGTCTCATGTCACACTTCCTCCACTCAACCGGAACAATCCGTGGTGGACCGGGGAAGACGCCGGGCTGACCGAGTGCAGGTAAGGAATATAGTGTGCAACAGTGTTTCAGTGAATGTATTTAAGAATAATCGGCTAAAACAAGATAGTTAAAACGAGTGATTGTTTTTTAAAAGCAGATAAAGAAGATTGTTTTAAAATAGTTCAGTGATAGTATCAGGGTGGGAGCCCTTTGCCAGGCGCTCCGATCGTTTACCAGCAGAAAAAGAGACTAATCCCCTCTAGCGCGTCCGCTGCGCGTCGAGGCAGGCATCAGCATTTATACAGCCGGGAGAGAACAGCTAGACTGCTAACCGCCGCTGTGCCTTTGCCTAGAACAACAGCACTTCCGGTCTGCGTCACACTTCCCTCCACTCAACCGGAACAATCCGTGGTGGACCGGGGAAGACGCCGGGCTGACCGAGTGCAGGTAAGGAATATAGTGTGCAACAGTGTTTCAGTGAATGTATTTAAGAATAATCGGCTAAAACAAGATAGTTAAAACGAGTGATTGTTTTTTAAAAGCAGATAAAGAAGATTGTTTTAAAATAGTTCAGTGATAGTATCAGGGTGGGAGCCCTTTGCCAGGCGCTCCGATCGTTTACCAGCAGAAAAAGAGACTAATCCCTCTAGCGCGTCCGCTGCGCGTCGAGGCAGGCATCAGCATTTATACAGCCGGGAGAGAACAGCTAGACTGCTAACCGCCGCTGTGCCTTTGCCTAGAACAACAGCACTTCCGGTTCATGCGTCACACTTCCCTCCACTCAACCGGAACAATCCGTGGTGGACCGGGGAAGACGCCGGGCTGACCGAGTGCAGGTAAGGAATATAGTGTGCAACAGTGTTTCAGTGAATGTATTTAAGAATAATCGGCTAAAACAAGATAGTTAAAACGAGTGATTGTTTTTTAAAAGCAGATAAAGAAGATTGTTTTAAAATAGTTCAGTGATAGTATCAGGGTGGGAGCCCTTTGCCAGGCGCTCCGATCGTTTACCAGCAGAAAAAGAGACTAATCCCTCTAGCGCGTCCGCTCGCGCGTCGAGGCAGGCATCAGCATTTATACAGCCGGGAGAGAACAGCTAGACTGCTAACCGCCGCTGTGCCTTTGCCTAGAACAACAGCACTTCCGGTCTGCATCACACTTCCCTCCACTCAACCGGAACAATCCGTGGTGGACCGGGGAAGACGCCGGGCTGACCGAGTGCAGGTAAGGAATATAGTGTGCAACAGTGTTTCAGTGAATGTATTTAAGAATAATCGGCTAAAACAAGATAGTTAAAACGAGTGATTGTTTTTTAAAAGCAGATAAAGAAGATTGTTTTAAAATAGTTCAGTGATAGTATCAGGGTGGGAGCCCTTTGCCAGGCGCTCCGATCGTTTACCAGCAGAAAAAGAGACTAATCCCCTCTAGCGCGTCCGCTGCGCGTCGAGGCAGGCATCAGCATTTATACAGCCGGGAGAGAACAGCTAGACTGCTAGAAGTGCAGAAAGAAGACAGTGAGGTGCAGAAAGAGGAAGGAAGATGCAGAAAGATGCAAGAGAAATGCAGAAAGAGGCAAGAGAGGCACAGAAAGAAGAGAGGTTTGTTCACCATTAGTACCAATTTAACACCAACATTTAGCAATAAGTAACATGTGACCATTCCAGCTTTGCAAAGGGCCTTGCACCACGCTATAACACGTAAAGCTGCATTTTTGGGAACATTTGAGCCGTTTGAGCTAGAAACAAGGCTTTTTTTGTTCAAATCTGCAGATTAGGCAGCAGATGATGGAATATGTGGCAAATGCAGAAAAATTTTTATTATGTGAAAATTGGTGCAACCGAACAGTCACATAACTCCAGTGGCCCTGCTCATACCTCTGACTAGGTCCAGAAGTGCTCCTCAGTGGTTCCTTCTTTTTTTGTGTCTCATTGAGTTTATAGTTTAGCTTCTATGGAAACATGGAAGACTAAACCTGAGTTTACCACTCCACAACACAGACTACAATACCACATAATTACTCTCCAAAACACATAATCCCATTTCACATAATTCCTATGCACTAAATACCACATACTTTCTATTCACATAATTTCACTGCACAACATACCACATAATTCCACTACACACAACGTACATCCACTCTACACCCAAAAACATTAGTAAAAATCTTTTACATTTACAACGCCAATAGCTCTAACTCTCGTAAATGCGAAACCTATTACATTGCAAATGCTTCTTTAACTAGTAGTCGTGTTTGCAGAGTGGTGGAGAAAGGGTGCTGGGCCTCCGACCAGCGCTCAGGAATTCCGCTGCGTAGGTCTTACATGAGGTACCAAGAGGGCTTCTTGGCCCCCAAAGTCCCTCAGGAGTAAAGTGGACTTCATCCCCCATCCTGTAGTGTGCCAGGAGGCGAGTTTGCAGAGTGGTGGAGAAAGGGAGCGTGGCTTCTGAAGACATCTTAGTAATCCCACTGTGTGGGACTTACTGGAGGGAACAAGAGGGGCAGTTGGCCCCCAAGGACATCCTTGGGGGCCAACTACCCCTCCTATTACCTCCAGTAAGTCCCACACAGCAGGATTGCTAAGTTCTCATAGCAGGCCACGCCCCCTTTGCCCACCACTCTGCAAACACGCTCCCTGGTGCGCTCTTGGATGGCGATTGAAGGCCCCTTTGCTGCTGGGGGTCCTTAGGGGCCAACTAGCCTACCTCTTACCTCCAGTAAGCCCCACACAGCTGATTTGCTGAGAGTGCTCAAAGGCCACACCCCCTTTTTACACCACTCTGCAAACGCGGCTCCTGGCGCACTGCTCCTGGGAGGATGAAGTCCACTTGTGTCCTGAGGTGCTCAGGACACAAGAGGACCTCATCACCCCACCAGCAGTGTGCCAAGAGGCGCGTTTGCAGAGTGGTGTAAAAAGGGGTGTTGCCTCAGACCACCTCTCAGTAATCCCACTGTGTGGGGCTTACTGGAGGTACCTGGTGGGCTACTTGACCCCCAGGGACCCTCAGGAATGAAGGGAACTTAATCCCCCAACTTAGAACGCACCAAAGGGTGCGTTTGCAGAGTGGTGCAGGGAGGGGGCGGGGCCCCCATCCCCCGGGGCCTGGCCAGTCTATTCTTTTTTTTGGAGGAGGGCCCTTGCAGCCTCCCTCCTGAGGCCAATTCTGACCCGGGGACCCCATCCCCGGGGCCTGGCCAGCCTTGTTTTATTTTTCTACTTTTTTGGAGGGGGGCCACGTGGCCTCCATCCTGAGGCCAATTATGGCCCCGGGGACCCCATCGCCCGGGGCCAACCTTCTGTTTTAAAAAAAAAAAAATTAAAGGAGAGGGGGGCCGAGTGGCCCCCTCCCGGGCCACTTCTGGCCTCAGGGACCCCATCCCCCGGGGCCGGCCCTCAACGTTGGGGACCACGGGGGGAGCTCCAATACCCCCGTGGTCCCAGCCGGCTCCCTGCCTCCTGCGAGAGCCGGCATTGCTTTTGGGCAAGGGGAGCTGCTAACATGCAGCTCCCCTTTCCCAAAAGCAATTCTGCTTGCTTCTTGGAAGCAAGAGCAGGTTTCCTGAAAGTTTTGGGGTGATTCGTCAAGCGGGGGCCGAGAAAAAAGGGGGGTCCCAAAATGCATTTTCCCCATGTTAATTTCCGTAGGAACGTTCGACAAAGCTACAGCCCGAACTGCTGAATGGAATTAGACCACATTTGGCAAAAAGGTAGGTCTTGGTCCAGAAAGCGACCTTTTTTTTAAATGGTGTAAATCCGTTCAGTAGTTGCTGAGAAATTCAAAAAATAAAAATGTATATATCTGAGCACCGAGGAAGAGCCGTGAACTCTCCCGAGCACGAGCTTCATTCTGATTGGCTGCCAACACTCCAAACCAGAATGTGTTGGCAGCCATCTTGTGACTTGGTAACCGAGTCTCAAGAAAACAGTAGGAAAAACATTAAAAAACAAGAAAAGGGGGCAGGGTAGAAACACCCTGAGCCCCCTAGGCCTGCTCAGGGGGTCCCACAAGGACCCCCAGGACCAAAAAAAGCATTTGTTTAAAAACAAATCAGCCAAGAAAATAAAAAAAAAAATGAAGCGCAGGCTCCTGCTTCATTTTAATGAGCCGCCGGGTGGGCCAGGTCCCGGGGGCAATATGTAAATAAGTGCGGGGGCCACGCAGGCCCCCCAAGCCCCAGGGACCGCCACCTCCCCAGACCTTTATTTAATTATGCGTGGGGGCACACGGCCCCCACAACCCCGGGGACTGCCACCTCCCCAGGGCATTAAGTTGTGGATGGGGGGCCTCATGGGCCCCCCAACCCCCAGGGACTGCCACCTCCCCGGGTCTATTATAAAAATTAAGTGCGGGGGGGCTCCTGCCCCCCCACACTGCCCCGGGGACCACCACCTCCCCGGGGCATTAATAAATAACATATGGGGGTCCGTAGCGGACTCCTGGCCCCGGAGACCACCGCCCCCTGGGACAATTTAGTCCTCCTGGAGCCCTAGATGGCCCTGGGGACTGCCACCCCCCAGGGACGGCTCCTGCAATGTCCCGGGGTGCCCACCCCCAGGACATTGCCATTTGCTATTGCAGGGCGTGAGCACGGCTCCCGCCCTGCCATAGCAAACACTGCTTTGCTTCTTGGAAGTGAGAGCAGTAAACCTGCTCTCGCTTCCAAGAAGCAAAGCAGAATTGCTTTTGGGCAAGTGGAGCTGCATGTTAGCAGCTTCCCCTGCCCAAAAGCAATGCCGGCTCCCGCAGGAGGCGGGGAGATGACAGGGACCGTGGGGGCATTGGGGCTCCCCCCATGGTCCCCAACACTGAGGCCAGGTCCCGGGGGATAGGGTTCCCGGGACCAGAAGTGGCCCGCATGGCCCCCCTCCCGGGAAAAATAGTATTTTTTTTTTTTAAAAAGGAAGGCCGGCCCAGGGGATTGGGTCCCCGGGGCCATAATTGGCGTTAGGAAGGGGGCCACGTGGCCCCCCTCCCCAAAAAAATCCAGGCTGACCAGGCCCTGTGGGATGGGGTCCCCGGGACCAGAAGTGGCCAAGGGAAGGGGGCCACACAACCCCCTCCCGTACTCATTAATTTTTTTGTTTTAAATAAAAGAGAGGCAATGCCCCGGGGGATGGGGTCCCCGGGGCCAATAGTGGCCCAGGGAAGGGAGGCCAAGCGGCCCCCTTCCCGTTTTTTTTTTTTTTAAAATAAAAAATGCTCAGGCCCTGGGGGATGGGTCTCCAGGGCCCAAAAAATACTAAAAGAAGGGGGGCCACACAGCCCCCCTTCTAAAAATATTTTTTTTAAAAGAAAAGCCAGCATCTCGCCGGAGGCCTTGCCCCCTCCCTGCACCACTCTGCAAACACGCCCCCTAGCGCGTTCTAAGTTGGGGGATTAAGTCCCCTTCATTCCTGAGGGTCCCTGGGGGCCAACTAGCCCACCAGGTACCTCCAGTAAGCCCCACGCAGTGGGATTGCTGAGAGGTGGTCCGAGGCCATACCCCTTTTTACACCACTCTGCAAACGTGCCTCTTGGCGCACTGCTGGTGGGGCGATGAGGTCCTCTTGTGTCCTGAGGAAAACTCAGTTGTGGAGAAAGAGGGCATTTAAAAAACCTTTGAAATTCACTGAAAAAACCATAGGTTTCAGGAACTTTATAGTTAGAAATTAGCATTTAAAAAACCTTTGAAATTCACTGCAAAAACCATAGAATTCAGGGACGTTATAGTTAGAAATTAGCATTTGAAAAACCTTTGAAATTCACTGAAAAAAACATAGGTTTCAAGGACGCCATAGTTAGAAATTAGCTTTTAAAAAACCTTAGAAATTCACTGAGAAAACCACAGGTTTCAGGGACATTATAGTTAGTTGGACATTCCACTCGTACAAAACCAGAGAAATGTGGCTGTTATAGTTAGTTGAGATAACTATAACTCGCGCCCTCGCAATGCTCTGCTGAAGATGTCCCATATTGCATCACTCATGACATGGTCAGTGACATCACTCATGACATCTCAAATGACATCACTGATGACATCACTGATGACATCATCCATGTGATAATCTGATGCACCTCCTCACACCCTAATATAACCTTTCATACACCCGCTCTAAAATACAGACTACAATTTTCGAAACCAAAGATACACCAATACCAGTTACTACATACCCACTCACTGATTCCTTGGTCTACACACACATCTACTCATTCACCCATACAGTCACTCATATATGCAGTCACTCATCAATACAGCACTATCATATACACTCATACACCTATACAGACACTCACACACCGCCACTCACCCATAGAGTTACTCACACACATAGTCAGTCATGCAAAGAATCAATCCCGCTCCCATTTACTCACCTCCACAATTATACACACACCACCTCACTTATTCATACAAATACTAACACATCATTACTCTCTTATACAATCACTGACAGAAGCACACACTCATCCATACAGGCACTCTCACACTCACTCTCACATATAGTCATTTATATAGTCCAACACTCACATATACTGCCTTTCACATATGTAGTAACTCACACATGTACCACTGAGACATCTAAACACTCACCAATCCACCCATACACACTCTCACCCACCCATACAGGCCTTCACAGATGCACTCTTGAACCCATACACCCAGTGAACCACCCACTCACACATCTATGCACAAAGTCACACACCCCCACCCACCCACACAGACACTCAAACACCCATATAGATACTCAGACAACCAATAAATAACCCATATAGACACTCATGTAGCCACTCACCAACCCATGCAGCCACTTACACACCAACAGACAGACTGATACAGACATTCACACAGTTTAGTCACTAACCCATGCATTTAATAAGACACGTTTAATCACTCACTTATACAGTCAGTCACGCACCTACTAAATCATCCATTCAGAGTCATACACCCACTCATTCTTCAATACACCTTGGCCTATATATATATATAAAACATATTTAAACTTTACAGAAACACACAGTCACTGGATGATGTCATCAATGATGTCATCAGTGTTGTCATTTGAGATGTCATCAGTGATGTCATCAGTGATGTCACTGACCATGTCATGAGTGATGTTATATGTGACGTCATCAGCAGTGCATTGCGGGGGTGCAAGTTATAGTTACCTCAACTAACTATAACGGCCACATTTCTCTGGTTTTGTACGAGTGAAATGTCCAACTAACTATAACGTCCCTGAAACCTTTGGTTTTTTCAGTGAACATATATATATATATGATTTAGTGGGTGTGTGACTGACTGTATAAGTGAGTGATTAAAAATCTTAGTGAATGCATGGGTGAATGACTAATCTGTGTGAATGTCTGTATCAGTCTGTCAGTTGGTGTGTAAGTGGCTGCATGGGTTGTGAGTGGCTATGTGAGTGTCTATATGGATTAATGATTGGTTGTCTGATTACCTGTATGGGTGCCGGAGTGTCTGTGTGGGTGGGGGGTGTGA
The DNA here is from genome assembly GCA_963921515.1 of Calotriton arnoldi. NCBI lineage: Eukaryota > Metazoa > Chordata > Amphibia > Caudata > Salamandridae > Calotriton > Calotriton arnoldi. The sequence goes on from CAWUFW010010574.1 coordinate 496,237, forward strand.
CTCCCTGCATGGATGTGTGAGTGGATGATTTAGTGGGTGTATGGGTTCATGAGTGCATCTGAGAGGGGCTGTATGGGTGAGTGAGTGAGTGTGAGTTGGCTGTGTTGGTGAGTGAATGGATGCCTCAGTTGTATATGTGTGAGTAACTTCATATGTGAAAGGCAGTATATGTGAGTGTTGGAGTATATAAGTGACTATATGTAAGAGTGAGTGATTGTGAGAGTGGCTCTATGGATGATTGTGTGCTTGTGTCAGCGATTGGATAAGAGAGTAAGTATGTGTTAGCATCTGTATGAATAAGTGAGGTGGTGTGTGTATAACTGCATAGGTGAGTAAATGGCAGTGTGATTGCGTCTTTGGGTGACTGACTAGGTGTTTGAGTATGAAAAACACACAAGTTTGGCAGTGTACCCCGTAAAGACCTAGCACCTGACCCACTATCCCTAATTAGTATAATAGGATTTCTCCAATGATAGTGTGTGCACACCGTTAACACACCCACTGCCGCGGTGCAATGCAAAACAGGATTATAACAAACAAACTAAAGCGCAAGGGTGCACCACTTCGTAGCAAGAAACAACAGACACATCACAAAGCATCAAGTCCGTGTCCATAATATTTTCCATATATTTTCTTCTTTTATTTTTCGAAATATTCTTGATATGTAAAAAACCACAGCCGACGCGTTTCGTCCAATAATGGACTTCTTCAGGGCTGTAAATTTGACAAACATATATATGTACATAAATATATATATATATATATATAAAAAAAGACATCACCAACATCAATATTCACATTCAGACAATATATATGTACATCTTATGTACAGAAAAATAATAACCATAAAGACAGGACAAAAAATCACATAGATATTATACTTAACGTATAACAATTTCACAACATATATCGACTAACAAAACTTCTATCTTTAAAACAAACACCTAATTTTAACATTTATATACAATATTTAAACAACTATAGATCACATACTATTTACATAAAACCATAAACAGAATTACATTTATATAAATGAGTTAAAAAAAAGGGGGCAGAGAGAGATCGCAGAGAAATTTGTAGGAAAATTCATGAGAAAGAGTGCAGAGAAATTTGTAGAAAAATTCATGAGAAAGAGTATATAAAATATCATATTATCTCCTCCTGTGGTTGAACAATCAATAATATGAGGAAATGAATATTTAGAACAATAGCCCTGTATTGTTCTAAACAATAGCCCTGTATAACCCAAGATTAATAACCAAAAAAAGGTAAACAGGAAAAGACGGGGAAGAAAGGGCTAACAATACTCAGAGAGACCAAGAGAGAGCAGGAAGACTATGGCCATCACTCATATAGAGGTACCCACCATTGGGGCCAAAAAGGCGGACACTCCTGGAGATAAATCAGCATCGGAGTTCCACCCCCTGGGTGTATGTTGCGCTGAGATTGCCCAAAAGTTCTTATCCTCCGTGTGCTGTGCCAAAAGGAAAATGTGTAATACAATATCACCATATAATCCTACTGAGCTAATCTTTCTATTTGTAACGGATAGTATATAACAATTACTTAATCTCTCTCTCCCCTTTTTTTAACTCATTTATATAAATGTAATTCTGTTTATGGTTTTATGTAAATAGTATTAACACTGTTTTATTGTTTGTAATTTTGATCAGTGTGGTACAATATAATAGAATTTTCAATTGAAAAAGATTTTATTTTTTAAAAAGGATAGTTTATTTTTCAATTATTTTTGCTAAGTTAAATTTTGTAAGATTGCTTTTAATACTATTAAAGTTGTTTTGTTTTATTCTTATGATAACTATCTTTTTTACCTATTTTTTTTTTTTAATTTACAAAAAAGGGTCGTGCACCCTACGTGATCCCACACGATGGTTGCGCGGATCCGGTATACGAATGTCAATCTCAAAAACACATTTAGAACGAATTAATATATGTTTTAGACATAGAGGTTTATTACTGACTACATAAAAATAGTAATAAAGGTGTTTTAAACTTGTTTTCAAATGGTATTGCGTATGTGACGCGGTTCTACGCAGTGGGTGCATGAACCCTGCCGTCACGTATTTCTTGGTTCGCGTAGGAGACGCGACTCCGGCGTAATTTCAAAACTCTGAAATTTGACTGTTTCCAATTTAAATATTGGTTTTGCATAAAGAGTTTTCATTGAAATACTTTGGAACACAAGGGGCAAGATGGCTGCCGACTGACATCAGTGAGAGTGGCTCCAGATCCTCTCTCCCGGAGACTCATTGAAGTTAACAATGTGGTGATCCATAGCTAAAGGCTGCTATGCGAATCCAGGTTCACCTGACGGAGTACGTGGCAAAGCTGAAGCAGGCGATTTCCCGAGGCTCTCCGTGCAAGTTTGGCGATCAGCTCGCACTCGTGGTTGTGGTGCCCTGGGCGATTCTACGGGCGTCCGGTAATCGACGGAAAAACAGCGCAGTGATGGGGCCGAAAAGTCAGCGTGCCGCTAAGGACACCGCGCTGAAAGAAACGCAAAGGAGAATCCGAGTCTCCCTGGCCCGGCAAGGCATGGTGGGCTGTCACGGCGTGTGCTGAATCCAGCGAAGAAAGACGGCGATCTCGTCAACAAAGGAACGAGCGGGACCGCTGAGGGACGCGGTAAATCAAGGATTGTGGGGCCGGCGCTGACGGGGGGAGAGCTCCCTGCGCCAACCGACCCTGGTCGAAACTTTTGCGGCGGTAGCAGCCGTGGATAAAGTTGCTCAGGAGAAAGCTGCTGCCGGGGGCCAGAGATCAGTGAGTGCGGGAACAGCGAAGCCGGATCGGACCCACACGCAATAATAACAACAACAACAGCAACACCGAGGCAATCAGATCACGGACTGACGGAGTGTCAGACATTGGTGGCGGCAGAAGTGGATGAACTTGACCTGCAAGCTGGAACAGGAGCACCGGAGAACCTTGATTGCCCTGAGGTGAACCTCACGAAGGAGAAAGGAGAAGGTGATCTGCAAATGTCTGCCCATTTCGGTGAACTGCTGGGAGTATCAGATGTAACTCACTTGCAAGGGATAAGGAAAATACAGACAACGTCCTTCTCAGATGCAGAGATGGGCGCGGCGAAAGTGAGTACCGCTGGCCAGGTCATAAATCCTGTGCAACTAAAACCATTATTAGGCTCCCTGAAGCGGATAAGTTCTTTTCATTAAACGATGACACTGATTGGTCACTCAGTAGGGGAGAGAACTCCGAGGAGGGCACAGAGTCAGATTCGGGTGATTCGCCTACATTCAATGGGGATACTCGTTCTAAAACCCGCAGGCTCAAACGTAGATCTAAAAGAGGCACTCTTTCGAGTGAGACAGAGACAGCACGTAAATTAGTTTGGGACTATTCAGCTACAAGCCAGACCTATCTAGATGAGGCTAGGGGAGCGCACTGGGGGCTCTGGTGGTTTGGTCAGGGATACATCTTCAACTACATCTATGCCTTCGTTAGAACTTGTATATGCTACTCTGAAGCAGATGCAAAGTGAAGCTAGAGCAGAGAGCCAGCGGGCCCAGGCGTCCACAAAAAATTACAAGGGTGTCTACGGAGAATGAATAAGCTACAATCAGAGATGGTGGAAAGAGTTGTTCACGTTGAGCAAAGAACAGAAGCTCTTGAGGAGGATGTTGGAAGACTGCAAAACCTTAAAGGTGCGCAAGATAAGATATCAGAAGACATGATGTGGAAGATGGAGGATTTCGAAAATCGGCAGCGCCGCAATAATGTGAGGTTGCTGGGTATAGCGGAAAAGGTGAAGGGGAGAACATTATGTCTTTTGTAGTGGCTCTCTTAAAGGGTGCATTCCCGGATTTAGCACAGTGGAACTGGGAGGCAGAAATTCAGAGAGCACACCGTTTTCCCTTCACCCAGAAGAAGAACAAGGGCGCAGGTCAAGAAGAGCGACCAAGAGCTATCTTGATTTATGTGGGCAACTTTCTCCTTAGACAGGCGCTCATAGACATGGCAAAGCCAGACTCCAAGAGGACTTATGATGGACATACATTTTTCACTAGGCCAGATTTCTGCCATATCACAGTTGAGAGGAGGTGGCGACTCCGACAACTAATAGCACCCTTTCATGAGGCTGGCTTTGAAGCTTATTTGCTGTTTCCTTCGCGACTTAAGGTCATAAAGAATGGGCGGGTCAGAATGTTTTTTTCTGAAATTAAGGCACAAGAATATCTGGGGAGGTAAAGGAGGCCAAAGAGAAGGTTTGAGTGGGTTAAGTTAATGCTTCCCAACTCAGCATTGGTGCATATTCCTTCCCAGCGCTTATCGTGTTGTTCCTTTTCCTTTTGCTTTAACGTATGTCTTTGGCTATTAGCGGTTACCACAGCATATTAAGTAGGATTATTTTGAAAAATGGGTTGATGGTAGGGGGGATCAGGGACCACTCGAGGTGTCACACTTGGTCGCCACACATAGGTCCGCCGGACCTATTTGCCTGTGTGGGAGTGTGGGGGGTGGGGGGTGGTGGGGGGCCTCAGTGGGATGGGGAAGTGGGTGGTGGGAGGAGGGGGGAAGGCGAGGGTAAAACTAATGCACAGTTTGATATGAAACAAAAAAATGGGGACAGACTCAACAGACAATATTGCACAAGGAAAGTTTTAAAGATGTTAGAAGCTGAACTTAAACTGAATTTAAGTAAACAAAATAACACTTGATGAATCTGCGTGTTGCATCTTTGAATATATGTGGCTTAAACGATCTGACTAAGAGACAGAGAGTCGCTATAACTTTGAGGGCACTCCACATTGATATACTTTGTCTTCAGGAAACTCATATTGAAGGTAGTCGCGGCAAGGTTTTAGAACAGCTAGGTTTTGAGTTAGTAGTTAATACTAATCAAGGCACCAAAACAAGAGGGGTGGCTATTATGTCCCGGCGGCTAGGTGTTATATTTCGAAGGAAAGCGGCGGATAAATGGGGCCGGTGGGCTTTGGCTGAAGGTTGGATAAATGGGGTTGCTTTCACAATCTGCTCGGTCTATGGTTCAACGGGAGATGACCCAGAATTATTTGAATTCTTGGATGTGGAGCTAGCCTCCTGGCCCGCCCCGGTGATAATGTGTGGTGACTATAATATTAATGGTATGGGTGGTCTTTGGGGGGAAAAAGGGGGAGGTTATACGGGTAGAAAGAAGAGGGTATATAAGGCGCTTACTAATTTGGTGCAGAATAATGCACTTCGGGATGTATGGGTATCCCTCTACCCTAAAGATTCAGGTAGTACATATTTTTCGGCGCCTCATCAGGTATTGGTGAGATTGGATTATTTTTTGTAACATATTCTTTAATATCTAAGTGTAAAATCGAGAAATACCCCGATTGCTTTCGGATCATAATCCGTTAGTGCTCACTGTTAATCTAGGGGGAAACCCAAGCAAATGAGGCCGTGGACATTCGAGAGAGGCTTATTAAAGGATCCGGAATATATAAGGCATATAACTGAATGGATTCAGATATTTTGGGAAATTAATAGAGCAAGTGCTAGCACTGGGATTGTATGGGACACCTTCAAGGCTGGAGTTCGGGGGAAACAATGAGCTATAGCCTATTTAGACGTAAGAAGGAAAATCAGAGGGAGAAGGCGTTGATCAACAGATTGAAAGAATTAGAGGAGGATCTGGCAGTAGGGGTTAGTAGGAAAGACTCTTTGGATGGGATTTTATTAAACTTAGCGGTGACGAAAGCTGAATTGGGAGATCTAGTTACGGTTAAAGCGGCAGAAAGGTTTTTAACTAGAAGAGAGCATTGTTATGAGTATAACGAAAGAATAGGACATACTCTGGCAGTGCGGCTGAGGCAAAAGAGTCTAGCGGCTGAGATTAGAGGGGTTTTAGATACCACTGGGAGATTAGTAGAAGACCCGCAGGAGATTCGGGAGGTTTTTCGCCTCTATTACGAAAAAACTCTATTCCGAAGATAAGAGTAAACAAATGGCTCACAAGCAGGCGCATAGCAAGAATTATTTGAGTACAGCCGGCTTGCAAGGGGCAGATGTTAGCGACGGAGAAGTACTGGCGAGAACACTAACCTTAGATGAGATTTTGGAGGCACTTCAAAATCTTCCTTCAGGGAAAGCAGCAGGACCCGATCAGATTCCAGTTGAGTTTTACAAAGTATTTGCTGAAACAATCGGGCTGGATTTACTGGAAACAATGTGTCAGGCTCAGCTGGGGAGCTCAATTCCTGATTCATGGGGAGGGGCAGATATCATCGTATTCTTAAAAAGGGGAAGCCCCCGGAAGAACCTGGCTCTTACCGGCCAATTACACTTATGAATAGTGATGTTAAAGTGTATTCTAAGGTATTGGCAACCCGGTTGAATAAAATAATTGGGAACTTAGTTCATCCGAACCAGCATGGCTTTATACCCGGCCGAGGGACTACGGAACATATTCGTAAGGTTATTACGCTGTTTGATGTAGCTGAGATCTCAGGAGACCCTATGGCACTGATTTTACTTGATGCCGAAAAAGCATTTGATAGGGTCTCCTGGGATTACCTCTGGGAGGTACTGAATATGTTTGGTTTGGGTTTCGACTTTATTAAGGCAGTGCAGGCCATGTATAAAGCTCCAATGGCTCGATTGAGAGTTAATGGGGAATATACACTACCTATGAGTATTAACCGCGGTACACGGCAAGGGTGTCCATGCTCACCCCTCCTGTTTGCTTTATATATTGACCCCTGATTAGGAAATTGGAAACTAATAATAGTATTAGACCAATTAGATTTAACGAGTTAGATGCTAAGATAATGGCATATGCAGATGATGTTGCCGTGGTAACCCCAGATCCAGCTGCTGCTTTAATTGGTTTAGAGCGGGAAGCAGAAGCTTTTGGTTTAATATCTGGGTACAAGCTAAACCGGGCTAAGACCCAAATTGTTCTAAACAAGGAGGCCCAATTTGATGATTCACGGGTGGTGGACTCAGCAATATACTTGGGTATCAATATAATGCCTGATTTGGGGAAAATAGTTGGGGAAAATATTGGCCCAATTATTAACAAGGCTAAGAAAGACTTTGACCGGATAAACAATCTGCATATGTCGATCATGGGACGCTGCAACGTGGTTAAGATGGTGTTCCTGCCTAAAATACTGTATGTGTTTAGAGCTATACCTTTAGAATTTGAGAAACATTGGTTCGGGCTCCTGGAACATATGGTGAATAGATTTATTTGGACGCACGGCAAAACCAGAAGAGCTTTGAGATTTATGACCTTGCCGCGAGACAGGGGGGCTGGGCAGTCCCTGACTTCAGATTGTATTATTGGGCGGTGGCTTTACAAAATATGATTAGTTTGCTGGGTGGTTGCAAGGCTGATTGTTGGACTAAAACAGAGCTCTCTGATCCGTACCAATACTTACTAGGAAAAAAAGCTAAGAATTGTTTTATGAAATTTAACGAACCTAGCTATTTTAAAAAGACAAGGTTTAAGACGCTAAATGCTGCATTTAAAATCTGGACGGCACTTAAGAAGAGCCTGGGCCTTGGCCGAATCCACTTCTACACTCAGCTATACAAGAACCCTTCCTTCCCGGGGATTTTTGCAGACACAATTATGAGGGAATGGGATAAGTGTGGAATACGGACGATTGGGGATCTTTTGGTGCAAGATGGGTTAAAAACATTTAATGAACTACAAAGTGTATATGGTTTAAGTAGGAGGAGTTTTTTTAAGTATTTGCAATTAGCTAGCTTTGTAAAAGGGAAAAAAGGGGGACCATATCATTTTGGAAGAATCAGAATTTTGGATAATATTCGATCAGGGGAGAATTGCACTATTAGGGGGATATATATGGAATTAAATCTGCTTAAATCAGATGATCTAGATAAGCATGGGGGAAAGTGGGCTGAGAAGTTTGATATTGACCCTGATGACTTTCTCGATTCCCTAGAGCTAGGTAACACCATTTTGTGCTCAGCGGGACTCCAGGCACAGCACTATAAAACTCTCTTCTCTCTGTATATTACACCAGCTAGAATTGCGCAGTGGGGGGACAAGAGGGGATTAGATGTTCCCGGTGCGGAAGCTTAGCAGCAGATGCAATACATATGTTTGCGACCTGTCCGCAACTGGAAACTCTGATTAAAGAGATAGAAAAATTTATTAATCAAACTTTGAAATTAAGAGGTTCCCTATTACCTGTTTTAATGGTCTTAGGGGTGAGAAAATCTGGTTTCCAAGACCCAATGAGGTATTTTTGGTCTCGTCGCCATGGCTGTATTACGTATATGTATTTCCTCAGCATGGTTGGATCGGGCTGCTCCTACTTTTCAGCAATGGTTAGCCAAATTATTGTTTATTTATAATCTTGAGAAAGGAATATATGAGAGGAGGGGAAAAAGAGGTAGGAAGCTTGGTAGGACAATATGGGCCCCTATTTATAACTGGAAAAATGAAATGAGTAATTAATGATGTTCCAGTTTCCAGAATGAGCCGTATATTACTATACTATGGCTATTATAATGAATTTTTGTTGTATTAATTAATTGGGCTGTCCCCCTATGTATCATAACGTGTAATGTATTGTGACTCTGTGCATTTAAAAATGTAATAAAAATATTTAAAAAAAAAAAAAAAAAAGAAATACTTTGGAACACAATGTCCTGATAGCAAATTACTGTTATATATAACATTTAGTACATTTTACGGGTGCGCAACGCATACACGTATGGTGCGCGACCCCTACGTGACCCCATGTGACATAGAAAGAAAGCTTCTCATTGGTTGCACAGCTTTTCATTCTCTTCATGGATAGAACCAACATCTGTTACACTCCTTTCTTTTTGGGTGTGTCTGCCTTTAAGACAAGCTGTTTTGTAGGCTCTGTTATTCTTCTGTTTTTTTTGTGGTGTTTTTCATTTTCAATTGAGAAAAATGGCAGCAGCTTTCCCAGAGGAGCACGAGGAGGAGATGGAGGAAGTGGAAGAGCCAGTGAAGAAGATGAAGTAAAGTATTGTGTGGGCCTTCTTCACTGTGCCTGAAGGCGAAAAAAAAGAAAATGTCCGTAAGGTGACATGTAACATCTGTCACAAAATCTTATCGAGATGCTCTGAGAAAAAGTACTCTTGTGGTACTTCTTCAATGAAAAAACACCTGGAAACAATGCATCCTATTTGCCTGGCACGTGAGGTGGAGCGTCATAGATAAGAGGAAGCAGCCAACAATGATGGACAACAACCATTATCATCTGCAGGGGTTGTTTTGACCACTCCACAACCCCTGATAGTTCCGGAGTTGGCGGATGGTGAAATCCTCTTTCGCCACTGCCTTACGACACTGTGTGTAGGCAACCTATGCATTGATGCCGTGAAGACACTCCACAAGGGTCACAAATGATAATATTTGTTGTTGTTGTTGCTTATGTTTCTAGTTATACAGAAACAGCAGAGTTGGACTGTTTAACTTTTCTTTTTTCTTTTTAAAATAAATGAAAAACACCCCCCAAAAAACAAATCAGAAAATACAAAAAAATATAAAATTGTTCTAAAAACCGGTTCTAATGAAACCACCTAAACTGGTAAAAAATAAAAAATTGTACATAATGAAAGTGAATGATTGTATGAATGTGTGTATCATTAATGTTAGAATTGTGTATAAGTAGTATCTCAGTAAGTGAATGAATGCATGGATAGTATTCGAGGGAATGGATGAGTGCAACAGTTGTGCCAGAGTGATTGCATGAGTGCATGGTTAGTGCCTGAGTGATTGCATGAGTGCAGGGGTAGTGCATGGATGCAAGGCTAATGCCTGCGTTATTGAATGAGTGCATAGGTAGTGCTTGAGTCAATGGATCAGTGCATGGGTACTGCTTAAGTGAATGGCTGAGCACAAGAATAGTGCCTGAGTGATTGCATGAGTGCATGGGTAGTGCCTGGGTGATTGCATGACTGCAGGGGTAGTGCCTGAGTGATGGGATGAGTGTATGACTAGTGTTTGAGTGGAACGATGGGTGCAAAGGCAATGCCTGGGTGATTACATGAATGCATGGGTACTATGTGAGTGAATGGATGAGTGCATGGGTAGTGCTTGAGTGTATGGATGAGTGCATGGGTAGTGCCTGAGTAAATGATTGAGTGGAAGAGTAGTACCTGAGTGATTGCATGAGTGTATGGGTAGGGCCTGGGTAATTGCATAAGTGCAGTGGTAGTGCCTGGGTGATTGGATGAGTATATGGGTAGTGCCTGAGTGACTGCATGAGTGCATGGATAGTGCCTGGGTGATTGCATGAGTGCAGAGATGCGGCCTGGGTGATTGGAGGAGTGCATGGGTAGTGCCTGAGTTACTGAATGAGTGAATGGGTAGTGTTTGAGGGAATAGATGAGTGCAACAGTTGTGCCTGAGTGATTGCATGAGTGCATGGATATTGCCTGGGTGATTCCATGAGTGAAGGGGTACTGCCTGGGTGATGGGAGGAATGCATGGGTAGTGCGGGAGTGAGTGGATGAGTGCATGGGTAGTGCCTGAGTATATGGATGAGTGCATGGGTAGTGCCTGAGTGATTGGTTTAGTGCAAGAGTAGTTCCTCAGTGATTGCATGAGTGCATGGGTAGTCCCTGGGTGATTGCATGAGTGCAGAGATACTGTCTCGGTGATTGGAATAGTGCATGGGTAGTGCCTGAGTAAATGTTTGAGTGCATGGGTAGTGCCTGGATGATTCCATGAGTGAAGGGGTACTGCCTGGGTGATTGGAAGAGTACATGGGTAGTGCCTAAGTGAATGGATGACTGCATGGGTAGTGTTTGAGGGAATGAATGAGTGCAACAGTTGTGCCTCAGTTATTGCATGAGTGCATGGATACTGCCTGGGTGATTGCATGAGTGCAGGGGTAGTGCCTGGGTGATTGGATGAGTGCATAGGTAGTGTCTCTGTGGAAGGATGGATGCAAGGATAATGCCTGCGTCATTGGATAAGTGCATAGGTAGTGCCTGAGTCAATGGATGAGTGCATAGGTACTGCCTAAGTGAATGGCTGAGTACAAGAATAGTGCCTGAGTGATTGCATGAGTGCATAGGTAGTACCTGAGAGATTGCATAGGTGCAAAGGTAGTGCCTGAGTGATGGGATAACTGTATAAGTAGTGTTTGAGTAGAAGTATGGGTGCAAAAGTAATGCCTGCATGATTTCATGATTGCAAAGGTAGTAAAATGAGTGAATGGATGAGTGCATGGGTAGTGCCTGAGTGTATGGATGAGTGCATGGGTAGTGCCTGAGTGAATGCCTGAGTGCATGAGTAGTTCCTGCGTGATTGCATGAGTGTATAGGTAGTCCCTGGGTGATTGCATAAATGCAGAAGTACTGTCTCAGTGATTGGAGGAGTGCATGGGTAGTGCCTGAGTGAATGGATGACTGCATGGGTAGTGTTTGATGGAATGGATGAGTGCAACAGTAGTGTCTGAGTGATTACATGAGTGCATGGATACTGCCTGGGTGATTCCATGAGTAAAGGGGTACTGCCTGGGTGATTGGAGGAGTGCATGGGTAGCGCCTGAGTGACTGGATGAGTGCATGGGTAGTGTTTGAGGAAATGGATGAGTGCAACAGTTGTGCCTGAGTGATTGCATGAGTGCATGGATAGTGCCTGGGTGATTGCATGAGTGCAGGAGTAGTGCCTGGGTGATTGGATGAGTGCATAGGTAGTGCCTCTGTGGAAGAATGGATGCAAGGATAATGCCTGCATCATTGGATGAGTGCATAGGTAGTGCCTGAGTCAATGGATGAGTGCATAGGTACTGCATAAGTGAATGGTTGAGTGCAACAGTAGTGCCTGGGTGAATTCCTAAGAACATGGGTAGTGCTAGGGTGATTGAATGGGTGCAGGGGTAGGCATGGGTTTTTGGATGACTGCATTAGAACTACCTGAGTGAAAGTATGAGTGATTGCATGTTGTATAAGTAGTGTCTCAGTGAGTGAATGAGTGCATGGGTAGTGTTTGAGGGAATGGATGAGTGCAACAGTTGTGCCTGAGTGATTGCATGAGTGCATGGATAGTGCCTGGGTGATTGCATGAGTGTAGGGGTACTGTCTGAGTGATTGGAGGAGTGCATGGGTAGTGTCTGAATGATTGGATGAGTATATGGGTAGTGCTTGAGTGGAAGAATGGATGCAAGGCTAATGCCTAGATCATTTAAAGAGTGCATGGGTAATGCTTGAGGGACTGAATGAGTGCATGCCTAGTACCAGAGTGAATGGTTGAGTGCAAAAGTAGTCCCTGAGTGATTGCATAAGTGGATGGATAGTGTCTGAGTGATTGCATGAGTGCAGTGGTAGTGCCTGGGTGATTGCACATCTGTATGGGTAATGCCTGAGTGGAAGGATGGATGCAAGGTAATGCCTGGGTTATTGGATGAGTGCATAGGTAGTGCCTGAATGAATTGATAAGTGCATGGGTACTGCCTTAGTGAATAGCTGAGTGCAACAGTAGTGCCTGGGTGATTTCATAAGAACATGGGTAGTGCTTGGGTGATTGAATGAGTGCAGGGGTAGTGCCTGGGTTATTGGATGACTGCATGAGAACTACCTGAGTGAAAGTATGAGTGCAAGGCTAATGTCTGGGTCATTGAGAGAGTGCGTGGGTACCGTTTGAGGGAGTCAATGAGTGCATGGGTAGTACCTGAATGAATGGTTGAGTGTAAGAGTAGTGCCTAAGTGATTGCATGAGTGGATGAGTAATCTCTGGGTGATTGCATGAGTTCAGTGGTAGTGCCTGGGTGATTGGATGAGTGTATGGGTAGTGCCTGAGTGGAAGGATGGATGCAAGGCTAATGCCTGGGTCATTGAAAGAGTGCAAGGGGAGTGCTTGAGGGAGTGAATGAATGCATAGATAGTACCTGAGATAATAGTTCAATGCACAAGTAGTGCCTGAGTAATTGCATGAGTTGATGGATAGTGTCTGCATGATTGCATGAGTGCAGTGGTAGTGCCTGGTTGATTGGATGACTGTATGGGTAATGCCTCAATGGAAGGATGGATGCAAGGCTAATGCCTGCTTCATTAGATGAGTGCATGGGTACTGCCTAAGTGAATGGCTGAGTGCAACAGTAGTGCCTGTGTGATTGAATGAGTGGATGAGTAGTGTCTAGGTGATTGCATGAGTGCAGTGGTAGTGCCTGGGTGATTGCATGAGTGTATGAGTAGTGCTTGAGTGGAAGGATGGATGCAAGGCTAATACCTGGGTCATTGAAAGAGTGCATGAGTACTGCTTGAGGGAGTGAACGAGTGCATAGGTAGTACCTGAGTGAATGGTTGAGTGCAAGAGTAGTGCCTGAGTAATTGCATGAGTGGATTGGTAGTGTCTAGGTGATTGCATGAGTCCAGTGGTAGTGCCTGGGTGATTGGACAAGTGTATGGGTAGTGCCTGAGTGGAACAATGAATGCAAGGTAATGCCTGGGTCATTGGATGAGTGCATGGGTACTGCCTGAATGATTCGATGAGTGCATTGATACTGCCTAAGTGAATGACTGGGTGCAACAGTAGTGCCTAGGTGATTGCATAAGAACATAGGTAGTGCTTGGGTGATTGAATGAGTGCAGGGGTAGTGCCTAGGTTATTGGATGAGTGCATGAGAAGTACCTGAGTGAAAGTATGAGTATAAGACCAATGTCTGGGTCATTGAAAGAGTGCATGGGTAGTGCTCAAGTGGGTGAATAAATGCATAAGTAGTGCCTGAGTGATTGCATGAGTGGATGAGTAGTGTCTGCATGATTGCATGAGTGCAGTGGTAGTGCCTGGTTGATTGGATAAGTGTACAGGTAATGCCTCAGTGGAAGGATGGCTGCAAGTCTAATGCCTGCATCATTGGATGAGTGCATAGGTAGTACCTGAGTGAATGGATGAGTGCATGGGTACTGCCTAAGTGAATGGCTGAGTACAACAGCAGTGCATGAGTGATTGCATGTTGTATAAGTAGTGTCTCAGTGAGTGAATGAGTGCATGGGTAGTGCTTGAGGGAATGGATAAGTGCAACAGTAGTGCCTGAGTGATTGCATGCATGCATGGATAGTGCCTGGGTGATTGCATGAGTGCAGGGATAGTACCTGGGTGATTGGATGAGTGTATGGGTATTGCCTGAGTGCCTGGATGAGTTCATGGGTAGTTTTTGAGGGAGTGGATGAGTGCAACAGTAGTGTCTAAGTGATTACCTCAGTGCATGGGTAGTACATGGTTGATTGCATGAGTGCAGGGGTAGTGCCTGGGTGATTGGAGGATTGCATGGGTAGTCCCTGTGCGCATGGATGAGTACATGGGTAGAGCCTGGGTGATTGCATGAGTACAGTGGTACTGTCTGGGTGATTGAAGGAGTACATGGATAGTACCAGAGTGCTTGAATGAGTACATCGGTAGTGTTGGAGGGAATAGATGAGTACATGGGTAGTGCCTACGTGAATGGCTAAGTGTATGAGTAGTGTCTGAGTGATTGTATGAGTACATGGCTAGTGCGTTGGTGATTGCATAAGTGCAGGGGTAGTATCTGAGTTATTGTATGAGTGCATGGTTTTTGCCTCTGTGAAAGGAAAAATGGAAAGATAATGCATGGGTTATCCTATTAGTGCAAAGGTTGTGCTACAGAGATTAGATTACAGCATGGATAGTGTTTGTGTGAAAGGATGACTACCTAGCTGATGATATCTAAAAGCTTTTATATAGTGTAAAGGATCAACATTATTTTTTATTAGAAATAAATAACATTTAAATGAACTTTGAACATTACTTCACATTATCATGCATATTATGTTATGTGTTCTTACCTTTTTGAGTAATTTAGATACATAACTCTGTGGAATTATTTTAAAGTAGTATTGTTGTATACTGAATTAAAACTCTTTTCAAACTTCACCATTACCTACTGTAATGAAGAAGAAAACTGTTATGTAATGTAATGCATTACAGAAATTATAATATTATACTTTTAAGAACACAACATAATTTTAGAAATACATAACATTTTCAGTTTCCTTTTGCTGTTCTCAGATTCTACTGAACTTCACTATACACAGTGATTTAAACGTATTATCATTGAACAGCGGGTAAAAAAACAATCAACGAGATTGTAAAAAAAAAAAAAAAATTACCGCAAAGCATTATTTCCAATACATGTAGATATATGTTTACCTATCTAGAGTTTCTTAATTACGTCCAACTTGTACATTAAGTCTTTTATTACTCTCAAGTACATTTGCTAAATTGTACACTCTCATTTACATCTGGTACAATATAGACAACAAATATATAAACTATTTGCTTTTAAACACAATTTTCCAAATGCAATATCAATTAGCACAAATAATATTCCAAACACTAATTATAAATAGTAATTGTTTCAATCCTGTCCACTTTCTGTTCACATTTTCCCAATAGGCCGAATAATGTATTCAAAACTTCGCTTCGAAAAAATCCAATATAAATTTGTTAATTCGTGTTCACATCATCCCAATAGACCAAATAATGTATTCAAAACTTTGGCTTCAACAAGATCAAATATAATTTTGGTAAGTCACAAGGCAACCTAGATTGGAGTTGCAAATGGGCATCATTGCAAAGTGTCCATCCTTTATTACACTTTAAATACACAGTGTAGTATCCAGATGTTGTAGTAGGTCCATCATGGAAAATAATAGCCACCACTATAAAAGTTCTTCCTGAAATAGATATTTGACTTGCAACAAAACTTTTTATTTTGGTTTCCAATTTTCTTCCATTTGCTCTACAACGTTGAAACATTAAAATGAGATATTTTCCAGATCTTTCTGAATGTAATGTAGACAACATCTCTGATTTACAATGTAAACATTTCATATCCTGATTGGCTGTTTTTACTAATTTGTTAAAAGGTACTGATTTGCAATCTGGTATCCTCAAGTATATGAATCGTTCTGTGTCTATTTAGTGCTGTAAGTAAATGAACACTCTTCACATTTGTGATCCCATCTGTAACTTATTCCAAATAAGTTTTCAATCTGTATTACTTCATGTTCTCATACTCCAAGCATAAGCATTAGAAATTCTTGTGCATCCTGTTGAACATTAAGAGTAAATGTCAAAGAACCAGTACATATATCCAAAAGATGTCGAACACCAGAAGCAGTATGGATTTTGCTTCTGTCAGTTACCAACTGTTGAAATGCATGACGTAATAAAGAACAAAATCTTTTTCATGATTTCCCATGATTTCACAATGAAGCTCTTCTAGATAAAACACAACATTCAAAATCACATTAGCATACCAGTTGATACCTGAACTATTTTCCAACTGGTATCCTACAATCTCATCAACAGTTTCCATTTTCATTTTCTTTACACCTTCATGATTCTCTTCAATTGTTTTCTTTTTTTTGAACCTCAATTGAATGTTTGACATATTTCCGTTTTGGACACACTACACATTTCTCATATATGGGATATTCACCTAAATCAGGAGTATAAAGTCTTCTTAAACGAGTGTACTCTCTTACACAATTTGCATCAGCACTAACCCTTTTCTCATCAAAATCAATCAAATACAAACCAGATAATGTTCTTACTCAAGACAATGCAACATATGCCATTCCCTCTTTGAACACTGTACTACCAATATTTACCAAAGCACTGTCTATACTTAAACCTTGAGATTTATGAATAGTTACTGCATATGCTAAAGACAAAGGAAACTGTTTTTGCAAACATACAAGTCTTTTACAAGCAAAAAATGTACAACACAATGCCCAATCTGTCTTACCTCTTTAATCCGATCAAATTTTATCTTCAAAAAATTCTATTCCATCTCTGTTGTGAAAATTTACAAAATCAACAACTTTTCCCATTGCTCCATTTACTAACCCTTCTTCTACATTCATATTACGCCGTAAAGATACCTGACAGTTTATACATCCATGTAAAGTCTTTTCTAAGCCTACAGTCTTAGATGCAGACTTTTCCAAAGAATCCAATTTTGACTGTAGTTTCTCTGTGAGAAGAATAGTCACTCCTTGATGTTCAATTTTATCAAAAGCTTCAATTTCCACTATTTGCTGTTTTTCCAGTTTTAAAAGTTCTTGATTAAATGTGGAACACTCTTTCAGTGTAGGCATAAGGCAAACTATAGATTTCTTTTCTTCAAGGTTATTGTACATTATTTCAGCCGCTGTATTTCCAGTTGTAAATAAGTTCCTTATTAGCTGACTTTCTAAAGCTTGTTACCATGCTTTGTCAATACACCAATTCTTATATCTTGAAGAATATTTCCATAATGTTCATCACTTGCTTGTCGCATATTCTTAATAAGTTCTTTATATTCAAAATGTGACTAAATGTTCACATTTCCAATACTTCCCAAAGATTTTCTAGTATCTTCATGGACAAGTGTTTTAAAAACAGGTTGCCCTTTTACAGGAGTAAGTTGTAGTAGATCACCAAATACAATTACATGTTTTCCTCCAAACAGAACATCGTAATCTGTTTTTAAAATCTGTTGGATTCTCAAGTGTACAAGCGCAAGCATTACGTTTGAGACCATGTTCACCTCATCAATGATTAGAAGTTTCATTTTCTTCAGTACTCTTGAGACTTCATAACAAGCTTCTCCAGATGGCATTGTGATAATCCGATTTATTTTCATGTTCAACTGGTAGCATAAGTAATCGATGTAAAGTAATCCCTTTAATGTTGTGTGCTGCTAATACAGTTGGAGCTGTTACAACACAAGATAAATGTGATTCTGTAGTTTTGTATAGATTACTGGTCAAAACTTTAATTAAGAAACTTTTCCCTGTTCCAGCTTGACCACTGATGTACATTAGAATAGGTTTAAATGATGAGCATTGGCATTCTTTTTTTCATGTTACAAACCATGTTGTATCTGTTCTGTCACTTGTAGATATATTTCTTTTTGTTCAATGTTTAGTTGTTCTTCTAACTTTTCCAACTGAATAATATCCTGTTGTGCTTGTTGCATTTTAGTTTCTACTTCATTCATGACTATTGCTGCTTCATTTTCAATAATTGGTTGTCCTAGTGGATCCTGACTTAGTGGACCTGAACTTTGACTATCTTGAGAACTGTCTCTAGCTATTTCAGCTGCAGTAGTAGATTCTTGTTCAATCTCATCATTTAACATTTGTAGATAAGTTGGGAAGATTGTGCATTGAATGCTATCTTTACATGCATTAAAAGAATCTTCATAGCAGTCAAAATCACCAAGTAACTACGCTTCACTGCGCCAAGGCTTGAACAGTTGCAGAAGTGCTAAATAGAAAAATTCCCTCTTATCTGGACTTTCGCAACTGAGTTTTCTGTGGTTAATAAAATTTCCTTTGACATGTTTTACCAAACATCCGTCACATCCAATTACTGCATATTTTTCTTCATTTATATTTTCTGTAATGTTTCTTTTAAAGCTATAATGTTGAAGTGTTTCATAGAGACATAGGTTTTCCAGATATGGACTCCTTTTGGGATAGTATGTATCCAACATATTAGTTTTAACAATATCTGTACTTTCTGGTTCATTCAGTGCTAAGTATTTGATTTCTTGTAATGTTTTCAATACTCTATTTCGTGTGCAGGCAAGACCTAAACTTACCCAAATAATTCCTCTTGACTTTGAAAATAAACTGGCAGAGCTCAACTGATCCGAACATTCATAGGATCCAATCTCTTGGTGGGAAAGCATACATCTAGCATCTTCAGAATCATAACACGTATGAGAATACATGTGCAAGTAGAGATATACCTCAGTCACAATAGCATGCAGACCTTAAAATTTGACAGCTTGCACTTCACATTTCAAGCAGACACTTCAAATTATGCGGTATATTTGAAGTGTACCTTTCAACAGACTCAAACAAAGTAGCCTAATCATTAATCCCTCTACCCACATTTCTTAAACCTCACTTTTGTGCTGCAGCTTCACCATTCTACTACTACTCAGGGTGTTGGGCCTAGTCAAATATAAAGTAGCAACCCTTCCCATATCTCTGTTGTAAGTCTCAGCATATTCCTGAAAGAATGCATACATGTGTGTGTACCTTTTGCTAGTGGCATCAAATATAAAAGAAACATACAAATAGATGTATACCTGTGTTTTATACATCTAGCATCTACAGATACATAACACCTATGAGAATACATGTGCAAGTAGAGATATACCTCTGTCACAAGACCATGCAGACCCTAACATTTGACAGACTGCACCTTACATTTGAAAAAAAACCCTATATTTATGCGGCGTACTTCAAGTGCACCTTTCCCCAGACTCATACAAAGTAGCCT
This sequence comes from Calotriton arnoldi, assembly GCA_963921515.1. NCBI lineage: Eukaryota > Metazoa > Chordata > Amphibia > Caudata > Salamandridae > Calotriton > Calotriton arnoldi. The sequence continues at coordinate 515,531 of CAWUFW010010574.1, forward strand.
AATCACTAGCCCATCTCCCAACATGCCTTAAACATCACTTTTGTGCTGCAGCTGCACCATTCTACGTCTACTTAGGGTGTTGGGCCTAGCCAAATATAAAGCAGCAACCCTTTGCATATCTCTGTTGTAAGTCTCATCATATTCCTGAAAGAATGCATGCGTCTGTTCCTTTTGCTAGTGGCATCATATATAAAAGAAACATACAAATAGATGTATACCTGTGTTTTATACATCTAGCATCTTCAGATACATAACACGGATGAGAATACATGTGCAAGTAGAGACATATCTCAGTCACAAGACCATGCAGACCTTAAAATTTGACAAACTGCACTTCACATTTCAAGCAGACACTGAAAATGATGCGGTATATTTGAAGTGTACCTTTCCACAGACTCATACAAAGTAGCCTAATCACTAATCCCTCTGCCAACATTTCTTAAACCTCACATTTGCGCTGCAGATTCACCATTCTACTACTACTCAGGGTGTTGGGCCTAGTCAAATATAAAGCAGCAACCCTTCGAATATCTCTGTTGTAAGCACTGTTCCCTGTAATGTGTGCGCCCGCGCACCTATGTCTCCTAGAGCGCACAATGTAATATGCGAAGCGCGCACACGCAGCTGAGGACAGTTCGGGCCGCCGCTTTTAAAATGCGTGTGGTGCGAAAGGCGGAGGGAGACCACCCGAAGTTCGTCAGCAAGTGGCTCCTGCTGCATTTCTTTTGTTTAAAAGGGCTCGGCTGTGGGACAGTTTGTATGCTTTTTGAAAGTAATCATGTTAATCACAGCGCCCATGTGCACTGCAATTAACATGAATACTTTCACAAAGGCACACAATCTGCCCCGCAGCTGTGCCCTATTAACAAATGAAAGGCAGCAAGTCTACATGACGTGTGCTTTTAGGTGTTTCTAAAAGCACACGTCCTGCCTGTAGACTTGCTGCATTTCTTTTGATAATATGAGGCATCATCATCGTGGTGAATCGCGGGCCGCGGGCGCAAAGACTGTGCGGCCGGGCCATGGGGGATGAGTCAGTAGTCTGGGAGAAGACTGCATCATTCAGTGTCACACACTCACTGACTGGCACGGTCGGTCCTCGTGCGATCAGTAAATACAGCACTGATTGGTGACGGCAGGTGGTCAGAGGGGGAGAGGGAAGGCAGCGTTGGAGGCACAGGATGCTGATTACCTGCATCAGGGACAGCCATGTGATTGCTCTCCACAGTCCTTGCAGGCCCGCACTGAACCTGGATTTCGCCGGCAGCATAAATTATAGTTTTAATATTATTAGTGACACTCTCGAGTGAGGAGAGCAAAACTGATGCCTGTGACTCTCTTTAAGTTCTACCGGGACACAAACTTTAACTGCTGCCTGCTGCTGCAGCCCTAGCCCCTTTCCCTGCCCATTCTGGCTGAAGACCTTCAGCCCCAAGCAGTCTCACACCTCATGATAAAGCAATCCAGCGAAGTGCTGAGCCTGGAAGACACACTCCCAGACTCTTATGGACAGACAGCAATCCGGTGAGTCAAGTACTCAGAGTCTAATGACTGCACTGTCTTTATATGATCTCTTCAGCACGTACTACTTAAACATACAGGGCCACTCTTCCTGGTAGTTTACAGCGTTCAGCCCATGTTTTCCTTAATATATATTTCAGGCCGGGAGCACAGACCCAAAAGGGATGGGGAACGAAGGGGAGGGGGATTATTTTGTGTTTCACAAGGAGAATGAATGATATTAATATAATAATGGCTATGAAAGATATGTGGCAATCTCCAGCCCCATGCAGCTGTAAAAGCTATACTGTCAGCATCGCTTGAAATATACGGCTCAGATGCCCAGCGCTCTGAAGCCAGTCTTGCATATCTGCTGAAATTTGAAACGGCAAAGGTTTTTAGGGTGTAATGGGCTTTAACTCTGACTGCTCCAGCAGCAAATGCAGCCTGGGTCTCACAACAAAACAGATACAGGGAAAAATATTCAATAGCTATGTTGTTCATCTTTTCTTTTAGCTAACTATGTACAAAAAAACCACACACCTAAATGAAAGATGATGAATCACACAAGTTAAAGACATTTATGGGAAACACATTATTTTATGTTAACATTATGAAACCTCAATTGGTTAATGAAATAACTGCAAATGTGTTGTGTGTAACTAGAGAGAAACAGAATTTTGACCTGGTTGGCACAGTGGGGGACAGTGGCTTCTGTGTTATAATGCTATGATGTCCCAATCTCCAATAAAAGCCACTCTAAATATATATACATTGTTTCAAAATTGTACTATATGCAGTATAAGATAGACTGCCTCAAAATATGCAGAGAATTAGTGGCTATTATAAAGGAAGTGTTAACTTTCTTCTATTTCAGGGGTTTTGGAGCAGTTTCAAGATATTTTTAGAACTTCTCATTGCTGAAACAGGTGTCAGGAGGCCACTGCAGCTTGCACCACACATTGCCCCTACCATGCTGCCAATTATAGTAACAACACAACTACTAACCATCACACTCCTTCTACAAGTGTGACAATTCGGACTATTACAGGCCCCCAAAGCTTTAAGAATGGCTTAGGTGGCAGGTAATAATAGTTTACAACGTATGTTGAATTAATAATTAACTGTTGTTGTGGTCATCTCTAAATTAGCCAGACACTGCCACCTTGTGGCATACTGTCACAAGCGCTGGTGTTGACAAGTAAGTGCTGGTGCCAACACTGGAAACCACCAGCTCAAATGAAGCACTGAACCCAGTGCTAATAAGATGGCAAGCCCTCTTTTTCGAGACTCTCCGCTTGGACACGCGGACAAGCGCCACACTGTCAGGGATCCAATATGGCTGCCTGCTTAAGAGGAGACCGCAAGGAATTTAGTGTGCCCAACAAACCACTAAAGAGAGCTTTGGCAAAACCCACAACAGCATGCAAATAAATAAACACAGAAGCACAGATGGTCCCATAATCTAGAGAATGTTACTGTTTCACTTGGATCCCTCCTCCTTGCATCTGGATCTACACCTTTGTTTGACATATCATTAAGCTCTCATATGTGTTGTATATTATGTCACAATTGCTTTACTTTTCAGCGGACCCTACTGCGGAGGGTGGCGGATGCACAGAAAAGTAGGTATTTAACGCACATAAGGGCTGCCTACCATAAATCTACAGACCTTGCTTTCTCACCAAATCTGGGATTGTTTGGGTCTCGCCTACCTCACAGCTCAATCTGTCTGGTTGTGAAAAGACCTATGGTAAACTTGCAATGGTCTTAGACGCTGCCCACTGCTTCCCATTGGTTGGCTTTATTTTCACTATCAGCTTGCTCATTATTAATTTCCTTGTGTGGGCTTACCTTCCTTTCCTGTTTTCCCTCCCCCTGGAACTTAGCATCTTTACTTCCTTCAACCACTTACTTTTCGGGAACTGAATTTTTCTTTTTGGATCAGCACTCCATGAGAGTGCATGTGTTTTCCAGCTGTCTCCCTCGTGTACTTCTCTTCCATATTCTGCTATGCTTCATGTTGCCCTCTCTTGCCCATGTGTTTCCTCCCCCTCTATGTGTTTCACGCATCTTCGTGTGCTCCTCCACCACTTTGCTTATACACTTCTGTTCTTCTGCCACAAGTGATATCTTCCTCAGCCGCTTCCCATTGCTTCCCTCCACACTCATGCTCCCCCAGGCTATCTCCCCCTCCCCTTCCAACTTAAAATCACTTTTGTGCTACTTCTATTATATTATTTTTAAATCTACTATTCTATCTGAGATCTGTAAACATAAAACATTTTGTAGGCATGCATGTGCAATGCAGCATACTCGTGCCTACAAAATAGCATGGCTGCATAATAGTACCTTCCATTTTTTAGCTTTCCATTCTGCTGCACAGCATCTTGATAATGCTGAATAGCATAGCTAAAAGGTTTTGGCAAAGAGGCCGTAAAAACAAGACATATTGGATTTGCCAATGCTTGTTATTATTTTGCTACTTTTGCTGTAAAGACGTTCCAGGCATTTACTACACATTCTGAGCTACTCCTCAACAAATCCTGATCTATAGAAATGCTTCCCCTTGTATATGATGGTCTCTTCAACTGTATTTATACCGTTGGGTATTTTACTTTCTACCTCATCTTACTCCTCGCCGCCACAAAATATGTATCAATTTTGTGTTTGAACAAGTCCTCCAAAACTTGAAGAAAACGTGAAGTGCAGTGCGTTACATAGTAATAGGAAAGTGAAACCATTTTAGTTCACGTGGAGACTAGGGAGCAAGTCAGAGTGTACGATGGAAGGAGAGTTAAGTGGGACAGAGTTTCTTCATAGTTGGGCTCATAGACAGAGGAGCTAGGAGGTCCTTATCGATGCCAGATGAGGTGATCACTGAAGAGAAAAAACTTTAGCTCCTTTTTGAACTTCGAGAGTGATGTGGTGAGCCTGAAATCCAGAAGGGGTTTTCTTGGAGGTCCTGGTGCGTACACTGTCCCCAGTTTTCATTCTTGCATTTCTCGATCTGAAGTCTTCCAATGTCATGATTTTCAAGCAGGTGAATCAGTGGACCTGTTGTTACTGATTTGTAGGTTCAAGCCTTAAAGTCGATGCAGTCTTTGATGGACAGCATTTGCAGATTCATCACTCTCGCTGTGATGTGATATATATTGAACCCCGTGATGAGATGGGCGGTGGATGCAATGTCATGGAGCGAATGCGGAGTGATGGAAGCTGGTAAGAAGAATATTGCCACCACCCAGGTGAGAGAGGATCAGGGCTTGTGCATTGCTTCTTACTCAGTTAGAGCTGTGACTGAGTTCTTTAATGTCTCTCAGGAATTGAAGAATTTATCCAACCAACCACTCTTTCCTGTAAGGTGACCTTACACTGCCGCACACAGAGTAAAAAAATTAGAGGGAACATTGGTCGCTGCTCCCACATGTGCGGTCTGGTTCCTGGCGCACATAGCCTTGGATGCAGCGCACAGAGACCTTACACTGCCGCACACAGAGGAAAGAAATTAGAGGGAACATTGGTTGTAAGTCTCAGCATATTCCGGAAAGAATGCATGCATGTGTGTGTACCTTTTGCTAGTGGCATCATATATAAAAGAAACATAAAAATAGACATATACCTGTGTTTTATATGTAAAGCATCTTCAAATGCATAACACATATCAGAATATATCTCCAAGTAGAGACTTTCCTCAATCACAACACAATGCAGACCTGAAAACTTCACAGAACACACTTCCCATTTCAAGCACACACCAAAAATTATGTGGCATATTTCAACTGTACCTCTCTAGAGACTTATACAAAGTAGCCTAATCACTAATACCTCATGTCAACATGTTTAAAACGTCACATTTCTGCTGCAGCTTCACCATTCTAGTACTACTCACAGTGTTGAGCCTAGCCACATACAAAGCAGAAACACCTCTCTGTTATACATCTTGCATCTTGAAATGTATAAGACATTTGAGAATACATATGCAAGTAGAGACATGCCTCAGTCACAAGTCCATGCACACCTTAAAACTTGACTGACTGCACTTCCAATTTGAAAGCAACACCCAAAATTATGCAGTGTACTTCAATTGTACATTACCGCACTCTAATACGAACTAGTATAATCGCTAATCCATCTACCAATGTTCACATATTACTATACACAATCTATTTCAATCATCATTTCAGTAGAATAAAATAAACTACAATACACATCTCTACATTTAATAACATATTTCAAACATCACACATCATGAATAATTTTTAAAATTTGAAAATAAAGCTTTTCAAATATTAAAATATCACTAAAAACAGTAAACCACTACTACATAATACGTAATACACCTCACAAATTTGCAACTCACCTTTCAAATAGTATTGTAGAATATGAAAGATCAGAAACTGATAAAAGATTTTCTTTTGCACACAATGAATGTAATGCACCACTCTCAACTAGGTAAAACCAGTAATGGCAAACTTTCCCTCTCTTTCTGCGCACAAATCAATGTAAGTAACAAATCAAATAGTTTCCTTCATTATTTCAAATTGTGAAACACATTTCTATTGGTAAGACATATTAACCCTTTCTAACTGTCTTCTAAAAGTTCCCAAACTGGTTCTGTAATTTTCTGGAGTCGCGACTCCACCGTGGTGCCGCACTGTAGCATCAGGATGGAGCTGCAAATCCATACGGGAGTTCAAAAACCTATTACTAATAATACTAGTATTATTTTTTAAGAACACACCACTTCTAAACATAGTACTGATTTGGGAAATCTTACTTTAATAACATATCACTTATATATAAATTACAATTTAATATTTTAAAACCACAGTTAAGCTTCAACCCTTCCCCCATTCTGCCTAATCCCAGTTTCCATAGTAACAGTTTCTGCAACATTCAATTGTACTGTTCAACATATTTTCAAGTTCAGCACAGTAGCTTACAAATGCAAATAGCAGGTGTGGTTGACTTTGCAAAATATTACCCTATCCTATCTACTGTACCTTTCAAACATTTTTTAATAACCAATGAGAAACATGCTTCTTTAGGAAAGTAATGTGCATCCTATTTTTGAGTGTACAATGTGAAATCACTTATCGACTTTTTCAAAAACAGCATCTTCTCCACCATTTTAGATACCTCTCATTCTACCAACTAACTACCTCAGCTACAGACATCTTTTCATTACTTCCAGACATCCCTTCAAGATGCTTACAGTATGGATTGTAGGGCACAGCTATGTTTTCTGGTGCAAAAGGTATGCTGAACACAGAGGTATTGACAAAGACCTAGCTTTGCAAAATGTGGATATTAAATGGTTTGCACAGAGAGGATTAAAGTGGCACCAATTGATGCCTTTGGTTAAAACCTTTTTGCATCTCCAACCCCCTGACCTTGTGCACTGTGGTGGCAATGACCTAGGCACATTGACTGGAGTAGGACTGGAAATGCTCATGAAGGATACCTTTGCACAATTGATGTTGCTTTTCCCTCAAACTGTCTTTGTATACTCTAATATATGCCAAAGACAGAAATGGAAGTGGTCAAATCAATTCTGTCCACAGATTGAGAAAGCTAGAAAGAATGTCAATAAAGCTGTTTCTGCTTACCTCAGAGACTATAGGATGGGTGGGCTCCATCTATAACAACAATCTACGTTTTGATATGGATGACATCTACAAAAGTGATGGAGTACACTTCACAGATCAAGGGAACAGAGTCTTTCTCAACAACCTTAAGCTGTGCATCCGCACTTACATGTAGCTACAACAAACCTATAATGAAAACAAGTGCTCTTTTTAGAGCCACCCAATAACACAACAGTGAATCTTATTTTTTTTTTAACATACATACTCTTTTTTAATTTTTTGTGGATTTGCGAACCCATCACGAATTTTCAAAAGCACAAATTCAATTTACTACAACACAATACACTTCTCAAGTTTAACTTTTAATTTTAAATTTTATATATTTTTACTAACTCCATCAAATGTAATCTTATTATTAACTTTAATCTCACTAACTCTATAAAGCAAGTTCACAAATGCAACACTACCTTCTAAATTATATACTATTAAATTATTTATTTGAGGTGGATCCGCGAATCCAAAGCAACGTTACATGGGGGGGCCGCGCTGAGAGCCGTGATGGGATTGCGACTCCAAAATGAGAGAAAAAAAATGCCCCAGTTCCTTTACTCGTTATCCGCCCCCAGGACCCCATCCCCCGGGGCATGCTCTCACATTGGGGACCACGGGGGAGCCAAAATGCCCCCATGGTACCTGCCAGCTCCCCCCCTCCTGCGGGAGCCGGCATTGCTTTTGGACAAAGGGTGCTGCTGACATGCAGCTCCCTTTGTCCAAAAGCAATTCTGCTTTGCTTCATGGAAGCAAGAGCAGTTTTCCTGCTCTCGCTTCCATGAAGCGAAGCAAAAATTTGCAATGGCAGGGTGGGAGCAGTGCTCCCACCCTGCCATTGCAAACTGCAATGTCCCGGGGTGGGCACCCAGGGACATTGCTGGAGCCGGCCCTTGGGGGTGGCGGTCCCCAGGGCCAAGGAGGGCTCCAGGAGGGGGGCCACATGGTACCCCTCTGACTTGTACAAAGCCCCAGGGAGGTGGTGGTCCCCTGGGCCGGGGTTCCGCAACGGACCCCCATATTAGAACAAAGTATGCCCCAGGGAGGTGGCGGTCCCTGGGGCTGCGGGGGCCCCCGCATAATAATTAAGCATTACCCCCGGGAACTGGCCCACCTGGGGGCTTCTAGAAAACAAAGCACAGGAGACCGCGCTTCATTTTTAAAACAAAAAATTCTATGGGATTAGCGGACCCTACGCGAATCCAGATGAAAATGTTTTTAAAAAAATGCTTTTTTTGGCCCTCGGGGTCCCTGTGGGACCCCCTGACCAGGCCTAGGGGGTCAGGGTGTTCCTACCCTGCACCCTTTTCTTGTTTTATGACCTTTTGAACCGAGTCACAAGATGGTTGCCAGCACTTTTTGATTTAGAGTGTTGGCAGCCAATCATAATCAAGCTCGTGTTCAGGAGGGTTCGCGGATCCACCGCGGTCACCAGATATATAAAGATTTTTCAATATGAATATTTCAAGAACTACTGAACAGATTTACACCTTTTAAAAAAAAGCACGCTTTCTAAACCAAAAGCTACCTTTTTGCCAAATTTGGTGTAATTCCATTCAGCAGTTTGGGCTGTAGTTTGTCTAAAGTTTCCTATGGAAATTAACATGGAGAAAATGTGTTTTGGGACCCCCTTTTTTCTCGGCCCCCACTTGACCAATCACCCCGAAACTTTCAAGATAGGAGCAGACCGGAGCGGGCCACTAGTTTTGAAAATTTCGCGAAGATTCGTCAAACGACGCCAAAGATATTTGTAAAAGAAAAAACGCTTTTCCTATGGGAACTAGGTCCTAACTATAACTACCTGCTGGCGACCGCCAGTAGGTAGTTATAACCAACTAGCCCACCAGGTACCTCCAGTAAGCGCCACAGAGCTGCGTTGCAGAGAGGTGTAAAAAGGGGCGTGGCCTCGGACCACCTCTCTGCAACGCAGCCTTGTGGCACTTACTGGAGGTACCTGGTGGGCTAGTTAGGCCCCAGGGACCCTCAGTACTCAAGGGGAATTAATCCCCCAATTTACAATGTGCTAGGGGTCGCGTTTGCACAGTGGTGCAGGGAGGGGGCGGGGCCTAACAAAACAAGTGTGCAAATGTGCCCCCTGGCACATTGTAAATTGGGGGATTAAGTCGCGTTCAATCCTGAGGGTCCCTAAGGGCCAACTAGCCCACCAGGTACCTCCAGTAAGTGCCACAGAGCTGCGTTGCAGAGAGGTGGTTCGAGGCCACGCCCCTTTTTACACCACTCTGCAACGCAGCTCTGTGGCGCTTACTGGAGGTACCTGGTGGGCTAGTTGGCCCCCAGGGACCCTCAGGATTCAAGGGGACTTAATAGGGACGTTATAGATAAAAATTTGCATTTAAAAAACCTTTGAAATTCACTGAAAAAACCTTAGGTTTCAGGCACGTTATAGTTAGAAATTAGCATTTAAAAAACCTTAGAAATTCACTGAAAAAACCATAGGTTTCAGGGACATTATAGTTAGTTGGAGATTTCACTCGTACAAAACCATAGAAATTCCATTGTTATAGTTAGTTCAGCTAACTATAACTCGCGCCCCCGCAATGCACTGCTGATGACGTCACATATTACATCATTCATGACATGGTCAGTGACATCACTGATGACATCACTGATGACATCTCAAATGACTTCATTGAAGCGAGAGCGGGAAAACCTACTGATACAAGTACACACTCATCCATACAGCCACTCTCACAATCACTGACTTTCATGTATAGTCATTTATATACTCCAACTCTCACATACACTGCCTTTTACATATGTAGTTACTTTGACATGTACCACTGAGACATCCATTCACTCACCAACACACCCATACACACACTCACCCACCCATACAGCTGTTTCCACATGCACTCTTGAACCCATACACCCAGTGACTCAACCACTCACACATCTATGCACAGAGTCACACACCTCCCACCCACCCACACACACACTCAGGCACCCATACAAATACTCAGGCAACCAATCGATAACCCATATAGACACTCATGTAGCTACTGACCAACCCATGCAGCAGCTTACACAACAACAGACAGACTGATACATTCACACAGTTTAGTCACTAAGCCATGCATTCAGTAAGACACATTTAATCACTCACTTATACAGTCAGTCTCGCACCTACTAAATCCTCCATCCAGACACTTATATACCCACTCATTCTTCAATACACCTTGGCATATATATAAAACATATTTAAACTTTATAGAAACACACAGTCACTGGATGATGTCATCAGTGATGTCATTTGAGATGTCATCAGTGATGTCATCAGTGATGTCACTGACCATATCATGAATGATGTAATATGTGACATCATCAGCAGTGCATTGCGGGGGCGTGAGTTATAGTTAGCTGAACTAACTATAACGGTGGAATTTCTCTGATTTTGTACGAGTGAAATGTCTAACTAACTATAACGTCCATGAAACCTATGGTTTTTTCAGTGAATATATATATATATATATATATATTCACTGAAAAAACCATAGGTTTCAGACACGTTATAGTTAGAAATTAGCATTTAAAAAACCTTTGAAATTCACTGAAAAACCATAGGTTTTAGGGACAGTTATAGTTAGTTGGACATTTCACTCGTACAAAACCCGTGAAATTCCCCTGTTATAGTTAGTTCAGCTAACTATAACTCGCGCACCTGCAATGCACTGCTGATGACGTCACATATTACATCACTCATGACATGGTCAGTGACATCACTGATGACATCACTGATGACATCTCAAATGACATCACTGATGACATCATCCAGTGACTGTGTGTTTCTGTAAAGTTTAAATATTTTTAATATATATAGGAAAAGACGTATTGAAGAATGAGTGGGTGTCTAAGTGTCTGTATGGATGATTTAGTAGGTGCGTGACTGACTCTATAAGTGAGTGATTTAACGTATCTTACTGAATGCATGGGTTAGTGACTAAACTGGGTGAATGTCTGTATCCGTCTGTCTGTTGCTGTGTAAGTGGCTGCATGTGTTTGTGAATAGCTACATGAGTGTCTATATGAGTTATTGAATGGTTCTCTGAGTATCTGTATGGGTGCCTCAGTGTTTGTGTGGGAGGGGTGTGTGCGACTCTGTGCATAGATGTGTGAGTGGGTGATTCACTGGGTGGATGGTTTCAAGAGTGCATCTGTGATAGACTGTATGGGTGGGTAAGTGTGTGTAAGAGTGTGTTAGTGAGTGAATATATGTCCCAGTGGTATATGTGTGAGTAACTACATATGTGAAAGGCAGTATATATGTGTGTTGTAGTATATAAATAGCTATAAGCGAGAGTGAGTGATTGTGATAGTGGCTGTATGGATGAGTGTGTGCTTGTATCAGTGATTGTATAAGAGCGTAAGATTGTGCTACTATTTGTATGAGTAAGTGAGCTGGTGTGTGTATAACTGTATAGGTGAGTAAATGGTAGTGTGTTTAATTATTTGCATGACTGACTAGGTGTGTGAGTACCTCTATGGATGAGTGGCGGTGTTTGAGTGTCTATATAGGAGTAAGAGTGCATATGATAGCCCTGTACTGAGTGACCATAAGTATGAGTGACTGTACGGGTGAGTGAGTGGATGTGTGTGTGTAGACCTAAGAATCAGTGAGTGGGTATGTAGTTATTGGTGTTGGAGTGTTTATGGTTTTGCGAATGGCAGTCTGTAATTTAGATTGGGTATATCAAAGGTTATATTAGGGTGTGAGGAGGTGCATCAGATTATCACGTGGATGATGTCATCAATGATGTCATTTGAGATGTCATCAGTGATGTCATCAGTGATGTCACTGACCATGTCATGAGTGATGTAATATGTGACGTCATCAGCAGTGCATTGTGGAGGCGCGAGTTATAGTTAGCTGAACTAACTATAACAGGGGAATTTCACGGGTTTTGTACGAGTGAAATGTCCAACTAACTATAACTGTCCCTAAAACCTATGGTTTTTTCAGTGAATTTCAAAGGTTTTTTAAATGCTAATTTCTAACTATAACGTGTCTGAAACCTATGGTTTTTTCAGTGAATTTCAAAGGTTTTTTAAATGCTAATTTCTAACTATAACGCCCCTAAAACCTATGGTTTTTTCAGTGAATTTCAAAGGTTTTGTAAATGACAATTTTTAAATGTATTAATTGTTATATTTATTTTTTTGATACTGATTTACTACATTTTTTAAAACTATTTATTTTTATAAATTTTATTTATTAAATTACATTGTAATTACATTATACATTACATTACAAAATATACTTTCTCAGAATGAATTACTTTAGTTTAAATAGTTTGCAAATAGGCAATAGAGTTTTAAGTACAGTAGTTACAGTTGTTGCAATGGGCAACACAATTTCAAACACAATGCAACATTGAGCTCAATGTGAATTTCTAGTTAAATGCAATTAGTTACTTTATGGATTACTTTTCTAACCACAGGACTGGATCCTAGATTCAGTCCTGGGACATCTCCTGTAAACAGTTGAGTAAAAGCGTTTTGGTTACAGTAGTGATTTTTAAGGAATATTATTGTATTTTAAAAGTTGACACTTAGAAACTTTTTCACATAGAATCACCAATGTTATCCTATGGGAGGAAATTCACTTAGCAGGTAAGTAGTGTTATCAGTTACTTTTTCTTACTCAGTGTTGGATCCTGGATCCAGCACTGGTGCATCTCCTGTAAACAGTTGAAAGAATGCGTTTAAGTCATACAGGCGATTTTTAAGGAATATTTGTAATTTGTGAAAATCGACACTTTGAAACTTTTCTGCTGAAAACCAGACAATGGATTCCTATGGAAGGAAATGTAAGTTACTGGTAAGTACGGTTAGAATTACTTTTCAGGGTCAATGCTGGGCTAAAAGATGCAGCACTGGGTTCTCTCCTGATAACAGGTGAGTAAATTGGAATTCGTACTTTGGTTGATTTTAGAGGAATATTATAAAGTTCCAAAACTCCACACTTAGAAGAATTTCCAAGTGAAACCAGTCAATGTTAGCCTATGAAGGAAATTCAAGCTACCGGCAAGTACGGTTAAAATTACTTTTCAGGACCAGTACTGGGCTGAAAGATGCAGCACTGAGGTCTCTCCTGATAACAGGTGAGTAAATCAGAATTCGGATTTCCGCTGATTTTAGAGGAATATTTGTATGTTTCAAAAATTAACACTTAGAAACTTTTTCAGCAAAAAGCAGGCAATGATATCCTATGGAAGGAAATTCAAGTTACTGGTAAGTACGGTTAAAATTACTTTTGACGATCAGTACTGGGCTGAAAGATGCAGCACTGAGGTCTCTCCTGATAACAGGTGAGTAAATCAGAATTCGTATTTCGGCTGATTTTAGAGGAATATTTTAAAGTTCCAAAACTCCACACACAGAAGAATTTCCAAGTGAAACCAGTCAATGTTAGCCTATGGAAGGAAATTCAAGTTACTGGTAAGTACGGTTAAAATTACTTTTGAGGATCAGTACTGGGCTGAAAGATGCAGCACTGAGGTCTCTCCTGATAACAGGTGAGTAAATCGGAATTCGTATTTCGGCTGATTTTAGAGGAATATTTTAAAGTTCCAAAACTCCACACTTAGAAGAATTTCCAAGTGAAACCAGTCAATGTTAGCCTATGGAAGGAAATTCAAGTTACTGGTAAGTACGGTTAAAATTACTTTTCAGGACCAGTACTGGGCTGAAAGATACAGCACTGAGGTCTCTCCTTATAACAGGTGAGTAAATCGGAATTCGTATTTCGGCGGATTTTAGAGGAATATTTGTATGTTTCAAAAATCAACACTTAGAAACTTTTTCAGCAAAAAGCAGGCAATGATATCCTATGGAAGGAAATTCAAGTTACTGGTAAGTACGGTTAAAATTACTTTTGAGGATCAGTACTGGGCTGAAAGATGCAGCACTGAGGTCTCTCCTGATAACAGGTGAATAAATCGGAATTCGTATTTCGGCTGATTTTAGAGGAATATTTTAAAGTTCCAAAACTCCACACTTAGAAACTTTTCAGCAAAAAGCAGGCAATGATATCCTATGGAAGGAAATTCAAGTTACTGGTAAGTACGGTTAAAATTACTTTTCAGGACCAGTACTGGGCTGAAAGATACAGCACTGAGGTCTCTCCTTATAACAGGTGAGTAAATCGGAATTCGTATTTCGGCTGATTTTAGAGGAGTATTTGCATGTTTCAAAATCAACACTTAGAAACTTTTTCAGCAAAAAGCAGGCAATGATATCCTATGGAAGGAAATTCAAGTTACTGGTAAGTACGGTTAAAATTACTTTTGAGGATCAGTACTGGGCTGAAAGATGCAGCACTGAGGTCTCTCCTGATAACAGGTGAGTAAATCGGAATTCGTATTTCGGCTGATTTTAGAGGAATATTTTAAAGTTCCAAAACTCCACACTTTGAAGAATTTCCAAGTGAAACCAGTCAATGTTAGCCTATGGAAGGAAATTTAAGTTACTGGTAAGTACGGTTAAAATTACTTTTCAGGACCAGTACTGGGCTGAAAGATACAGCACTGAGGTCTCTCCTGATAACAGGTGAGTAAATCGGAATTCGTATTTCGGCTGATTTTAGAGGAATATTTGCACAATGGTGAAGGGAGGGGGCGGGGCCTGAGGTGACATCTGTGCAAACGCGCCCGTGGCGCGTTTTAAGTTGGGGATTAAGTCCCCTTGAATCATGAGGGTCCCTAGGCCAACTAGCCCACCAGGAACCTCCAGTATGCGCCAGGGGCTGCGTTGCAGAGACGTGTAGAGAGGCCACACCCCTTTACACCTCTCTGCAACGCAGCTCTGTGGTGCTTTCTGGATGTACCTGTTGGGCTAGTTGGCCCTCAGGGACCCTCAGGATTGAAGGGGATTTAATTCCCCATCTTAAAACGCGCCACGGGGCCTGTTTGCACACGTCACCTGAAGCCCCGCCCTCCCTTCACCACTGTGCAAACGCGCCCTTGGCGCGTTTTATGTGGGGGATTAACTCCCTTGAATCCTGAGGGTCCCTGGGGTGCAACTAGCCCACCAGCTACCTCCATTAAGCGCCACAGAGCTGCGTTGCAGAGAGGTGTAAAAAGGGGCGTGGCCTCTGTACACCTCTCTGCAAGGCAGCCCCTGGCGCATACTGGAGGTTCCTGGTGGGCTAGTTGGCCCCCAGGGACCCCCAGTATTGAAGGGGAATTACTTCCATCTGCAAACACGCCAGGGGGCGCGTTTGCAGAGTGGTGAAGAAAGGG
Organism: Calotriton arnoldi; assembly: GCA_963921515.1. NCBI lineage: Eukaryota > Metazoa > Chordata > Amphibia > Caudata > Salamandridae > Calotriton > Calotriton arnoldi. Next base: position 530,928 of record CAWUFW010010574.1, read on the forward strand.
GGCGGGGCCTGTGGGCCCGATCGTTTTTTTTTTTTTCCTGAAGGGGGGCTGTGTGGCCCCCCTTCCTTTTTCCTATTTTTGGGCCCTGGGGACCCCATCCCCCAGGGCCTTACCCCCTTTTTTTTTTTTTTTTTTATTTGGCCGAATCCTGCCTCGGGGACCCCATCCCCCGGGGCATGGCCACACTTTTAAATTAATTTTTAAGGAGGGGGCTGCGTGGCCCCCTCCTCAGGCCTCCTTTGCCCCGGGGACCCCATCCCCCGGGTCAGGCCTTTTTTATTTATTTTTTATTTTTTTATTATTTCTGGGGAGGGGGCCGCGTGGCCCCCCTCCCGGGCCACTTATGGCCCCGGGGACCCCTTCCCCGGGGCCTGGCCTCTTGTTGGGGACTGTGGGGGTCCCCAAACCCCCACAGTCCCACCGGCTCCCCGTGTCCTAAGGGAGCCGGCATTGCTTTCCACATGGGGAGCAGCTAACATGCTGCTCTCCATGTGGAAAGCAATTGTCTTTGGATATTGGAAGCGAGAGCAGGTTTCCCTGCTCTCTCTTCCAACATCCAAAGCAGTTTGCAATGACAGGACGGAGCCGCGAGGCTCCCGTCCTGTCATGGCAAACAGCAGTGTCCCGGGGGTAGGCACCCTGGGACACTGCAGGAGCCGGCCCTGGGGGTGGCAGTCCCCAGGGCCACCACAGGCTCCAGGAGGGGGCCGCACGGCCCCCTCCCCACATCAGCACAGCCCCGGGGAGGTGGTGGTCCCTGAGCTTCGGGGTCCAAAACGGACCCCCATTTTAAATGTGTTAGTGCCCCGGGGAGGTGGCGGTCTCGGGGCGTGTGGGGGCTCGAGCCCCCCACACAGGAAATTAAAAAAAAAGAAGCCCCGGGAGGTGGTGGTCCCGGGGCTGCGGTGAGGGCCGAGTGCCCTCCCGCACCATTTTAAAATGAAAGCCCTGGGGGTGGCGGTCCTCGGGGCTTGGGGGCCCTTGAGGCCCCCATACATAAATTTAACCCCTCACCATGCCCCCGGACTTGGGCCACCCGGGGCAAATACAATCGAAGCGCGGAGACCGCGCTTCGATTTTTTTTTTTCGCAGGATCCGCGCACCCTGAGCGCATCCTGCCGATTTTTAAAAAATAAATAATTTTTTTTTTTGCCCAGGGGGTCCTTGTGGGACCCCTGAGCAGACCGAGGGGGTCAGGGTGTTGCTACCCTTCCCCCTTTTGTGCGCTTTGCGCACTTGTTTCTGTCCCTCGGTTCTACTGAGGGACAAAATGGCTGCCAACACTTCCTGATTTGGAGAGTTGACAGCCAATTAGCATGCAGCTCGTGATCGGGAGGGTGCGCGGATCCTCCGCGCCCATAGATATATATGTACTTTTACTTTTGATTTTCTCAGCAACTACTGAACGGATTTACACCATTTAACAAAAAGGGTTCTTTCTGAACCAAGAACTACCTCTTTGGTGTAATTCCGTTCAGCAGTTCGGGCTGTAGCCGTGTCTAAAGTTTCCTATAGGAAAATGAATGGGGAAAACACGTTTTGGGACCCCCCTTTTTTCTCGGCCCCCGCTTGATGAATCACTCCGAGACTTTCAGGGTAGGAGCGGACCGTAGCGGGCCATAAAGTTTGAAAATTTCGCGAAGATTCGTCAACCGTCAAGAGAGTTATTTCAAATAGAATGTCGCGGATTTCCTATGGAAAATAGGTCCTAACTATAACTATCTACTGGCGACCGCCAGTAGATAATATATATATATATATATATATTATATATATTATTATTATTATTATTATACATCAACAAATGTGCTTACCAACTTTGCAAGAGTTATCCTTAAATCCAACAATTTTACATTCAATGGTAAACACTATCTGCAGATACAAGGGACTTCCATGGGCACTCGGATGGCTCCATCCTATGCAAATATCTTCATGGGCAAACTAGAGAACTGTATACTTGCTACTTATAGCATCAAACCACTGGTATGGCTAAGATACATTGATGACATATTTATAATATGGAATGCAGGAAGTAGAGCATTGGAACAATTTACAGCTTATATCAACAATATCCATCCTACCATCAAATTTACCAGCAGCAATACTAAACAGAAGCATCATCTCCCTTTTCTGGATGTGCTACTCACCATTCAAGAACAAAAATTACAACTGATCTGTACCACAAGCCTACAGATGCTCATTTGTATCTAAACTGGACTTCATGTCACCCACACCACACTAAACTGAGCATCATCTACAGCCAAGCACTCAGAATAAGACGCATCTGCAGCAATGAGGAAACCTGTAAAGACCATCTACAGGAGCTTGCTACATTATTTAAAAGACGAGGCTATCCTCTGCATATCATACAGCAACAAATTGACAAGTCTTTGCAGTTACCCAGAGAAGCACTTATTTGGAATACCAACGGCAGAAACAAAAGTGACAGAACTCCATTTGTGGTTGACTATCATCCATCAGCTCCCAACTACAGAAATATAATGCAAAAAACATTTCCCTTACTGTCTACTTGTGAAAAATTGCAAAAGGTTTTTCCAAAACCGCCAGTCATTGCTTACCGCAGAGCTCCAAATTTACGATCTCTTATTGTGAGAGCTGAACTCAAGCAAGTTGTAACAAATGCAGGGGTTCATTGCTGTGACTCTAAAAGGTGCATCACGTGTGAATACCTTTTACAAACATCATCAGTAACTAGTTCTGTTACAAGAAGGACCTATGGAATAAGACAGCATCTTACATGTCGCTCAACATGCATTATTTATGTGATTCAGTGCCAACGGCAAAGCTGTAAAAAACAATATGTAGGCCAAACAGTGAATGACCTCCGTACACGATTCAGGAACCACAAATCGGCAATAATTAATAAGAAAATTGACCAGCCTGTAGCCAATCATTTTAACCTTGTGGATCATTTACTATCAGATTTGAAGATTTTCCCGTGGAACATGTCTCAAAGGAAGAACTACTGGACTCCAGAGAAAACTTCTGGATGTACCGTTTAAAATCACTGCATCCAGATGGACTGAACATTACTGATAATACAACCTGATTACTGCATATCTCAAGAGCTCTCAGGACTGCATTGATTCCACATTCCAAATAGAATCTTCACTCATGATGCTTTTTGAAAATTCAGCTGTGTCATCTGTGCAGCCACTGAGCAAACCATCTTGTACTACCTGAGGAAGGCGGAAGCTGAAACGTTGTAGTTGAAATATATTTTTGTTCTTTGGTGAATCTATCTGTTTGAGTCACTTCTTTCTTGGATATTTTATTTCTTTGTGACTCATTGTATCCTTTGGGATCCAGATTTTTGCCCTGGCTGGCTGTTGTTTTCTTGTGATCCTCCATCTTCAAGTATAATATATATATATATATATATATATATATATATATATTATATATATATATATATATATATATATATATATATATATATATATATATATATATATATATATATCCAAACCAAGAGTTAGCCCCAATGGAAAGAACCTCCAGCAGATTAGTATTTCAGCTTTTAATAGTGAAGGCTCACAAACAGGCAACAGTGCAGGTACAAACATCTTCGTTTTGCAGCCAAGCCAGATGCGTTTCAGGAATTGCTTCCTTTCCTCAGTGGCGTGCTTTGCAACTGAAAGGACAACGTGTTCCATGTGCATTATATAATCAATCAAGAGCCTGCCCCAGTGGACGTGGCCAGTCTTGTGGCCTTATGGTTCCTGTAGTGCCGGGAACAATCAAACTACAGTGAGTGTGTCCTTAGATAAGCAAAAATTAAAAACAGTTTTTACCCTCGTGGGTTGATGCAAGTTTCCGCTGAATACCTGACACGTTTTTCAGCCTTCACCTGAATACTGTTATCCGCCGACACCATCGTGGCGCTCAGCACGGGCCCGCACAACAGCGGTGGGTCTCTTTCCGCGGCTGGGCTCAGCCGCTTACATCCAAACCAAGAGTTAGCCCCAATGGAAAGAACCTCCAGCAGATTAGTATTTCAGCTTTTAATGGGGAAGGCTCACAAACAGGCAACAGTGCAGGTACAAACATGTATATATATATATATAATCCAAACAAAGAAAGGAGTATCACTCAAAGACAGAAGACTGTCTATATGGTGTATATGGTGTTGGGACAGAGACACAGGGAAGGTGATTATCCTTTTCTAAAAGACTCCTCACTCACCAACCTAGTTGGTGACATGCTTCATCATTAGGGTCCCACCCGAATAGCCGAATGCTATCCGGGTGTGCTGCGACACCTGATTACAGTGGAGCTGGTTGTTGTGTGAAGTGAGAAGTGAGTGACTTAATCATGTGGTTTAAAAATTGGCCAGATATGACCCTTTGAAAGCCTTTATTCTGGGGTAACTGGACAATATTAAAAGTAATATGATGCCAAGAGGGTTAAATTGACCTTCCGGTATCTCTTGATAAAAATAAGTGCAGTGAAGAAGTGCATTAAACGGTCAACATGTTTCAACCTATGAATGGTACTACTAGGCTTTCTTCAGGACCAGTGGTTGTGACCCGGGAGGTATACACTCGCTAAGGTGTACCCTACCCTTGGTCACTGAAACCGAACCATGTACTCACGGTCAGGTGTCCTTTTCTTCAATTCGAAAAAAGGAAATAATCTAGAAGGACAAACACATAATAACAAACAAACAAATGAAGGTTAAGCGAGTAGCAGTACTGTGCTTGTTCAGGAAATAGGTGCTCTTATATTTCCCAACAAATGTTGAACTTAACATAAAGAATGTCACCAAAAAAGCCCCGTAACTCGGGAGGCAGTGGACTATGGCAAGCATTCAATCTATTCCGTGACACACATGGTCATCAAAAGAATTTAGGGTCTTACCCACAATTAGTGATAATACAAGTGGGTGATTTTATGCACTCCTCGTGACTTTGAGGTGCAAAATGCATCGATGCAAACACATACCATGCAAAAAACAGTGAAATACATGGATATTGTGTTTAAAGCCACATACAGCATACACTCTTAGTGGCTAATGACGTTCTCACGTAAATAGGTGAGAGCGCAACTCGTTTACAATCATGCATAATGTGCAAGCGTGTAAATAATCAGAAAGAGACTGGGAACATGAAAAGGGAAGGAAAAGGAAATGAATATGAGGGCTTACTGAAAGCGCGATGGTTTCGTGCTTCATGGGAGTCAGGGTCGTAGTAAAGCTCCCTACGTGATCTGAACACACCGATAGATTAGTAAAGTTCCCCAAGTCAGAGAGAAAAAAAAAATATCGGTACGCGCATCTGAAACAACAACTTACTTGGTGGAGCTATTCACCGGCTGTTACGCCTACCCAAACGGACCCGTTGTCACTCCCCGCAGGATCCCGCATCGGATCTGCCATGCCGGTTAAAAGCAGGCATTTCCGGGTAGCGCGAGCAGGGGGCGTGGCTAAGTGGTCACGCGGATGGCGCAAACACGTCAGTGGGAGTATCCCTCGGCATTGTCTTTGAAAATCATGGAATTATAAAGTTAAGGTATCAATACAGACACTGCACAAAAAACTGCACAAAAAGATTACACAAAAAGATGGGGTTGGAATGATATTATAAACTTATAACCCTCAGTATAAAGATGAAAATAAGATGAAAATAAGCACAGGAAAGAGGGGAAAACTGTGCATATATACAGTGCGTGTAGTTAGACACTCAGTTATCGCTGCATATACGGTAAATGGTGACAAATGTTATCGGGAGGAATTAGATTCAATATTCATTGCATAGTTGAATCCATAAATATCTATAAATATACAGTGCACCATGTGCTGTATCTGTTACCTACTTACAGTTGTTTTTCTCATGGTTTCGTAGTAGAGCAAATAGACGATTCATCTGTTAGAGCAAAAACACTAAGGCAAAAAACACTCAGGAAAAAAAGAGGAGAAAGAAAGAAAGAAAAGGAATAACAATACAGATACATGTTCAATTATTTCGAAGTACTGAATTCCATGGTATATTTTCATTTAATCCATTCTTATGAGTGGAAAGCCTATAAATCCACCGTTGCTCCTTCTCAAATAGTCTCTGTTGTACATTAGGACCCATTTCAATTTGTTCAATTATGGTCCATTTCATGTCATTTGGAGTATGGTTTTCAATGAGAAAGTGTTCAGTAAGTTTTGTGGTGGATCTTTTGCATCTAATGGTGCTGCGATGCTCGCATATTCTCTGTTTGATTCTTCTACATGTCATTCCCACATACTGTAGGTTACAAGGGCACTTTATTAGATAAACCACATTAGTACTGTTACAGTTGGTGTGGGCTCGCTGCGTCCATACTTTCCTTTGTTCCAATGATAATGTTTTTGTGTTGGTAGTCAAGTGGCAGACACTACAGTTGCCACACTGGTAGTGTCCTACCACTTTCGGTAGACCCCAAGCATTCAGCACAGTGGGAGTAGTTTGTGGTCTAAGTATCTTAGGCCGTGTTTGAACAAGAGAGTCCTTAAGGCTCCTCGCTTTTTTAAAGGAAAACACCGGTTTTTCCCAGTGGAGATTACCTGAATTGATGATGGACCAATGTTTATTAATAGATCTGGTCACGTGGTTTGAAGCTGTACTGTAAGTAGTGACACATGTAAGAGGGATTGCTTCATCTAACCTTGTTTTATCCTCCAGTAGAGCTTCCCTAGGTTGGTTGCGTGCTCTCTTTTGACATTTCTTGAGGAGAATATCCTCAAGAAATGTCACATGTGTCACTAATGTGGTTTATCTAATAAAGTGCCCTTGTAACCTACAGTATGTGGGAATGACATGTGTGGCTATATGGATGAGTGTGTGCTTGCATCAGTGATTGCATAGGAGCGTAAGAATGTGCTAGTATTTTTATGAGTAAGTGAGCTGGTGTGTATAACTCTATAGGTGAGTAAATTGGAGTGTGATTAATTATTTGCATGACTGACTAGGTGTGTGAGTACCTCTATGGATGAGTTGCGTTGTGTGAGTGTTTATATAGGTGTATGAGTGCATATGATAGTCCTGTACTGAGTGACTGTAAGTATGAGTGACTGTACGGGTGAGTGAGTAGATGTGTGTGTGTAGACCTAATAATCAGTGAGTGGGTATGTACTTATTGGTATTGGAGTGTGTATGGTTTTGAGAATGGCAGTCTGTAATTTAGAGTGGGTGTATCAAAAGTTATATTAGGGTGTGAGAAGATGCATTAAATTCTCACATGGATGATGTCATCAGTGATGTCATTTGAGATGCGCGTTTTAAGTTGGGGGATTAAGTCCCCTTGAATCATGAGGGTCCCTGGGGTCCAACTAGCCCACCCTGTACCTCCAGTATGCGCCAGGGAGCTGCGTTGCAGAGAGGTGTTCAGAGGCCACGCCCCTTTTTGCACCTCTCTGCAATGCAGCTCTGTGGCGCTTTCTGGACGTACCTGTTGGGCTAGTTGGCCCCTAGGAACCCTCAGGATTGAAGGGGATTTAATTCCCCATCTTAAAACGCGCCACGGGGCCTGTTTGCACACATGTCACCTGAAGCCCCGCCACCTCCCTTCACCACTGTGCAAACACACCCCGTGGCGCGTTTTAAGTTGGGGGATTAAGTTCCCTTGAATCCTGAGGGTCCCTGGAGTCCAACTAGCCCACCATGTACTTCTAAAAAGCGCCACAGAGCTGCGTTGCAGAGAGGTGTGAAAAGGGGCGTGGCCTCTGTACACCTCTCTGCAACGCAGCCTCTGGCGCATACTGGAGGTTCCTGGTGGGCTAGTTGGCCCCAGGGACCCCCAGTATTCAAGGGGAATTACTTCCCTTCTTAAAACGCGCCAGGGGGTGCGTTTGCAGAGTACTGCAGGGAGGGGGGCACGATGCCGGTCGGTTTTTTGGGGGGGGGGGGTTTTAATGGGAGGGGGGCTGCGTGGCCCCCCTTCCCTTGGCCACTTTTGGCCCCGGAGACCCCATCCCCCGGGGCCTGAGCAATTTATTAATTTTTTAAATTAAAAAACAAAAACGGGAAGGGGGCCGCGTGGCCCCTTTCCCTGGGCCTGTATTGGCCCCGGGGACCCCATCCCCCGGGGCATGCCCTCGATTTTTTTTTTAATTTGGAGGGGGGCTGCATGGCCCCCCTCCTCAGGCCATTTAAGGCCCCAGGGACCCCATCCCCCGGGGCCGGCCTTGCCTTTTTTTTTTTTTTTTTTATTTGGGGAGGGGGGCTGCGTGGCCCCCCTCCCTGGCCACTTATGGCCCCGGGGACCCCATCCCCTGGGGCCTGGCCTCTGGTTGGGGACTGGGGGGGGTCCCCAATCCCCCCACAGTCCCAGCCGGCTCCCCGCGTCCTACGGGAACCGGCATTGCTTTTCCACATGGGGATCAGCTAACATGCTGCTCCTCATGTGGAAAAGCAATTGGGTTTGCATTTTGAAAGAGAGAGCAGGTTTCCTGCTCTCTCTTTCAAAATGCAAATTACAGTGTCCCGGGGTTAGGCACCCCGGGACACTGCAGGAGCCGGCCCTGGGGAGTGGAGGTCCCCAGGGCCATCAAGGGCTCCCGGAGGGGGGCCACGCAGCCCCCCTCCCATCCAGTGCACAGCCCGGGGAGGTGGTGGTCCCCGGGGCTTTGGGGGTCCGTAACGGACCCCCATATTCAAATCTTTAGTGCCCCGGGGAGGTGGCGGTCCCCGGGGCATGTGGGGGGGCTGGAGCCCCCACACACAGGTCAAATTTTTTTTTTTTTTAAAGTAGCCCCGGGGGGTGGCGTCCCTGGGGCTGCGGGAGGGCCAAGAGCCCTCCCGCACCATTATGTTTTCAAAGCCCCGGGGGGTGGCAGTCCCCGGGCTTGGGGGCCTTAGAGGCCCCACATTAAATTTAAACCCCCACCATGCCCCCGGGACTTGGCCCACCCGGGGGCAATTAACAACGAAGCGCGGGAGACCGCGCTCGCTTTTTTTTCCGGCGGGATTCGCGCACCCTAAGTGCATCCCGCCGATTTAAAAAAAAAAAAAAAATGCTTTTTCTGCCCAGGGTGCCTTGTGGGACCCCCTGAGCAGACCTAGGGGGTCAGGGTGTTTCTATCCTGCCCCCTTTGTGCGTTTTGCACACTTGTTTCTTTTTTTTTTCTCGGCGGGATCCGCGCACCCTAAGCGCATCCCGCCGATTTCTTTTAAAAAATGCTTTTTCTGCCCAGGGGGCCTTGTGGGACCCCCTGAGCAGACCTAGGGGTCAGGGTGTTTCTACCCTGCCCCTTTTTGCGCTTTGCGCACTTGTTTCTGTCCCTCGGTTCTACCGAGGGATAAAATGGCTGCCAACACTTCCTGATTTGGAGTGTTGACAGCCAATTAGCATGCAGCTCGTGATCGGGAGGGTACGCGGACCCTACTCGGCCATAGATATATATGTGATTTTATTTGTGATTTTCTCAGAAACTACTGAACGGATTTACACCATTTAAGCAAAAGGCACGACACTGAACCAAGGGCTACCTCTTTGCCAAATTTGGTATAATTCCGTTCAGCAGTTCGGGCTGTAGCTGCAACTAAAGGTTCCTATGGAAAAATGAATGGGGGAAACGCGTTTTGGGACCCCCCTTTTTTCTCGGCCCCCGCTTGACGAATCAACTCGAGACTTTCAGGGTAGGAGCGGAGCGCCCCAACAAGTTGGAAACTTTCGCGAAGATTCGTCAACCGGCGCCAACGTTATTTCAAATAGAATGTCGCAGATTTCCTATGGATAATAGGTCCTAACTATAACTATCTACTGGCGACCGCCAGTAGATTATATATATATATATATATATATACGACATAGAAAGTATCATAATTCTAGGATATGTAACATTGCTTTGATGACAGTTACACTATTTATAGTGGTTAGTGACATTGATTTAGCCTTGTAACAATTTTATACCCTACATCATACTGTATTTTATATGTAGCAGGTTTTTACATGGTTTAACTTAAATGATTGTGTTTACATATTTATATATTTTTTCTATGTCTATGCATTTTTTACTTAAATACCTGTCACTTTAAGGTTTTCACAAATGAAATGTATAAAAATCCACCTACCTGACAGAGCGTGTCATGTGATCAAGGCCCGGGGCAGGGCTGAAACGCGTCATGGCTGTAGAGGTGTTTGGGGAAAAATAAAAAGACATTGCAAAGACTATGTGGTCCGTGCTCCGTTTTTGAAGAGGAATCAAAACGTAGCGGAGTTTTCTGGATATATATATATATATATATATATATATATATATATATATATATATATATATATATATATATATATATATATATATATATATATATCACAAAAAGAACAGAGGCCCAATGCTGGCAATAAGGCTTTTTATTCAGCGTCCTGCAGCGCAGCTTACTTCCAGTCACCTAACGTTTCGGCCCCAATTGGCCTTGCTCACAGGTGGAAGGTAAGATTCTGATTGCCAAGTACGCTCATGCGTGCTTTCAAAGTTCTTTAACAATAATAATAAACAACAAAATGCCAGTACTGATAACCAATTCACCGCTTAATATCAGCACATTGAAATTAAACAATGTAACCACAGGACCTCTGTTCCCATATGTTTTAATCAAAATTTATTTTTCAACATAATCACTTCTATAATTTCATGAATTTAATTTAGAAAGCATAAAGAACATTCTTTACTCCCCACTCTCACTAATTCTTCTTTAAAACATACCTACATTCACTGCCAATTCACTTTCATACCCATTCTTTCTGATCATTACCAACATTCTTCCAAATCATCCATTAATCACACTCCATACACATACCAGCAGCCTACCACCCCACCCCTCTTCATACCAATACAACACAGTACCCAATTTGGAAATACAATTACAATATAGGCCAAAGACAAATCAATTTAAACATGAACACAAAATTCTTAATTTGAACATCTTATATACACGCAATTGGCCATCAACAGGTCGACGCGTTTCGAACACCCTTTACTTCCGGGGTTCTCCTCAGGACCGACAAGCTGCAACAAAACACAAACGAAACATGTATCTAAATTTTAAAAAACAATGACCCCTCTCTCCTGCCCTGCCCCGAGCTCCACAAGCAACTTACCCAAATCCGGCCAGTAGATCAGCCGATCTAAGCTTCTGACAACAACAAACTCTTTCTGCAAAAACAATGTATATCTAATCAATGTGTCAATCTAGCAGAATTGGACAAGAACTACGCTCTTACATGCCATAAACGATATATTTCAAAATATTCTTACTTTGATGGCAGCTAACCACCGCTGCACGACGTTCAATCACCACTGTTTTTTGATCGAGCTCTTTTTGCTCCTCTAGGAGTCCTGTCTTGGATCCCGGGAACAACAAAAAGAAGGAAAAACTATTTTAGCAACTCAAAATTTAAATTAAAGACAAAAAGGTTTTTTTAAAGAAAGACCGAACTGATCTACCTTGTAGTCACTGGACTGCCCCAGAATATAGTGAAGGAATAAATTCGGTCGTGTCCCGTTTCCTGGAGGGGGAGAAAATGGAGCCATGTTAACCCTATGCTCTGTTAGCTATCTCACTTCTACAGAACAACTAGCAAACCGAACGATTTAAACCTAGTCCCGGACCCTCTCGATGTATGTCGGATCCTCGCTTACGACTGTACTACAATCCTCTGCCCTCATGGGACCTCTTAGTTCCTCCACACGTACCTTAAGACACGAGTACTCCACTGCGTGGTATCGTCGCGGGTCACCGAACAATGTTGGTGCTCGCTTGATGGAAAGCCGGAGGCGTATAAAAAACGTCAGCGCTATGCTCCTACGTCACGCGTTGCACCATGGGCAATGTAGTCTTCCGCCCAGACCGGTGTACTCATCCCTGCTTCTCATTCAGAATACGGCTCTCCTTTTACACGGGTGATTTCAAATGCGCCAGTAACAACAGGCCTATTCACATCTATGGACCCCCTTCATTTCTTTAATTTAATGGTTTTGACATATTATGAAAGGAATCCCCTATAAAATGAATCAATAAACTCCAAGGGTGACGACAATACAAAGGTGGAAGCCAGTCAAGGCAGTCATCTGATCACAATTCTCTCGAGTTGTGGAAAAATGCAAATAGTTATTTTTAAAGATGCAACATTCCCTTATCCTAATTTATAGATCTCCGACAGTTCGTTCAATCCATCGACCGCTGTGTTAAATTTAACAATCAGCATGGCCTCTCTTCGAGTTAATTTCAACTCTAAGTCGCCTCCTCTACAGTCTTGATCTACTTTTGAGATGACCGTCCATTTTAATTCCTTCTCAGTATGTGCATTCAATCTCCAATGGTTCACCAATGGCGCTGTTTGGACATTTTTACGTATCCTTGATTTATGTTGGGAGATTCTGTATCTCACTTCTTGATTTGTTTTGCCTATGTATAATTTCTTACAAGGGCACAATATTCCATAGACCACATTTTTGATTTACAATTCGTAAACGAATCGTGTTTCCAATGGATTGAATTATGAGAAAACAATGGGCCCTCTTGTGTAGATTCACAGCATATACATGTGCCGCATTTATGGTGTCCGGAGACTGGAGGCAAGCCTACATAGTCTCGTACTGTACTTTTCTTTGTTTGCGGAAGCGCAGCTCTTACCACTTGATTTGAAATACTCCTATCTTTCTTAAATGCAAATAGTGGAGCTGAGGCTAAAGACTGATCCAGGTTTTTAATCAGGTGCCAATTTTGATGGATAACTTTTTTTAAAAGATTGGAATTGGGACAAAAAGTTGAAACACACACTATTCTTTCCACTGGCGTTTTTGTTCTCCTCTCCAAAAGAACCTCGCGGGGAGTCCACCATGCTCTTTTCATTGCCCTCTTGAGCAATTTCTTAGGGTATCCTCGGTCAATCAAACAACCCATTAGATTAGTAGCATGCAAGGTGTATTCATCCTTAAAAAAACAATTACGCCGTATCCTTAAAAATTGTCCATAAGGAAGATTTTCCCTTAGACTCCTTGGATGATTGCTTGAAAAATGCAAAGCTTTGTTCCTGTCTGTAGATTTTTTAAATAAAGACCGAGGATACCCTAAGAAATTGCTCAAGAGGTCTCTGAGGTATGCAGACACAGCTTTGTTGACATTCTTCCTAGATTTTTCAATCTGAGGACAAAATTGGTTTGACCATTTCCACTTCTGTCTTTGGCATATATTGGAATATACAAAGACAGTTTGAGGCAAAAGCAATATCAATTGTCGAAAGGTGTCCTTCATTTGCATTTCCAAACCTACCCCAGTCAATGTGCCTAGGTCGTTTCCACCACAGTGCACAATCATGAGGTCAGGGTTTTAAAGATGCAAACAGGTTTTAACCAAAGGCAACAATTGGTGCCACTTCAATCCTCTTTGTCCAAGCCATTTAATGTCCACATTTTGTAAATGAATGAATGAAATGAAAACAAGATTTATAAAGCGCCTGGTTACCCATGGGCATCCCCGGGCATCCCCGATGTAACCTAGGTCTAAGTCAATACGTCTCTGTTCTGCATACCTCTTGCACCAGAAAACATAGCTATGTCCTACGATCCACACTAGCATTTTGAAGGTATGGCTGGGAGGAATGGATAGATGTCTGTAGCTCATGCAGTCCGTTCGTAGAATAAGAGATATGTTTAAAGATGGGGAACTACTTTTTTTTGCCATACAAAACGATACCTGATTGGGAGATGAAAAGCATTGTTTTTTAAAAGTAGGGTGCACATTCGTTTGGTGGAAAAGCATTTTTGTGATTGGTTAAGAAAAAGCAGTTTAAACGTGGAGTACATATGATAGGATAAAATTTGCTCAACTCAACCACACCTGCTACTTGCATTTGGAAGGCACTGTTCGAACTTAAAACAATCGTGAACTTTTAACCTGCACGTGCCGTTAAATGTTCGAGAAAAGGTTGCAAAAAAATATCGTTAGGTTTAAAAAAAATTGATGAACTTTTAACCTGCACGTGTTGTAGAATGTTCTAGAAAGTGTGTTGATAGAATACGTTGCACTTCTGACTTCTATGTGTCCTTGAATATTATAAAAACTGTTTATATGGAAAAATTTAAAAAAACCAATAGAGAGAAGTTTTGAAACCTAAAAGAATCAAGGAACTATTCTAATTTGTTCATTACATGTATTTATGTGTGGAGCAACAAAATTACAGACACAACAGCACCAGGAAGAGGAAGAAGCAGAGAGTGGGGGGACGGGGGAAGATGGCCACAATGGTACACATGCACAATTAAGTACAGCACAACTATAGACAAACCATGGCCAAAATGAAACACACCAACAAGGAGCACAAGTCACACAACCCGCCAACATCACACCACTGAACAAGCATAGAAGTGAAAACCACACTGCCGGAAAGGGAGAAGGGTGAACAAAAGCTCACATGAAGGGACATCTCACACACAATGCAGCACACACACATAGGAAGCAGAGTGCACCAACATCCAACACAATGTTGTCCAAACACAAAGATTCGCACAATCGAACACAGGACACAAATGCACTAGCCTGAGGCGGATAAGCGTCCAAAAGCGTCCAAAAGCGTCAGTACGAAACAGGCACATGAGAACGCATAAGTACAAACCCACAGTCCGGATGGGGTAGCAATTCACGAATGGCAGGCAGCCAGAGAGTCCGTGACACACACATTGGCATACATATGAAGACACTACACATTTGGAGACAAGTGAAAATGTGGAAACTTTATAAAAAAAAGTGCGTGTCAGTACGGCCAAGAGTAGTGCAGCAGCATGGCTGAATAAGGAACGTAGGAAAACGTCCATGTTCACCTCGGGGTAGTCCATCACCAACACACGTCAGTGTCAAGCAGCGTTGGTTGTCCGCGCTTCGGACATGATTCGACGCCAATGCAGCCATGTCCACTGTTGTTTTGGGACATGTGACCAGATGTAACACGTGCAATGATGCGGAGGGACACGTGCAATGTGGCACTTCGAGTCGTGGTTGGAGGTACCCTGTCACTCGTCCATGAACGCGAGTGCAGCTGCGTAAGCCACTATCTCTAATGAGTGATGGTTGGCCACAATATATGGCATGTCGTCGACGTAATCCATCAGCTGACCGGGACAGATGTGCTGACTCCAACCACTGTACCCAATGTGCACCAAAGCAGAATCGGGAAGTGGGTCAATTTGCTCTCTGCATACTACGACACGTGCAATCTCCCAGGCCCAGTTCTCAACATGCATGCCAAACATCCATGCATGCCATAAACGGGCATCACCATGACAGTCCTGGTCGTGGGCCAACAGGGGACGCACACACCTGTCGTAATCCATGTCAGCTACCCACTCGTTGGAGAGGCACAGGTCCATGCACCATTCGGATAGGCACGTGCGACATTGCAATACAGGTTGAACGCAGGTGACGTCCGCAATGCGGAAGCACAGCCGGTAAGTGATCCGCAGTACTGCCAAAGGCAGTGCACCCAGGACACGCAGCAGTCGTGCAAGGTATAGGTGGACGTGCATGGAGTCGACCATGTGTTCGGGATGCTCTGCCATTGCGTCAGTGGCTCTGCTTGTAGCTGCACTGGCTTGCCGTGTGCCAGTCTTGTGGATGAAATGGCACAGCTTGGTGCAATGAGCCGGGTCTGTGTGCAATGGGTGCAGGGCAGGGGTGTGGTGGGAGTACGTGTGAAGGCCATTTCACGCACGCTAACTACAACGAAGGACTTTTGAGTGTGGAATGTGTACTCGTTCTCAAATCGGGCAGTGCGTAGTGTGGGAGACAGATGCAAATATTATCGTATCTGTCAGGGGGGGCTGGCCACTTGCAAGTTCCTTCTCGGAGCAGCAGATGTGCTACTGCAAGATAGCTCAGACAAAGAACCTTTCATCCCTACAGTAAGTTCTCCAGCTGCATTCATACAGGATGTGTACAAAGGCCGGTCGTGGGTGTTGTGGGATGTCTACAACCCTGGTCATCATGGATGAGATGCCCAGCACATGGCACATGGGCGGGTTCACTGTGTGTTACATTGCCAAACAGCTGCTCCTCCCTCCCACGAGCCCCCAGACTTTTGTACGGTGCACTGTTGTATACCGTGCACTCCTACGGCACACCATTGTAATGCCTATTCGCGCATGTCCTGCGGCATTCCAACCACATGGTGAGACTGCAGTTTGGAGGTGGTGCATGCCACTGTACAACATCGACTGCTGCGGCCCTTGTGGTGGCCACACCAGAACACAGAGACACACTTACCGTACTTCCTGAACACGGACATGTCCGAGACACCCCGTTCCCCTTGCCGGATAGGCAGACCCCTGCGCTGACCTGTGTACACCGGACCAGCACACGCCGCTTGTGCATGCAGGAGGATGCGTGCGCAGCTACATGTCCAGGCTCACTGCCAATGTTGAGGTGACATGGTAACGTCCGCTGACACTGTGATGTTGCAGGGCCGGTGCCTATCATGCTAACACAATGACCACATGGACACACTTGCTCAGACGCTGGTTCGGGGGGCCTTGGCGGTACTGGGGTTGTTGCGATGAGTGTTGTGGCCCTCATGGGTATCTGTGTTTCATGCTCATTGACTCTATGGCACCTGTGGGTGTTTCGGTGTGGCTCTTGGCTGTGTTCCCTTTCATGCTGCAGGTAGTCGTCCTGCTTAACACCAGCAGAAAGCAGGTGTAAAATCCCTGGTGCTAACGCGACTTATCGCCGGAATTTGTTTTGCATCGCAGTTGTTGTCAACGTTGTGATGTGGTTTTTTCGTGTACAGAAAAATAAACGAACTGGGCAGTGTATCCCGTCAAGATCCAGCACCTGACCCAGTATTCCCAATCAATATAAATAAAATGACATTTCTTCATTGATTTTGTGTGTACACTGTAAGTGCACCCACTACCACAGTGCAATTCAATACAGGATTTTAGTATTTAGAATAAATCGCAAAGGTGCACCTTGTGTCTTTTTGCACGGGAACGCCTACTCTGCATTTCATTATCAGCACTTTAATGCAACTAAAGTTGAGATAAATATAACACACTATTCAGAAGCTGGTGCAAACTGCAAACATCACCAGTATTCCCGTGATAACTGCCCCAAAATTTAACACCATGGTGGACACCACGAAATAACAGTAATAAGAACGAGAAAGAGTCACAACCAAAAACTTTATTGATTTTTTTTTTTTTTTAATCAAACTTTATTTTTTCGTAAACGTATATATAAAGGATAAACTAAATTTAACAAACTGAACACAAAACAACAAGGCAGAAGACTCCTGTCGGGACCATGAATGTTGACGACACAGCCTGGAAAATAAAGCACAAAATAAGGACGTGTGTAATGCGCATATCAAAGGAGTGAGACACAGAGAAGGAAAAAAAAGCCAGAGAGAAAAAGAGAGGGAAGGAAAGAAAGGGAGTGAGAAAGGGAGAAGGGAGATAGAGAAAGAGAAGAAAAGGAAGGAGGAGAGTGAGAGAGAGTGACGAGAGGGAAGTGAGAGAGAGAGAGAGAGAGAGATACTGCCGCACCTGTGCATCCATAACCAAATAATTACCTGCTGCCACCGGAAGAGTCTACCAGTGGGCACTCCACGTGCCCGTCAGAGCTCCGCGGCCCGGCAGATCTCACAGATGTCGCTGAGTCCTGAGTCATGAATGTCAGAGACCACATCAGCTTTTCCGCGGCCCGGCAGATCTCACACATGTCGCTGAGTCCTGAGTCATCAATGGCGGAGACCTCATCAGCTTTTGATGCCGCTAACCCTGTGCAACGCAAGTCAGCGCCACGTGGTGGTAGGCCGCTGATGGCCATACAATTTAGGGTGCGACTAACCCTGTGGAACTCAAGTCCGTGCCACGTGGTCAAAGGCCCCTGACGGCCACATAAGCTTCAGGTGGCACTAACCCTGTGCAACCCAAGTTCGCGCCACGTGGTGGTAGGCCCCTGACGGCCGTACTATTAAACACCCCCATACCACTGTCTGGTGATCCTAACAGTGATGCTGCTATCTTCAACCATTGGGTCACATCATCCCTTGACCTCATAGCTCCCATAAAAACTAGGAAACTGACTAGAAATAAGCCTACGGCTCCTTGGTTTACACCTGAACTCCGTCTAGGGAAAAGTCTCTGCAAGA
Organism: Calotriton arnoldi; assembly: GCA_963921515.1. Lineage (NCBI taxonomy): Eukaryota > Metazoa > Chordata > Amphibia > Caudata > Salamandridae > Calotriton > Calotriton arnoldi. Next base: position 549,063 of record CAWUFW010010574.1, read on the forward strand.
AACTTGAATGGATTTGGCGAAAAACCTACAATTTAGAGACAAAAAAACTCTATAGATCAGCATTAAAAAACTTTCATAGACAAAAGTGTAAAGCTATAAGGGACTACACTGCCAAACAAATTAAATCTTCAAATCACTCTGCCAAAGCAATCTTTAAGATTGTTAAAGATTTTACTAAACCAGATTCGATGCAAAGTGATATAGTACCCTCTGCTACATTATGTGAAGACCTTTCAGCGTTTTTCATGAGAAAATTCAAACTATCTATTCATCATTTTCCCCTAGGGAACTATCTATTGCACCTCTGTCCCGTGTTTGCCCTCCTAATACCTGGTCAAATTTTAGACCCTTAAGTCCCGAAGTCTCTTTGACTTTGTTGGAAAAAACAAAATCAGGATCTCCATTAGACCCTTGTCCAGCAAGATATTTTAAACTCTTGGCCCCACTACTTAACCCCAATCTAAATGAGATTTGGAACTCTTCCCTGGAAACAGGCATTTACCCTTCTGCCTGGAAAACTGCACTCGTTCAACCCATTCTTAAAAAAGAGGATGCAGACCCAGCGGATCTGAAAAATGTTAGGCCCATCTCCCTCTTACCGGCACCTGCAAAAATCTTGGAGAAGGTAGTGCAGATACAGCTCTCCGAACTCATGGAAACCAACAAATTTCTCCACGATTCACAATCGGGATTCAGGTCAGGATATAGCACCGAGACAGCACTGCTAGAAGTAGCTGAAACTGTCCGGGAGACCTTGGATATTGGGCACTGTGCAATGCTTGTGCTGTTAGATTTGTCGGCAGCATTTGACACTGTGTCACACAAGATCCTTTTGGAGAGATTAAGACAACTGGGAGTCTCAGGGACCACATTGTCTTGGTTTAGTTCCTTCTTAGGGGATCGATCCCAGAAAATTCTGCTGCACCCTTTTATCTCGTCTCCACGTCCTATAGTTTGTGGAGTTCCCCAGGGCTCGGCCTTGAGCCCTGCCCTTTTAACATTTATCTCACCCCTCTAGCCTCACTGATTGAACAGCATGGTGTAAGTGTCATCTCATACGCTGATGACACTCAGCTGGTGTTCTCCTTCAGGGAACACACCGAGGCAGCTTTCACTAATTTTAAACAATGCCTGATTAACATCTCAGCCTGGATGACTGATAACTGTTTAAGACTTAACTCGGATAAAACTGAGGTTCTATTTTTTAACCAGCCATCCCCACCACCATCGGATTTATGGTGGCCATCTGAGCTCAACCCTCCCCCTCAGCCGGTGTCCTCTGCTAGAAATTTGGGTTTTAAGTTTGATTCTACCCTTTCATGCAAGACTTAGGTAAATCAGGTCTCATCCTCATGTTTCTGGAAAATGAAGTCCATACGTAGATTTCTCCACCTGCTGCCCATGGAATGTAGAAAAACAGTGGTCCATGCACTTATTACCTCACAGCTAGACTATGCAAATAGTCTGTACTTGGGTCAGCCAGACTACCTGATCAGGAAGTTGCAGACTATACAGAATGCAGCCGCTAGGCTCATTAGAAATATCCCGATACGACACCATATTTCCCCCCATCTGAGGAGCCTACACTGGCTCCCAGTAAAGAGGAGGATAGAATTCAAGGCTTTGACTCTAGCTTACAGAGCAACAAGAGAAACGGGCCCACAATACCTCAGAAAAAGACTCCGCAAATATCTCCAGACAAGAAACTTGAGATCCAATCATCAAGGCCTACTAGTAACTTCCCGCTTTGTAAAAGCGAGGCTTGGTGGCCGGTCGTTCACAGTCAGAACCACTCGGCTGTGGAATTCCTTACCGGAACATCTTAGGAAGGCTAATTCGGAATCTGTCTTTCGTAAATCTCTAAAAACCTGGCTTTTTGACCTTCCCTAAGCTTCTGTAGCCTGTGGCAACTTGCTTTTATTTTTATATCCGCTAGCGCCGGGACACCTCCGTTGGAGGTAGCTGTGCGCTCTATAAGCTTCAAATTAAATTAAATTAAATTAGCTTCGGGTGGCAGTAACCCTGTGCAACTCAAGTCCGCGCCACGTGGTGGTAGGCCCGTGACGGCCACATCAGCTACGGGTGGCAATAACCCTGTGGAACTCAAGTCCGCGCCACGTGGTAGTAGGCCCCTGACGGCCATAGAGCTCAGGGTGCGACTAACCCTCTGCGCAACTTTTCATGAGTCTTTATGATTGCGACCCGTGGAGCGTCCGCCATCCAATCACCACCGGCAATAAAGAATGAGACGTTGTGGATCCATTATATTTGCATGGTCACATGGCCTGTGACGCATGTGCCGGATGGGTGTGGTGTGTGTGCAAACCTGCCCTCAGGGAGTGGCCGTGACATGTTGACAACTAGACCACTGACCTGCACACCAACAGCGAGTACGCCTGCGACAGGTAGCTATGTGGGGGGTGTGAAAACGTGTTTTCTCAATGGATTTTCCATAGGAAACTTTAGACAAGGCTACAGGTCAAACTGCTGAACGGAATTACGCCAAATTTGGCAGGGAGAAAGGTCTTGGTCAAGAAAGCGCGCTTTCTCGCATCGAGTGAAAATATAAAAGAAAGGTCTCGGGGGCAATTTAATATACCGGAGCTCTGTTTCTGCGAGATAACTCTTTCACGCTCCGTCTGCCCAACATCACCACTTTGCAGCTATGCCGTTAGAAGCCAGTCCGTCGGCTCGCAGCTCTCTACGTTTGCGAGCTAGTACGCTACTGTGCCTGTACCTCTACGAGGTACTACGCTGCTGTTCCTTTGGGAGCGGACGGGTCATAGTACTGCGTGTGTGAGTTGAGCGGACGGGCCGCAGTTGTCCCTCTGCGAGCCTGGGTGCGAACTGTTCATAACTCACACTACATAAGCATTGAAAAACCATTTTGTGATTCAGTCCGTCAGCTGGCATCTGTCCGAGGCATTTCTGAGAACATATCGGAGTTCTTTCTGTGAGAGATACCACTTTCACGCTGCCTCTCCCCACATCAGCAGGTAACGCACCCTCTTCCCACATTACCAACATACCCCCAACAACCTTCTTGGGCCCGAAAGTGTCCCTGTGCGGTTGGACAAACAAGAATCTTAGTCATGTATAGGTTTACATATAAAACATTTTATTTAAAGAAAACATCAACAAATAAAACTGAAGGGAGTCTGGTGCTGTGGTCGCTGCCACGAAGTTGGGGTCACTGCCATTCAGGACTCAGGACACAGTTCCACATGTGGGATCGGCTTGTATTGAACAGGGTTAGCGGCACCACGTGTTGCGCCTTGTGTTGTACAGGGTTAGTGGCACCACGTGTCGTCGGCCTTGCATATGGAAATATGCCTCACTAACCAAAGGGAGTCTGGTGCTGTGGTGGCTGCCACGGACTTGGGGTCACTGCCATTCAGGACTCAGGACACAGTTCCACATGTGGGATCGGCTTGTGTTGAACAGGGTTAGTGGCACCACGTGTCGCCGGCCTTCCATATGGAAATATGCCTCACTGATCGAAGGGAGTCTGGTGCTGTGGTTGCTGCCACGGACTTGGGGTCACTGCCATTCAGGACTCAGGACACAGTTACACATGTGGGATCGGCTTGTGTTGAACAGGGTTAGTGGCACCACGTGTCGCCGGCCTTCCCTATCGAAATATGCCTCACTGATCGAAGGGAGTCTGGTGCTGTGGTTGCTGCCACGGACTTGGGGTCACTGCCATTCAGGACTCAGGACACAGTTCCACATGTGGGATTGGCTTGTGTTGAACAGGGTTAGTGGCACCATGTGTCGCCGGCCTTCCATATGCAAATACGCCTCTCTAATCGAAGGGAGTCTGCTGCTGTGGTTCTCTCACGGAGTTGGGGTCACTGCCATTCAGGACTCAGGACACAGTTCCACATGTGGGATCGGCTTGTGTTGAACAGGGTTAGTGGCACCACGTGTCGCCGGCTTTCCATATGAAAATATGCCTCACTGATCGAAGGGAGTCTGGTGCTGTGGTCGCTGCCACGGACTTGGGTTCACTGCCATTCAGGACTCAGGACACAGTTACACATGTGCGATCGGCTTGTGTTGAACAGGGTTAGTGGCACCATGTGTCGCCGGCCTTCCATATGCAAATATGCCTCACTAATCGAAGGGAGTCTGCTGCTGTGGTTACTCATGGAGTTGGGGTCACTGCCATTCAGGACTCAGGACACAGTTACACATGTGGGATCGGCTTGTGTTGAACAGGGTTTGTGGCACCACGTGTCGTCGGCCTTCCATATGGAAATATGCCTCACTGATCGAAGGGAGTCTGGTGCTGTGGTTGCTGCCACGGACTTGGGGTCACTGCCATTCAGGACTCAGGCACAGTTACACATGTGGGATCGGCTTGTGTTGAACAGGGTTAGTGGCACCACGTGTTGCCGGCCTTCCATATGGAAATATGCCTCACTGATCGAAGGGATTCTGGTGCTGTGGTCGCTGCCACGGACTTGTGGTCACTGCCATTCAGGACTCAGGACACAGTTACATATGTGGGATTGGCTTGTGTTGAACAGGGTTAGTGGCACCATGTGTCGCTGGCCTTCCATATGCAAATACGCCTCACTAATCGAAGGGAGTCTGCTGCTGTGGTTCTCTCACGGAGTTGGGGTCCCTGCCATTCAGGACACATGTGGGATCGGCTTGTGTTGAACAGGGTTAGTGGCACCACGTGTCGCCGGCTTGTGTTGAACAGGGTTAGTGGCACCACGTGTCCAAAATTCGAATTGCGAGCTCTGCTGCCCGCAGTGTAGACTGCTAATGAGTGTTCGTTTGCACTTGAAGATGAATTTGGTGATTGTACTAAAGCTATAACTGATATAAAAAAAGTTCTTGAAGCAAGGATACTAAAAGGATATTATGTAGGTTTTAGGCCTGTGATAGTTTCTTGCCTACTGGACTCTGTAATTAATGAATCAAGACTTAATTTTAATTGTGAGCCCTGATGACCGCAGTGTAGGCCAGAGGTAGCGGTCAGCAAGGGCCCATAGCCACGTGGCATTGAGTTGAGGTGCACAGTTAGTTGCACCAGAAGCATTGAGAATGTATGAGCCTGTGATGCTGCTTGGTGCGGACGGGCCGCACTGGGAGCAACGTCTCTTGCCTACTGGACTGCGTCATCTGCAATCGCGACTCTATCTGAATTGTGAGCCCTGCTGACCGCAGTGTAGGCCAGAGGTAGTGGTGAGCAAGGGCCCACAGCCACGTGCATAGGTTGGTGGCCCCACCGGCCTGCGTAGTTCACGTTCAGTGGCACCACGTGTCGCCGGCCTTCCATATGCAAATACGCCTCACTAATCGAAGGGAGTCTGGTGCTGTGGTCTCTGCCACGAAGTTGGGGTCACTGCCATTCAGGAGTCAGGACACAGTTCCACATGTGGGATCGGCTTGTGTTGAACAGGGTTAGTGGCACCATGTGTCGCGCCTTGTGTTGTACAGGGTTAGCGCCACCACCTGTAGCCGGCCTTGCATATGGAAATATGCCTCACTGATTGAAGGGAGTCTGGTGCTGTGGTCGCTGCCACGGACTTGGGGTCACTGCCATTCAGGACTCAGGACACAGTTCCACATGTGGGATCGGCTTGTGTTGAACAGGGTTAGTGGCACCACGTGTCGCCGGTTTGTGTTGAACAGGGTTAGTGGCACCACGTGTCGCGGCTTGTGTTGAACATAGTTAGTGGCACCACGTGTCCAAAATTCAAATTGCGAGCTCTGCTGCCCGCAGTGTAGACTGTTAATGAGTGTTCGTTTGCACTTGAAGATGAATTTGGTGATTGTACTAAAGTTATAACTGATATAAAAAAAGTTCTTGAAGCAAGGATACTAAAAGGATATTATGTAGATTTTAGGCCTGTGATAGTTACTTGCCTACTGGACTCTGAAATTAATGAATCAAGACTTAATTTTAATTGTGAGCCCTGATGACCGCAGTGTAGGCCAGAGGTAGCAGTCAGCAAGGGCCCACAGCCACGTGACATTGACTTGAGCTGCACAGATTGGGAGCATACAGTCTTCTTAACCGATTATACTCTCTTACACAATTAGCATCAGCACTAATCTTGAATTGTTAGCCCTGCTAACCGCATTATAGGCCGGAGGCAGCGGTCATCAAGGGCCCACAGCCACGTGGCGTTGACTTGAGCTGCACAGAGTTAGTGGTACTTGAAGCACTTAGCGTGTGCGCAGTCAGCGATGATGCGTGGTCCGGGCTGGCCGCTCTGGTAGCAATGTCTGTTGCCTACTGGACTGCGTCATCTGCAATCGCGAGTCGCTCTGAATTGTGAGCCCTACTCATTGCAGTGGAGGCAGGAGGCAGCGGTGAGGAAGGGCCCACAGGCACGTGTTGTTGACTTGAGCAATGTCTCTTGCCTACTGGACTGCGTCATCTGCAATCTCGACTCCATCTGAATTGTGAGCCCTACTGACCGCAGTGTAGGCCGGAGGCAGCGGTCAGGAAGGGCCCACAGCCATGTATTGTTGACTTCAGCAATGTCTCTTGCCTACGGGACTGCGTCATCTGCAATCGCGACTCGATCTGAATTGTGAGCCTTGCTGTCCGCAGTGTATATCGAAGGCAGTAGTTTGTACAGACATAAGTCCGCGGTGCTGTGCCGCTGGGGGCCTGTGTGGCGGAAGCCAGCGATCGGCTAAGGAGGTTGGCGGTCATGTTGGCGGCCTCGTGGCAGGGTGAGGGGCGCCGCCCTGGCAGACGCTTTGGCCTTCCCACAAGTGAACCACGCCCAGAGCTCCAGCCTATATATTCACACTCCTACGCTGAAGTGGTGTACGTCGGACCAGCCCACTCCGCTTACGCTTATGCTTACAGGGGGAGACGACACAGCTACATGACTGAGATCTTCCCTAGTGTTTGACGTAACATGGTTAGGTCCACTGTCTACAACACTACAAGCACCAATAGTATTTGTGCACATGGAGAGGTGTGTGTTCTGCATACTGAGATGTGTCCAGCACATCACCGCTACACTTTGCATTGTGTGCATTGTTAAACATGGGTGAATTGCTTCCTTCACATATAGTTTGTTCACACCTGTCCCAATATTCACCTATTGTGTGGCTGCCCTATTTTGTACTAGGGTCTTATAGGGTAGGTCATGCCAATCACAGGGGTATCCCAACCCATAGTGTACCCTAGTGTATGTAGGTGCTTTCACTGTATTCTAAGTGTTTTCAGCATAGCACTGGCCCTGGGCCTGGTTAGGCAAAGCCCAGGGTCAGTCAGAATCAGTTACCACCAGTACCAGTCAGCAAAACATTGGGGGGTGCCCAGAGCACAGGATGACTTTGCAACACCTTCCCATAGTGGCAGCTTTCTAATTCAGCACCTGGAGTTAGTTGGCATTTACAGATAACGAAGGTGGAAGAGTCAGGGTCAAAATAGATGCTGTTAAAGATGCCCAGGTAGCTGCTGCTTGATTTTTTCACACAAACTAGCATGGCTCAACTCAACTTGACTCCTTGAGTGAGCCACAAGCCTCACTGGTTGCCACCCCACACCTAGCCCACAGACACACACCCCTGAATCCCCCTGCCTTCACCATCTCGCCTGAATTCACTGCCAGATGCTCGGGGCTCCAGAAACCAATATCCTTCTCCTCTCTGCCAAGGTCTGCCCGATGTAAATCTCCTTTTGAGGTCCATTTTAAGGTCCTGCTGTGCCTCTGCTAATATCCCCAGTGGCACTTGGCCTCTTTATCATCTTAACATCTCTTTAGCATTTAGCCTGACTTAACCTTCTGTTTTTCAATTGTGGGCAAGGGCCCTATCCAACCAACAGCTTCAGGTGCCCCTGAGCCTGTCTAAAACTTTGCCTCAGCTAGTTCAGGACAGATCCCTACGCCTACTCTCTCAGCACCTGACACAGAGCCTCACACAATGTCCTCTGGCTCAAGTTTAAAGCTTGAAGGCACTCAGAGCCCAGGGATGCAGGAGGCAGGAACTCGGCACTGGGAGGCAGGCACCAAGATGATACTGGTAACTTTGCCATTGCAGTGCAGTAGGGCAGAAGAGCATGCAGGGACAAGGGCAGAGCAACAGCAGTGATACAGTGACACAGGCAAGATGAAAAATGGCTGCAAGGCAATTCAGGTGGTCATAAGACGTTGCAGGCACACAAACATGACCAGTTATTCTGAGAACAGCACTACGCACAACAAGCAACATACAGGAGGCAGAGGATCTTAGAAGGAACATGCTTCCAGTTTTCCATTTTGCAGCCAGGTTGACAAAATATAACAAAGCATATGCTGATTTCAGGAATTGTAGGTTTCTTTGATCTATTAAGATTGTGACATAATTTTGGGTCCCTTGACACCATTCAACAAATGCTGCTTTGAGACAATCATATCTTATCAGCCACAGTGTAGTTCTCCTTTGCTGGATTCCTTGTTTTGGATAAATGTGATGGTTATGTAGCTGAACCTTCTTTGGCTGACATTGTGAAAGTAACTTTCTGACTGTTCCTTGGAAAGCATCTACCTCTACCATGAAAGGTTGCTATTATCCAGGTGAATTTGGCCTGATGTGTTTGAAATGCCTACTCTGTCACAAGAGTACACTGAAATATAGCTTCTTTCTTTAGTAATATGATAATGGGATTGACCATGGTAAAGAAGTGATGTAAGAAGGAGTAGTAAAAATGAGTAAATCTGAGGAACCCCAGGAGAGGCTACATTGTTTTGGACCTTCTCAGTGTACAAAGACTTTCACATTTTCTGATCCAATTTGGATACCAGAAAGCCAATAGGCTGTATGACTAAAATGCTTAACTTCAGTCTGGTATAGAGGTAACTGTTTCTCCAGTGCTGCAAAAGAACACAAATGTGTTAGATGTTGTCTTCTATCGAGTAGGAGTATACTAGAATGTTATCAATAGACATCCAAACCATTTCTGAGAACTTTTTGTATAAAAAACTGAAATGCCACAGGTGCAATACAAAGCCTGAAGGGCATGCCATGGTACTTATATAGGTCAAACATACTCTGAAGTCAGTCTTCAACTCATCATATTTTCAGACTCAGTCTGGCATAGAGGTAACTATTTCTCAAACGCTATAGAATACCACAAGTGTTCTTGGCATGGAGAAAAGGTATACTAGAATGCCATTAACAAACACAACAGCATAAACATCTGAAACATCTGTAAGAACTGTGTATATTAAATACTCAAATGCTGCAAGGGCTTTGCAGAGGCTGTAAGGCATGACATGCTACTTGTAAAAAATTGGATTATTGTTTGAAAAAGGTGAGAACCTACCTCAAATAATAATGACAATCCTTGTCAGGGTGAATCACAAAAGTCACTAAATAAATCTGTACTTAACCCTCTTGTAGCTTGGTACAATAGCTGTCCGGCTTAACTTAGAGGCGGTGTGTAAAGTATTTATGCAGCACTCAAACATTAATAACGTTAAAACACAACACAAGAAAAAATCTCCATTTAGACAAATAGAGCAGCTGTTAATAAATTAAATGACACTGAAATGACAACAATCCAATCAGTAGAACTGGAGTTAAGAGTTTTTAAAGTTTTAACTTAAGATAGTGCAAAAAGGTATGAAGCACCAACTATGGGTATCTGGCAGTGCAGGATTAGGCTAAAGTCACAAGTTCAGACAGACTGTTATGGAGCATGGACTGGATCCTGTGACCAGGACGGTACATCCGAACTTTCACGTTCTGACTCAAATGCGAGAACTGTGTTGCATGACTTTGCACGGCTCTGCATTGCTCTGTATTGCTCTACATTGGATCCTATGACGCTTCCAGCTGGAAGCTGTGTGGCTCTGTGGGACTCTGCACCTCTTGGAGTTGGATCGGGTGAAGCCTTTGGGGAGGAGCTGTCCGGCGCAGTTCTGCTGGACACTGCATCACTCGTGTCACACTGTGTTAGATCTGTGAGGCTTTGAGTTGGGAGCTGTGCAGCTCTGTGGGGCTCAGTGTTGCCTAGCTTTGGATCTGGTGAAGCTTTCAGTAAGAAGCTGCGTGGCTCTGTGGGGCTCTGTGTCGCTCAGTGTTGCTCTATGTCAAATCTGGTGAAACCTTCAGTTAGGTAGGCAGAAATGCACCCTGACTCTAGCGAAGGGTCCAGGATCTTGAGGGCAGGACTTGAGGGTCAGGACTCACTTCCAAAGGCCAGTAGATGGGACCATGTCAGGTCCACCTGGGTTTGGTCAGCTGGAAAGCAGGAAAGACCTGTGGAAGATTGTTGTGTCCCTGCATTGAAACAGGAGGGCAGCCAACTGACCTTTAGTGTCACTCTGGAGTCCTGAATTCAAGGCAAGCAGGTCCAGTCTTCCTTCATGATTTTTAAACAGCAAGAAAGTCCTTCTCCTGAACTTCACATGTCCTGGAGTCTTTTGATGTCAGGTTTTGGGATTGCCACTATTATTTCCAGTGCCAGACTCTGGGTTGGGGACACCTCTTTGTCTAACTTTTAAACTGGCATTGGTCAGTTCCTCCCTTTCCTACAGGTTTGGCTCCATCTAGCCTAGTTAAACAAAGGGCAGGCAGGCCCAGGTACGCTTTGCATGTGCCAGTGACAGGGTAGACTTCTTCCAAAATTTGGAAGGACTGGGTAAAGCCACCAAGCTACACTTTGAAGTGCAATCAGGGCAGGGGCACAACTTCTCTCCACTCATCCTGCCAGGAACACCTACCCCTCCGCACACCCAGGTCCTTTGACCGCTGTCTGGGAGCAATACACATCACATCACAGGAGAGCAATGAACGGTCAGGTGACACAGGACCTGCCAGAAAGGCACACTTGGCTTAGGCAGAAAAATGCCAACTCTTTAAAAGTGACATTTTCAAAATAGCAATGTAAAATGTCACTGGACTATTAGGTTGAATTATGAATTCCTATTAAATTGAGCCCTCATATCATTTTTCTAGTTAATACCAAACTGAAGTTATGCATTATAAGGAATTATAATATGACGTAGTACTTTCTATGGTAGAGCCAGCCTTTCTACAGTGAAAAAAGACTGTGCAGGTTTTTCACTGACAGGACATGTAAAACTTAATACATATGCCCTACGTTTCAAATACCATTCACCCTGCCCTATGAGCATTTAGGGCCTAACCTGGGGTTGACTTATAAATATTAAAAGGAAGGTTTAGACCTGGCAAAAGCTTTATTTAAAACCTCACTACAGGCTGCAATGACACACCTGAGGCATATTTTTCAGTGCAACTTTAGTGGGTGGCATCATGAGTGGTGCAGCCCACTTGTAGCATTTAATTTATAGGTCCTGGGTACATATAGAGCCATATAATATAGACTTATAAGTAAATTAAATGTGCCAATTGTGCCAGGCTGAAAAGGGAGAGCACAAGCACTTTACCACTTATTAGCAGGAGTAACGGGCACAGTCTTATGGCCAATAAAACCTCGTTCAACAAAAAGAGAGTAGTGTATTCAAACAATCTAGGGAATACCACAAAAAGATGGTAGCTTTCAAAGTACTCCTATAGGCCAAACCTGACTCTAAAGACAACCTTCCACTCATCACCTGTTCAAACACTGCCCTTAAGTTAGACCTTAAAGGGAATTTACACCTGTTCCTCTGAGAAAATCTTTTTTTGAGCCATAGTCAATGCAGGCACAGAGCTCCCCTCCTTTTTGGGACACAAAGGATGTGAGTGACTTAGAATGATGGATGACTGATGGCTAGCTTAGCTTCAATATGTGCCTTTAGGTTTTTGATTGCTTTGATTGCTTGGTACATTATGGAATAAAGATCACTGATAAGTACCAGCTTATAGGTGTATTTTACAGTCAGACTCACTATCGGAGGCAATATGCTTGTTTTTCACTTGTCAAAAACATTCATACAGACACACACTAAAGGAGAGGTTGTATATCATCCAAGTCAATGTTAGCCAAGCAGGTAGGTTTTGCAGAAATAGCATTTTTTGGGCACAGACAGCCTACATATGTATCTTTTTGGGAAACATGGTAGAGTAGGGACTGTTTCTTTTCAGCAGATAATTGTGATTAAAAGATGGCCATTGAGGCGGCCAAGGCTGGAGAGAAGGCAGGTGGGAAAGGAGAGATGTAGGAGGATTCCAGACCAGATTCATAAAACCAAATAACAGCATCAGGTTGGAGATCTAAGATAATTAATAGGAGATGCCACATCGAGGTTGAAACTGACACATTATTTACCTTTCACAATAAAAATAAGGTCAAAACTGCCAATAAACAATTTTATTGAGCTCACAATAGTCCACATGCATCTATATTGTTGTTGTGCATTTTATTGTGTAACTAAATGAAACTGTTGCAAAATTAAGCAAGCACTGGCAAAGCCAATAGTTCCAATGTTAGCCGCCAGCCTTTTGGCATTGGCAATTCTTGTTTTGTTCTATCATGATTTTTGCAAAACTCTACTGTGGGATAAGCATCGGGGTCCTCATTAACCTAAAAGAAAACAATAGCTCAAGGCAAAAACATTGTTTGGTTTAAAAAAAGCACATATTACCATAATAGTCCCTGGAGCTAAAAGCAACTACTTTGTGGATTTGCTCCTTGTGAAATGGCAGCCAGCTGTAACTCACAGTGAAGTCAGCAATGGCTGAAGTGGGCTGATCATTGCGCTGTAATGCATGCTGGCATGGGAGAAAGAAAAAATGAATGGCTCAACCACCTTCTGATAGATAGATAGATAGATAGATAGATAGATAGAGAGACACAGACAGGTAAATAAGCAGGTAGATAGAGACACAGGGTGATAGACAAGTAGTCCAGTCGATACATAGACAGACAGGTAGATAGAAAAGTAGACAGACAGACAGGTAGATAGAAAGTAGATAGGCAGACAAACAGATAGACTGGCAGATAGGTAGACACACATACCTATGGATGGATAGATAGACAGATAGATAGCTAGATAGATATATAGATAGATAGATAGATAGATAGATAGATAGATAGATTGTGGTTCCATAGAAAGATAGCTATATAGAGAGGGCTGCATTCATAGAGAAAGTTGCATAGATGGAGAGGGTTGTGTAGATAGACAGATACACTGATAAAGTTCCATAGATAGATAGAAACATTTTCAAAGAGAGTGAGAAATAGAGTTGCAAGAGTAGATCGATAGACAGGGTTACAAAGAGATAGATAGATAGATAGATAGATAGATATGGACAGGTATTTAGATAGACAAGTAGATAGACAGATAGATACACAGACTGAGAGATAGTTAGACAAATGGATGCCCAAGCAGATTGACAGATAGAACAGTAGACAGGTAGCTAGACAAGTAACTTGACAGACACGTAGATAGCCAGACTGGTAAATAGACAGTCAGGTAGACAGACTAATAGATAGATTGGTAGGTAGGCAGATAGATAGATAGATAGATAGATAGATAGATAGATAGATAGATAGATAGATAGACAGACAGACAGACAGACAGATAGATAGATAGATAGATAGATAGATAGATAGATAGATAGATAGATAGATAGACAGACAGACAGACAGACAGACAGACAGACAGACAGACAGACAGACAGGCAGGACACACAACTGGAATAAATTACAATGCTCCAATTAATAATGTAATGTTTAAATGTCTCTAATAGCATGACCTAAAAGAGCACTGAAAGCCATACAAGCAAGACATACAGTCTAAATTGGTTTACAAGAATAAACGTAGTCCTCAATTAAAATACATACCAGCAAGGACATACAATAGTGCAGTTATAAATGCACTTCTTTGCATGCTAGAAAGAGTATACATTCATAAAGAGCAGTTTCAAATGGGCACAATCTGGTATGCTGTGAAATAGCAGCAGTCAGACAAAAGTCATTCCAAATTAATTTATGACAGCATTAGCAAAAGACAAGAACTGATAAAGCTGGAATGTGCCCTAAGCAGCTGGTAGAAATCATCCTCTTATCACATCAGGATCCATGCACAAAGGCAACACTAAAGTAATAATCAAGTAAAAGCAAAAACACTGGCACTGAAGGGAACTACCTTTTGTTCAGAAGAACTCCTTGTGAAAGAGCAAAATGCAGTCACTCAAACGGAAGTTAGCCAGTGGCAGAATTATGCTGACCCAATGCCCCATGATGTATGCTGTAGTGGGCGGACGTAGAATATGAATGACAGAACAACAGACCAATGGATGAAGGAAAGTGGTTGAAAGCCCATTTACATACGTATATTATACATATATGTTTAGTAAATCAAAAGGTGTTGGCTACGCCAGACCAAAAAACATGGAAGTTAAACTCACTCAAAATCCAACAATAATAAAAACAAGTATAAAAATGTTTTAAATCCAGAAAGTATTTTAAAACAGGTATATATAAGTTAATTGCAGGAGTGACTCAAACTTAGCCACATTTTTTATAAAACACACTGTGAGCTATGAATCGCCACTATCCAGAACATTCTAACATGGTTCCTCTACAACTCATAATGACCAAAAAGTTAAAAAAACGGTTTCAGAGTAGTTCTACACAGATCATCTAATTTATGACAGATACACAAAATACGGAGCATACAGATTTAATCAGATGGGTGAGCATACAGAAATGTGCAACATGCTACATCAAAATTCAAATTTTGAAATATGAATCCCAAGTGCCTTCAGGAAGAGTGTACATATCCCCAAGACATACAAAGTTAAGCATGGGCCATAGAACAGAACATATACCAGGTCACAAAATGTTAAAATACATTCTTGTTTCAGCTAAAAACAAGCCAAGTACACAGACTAATTGAATACATGCTTCCAAGGAGAAGAAAGTAGAAATTATGCAGGCACACCTCAAATTATGTGTGCCATTTATTTCCCACAGCCATTCAACAACCGTGTCCAGTGGTTCAAGATGGCATTTGCCAAAGCTTCTTTTAGTTGGAAATAGACAAAGTAAGTGAACTTTTCAGTACATGACAAAGGACAAAGCTTGACATAAATGATTATATATGCTCCCATGCTTAGTATATGCCAATTCACCACATACTGACATGACATTTCTGTTTTGCAAATTCTGTTGCAAATGTAAGAACACCTTTCAGGGCCACGGTGCACACAGGGACTACTGGGCCCAACCATGGTGGTTGAGGCATTTTACTCCTATTGTCCCGGGGCCCGACCTACTATCTATCTCACTCACCTGGGGCAAGTTCCCCTTCTAAACTTGACTCTCAGTCGTAGCTGAGGCCGAGCAGTCACGGTTCCCGCGGGGATGTAAATACAGGTCAGTGAATACAGCAAATAACTCAAAGTGCAAACAGTATGAACAATAAATCAATGTCTAGCTAAATACTTGCCTTTATGAGAAAAAGTAGTATTTTATTTCTAACTCTACATATGAAAAGAAATGTAACATTCAAATGTAACACAATCCACATTGAGGGCGAGCTCTAGTAGTTGTCAGACAAAACCCTTTCCCACCCTCCTTCGTGCTACGTGTTCATGGTTTATTCCCCATTCACTGGTGGCCCCATCAGGGAATGCGAACTACTAGGTCAGACGAAAGAATTCCCTTTTGACTCTTCAGGATTTCAGTCAAAAGTGTCTATGGTGCTGCAACACCTTTAGCAGTGAATCCCCCTGGACCCCAAAGACTCCAGTTCAAGCCTTACCCTCTCCTGAAGCACTGAAGTTTTTTGTGTTACAGTGGGTGCTTTCAGTACGGGCACTCACAAGGTCCGATCCTGCTAGCAGAAGTCGGGCTGCGCATAGTAAACACTGCAGCATCGGGCGGGTGCTGGCTCACTCTCTGGAGTGATGTGACTGCTCTCCACAGTATTCGGAGCAGCTCCCAGCACACACCGATACGGTAAGTCAAGTTTTCTCTGTCTATGGAATTCAGTCCTTTAGCTCCCAACTGGAGTCCAGTGAGGGTGTGCTGTCCTCCTCAGCGTCCTTGTGGTCCACAGGTGTCAGTCAGGCCAGATCCTTAGGTGCGGCTAGTCCCCCCGGTCACAACCTCACTTAAGTCCCAGCAGACGGCCTGAAGTCTTTGATGATTGGGTCCTGGCAGCCCCCCTTGGACTACAGGGTTGATGCAGTACCTTCCGGGTGCAATGTAGACTCCTCAGGTGCAATCGCTTGCACCACAGTAGCCCCTCCTGGCATAATAGGTCACTGCTCAGGCATGCTGGTCACACAACTTCTTCACCAGTGGTCCCCCTCTGGCATACGGGCTCACGCAACGATGTTGTGTGGACTAGGCTCCCTTGACACGGTGTTCGATACTTGCCACAGTCAATGGTGGCCTTCTCCTGGTTTATGGGGGCCCCTGAAAACAGTCTTGCACAAGGGCTATGGCCCAATCAGTACACATCCCAATCCTCACACCTCGCACAGGAAGTCCTCAAGGTAGTGCTCCCCACTGGACCTCACTCCCTGAAACTCTCTCCTCTTCCTCACGGAGCACACTGGTCTTGGCAAGCAGGCAGGCGCTGGTTCCCCAGGCTCCAGATCAGGTGGTTAGTCCTGGTCACAGGCAGAAGTCTATCAAAGCTTTCCCTTCACATGCAGACGATTTGGCTGCTTGGCTGATAAAAACGTTTTGGGGACTCAACCTCCTCTTCTTGTAGTCCTTTTCCGGACACCAAATGTGATTATTTAAGGTCTAGATCCTTAAGATTTTATGTTGGGGTTGTGGTTCTTTTTAAGTGGGCACTTCTCCTTTTCATCTTCCTGCATGAAAGAGGTCTACCACAGCAGACACGACTCTGAAGCTAGTTGTCCACAACACAATTCATAGGATCGACCAGAGTTCACACCTGGATGTCAGCCACAGTGATTTGGTCATCAAAACATTAATCTGAGCTCCAAAGCCCCACTCTTTATGATTCTCTTATCAGCCCCATCTCCCTTCCTAAGATGTGTCCAGGCCCCTTCCTTTTGATCTATCACTGAATCAAAGAGCAGTTATTTTAAATGTAAAGGGAGCCTCTTCCTTTTTTATCCATTGCGTCCTTACCTAGCTCACAGAAATGCAGCTATATACAAATCTGTCGGGAGGATTCTTCTCCTCCTCATGTCTTTGTCTGGGCTTCCCAAAATGGAACCTAGTGTTCTCCAAACAATGTGCCATAGTAGGTACATTCACTAGTTTGCTTTCACAGCACACTTTCAGTATAGCACTGTTCCTCCATCCCTTGTACCCCTACATGTACCCATGCATCCAGCACACATACTCAGTTTGCATACACTGTTCAGCACTGAATCTTTTCTATATTTACCCACGGTGTGTTCTTTACAAACACACACACTGCCAGCAAACACGCTCACTAATTGTGTGCTGCACAACACTTCACCCTTCATATTGTATTCCACGCAAGCACACATACACTCGCCACATGGTTTATCCACACATGCACTGCACAGCACTACTTATCTCGTGAGATGTATTCCTCTTGGCATACCTAAACAAATCAAAAGTAATGACAGTGAAATATAACAAGACAAAGAAACTTTCATGGTTCCTGGAAGGGCAGCGGCTAGACCGGGTAACCAACTACAAGTACCTTGGGGTACTATTGGACAGCAGAGGATCATTTAAACCTCAATTAGAGGCCCTGCGTCGGAAGGGCACCACATTTTACCTTTCAATGAAGCCCCTGAAGAAAGTCCTCCCTGACCGAACACTGGATCCTCTCTTACAAGTGATCAGAGCACGACTGCAGCCAATGCTCACATATGGGAGTGAACCAATGCAAGGGAAAGACGCGGCAGTTTTAGACAAAATAATCAGTAGAACATATAGAGCAATTTTCCAGCTGCCCAACTACGTGTCACCTGCCCAAATACGTCTTGAATTTGGCCTCCAGAAACAAGCAGTGGAGAGAAGAGGCGCTTATTTAAAAAGTTGGCGTAAAATCAAAGGTGCAGAGCAAGGATCCTTAAATGCCCACCTTTGGACTGAGCTGTCAACCCGAGAAAAATCACCAGCCAAGAAGTATCTGTTGGAATCATTGGAATACCTCGAACTGACAAACCTCTGGGAGTCATCTGCAGATAATAAAAGCTTCAAAAAGGCAGTAACAAAAGTAACCAAAATGATATCAACAATAGAAGATAAGGAAATTCTGGCCAAGAGGGCTCATGGATGGACAGTGTTGAATGATTACAAAGCTCTTAAGCCACAAGCATATCTGAAAACGGGACTTACACAGAAGACAAAAGAAAACTTTTTGAAACTGCGCTTCGGCATTCTACCAATCCTTCCTCACTTGGCACCCTGGAAAAGGAGGGAAGAAGAATAGTCCTGCCGTTTCTGTGGAACAGGAAAAGAGGACCTAACACACATAATCTGTATCTGCCCAAGCTTGATGGACATAAGGCGCGCCTTACTCTGAGTAATATGGAACCAAAAGGGCATAAGAAGCTGTAGGCAGGCTGTGAAGCTGTGCTTTAATCCAGAGGAGACTCAACTAAACTGCCGACTAACAAAGTACTTCGACATAGTGGCTAGAAGACTTAAGACTTAGTAAAAGGCGTAAAGAAGAACAGCATGCAGTTATAACATTTTATTAAGTACAGAGACAGCCTGTCTAGAATTAGGCCTTGTTAAAATTGTGTCCAGTACTCTGAAGCACAAGCACTTTATTACCCTTGAAATGGACTGCGCAGATAATGAAACTAAAATTGATACGACCTTCATTCGAGAGTAAACTTTTTAAATGTAAAAGCACAAAGATAAGGCTGAATGTAATTTTAACGCTGAATGTTTTTATATTGTGAGTTTTAATTAACTGTACAATAAATTCTTCTTCTTCTTGGCATACATACACCCAGTACATGTACTAAGTGCACATGCACTGCACAACACTTCTCCATCCTTGTACTGTACCCTTCCAGGCACACATACAGCTAATGCAAAGTCACAAATCCGGTGCTGCGCAGCACTTCACAATTTACATGATGTAGACCCTTGCAAAGAAGTAGACCATCCCAGCAACTTGAGATTCTCTCCCTTCATAGTCATCAACAAGTTCAGTGGGTTATAATCTGTTTGCACCACAAACTGAGTGCCACACAAATATGGGCTGAACTTATGCAAGGCCCACACTATAACAAAGCACTACTTCTCAATAGCCACCCAGTTCTGCTCTCTGGGTAGCAATCTTCTACTAATAAAGGCTACCCAACGCTCTCCTCCTTTGTCATCCAGTTGAGCTAGCACTGCTTCAAATCCTTTGACAGAGGCATCCGTCTGTACAATGAAAGTCTGACTGTAGTTTCGTTTTTTTTTTATATATAGTGCAAACTAGACCTAAAGGTATCAGAGAGCTTTACATAAGCACCAGTTGTATTACAGAGGGACACATTATTTTTTTTGTTAGGAACGGGGAGATTAAGAGATTTGCCCAGAATCACAGGATGTTGAGCATCCCTGCTGAGACTCGAACACAGTTCTCCAGCTTTGAGGTCAATTACCCAAGCTGTTAGGCCAAATCCTTTCCCCATTAGTTAGGCTCTTTCAGTACTGGCGCGGTGCATAGTAACCTCTTTAGTTCCTCAAATGCCTTTTGACAATCTGCAGTCCATATTACCTTTCTGGGCTGCTTCTTAGAGGTCAAAGCAGTCAATTGGGCAATTATGCTTCCATAGTTGGCAACAAAGTTTTGGTAATACCTGGTGAGTCCTAAAAGGCCCTCACTTCTATCTAGGTAGTAGGTACTGTTGCAGGGATTCTGTGCAAACACAGAACAATGAATAGGATTATGGGACCTTAGGGGCTGAGTCATCTCACCACCTTAGTACCCATGAGCCCAGGACCGACTAGCTATAGTCTCTCACTTGCCATCCTACTCACTCCCAGAGGAACAAGTGATTAGACACCCCAGAACACAACACTCCAGACTCTCTCAGGAATCGCGGTTACAAGACGCACCCTTTCACTCACACTCTTGTACTTGTCCACAATAAGATCTGACAGAGACACGAACAAGTTTAAAATATTATTTTTTAACCAACGTGCTCTAATCGCAGTATACGTGCTACAATAAGCAGAAAAATGCATATCACAAATACGGTCAGCATAGCAAGTAGTCCGCAAATCATAAAAGGAGCTGTCATAATGAGAGACAGTGTAGCCTAACCTCTCTTCTCTTGTACAGAAGCAGGATGATTATATATTAGAAGATCTCTAGGTGTTATCTGCCGACCCCGTACCTCAGTCTGAAGATGGTACATCTACATCATAGGTGCTGTCATGCTCTTCTTCCTGGAAAGGTCCCTCTCCAAGTGTGTGCCAACTATCCGTGTATTCCAATAAGACCAAAGTACGTATTCTCAAACAACAGCTGCAGCTGCATGTTTTGTGTTGGTGCTAGGGTCTGACCAGAACAGAATAACAAGGGGCATTGTTGTTCGACCCTGTTCACATTGTTCAGACTGAATCCCAGGAACCTGCAAAGCATGAAAACAGCAGTAGGTTCTCATGTGAAAATATCAAAAGAGGCATTTGCAAAAATAAGATTGTGAAGAAACGTTTGCAAAGCAGCGAACAGTCTTCAGCGTGCTCCTGCTAACTTAAGGAAGATGACAATGTCCCCATAGGCCATGTGTCACCCTCCCCTTAGTCAGGATGTTAGCCCTGGACTAATACAGAAGTCACTGGTAAGCAGAACCAAAGCATCTCCATCAGAGGACAATTTGAATTCAAAGTGCCAAAGCAGGACCATGATAGAAAGAAAAAAGAAGAAGGAAATTTTGTCCACAAAAATATATCCAATTACAGCGCTTCCTCCGGGCCAAAAACTTCACGTGATAAGGGAATGCCATGAGCTCCAATAAGGCGTCAGAACCTTCGAGGGTAAAAAAAGATGCCATCCAATTGAGGAATTTAAAGGAACAGAAATGCTCCTCATATCCAGAGGCCGCAAGGAGCATTCCAGGACAACCTGTGTCGATTTCGATGAAACTCAGATCCAAGAAGCGTTGTGCATGGGCACAGGGACTCGCTTTGGCCACCGGCCCCAGTGAAGGATCGTACACAAGACGCATACCCACAGAACAGCCCTGTCTATGGGACATCAACGAACCCATCAACAGTTCATAATCCAGGGCAACGGATGACGTAGTGGGCAGACAGACGTCCAGGGCCCATTGAAAAGGGCACCTGATACAATAGAACACAGGTTGCACGCAGGTGAAGTAGGCATAACGGAAGGTCAGCCAATAGTCGATGTCAAGAGCTTCTAATGGCATTAAGCCAAAAAGCTGCTGCATCTGATCATGGTACAGCTGCAACTGTGCCTGGCTGGACATACCACAGATCGAGCAGCCATTGCGGAACAGCAATAGAAGTACCAGAATGCCACTAACCAGGAGGAGCAGCACCTGAAACCCGCTGAATATGATGGAAAAAATAGAATGAAAAAAAGCAGGTATTACTCCAAATATAGTCTGAAATGATGTAACAAGGCGGGATTCCAAAACTATAAAAAAGTGGGCTAGGCCTGCCGTATTAGACGCATTAAAAATGTGGTGAATTAATTCCCCGAAGTGTAGGGGGAGACTCGTGTTTAGCAAAGATTGAATTTCACTAGATGTTCTTGCCACCTGCAATTCGAAGGTCTCACGAGATGACATGAGAGCGACTTCTTGTTGAAACAACAGTGCTTTGAGTCTGCTTAGCTTATTGAAATCTGTTTTCAAAGTCAGAATGGAAGGCCACAGCGAACTATCTACACTCTCGTGTGGGGGTGAAACAGGACATTGCTGCAACAAGTAACTCGTTGTGAAACTGTTACTATGTATGGGATGCCAGCCCAAAACTGCAGCAGTTCTGATTGTTGAGAATGAGATAACTGCTGTTAGAAAGTAAAGTTAGAGTTGGAATAATTGCAGGAACCGGGTTCCTTTTAAAAAACAATCCAAATTAGGTGCTGAAACGCTGCAGGCACAGTGGAGTTTTACTTGTTTACAGACAAGGGAGTGACCAACTGTAGAGTCACAATCCTCCCCTGTAAGGAAAACGTCTGTCTCTGCACGCTGACAACAGAATGGGATTGGTAATGACCATAATTCATGTATGAAACTACTCCCGAGGGGTTTGTATCAACCTAAAGGATAATGATTCATTCAAGCTGTAAACTGGAAAAGTGAGATGGGCAATGAAATAACATCATGCAATAACCATACCGCTGTATCTATTTCCGCTACACTAAACGGTAATTGTTCTAGTTTCTCAATGTGTAACATAGTGTAAGTTGCATCTTTCATAGACATCATTTTCTGTTTATCTGTAAAAATAGTGCGGAAGCATTAATGTAATCCCATGGTACTCTCCCATTCTTAAGTGTCTGAAAGGTCCAACTAAATTGCATAACAGAACATAACTGATTTTGGCCATGATACAAAGTAGATACTTCATTCTGAACAATATCAATAATAGACGACACAATATTGTCTAAGGTATAGATACAAGAAGACAGTGTGTTTATTCTGTTATCAACCACAGCAAGAACTTTGTCAAATTATCCTGATCAATTTGGCATAAGCGTAGTGCCGCTTCAATTTCAAATAGTTTCCAAAATTCATTATAGGCTGCATAAACAAAACGTTTAGTGCAAGGGGATTTTGGACCTAAAACAAAATCTGAAAGATCTATGTCACCTGACAAAAGGGAAAGATGGTGTTTCACAGATTCCAGTGTGCAATGTTTCAACCACTGTTGACATAATTTACCAACCGATTAAGTGGTCAGCAAGACCTCTGACCTCGTGGTTTATTTTTCCTGTTTTTAATTTTTTTCATTGTATCTGTGCCATTGTTTTGTCCTCCGTGCCTGTTTCGCCACCCTTTCCCACTGCTGCTGCCCCCACGGCCCCTCCCCCCTGCTAGTTCCTGCTCCCGCCTCCTAGCTGTGCTTCCCTCTCCCCGTTCCTATCTAATGGTGGCCGCTGCTCAGACGTGTGAGCAAGACTTCTAACCGTCTGGTCAGGGATTCTGCTCTCCGTCCCAGCAGCTCTGCATTTGTGCCACTGCCCCCTACACCTCTCTGAGTTGGTAGGTGTTCGAGGCCCTCCTCCACCCGCAGGCGCCTGCCTGTGCCTCATCCCTGGTGGTCCAGTGGGAGAGCCTTGCTCTTCTGCTGGTCCGCTGTTGTCTGTCTTGTGTTTGTGCCCGTTTTCTGTCTTTTGTCTGTCTTTTTTGTTATTTGTGCCTTTGTAATTGTCATTTCTGTATTCTGTTTATTTTGCCTGTTTTTAATTTTTTTCATTGTACCTGTGCCGTTGTTGTGTCCTCCATGCCCGTTTCGCAGCCCTTTCTCGCCACTGCTGCCCCGCAGCCCCTCCCCCCTGTCGGTTCCCGCTTCCGCCTAACACCTGTGCTTCCCTCCCCCTTCCCTATTTAATGGTGGCTGCTGAACAGCCGCGCAGCGGGCACGCCACTGGCGCACTGAAGGCGTGCCAAAGGCAAGCCGGTCTGTGCCCACCTGTGACCCAACCGTGACCAGCGCCAGGGACCCTGGTTCTCCGACCACCCACCGCTACTACTCAGCTGCCCTCCACGCACTCAACCCCAGAAGGAACAACAACTGCCAGTGGTCTACGCCGAACACCACCCATGGCCAGCTCTCCTGCCACATTGCCGACAATCTTTCACCATCCTCGCACCCCCACGACCACCGCACTCACGCCAGATGCCAGCACCCCCAATGCCCTTAGGTGCATCCTCCTCAATGCGCGCTTCTTGCACAGACATGCTGTAGAGATCTGGGACCTCCTCAACACAATCTCGCCAGACGTCTCCTTCTTCACGGAAACCTAGACCAACTCCACCTCCACCCCGACATCGCCACCACCATCCCCGATGGATACAAGATCCTGAGGAAGGACCGCCCCAACCGCCCAGGAGGAAGCTTCGCCATCGCCCACAAGAGCTCCCTCCGACTCACCACCTCCAGCATGAGTGCCTCCCCATCCACCACCGAACACCTCCATTTCCAGATCCAGACCAGCCCCAGTACGACCCTACGTGGCACCCTCGCTTACAGACCCCCGGACCTTGAACCGCATTCGGCACTACCATCTCCCCATCTCTGACCTCATCACACCACACGCCATCGCCTCCATGGACTACATACTCATCGGAGACTTCAACTTCCACCTCAACAACCTCAGCGACCCCAACTCCGCCACCCTCCTGGACAACCTCGCCAAACTCGGACTAAAACAGCTCGTCACCACCCCTACCCACAAGGCAGGACACATCCTCGACCCCATCTTCGCAGGAGGTAACAACATTCACTTTAGCCACACCACACGATTACCCTGGATGGACCACCACTGCGTACATTTCTCTTTCGACAAAGCCACCGCCCCCAAACCTACACCACGCCCTCCGCAAAGGAACTGGAGCAAGGTCACCGAGGAGCACCTCAACTCCACCCTCTTCCACGATCACCCGCCCACCTCGACCGACGCCAACTTCACAGCCAAAGAACTTCACAGATAGATCACCAGCTGCGTAGACAAGCTCACCCCCCTCCACAACCCCGACAGACAGCGCCCCAGGAAGGCCACGTGGTTCACTGCCGACCTCCAAGAATTCAGATGCACCTGCAGACATCTTGAAAAGCTATGGAGAAACAGCAAAACCTCGGAAGACCGTACCAAGTACAAGAACGCCTTAATGGAATACCACCAACTCATCAGATCCTCCAAAAGGACCTTCATCTGAAACAAAATCCACGCCAGCAACTCCAAGGAACTCTTCAGCATAATTCAGGAATTCATCAAGCCCCCCAGTGAAGCCACGGACGTCACACCCTCCCAGGACCTCTGCAACAAACTCGGCTCCTACTTCCACCTGAAGATATGATTCCTCTACGACAACTTCAACTAACAGACCCCAGACACCGAACCCCTTCCTCCCCCCAGAAACAACAGCCAGCCCACCATCTCCTCCTGGACCCAAGTCACCACCGAAGACACCGCTTCAACCATGAAAAGCATTCACTCT
Source organism: Calotriton arnoldi (assembly GCA_963921515.1). Taxonomy (NCBI): domain Eukaryota; kingdom Metazoa; phylum Chordata; class Amphibia; order Caudata; family Salamandridae; genus Calotriton; species Calotriton arnoldi. The sequence goes on from CAWUFW010010574.1 coordinate 574,053, forward strand.
GAAGCTCCCACGGACCCCTGCCCTCTGTACATCTTCCACAGAGCCGCCGCCGGCATAGCACCTGAGCTACGACGCACCATCAAAGCCACCTTCGAAGCAGGCACATTCCCCGATGACTGGAAATGCGCAGAAGTCAAGCCCCTCCTCAAGAAGCCCTCAGCAGATCCGACGGACCTCAGGAACGACTGACTCGTCTCTCTCCTCCCTTTCATGGCCAAAGTCACCAAGAAGATCGTCAATGCCCAACTAACAAACTTCATCGAAGAGAACTCCATCCTCGACCCCTCCCAATCCGGATTCCACAGCAACCACAGCACTGAGACCACCCTACTCACCCCCAGAGATGACATCCGCACCCTCCTCGACCAACACCACACCACACTGTGACCCTGATCCTGCTTGACCTTTCTGCAGCCCTCGACACCGTATCCCACCGTACTCTCACCACTAGACTCCACGACACCGGCATTCAGGGAGTCGCCCTCGACTGGCTCAACTCCTTCCTGACCGCAGAACCCGAATAATCAGACTCACTCCCTTCCTCTCCGAACCCACAGAGATCAACTGCGGAGTGCCCCCAGGGATCATCGCTCAGCCCCACGCTCTTCAACATCTACGTGGCCCCCCTTGCCGCCATCATCAGAAATCATGGACTCAGAATAGTATCCTACGCCGATGACACCTAGCTCATCCTCTCCCTCACCAAAGACCCCCACACCACCAGACTCAGCTTCCAGGAAGGAATGAAGGACATGGCATCCTGGATGAGCAGCAGCTGCCTGAAGCTCAACTCGGAGAAAACAGAAGTCCTAGTCCTTGGACCCTCCCCCTCTGCATGGGACAGCACCTGGTGGCCCACTGCCCTCGGCAGCCCCCCGACCCCCACGGACCACGCTCTCAACCTCAGTATCATACTCGACTCCTCCCTCACTATGAACCGACAGATCAACGCCGTCGCCTCCACCTGTTTCAACACCCTCCGCATCATTCGCAAGACCTTAAAATGGATCCCCCTGAACCCAGAAAGACCGTCACCCATGCACTCATAACCAGCAGACTGGACTACAGAAACGTCCTCTACACCGGAATCAACAAATCCCTGCTCCGCAAGCTCCAGACCATTCAGAACACAGCAGCCAGACTCGTTCTCGGCATCCCTCGACATGAACACATCACCTAACACGTACAAACCCTCCACTGGCTCTCCTTTGAGAAGGGAGTAACCTTCAAGATACTCACCCACGCCTAGAAATGCCTCCACAACTACGCCCCCAATAACTCAACGAAAGAATCTCCTTCCACGTACCCATGAGAAACCTCTGATCCGCCGACCTCGCCGAAACCCCACGCATCCGCAGAGCCAGAACGGGAGGAAGAGCCTTCTCCTACATCGCGGCAAAGACATGGAATGAGCTCCCTATCAAGATCAAACGCGCCCCCACTCTGCACACCTTCAGGAAGAGCCTCAAGACCTGGTCTTCCACTGACCTGGAGCTGCATCCCCTCTCCCCCTAGCACCTTGAGACCCTCATGGGTGAGTAGTGTGCTTCACAATTTCTTGATTGATTGATTGATTGATTGATTAACTGTATGTAGGTTGGGGTAACAAGGATCAGGCCTATTTTGGGTAAATCTGTTAGCAGCATTCATAAAACATAAATGACAAACATCGGTGTGTGTAGGCCATAACACTCATCCCTCCAGATTTATCATAGAAGAATTAAAAGAGCCATTTTGTATCATACAAGTCAATTCTTCAATAGTATAATTGGTGAGTATGTTCCACGACTCATATTGAGCCAAAGATGGAATAGATGGAGTATTCAAATTTTTAGCAGTGGCCGAATCTAAACAGGTAGTTTGTTGAACCGTCTGATTTAAAAATAATATTTGAGACAGTACTAAACATGCACATTGCAAGGACTCACTCCCTTGCACTTGCCAAAATTTAGTGCCCCAAATAGACTTTAAGTCAACAGTGTTTTTCCAAAAATCGTAACCTTTCAGGAACAGATCGTTTATAAAAGATGATGAATAAATTAATTTTGTCTGTGTAAGCATATATTTGTCCATTGTGGGAATATTCAATTTAAAATAATATGATGCTGGGTCAGATAGTTTGTAACCAGTAAAATAGGTCAGCTCTAATCAAGGCAATCGAGGGGAAAGATAAGATGCAAATAAAAACTGCAAGAAATTCCTACAAAGTGGCCCAACGCGAGGCTAAGGCATCCTGGGACGAATCAAGATGGGAGCAATTGAAAGATGCATGCTCATCCAAAGATAATAACCTCTTTTGGAAATTGGTCACCTGGGGCAGCAGGTCAGGTTCGCGCCCACCCTCGAGTCATATCACTAGTCAAGCTTGGTTTAACCATTTTGAAGGGCTTTATTCTGTTGAAGGGGATAGTCAAGAGGGGAAACCAATAGAGTATTTTGGGCACTTGAAAGAGGAGGAGTACTTTACAATCTTGGAGGTAGAAGCTGCAATCAACAAAATAATCCCCGCAAAAGCTGCAGGCCAGGACGGCCTGCCTGGGGACCTATTTTTGGCCGACCGCACTCAATGGGCACGATACATTTTGCTATTATCAAATGCCATAGCCGAAGGAGCACCAGTCCCAATTTCTTGGGAAATCTGCCGAAATAGTCCCTATACACAAAAAGGGAGCAAGAGATGACCCCGCCAATTACAGACCAATAAGTCTGATCGATGCTGTGCAGAAGGTCTTTGGCCGGATGCTTCTGCACAGGATCCAGACATGGTCTGAGGACGGGGATATCCTCTCACAGTTCCAGGCAGGCTTCAGAACTAAGACAGGGACTATGGACCAAGTTTTCAGATTCCTCCTAATTTGCTGGAAGGTTGTGGTGCTAGGCAGAGGCAGTCTCTATTTAGCATTTATTGATCTGAAGACTGCCTTTGACCTAGTTCCCAGGTCCAGGCTATGGGACACGCTTGGTGAGATAGGCGTACTCCCATTTTGTTCTTAATTTACTAGTCCGGCTGCATGAGGGGAACTTTGCTCGGGTCAGGTGGGGTGAGCAGGGTCAACTTACAGAGCGCATCCCTGTCAAGAGAGCAGTAAGGCAGGGATGCGTCCTGGCTCCAACCCTCTTTTCCCTATATGTGAACGGAGTAGTGGACTTCCTTCTGGAGGAGCCGGCTGACTCACCTGTTCTGGGGGGGGGGAAAGATACCAACCTTGTTGTTCGCAGATGACACGCTGTTGATATCCAAGACCCCAGCTGGGCTACAGCGTCTTACTGATAGATTCCATCTTTTCTGTGAGAACCGGGGTTTGATTATAAATGCCAGTAAAACCAAATTTATGGCTTTCAATCCAAATAGGACATGCAGGAATGGCCCTTCCCTAGATGGAACTTTCCTTGAAAAGGTCGTCACTTTTGACTACCTGGGTGTAAGATTCTCTGAAAAAATTTCATGGAAACCCCACCTAGGTAAGATGTTGATGGCCCATAAGCGTACGGCAGGTGCAATAGCAAAAGAACATCGCCTTTCCCATACCAGGCCCGTAGCTCCAGCCCTCCATATTTATGACACTAAGGCTGTTAGCGCTTCCCTCTATGGAGCAAAAGTCTGGGGATTTGAGAATCTTGACGAGCTCCAGAGAGCGGAATATAAATTCCTAAGAGATCTAATAACAGCACCAAAATACACCCCCCTTACGCCACTATTAATGGACATGGGCAGGCGATCAATAAGTGATGTAGCCAGGTTGCGTCCTCTGCTTTTTTGGGCTCGTATTAGGAGGACCCCCGAGCTTACTCCTTACGCAGAGGCCCTCACTGAGGTAATTAGCCTCGACACTGGGGGGAAAATAGGCTGGATACGTGACACCAAGAAAATGTTAACTACAATCGGGCTTTGTGGCTGTTGGGCGAGTCAGGAGCCCCCAAGGAGAGAAGTTCTTAAACGCCTGTATTGGGAATGGTTGGACCAGCGAGAGATCAGTAGACCTAATGTGGGCAAGTTGACAACTGAGTTCTATTCCCATAAATTAAGTAGACACTATGAGCCTTACCTTGACCTAATCAAAGTACCTAGAGACAGAATGCTCTATATGCATTTCAGGTATGGCTCTCTTCCAGTGGGTGAAGTGATAGCAAAGTGGTCCGTAAACAACGGAAAACACTGCCCTAGTTGCAAAGCGCCTGTGGAAAGTATTGCCCACTTACTGTTTGTCTGCCCGGCGTACAAAACTTTACGGAAAAAATGGCTGAGCCCGATTTGCAGACAACTTGGTACGTGGGAGTACCACGTTGCACTCCGTATTCTCAAGTCAGATTCTAGACCCCTTTTATCCTGCTGTGTAGCAAAGTACCTGGGGAAAGCTTGGCTGATACGGTGGAAGGCGCTCGCGAGCAAGATATAGCCTTCATTGCACAGATAATAGCTAAGACCTTTAAGCCTTAACAGCATTCCTGCTAAATATCACCATGCACAAGCACTTTCTTTCTTTTTAACTTCTGATAACTAGCGCGAGTAAATGAAATGAAAAGTCTCCCTAAGTATTGTACTGTGTTTAAACAAAATGATGAAATACTGTTTGTTTTTTAACCAGATTATAGGATGATCAAATGTATATTTATTATTGGATCTGCTTTTACTTATACTTATTTTATTGGCTATGTTATCTTTGCTCTATGCTGCTTTTATGACTTTTTATGTCGAAATAAAGCTTGTGATGATGATGGTAAAATATGTGAATTTCTTTTTCTGTGTAATGGAACATATTTTAGATGGTGTAGGGCAATGTTCCCATTGTGTATAATTGAAAATGGGTCTTAGCAAACTGGTTTTGTGAAGAAAGTGATGTCCATAATGTTGGTAACAAAATAAATCTGCATAATTTGCTGAATTTAAATACAGATCTTCCATATCAAATACATTATAAATAACCAAGCAATAAAAAGTTTACAAGAATAAAATCCAATAGCAGCATTTATCATACATACAAAAGAATTGCACATGCAAAGGTACAGATAAAACAATTTTAGAAATAATAGGATGTCGCAACTAGCAGATAGTTATTAATATTGCAAATCATGTCCATGTCACTGCTATATAGTAGTTCTAGCTCTATATAAAATAGGAGTATGTCCTCTGGTGCAAAAAACAATATTAAAGAAATTTCATATGGTTATATATAAAACATGTGCAAATAGCAATCTAAAAACAATTCATAAACATATAGCTTCAATCAACATCTTAAAGAAGAAAAAATAGGACACTAAGCGGCCTGTTTGGGCTTACTCTAGCAATTTAACTGTCATGGTTAGCAGTTATCTAAGTTCTTCTTCCTTTGTTTCCAAGCACAGTGCAGGTACTGAGATACCGCAAAAGCTAGTTGTTCACTGGTGTCACTCTTGATAAGTCTTGTGACTTCCCTATAATGTCTCAAGCCCAAAAGTGTGCATACCGCTAACAGCCATTTCTTTCGTGCATACCTATATAAAGGGCAGAAGAACATAAAATGATCCTCTGATTCCTCAATATTTGGGCAATTTGGGCAAAATTTAGAATGAGAGGTGCATTAGCCCATTTCGAGGTATGAATTCTCAGGGGTAGTAACCCACATCTAAATTGCACATATAAACATTTGGACTGAAATGGATACATTCTGTCCACATAGGGCTCAAGACTTGGAACACACTTGTGATTCAGAAACTGGCCTGTCAGGCTGCTGTCCTGATAGGCTTCCCACGTTTGCAACAGAACTTCCTCCCAGTATAGCTGTTTAACTTTTTGTGCATCTCCCTTAACAATCGACTCAGGGGATGTCCATAATTCATCCATACCTATTCTGTGTGATGTTTCTTTAATGTTCTTTAGCCATGGAGTGCACAGGGACCTGTCAAGACCTAGCAGGTCTTTTACGCAATATCTATATATTCCTAGTTCTTGCGTGGACCACAATTTAATCCAATATAACAGAGGTTTTATTAGAACTGTTAGGTGTATAGGGTTGAGGGCCAGGTCTAGTTGCAATGGTGTGATGGGCGAGCTTGGGGGGAGTTTAAATAATGCCTTAATTAACTTATTTTCGATCTTGGTTAAGGACTCTGTTATAGCATAGCCCCATATCTCTGCTCCGTTTCTCGCAGATGTTACTGCTACTGCTCTATATACGGTAAGGACTAGGGACACAGCACCTCCCGAAGCAACCCTATATTTTCTCCCTATTCAGAGGCTTTCTGTTGGAGAATGACTTTGTTTTTTTCCAACTGTGGACTCATGTTTGGTTGTCACTTAGCCTCACACCAAGATAGTCAAAATGTGAGACTTTTTTAGGAGGGAGTCCCTCAATGGTCACATTGCCTCAGTATTTTTTATGGAGATTTATAATCATGACTTTGGATTTGGATGGATTTAATTCTCGTCCTCTTTCCTTGCAGAAAGTGTCGAAGGCATTCAATTTTAATTGAAGCCCAATAGGCGTTCGTGAAATTAACAGGGTGTTGTCTGCAAACATCAGAATTGGAGTGGGTACACCAGCTAGTTTGGGGGCATCATGCTTGCATTCCTTCAGTTTCCTCGCTGCTTCATTGATATATAAACTAAAAAGTGATGGGCAAAGACACACCCTTGTCTAACGCCTTGCTTAATCTCTATCCTTTCCATCAAATCCCCTGCGTTATTCCATCTCACCTTTGCATAAGTGGTAGCATGGAACACTTTCAATATTTTTAATAGGTCTGAAGAGATGCCATACCCATCCAATACTTCCCACAGGGTTTTTCTTGGAACCAGGTCGAATGCCGCTCTCAAGTCAATGAAAACGACATATAGGTGGTCACGTTTCAAGGTGACATATTTCCAAGTTATCACCTTGAAGCAGAGGACCTGGTCCAATGTGCTAGTCTTTGTTCTAAACCCTGCTTGCACCTCATCAAGGATGTTATTCTATTCTATCCATTCGTTCAATTTAGACAGGACCTGCCTGCAAAATATTTTTTGTGTGTTATCTAGCAGGCTTATTGGTCTATAATTTGAGGGGCTTGTTCTTTCACCTTTTTTGTAGATAGGTATAATGACAGCACCGTGCCATGTTGAGGGAATTGGATTGCCTTTTAAAATGCTGTTAAATAGGGCATTCAAATATGGACACCAGATATCGGGTTGGGAGAGAAAAAGGTCACCAGGAACGCCATCCATTCCTGGTGCCTTTCCTTTTTTTGTTAATTTCACTGCTTGATAGGTTTTAAGTATAGTAAAGGTAAACTGGGGTTCAGCTGTAGCAGGATCTTTGTTCTCATTTTGTGTTTCTACGTGGCCATAAGCCCCATCTAGGGGAAGGCTCTCTTTATTATTTTGTCGCTGTGTACCATTAAACATGCTACTAAAGTGGGTAACACAAGTGTCAGGTTTAATTACTGGATCTAGATGGTTATCAGTAGATGGATTAACAGATAGTAATTTCCAAAAGCTTTTGTGGTCTCCCTTCTCTAGTGTTTCAGCAATTATCAACCATTAGTTCTCTTCCTTTCTAGCTCTAAGTAATAGAGTTTTATAGCAGTTCCTAGCCTCTATGATATCTGGTCTTGAGCCCTCTTTAACGGCTCTCAATAAATGGGTTTTCCCTAAATGACAGGTTTTATTAAACCAGGATGGCATTTTTCTTTTAGATGCCCCTCTCCTCTGTTCTCTCATAAAGCATGGCCTTAATTCTTCCATAAATTCACAGTGTATAGCAACAAAGTTAATATTATGGACATTTGCAAGATATATCTGGGAGAGTTTATGCACAAAAAGATCATATATATGTGTCATTTTCTTTGGGTCCATCAGCAGATCTGCCCATTTAACATTTCGTAGGCTATTTGTTATGCCAATTGAAGGCGTAGTTACAGCAATTTCCATTTTTATGTCTCTAAAATGGTTTATCAAAAAAGTTGCACTTAACGCCTGGTGGTCGCTATCCGGTCTAGGGACAACCTGCATATCGTATAAATCAGGCCATAAATCATTGTCCACTAATATATAGTCAATCCTTGAGGTACTAAGACCTCTTTTGAAGGTAGGACAAGGTGGACAGTTAGATTCCGTGTTGCCATTTGCAATTCTAAAACCATGAATAGTACTAAATTCTACAATTTGGGCACTCACTTTTGATATTTTTGTTACTTTCTTATATTCTCATGGGGAGGACATTTCCGGGTAATTACTCCTAGCCATTATTGGAATATTGGTGTTAATATCTCCCGCCACAATTTTTAACGCTGTCTGATTGAGCTGGCCCATCAAGCCATCTAGTTTGTTTACAATAGGGATTGGACATTTGGAGGGACTGATATGATGTATATATTCACCAAGACTATATATCTAATACCTGTGCGGGTAGTAATTTTAATTTGTAGTGCAAGTATATCTCTAGAGTTGGTAGGGATCCTTTTTACCACTGGAAACAAATCCAGACTTAGCCAAATCAGAAGACCTCCTGTTGGACGTCCAGCCGGGGCGGTAACTGCATTTTCACTAAATGTCAAGAAAACAGGATGAAGTATCCGATTAGTAGCCCATGTTTCTTGTAGAAATATAACATGGTGTGACTCAACAAACATGCCCCACTCCGGATCTAGGAGTTTAGACTTGATTCCGTATTAAATACAGTATAATATTGCAAATCAGAAAACAAAGAATTAACAGCACTGACATCCCAATCATCTGAATGCATTCCAGGTAAAATAACATCTCCCAAAGAAACACGGAAGACATATGGAATTTGTAGGGTCTCCGTAGGACCATATACATCGAATGGCTCTTTGTCCCAAACAATGTCATCAGCGATCAGGACTGCTGAAATATTAACAAAGGTCTTGTCTCTTTTCATTTTGTGAGAAGAAGTATTCGGGCCAGTACTCTATCAACCAGATCCATTGCAGAGCGTTCAGGTAAGTAGTGGCCATTAATCAAAAGTAAAAAGACAATAACGAGTCCAATCCACATGAAGAGGAACACCATTGACAACACGATCCAGATGTAAGTCGATGGTGGGACCAGGTATGTGCTCTTCAACCACGAGATGAAAACACAAGTTTGTTTAGGAGGCACAGCAACAGACAAAGTCAACGAAGATGTATCCTAAGAAAAGTTATCTTGGTCAATATAGTAACCACTGGAACTGAGTTGAAACAACGGGGGTTGGTCTTCATTACAAGAAGAATGTATTATAGTCCCTGGGATGTCGACTGTAAGTTCAACTGGTGGGGATGTCTACTCGTTTAACATAGTTATTGACGTTGCAGGCAAAACAGGCTACAAATCAATTGCGGACTCAATCTCCCCTTCCAGATGCTGGGGAGACTCAGTAGAAACAGAACTCATCTGATGGAGTGAAGCATCTCAAAGCGGAATGCTTATAGGCATACTATTGAGTATCAACCATATGGTGTAACTTGACATGTTCAATTGAAATGAATCGATTGTCTTTGCATCCAGGTAGCAAAGGTAAGATTACCGTGCGGGTGCCCTTTAAAGCAAGGACTGGAACCGGAGCACGGTATGTGGGACCAAATTCTTTCTTGTTTGCCACTTTCTCTCGGACCAGATCACCAACTTTAGGGAGACAGCCAGAAACCGGGACCAGCACTGCTGCATCTGTAGGCGAGGGCAAATGGATTTTTGCTAGAGCATCTCGATTCTTTTGTAGATCCTGTAACATAGCACAATGGTTATCCATGTCAAATGTTGCGGCAGCTGCCACAACGTCTAGACCATTAAGGTGTGGCACAAACATTTCAATGCCAAAGAGGATTTCGTACGGGGTCCGCCCACCCAGAGATCTTCTTGGGAGATTATTAAGTGCACGTTGAACACCATAGATATGAGTCAACCAGCCCTGGCCTGCCCCTAATACCCTTGCTTTTAAAAATTGCTTTAAGTCATGGTTCATCCACTCCACAACACAATTGCCGATATGGAGATGAAAAATGCACCTGCACTCCCATCGACTTCATCGAATTACGGTAAGCCTTAGGCATAAGTCCAGACAAAGACATGCAAATCTTTTATAACAGTACGAGCGTCAGCACAGCGCTGCAGCCAAACACAGAGGAACCTAGTGCATGAATCCACTGCAACCAAAATATATTTAAAAGAATTATCTGATGTTAAAGGACCACAGTGGTCAAGATAAATACAACCAAACGGTTGATTTGAAATGAAAAGTTGAGTATGTGGTGGATGAGAAACAGTAGAAGGTTTAATCTGTTGACAAATGTCACAGGAAAGAACGTATTTGACCATTTGTTGGTATAAACTACTCCACCAATAACGTTGCTGTAAAAGAGAAATTGTGGCTGTCACTCCTGCATGTGTCACTCCTACATGTGCACAAGCCATCCCTTCATGGGCAGCCAAAATCAATGAAAGTCTGCAGTCCTCGTTGGGAAACAAGCAATCACTAACTGAAGGGATAGCCACAAATGGAACCTGATCAGTGGTTAAATGATAGGAATAATGTGAAGGAAATCCCTGGGGAAACACTGTCCCCTCTTTCGTCGTAGCAACAGCTGCTAAAATATCCTCATCAATTTTAGTCATGGACCTTGTAACAGCTGCAATGGAGCATGTGGCTACTGCAGATTTGGCTGCCTCATCAGCCACAGAATTACCAACAGCGTGTGCTCCCACACGCTGATGGCCTAGTGTATGAATAACATGTGTGAGTGGCAAACGTTCCTTAAGAGCGGCCACTCTGACCCAAAGCGTTTTATGCTTTATTGTGCTACCCGTAGAATCACGAAAATCATTCTGTTTCCAAAAGAATAAGTTTTCATTAAAGGATTGTACACAGTAAAAGGAATTGCACACTACAAGAGTAGGCACTTCAGGATCAGCAAACTCAAGGGCTAATAGTAAAGCACGCAACTGAGCCAATTGTGCTGTACAATCCCCAAGGGATTGTGTGTGAACAATGAGGATTTAAAATCTCCGTCCACTATCGTGCCTGCACAATAGCACAGGCTGCAGAATAAGCATGTTTAGAACCAATAGGTGGCTGTGCAGACCCATCAGTGTAAATGATACATTTGTACTGATCAAGAGGGAGTAGAAAAACTCTTGTGTCTGCAAAGAAGGATCAAAGGCGAAATTGACATCAGCCGACGTCAATGAACTAGCCCATTGTATCCAACAAGGATGCAGAGCCTTAGAATTTGGTACACTTGCCTTTGTGACAGCTTCCAAAGCGGGCACAGGCGAAACCATCAAAATGCGTTTGCCCTGAGCCAGACAGAGTTCCTTTAGAATCGCCATCTGTACTGCTGTTAAAAAAGTTTCAGTACCAGAAAAACGCATTTCTGAAGAAGTATATTAATGCGATTTATAAGCAATTGGAATTGTGTCCCCTTCATTAAAAGTCACGTAGGTGAATCCTAATGTTCACGGTGCAATCCTTATGACCAAATTTGTTGTATTATCTTCAGTTAACAAGAATTGAGTTTCAAGTAAATCAGACTGCAAAGACCGCAGAACTGCGGTATGTTCCGGGAGCCAATTGGAAGATGAAAAAGAAGGTTGTATCAATGTGTATAGCGGTTTGATAAGCTGGGCATAATCTGGAATGTAGGTTCTGCTGAAATTCAAGAAACCTAGCACAGACTGTAATTTTCTTAGAGCAGTTGGAGGTTGCAATTGAGGGCATTTCTCCAAAAAGTGGAGTGTTAACCCCATGGCCTCATTAGTCAATTCGTAACCAAGAAAAAGCTGTGCCAAAAAGCAATATGTGATTTAGCAAAATTGAATTTGTAACCTAAAGTTGCAAAATGCATGATAATGCGATCCACACCCTTGAGATGTGATTTAGTTCATCATCCTTCAAGTATATTTATCATCGACATATGAAAAAATATCAGGGTTGATCTCGTGTAAAATTGACACAATGCATGCCGCAAAAACCCCTGGGCTATTCTTATACCGCATAGGCAATCTCGCATAGCGTCTCTGATTGCCGAGAGCGCTGAATGAGGTCAAGTCATGGCTTTCTGGATCCAAAGTGTGACTGAAAAAAACATTTGAAATATCCAATGTAGTTTTGAACTTCTTTCGGACAATGTTATTTACTAAAGCAGAGCTATGTGTATTCTGTACTGCAAATGTACGAACATGACTGTTCAAATGTCTGTAGTCTAAAACTATGCAATAAGAACCGTCCGGTTTCAATATCGGAAAAAGAGGATTATTCATAGCCGAGACACAGGGTTCAATTACACCCTGATATTCTAATTGAGTGAGAATTTCACTAACGGACCCTTTAGCATCTCGCTTAATGGGATATTGCGTTTGGGGCTGAGGTGTAGATCATAAAGGAATAACATGCAACGGGTAATCCTTATCCCAACCCGCTTAATTGCGACATAAAGCAGGAGCCAAGGCTAGAGCCCACTTTGAAGCATACGTGTGTTTAATCTCATCTGGGATATATTGTGAAAAAGACGGTAGGATTACTTCTTCGCACCTACAGGAGGCTAGAACAAAAGGTGGAGGCCAATCAACCTCCGCAAGCAAAATGTCATAGGAAGACATCAAATTGTCCCAAAAGACTGCCTTTATAGTGCATTAATTTCACCTTTAATGTGGAGGTTCACTTCATAGAGTCTATTGGGTAGGGCAACGCGGGTGTCCACAGTTTCAACAGTTATAAAAGTGTCAGTTGCTTTCGCCTCTGGATGCTGGGTGAGTGTCTGCCGAACGATGGTAACCTCCGCCGCGCTGTTGAGGAGAGTTACCGCCCAACTCCTGTCTAGGAGGAGGGTTCTCACCATCTGGGGCATACATTGCCGTCAAAGTGGCAACTTTTTACTTCTGAAATCGGGCTCGATATTGAGGTGGTTCCTCCCGTTTGACTTTCACATCAAACTGGTGCTGCGGGTCTCGCCTTTGTTGCGTGGACTCCCCCTGTCTGCGATCCTGTCATCCCCCTCTGCCAAATTGTTGATCCGACAATTTCTGAAAGGAATGAGGAGAACGGGGATCAGGAACCTGGAACCTCTCAGGAGTTTTAATTTTAGAGCGGTCGCGTAAATCATATCTATTCTCAGAAGCGTCAGGTGGAGGCAAACCAGCACGAGACCTAGGCTTCTGCTGCTGCATATTTTTGTTCCATGTCTTTTTTGGAAAGACTGGACACCCCTCCTTGTCCAGAAGGGGTTTATTCTGTACTTGTGTAAATGGTCTGACTCCTAAATTATTGCGTCCTACGGATGTATAGACATCCGCAATAATAATAGGCAACTGTCGCTCCCGATCAGCGTCTGCCACCGCCGCAAGGGTTTGGAGCACCTGCAAGCAAACTGCCTCACCTTTAATGTTGGCCAGAATCATATCGGAGACAATAGGGAACAGTCCCACTAATTTCATCCCTACATCCACGACTGGACAAGCCCCGTGTTCATCCTGTACTTTTTTTAGAACGCTCAGCAGAACGTTCATGGAGGGGGTGCCAAAACACAGTGTATACACTGAAGCAAACACCGTCCCCCAGGTGTTGCAGTCCGCTAAAGGAGGAACCAGTCAACTTGGCAAACTCTGGGGCAGATTTACATTGAACTAACGCAGCGGGGTAGAGCAAGTCATTTTGCTGCGCCGCGCTGCGTTAGTTTAGAAGCACAGGGATGCGACTTATTTACAAGAATATGTCGCATCCTTGTGCTTCCCCCTGCGCTGGCGCACAAACTGCAGCCATGCGCCGGCACCCTTGCACCATGGTGCAAGGATGCCTGCGTCGTGGGGAGATTGTTTTTGTGCAGGAAGGGTAACCTTCCTGCACAAAACCAATCACTACAACCATTTTCCTCTTTCAATGCGTGCTGCAGAATGCAGCACGCATTGAAAGAGGAAAAAACGAGGAGAAATGAAAACATTTCTCCTCGGTGCGCCTCGCTACGCCACCTCTAGGGTGGCGTAGCATTCAGACGCATCTCCAGAGTTACGATTTCTCATAATTCTGGAGATGTGTCTTGTTCCATGAGTGTTGCGTGGGAACACCCACAGCAACACCCATGGAACGCCCCCTTCACCGCAAAGTGCTGCGTGTGAAGGGGCCGTATTTACAAGGAGAGGAAAAGTCACGCAGGGTGGCTTTTCCTCTCCTTGTAAATATGGAGCAGCCCCCTGCGCCACCAGTACGTCATGAAAAGTGACATACTGGTGGCGCAGGGGGCTCGTAAATCTGCCCTGATGTGTTTCTCTACAGGACTAGTGTGTGGGAAAACAGAATCAAGCTGGTCAGTCTTCTGAGCTACCCAGAATGGTTGGTCCTCACAATTCTGAGGACGATTGCCCATCACTGAGTTAATCATGACAGGACTAATCACAAGGTCTCCGCCATGCACAAGTGCCAGAGGCGCAGCTCCAGCTGGAGCCACTAAGAAAGAACATGAAAAAAATTGTATGACCCGTCTATAAATTTGAATTACTTGTGCATATCGCAAACGAAGCTCAACCACAGTAACATTTAGATAGTTTGGATGTGGTGTGAAACCAGCCAAAACTGGCCACGCAGCCCCATCAATACTTAAGGGGCCCATAGGAACAAAAGAGACAGGGTGAGGAAGGGCGCCATTAAACCCAATAGTATGCTCCCAGGATGTCAATGGAACTTCAAGCATTGTGTGAGGACGATACACTGCTGGAGGAGCAGCTACCGTGTAAGCATGAAAAAAAAATATCATTTGCATGAACAGCTGGAAAGGTAACCCATAAATAAAATACCTTGAAGCTGTACACTGGATCCGCCTCGACCACGAAAATAATGGTAGCCCCCACATTAGGGACCCCATGCTGTGTCAAATGGTGTGTAACCGCTGCCTGGTTATGTGCCGGAATAGCGACTGGTTGTGCCATGTCGTAAATAAACAATAAACAAAAATGATAGCGCAAAAAGGGACTAAAAACCTTTTAAAATTCAAGCTTGAAAAACCCACAAAAATAGGTATACCCCACAACTGCCGGAGGCAAAGCCCTCCCACCACGGACGTCTTGTTGCAGAGATTCTGTGTAGACACAGAACTATGCGTAGGATTATGGGACCTTATTATATAGGGACTGAGTCTTCCTACCACCTTAGTACCCATGAGCCCAGGACCGACTAGCTGTAGTGTCTCAATTGCCCTCCTACTCACTCCCAGAAGAACAAGTGATTAGATACCCCAGAACAAAACACTCCCAACTCTCTCAGGAATCTCGGTTACAAGACACACCCTTTCGCTCACACTCTTGTACTTGTCCACCTTAAGATCTGACAGAGACACGAACAAGTTTGAAATATTTATTTTAACTAACGTGCTCTAATATGCAGTATATGTGCCACAATAAGCAGAAAAATGTATAACACAAATACGGTCAGCATAGCAAGTAATCCATAAATAAGGAGCTGTCATAATGAGAGACAGCGTAGACTAACCTCCCTCCCCTTGTACAAAAGCAGGATTATTATAAATTAGAAGATCTCTGGGTGTTATCTGCCAACCCCGTACCTCAGTCTATAGATGGTAGATCTACATCATAGGTGCTGTCATGCTCTTCTCCCTGGAAAGGTCCCTCTCCAAGTGTGTGCTACCTATACGTGTATTCCAATAAGACCAAAGTACGTATTCCCAAACAACAGCTGCATCTGTATGTTTTGTCTAGGTGCTAGGGCCTGACCAGAACAGAATAACAAGGGGCATTGTTGTTCGACCTTGTTCACATCGTTCGACTAAATCCCAGGAAGCAGCAAAGCATTAAAACAGCGGTACGCTCTCATGTGAAAATAACAAAAGAGGCATTTGAAAAAAATAAGCTTGTGTAGAAATGTGCGCAAAGCAGCGGACAGTCTGCAGCGTGCTCATGCTAACTTAGGGAAGACAACAATGTCCCAATGGGCCACATGACAGTACCTCCCACTCTATCACAAACTGAATCTTGGCATCTGGTGGGTGAATCTTCCCATTTCCCACCTCATGCCCAAGGTAGACTACAGAGGACTGCCCCACCTGACAGTTGCTTTGACGGTCAGTTTTTTCTCCTGTATCCTTGCCAATACCTGTCCAAGGTACCTCAGATAGTCCTTCCATGAAATTCTGAACATCGCAATATCATCTAAGTAGGCTACTCCTCCAATCCTGTGAGAACATGGTTTACCATACAATGACAAATGGCAAGGTCATTCTTCTACCCAAAGGGCATTACCTTAAACTGATACAGCCCCTCTGACGTAGATAATGCAGTTTTTTCCTTAGAATTTGGTTCCAAAGCGATCTGCCAATAACTACGGGTCAGATCCAAGGTGCTCAAGCATTTTGCATCACCAAACTGATTCACAAGCTCCTCCACTCTGGGAATTGGTTGGGCATAGGTTTTAGGGACCTCATTCAGGGTTCAGTAGTCCACACAGCACCCCAAGTCAATAGACACTTGCTTTGGTACCAAAAATACAGGACTAGACCATGGACAATATAATCCCTCAATGACTCCCAGGTCCAACAGTTTGGCAAATTCCACCTTAAAGCATCTCTGAACCTGGTCAAACATTCTGTAATTCTGCTCTTCACTGGCAGACTGTCTCCCATGTCTACTTCATGCACACAGACTGGTGTCAACCCTAGAGTAAGGGAGAAGAGGTTGGCAAACTGTCCCAACACCTCTCCAGACGGTCTCTGCTGTTCAGGTGTTAACTCAGGGACCAGCTGAACCCCTTCCACAGTTCCATCCTTCATGCCACTATGCAGGAAGGCAGGAAGAGGCTCACTGACTTCCTCAACCTCCTCTGCAATAGCCATGACATTTACCGTATAGTCTCTCCATAGGCAAAGCTTTGGCCTGTTCACACAGAAAACCCTCTTGGGTTCCCTTATGGTATCTAAGACATTTTCTTAACTACCTTGTGTGGCGCACACCATTTGCCTTCTAAAGGCATGGGAATAATATGCTTTAGCACCAACACCTCCTGGCCTTCTTGATACCCAGTCAGCGTAGCTTTCTGGTCATACCATTCCTTCATTGGCCCTTGGCTAGCATAAAAGTTTTTTTTTGCCTGACTCATATATTGCACCATTAACTTTCTGAGGCCAGTAACCTAGTCCACCACATCCTTCTGTGGAGACTCTGAGGTTCCCTTACAACCTTCTCTTACCACACTGGGTGTCCATACAGAAGTTCAAAGGGACTGAACCCTACTCCCTTCTGCGGAATCTCTTGGTAGGCAAACTATAAACTTGCCAGGAGAACATCTCACTTCCTCCTGAGGTTTTCTAGCATAGTTCCCATCATGCTTTTTAGTGTCTTGTTTAACTGCTCTACCAAACCATTGGTTTGTGAGTGGTATGCTGTGGAGAAGAAGTATGTCACACCAGCTTGCTTCCACATCTCTCTCATATGAGGAAGAAATGAAGTTGGTTCCCGGTCTGAAATTACCATCCTTGTAAATCTGACCCAAGAACAAAATCCCTAGGAGAGCTCTTGCTGCCACGTTTGCAGTCATGCTCCTCAAAGGTACAGCCTCAGGGTACCTGGTGGCATGATCCACCACAAGCAAGATAAACTTGTTGCCTGACTGGGAGAGGGGTCAACTGGACCAACAATGTCTATCCCCACATACTCAAATGTAACACCTACAACTGGTAGAGCAGGGGTCTCTAATCTTTTCCACAAAAAGAGCTACTCATGTTTAATAAGAATCTTGCTGAGTTATTAATATTATTAGTGTTGAATAGACAACATTACATTAGTGGCCACTGTATGCAAGACTGCTTGCAGTGATTTCCTTGGTGCATCAGGCAGTGTTGCCAGTAGTAATGCAAGAAAAGTTTTATCAACTTGGAATGTAACTATAATTTGTAAATGCAATCCTTTTTCTCCAAACATCATCTTATGAGCTCGGACAATACACACTTGTTCATGTTGACTATGCACTTTTCAAATTCTGGAATACATAAGCTAATTCATTCAAGCAATAACCTCTAATTTAGAAGGCTGGACTGCACATAGGAGAGCTACTTAGAAGTAGCTGGAAAGCTATGAGTAGCTCACAAACTACTCGGAGATGCTGGTGGTAGAGGAACTAACGATGCCTTGTTCATCCCTCCTGTCTTACCACTTAGCTGGCAAGATGTATGGGTTCTGCAGAACCTCTCTGTGTCTCTGAGTATCCCTGGCCAGTAGGACAGAGGGTCCAACCTATCCTGGGTTTTTCTAATCCCTAAGTGTCCTGCTAAGGGCAATTCATGGGCCAGTGACAACAGGACAGGAAGCTCTTGTGAACTACTGGAATCACTAGCCTCTTGCTAGTACCTGGCTCAGGATATTCCAGTTCACTATACAGTAGACCATCCTTCCAGCCAATATAGTTTTTACGACCACTCCTTTGTTGACCTGATCCTGGGCTTCCTTCAAAAGTCCCACAATCATATGGCACTCTTCCTGTGCCTTGCAGAAATATCCCAGGCAGTCCCTCCACCAGCCAATATACCCTGCAGCTGGAGAAGCAACTTAGACTCTAGAAGATGGCCTATTTTGGGAGCCTCATACTCCTTTCCCTCAGCTGCTCCATGACCACTGCCTTCCCGGAGACTGCCCTTTCCTGCAAACTACCTTGTCCTGGTCCCTGTAAATCTGAGATGATCCCATCCTCACTCTGAGACTGCCGTGCAGCCTGTGCTCTGGGCAACACAGCCGACATTGTTCAAATCATGAAGGCTTCTGGTCCTGGCACCAAGCCAGGGGCAAATCAATGCCTAAGAGACATCCAGCTCCTTGCTTTTTCCTAAACCTGACATCAATCAGAAAGGGTAAAAAACAAAAAAAGACTCCAACAGCAGGGCATTTTCGAAATACTTTAGGATAAATAATACAATACAATGAAGACATAAAAAACATTGGTCAAATAAGGCCTGATAATTTGAACTCACTGGCATTCTTGTTAAAGCTAGAGGTCATAGTTAGACAAAGTCTGGTGTTTGAGGAAGTTGCAATTGAAAGGGAAACACTTTGTAATATTGACACTTTGAAAACTGGCTAGTAAGAAAAAGCCAGTGGATCACAAATACAATCTACCAAGAGAAGGAGAAACATAAAAAATGAGAAGGATACTAGAACTTCATGTGAACTTGCCAAGTATCAAGGACACAGAAGCACCATGCAATGTTGCCAGCCATCAGTGGCAGCATCTGTCCGACTGTCATGCAGATGGTGCCTCCCATGCCCTGGAAGGAGAAACCTGCACAAACTAATGGTTCCTATGTGAAGGGGAGTAGCTTGTGGGATTATGATTAACCCTGGGCGGAGTTGGCGTAGTGCCATTACGCAGAGTTCCACGGAGTTATGAAAAAACTCAGTGGAACAGGAGCCCACGTCCTGCGGCCAGCCAAGGGTCCGTATGCCCGGGACGGGGGTCCCTCATGCCCGGGAAGGCTCCCAGATCCCCCGGCCTGGCTGGGTTGAGAAGCAGGGACAGGGCCCGGGGCCTGGGCTTCAGGCAAGACCTGGGGTGTGGGAGCCCCTGTCCTGTGGCCTGCCAAGGGTCCGTCTGCCCGGGATGGGGGTCCCTGGTACCCGGGGAGGCTCCCCCCTCCCCTGCCGGCTAGGTTCAGAAGCGGGGACCCGTTCCAGGGCCTGGGCTCCGGCTGGCCCTCAGGGGCGGGAGCCCACGTCCTGTGGCCAGCTGAGGGTCCTGGTGCCCGTCATGGGGTCCATCGGGCCAGGGCAGGCCTCCCCCGCTTCGCCTGCATGTCAAGGTGCCTGCGGGCCCCGGGTTAGAGTTCCCTCAGGGGCCCCCCTCACAGCCCTGTGCCCGAGACCCAGCTAAGGGCTCTGATGAGCCCCTGGGAAGCAGAGCCCCTGAGCCCTCCAAAGGGCAGGCGGGAGCCCTCATGCGAAGGCTCGGGTTGGGCAGATTGGCGTCCTTCGGGCCCGGCCATCTGGTCGCGCCTTTCCCCTCGGCCATCTGGTCACACGCAATGCTTTCCAATGGGGCGACCAGATGGCCGGGCTGCCCTGAAAGTCCCGATGAGGGCTCGTTTGCCTCCCCAATCCCAGCCAGGGCTCCAGGAGGTCGGGCGTGTCCACGCCTTGGGTCCCCTCAGTCTCGCGGTGCACACGGGTTACCAGAAAAGGGGGTACCCTTCCTCCGGATTACTAGGGACAGGGTATGCCTGAACCCCTCGTGGGCTGGGGGCTCTCAGCCAGTGACCAGATGGGCTAGGGCCGGGCAAAAACCTCCCCTCCTGTCCGGGACTCTGTCCTCCAGTCCACCGCATGACAAAGTGCCCAGGACGGGCTCCATGTGGCCCGGGCGGTCCTCCCTTGGGTGTCCGGGTCTGAGAGCTCTGGCCGGGCGCTTCCTACACTGGGCTACGTCCTCTGCTCCGCCATGGGACCGGGGCCTGTCGGGCATTTCCCCAGCTCGGTTTGGGTTCAGGAGCTCCGGCAGGGGCCTTGGTGGCCCTGGGGTGCCCTGCCCACCCCGGGCTCTGTCCTCAGGCCTGCCGCGTGGCAGGGTGCCCAGGACGCGGGCCTTGGGGAGGCCTCTCCTGCGTGTGCTGGCCCGGGACCTCTGACCGGGCCCAGGGGACCGGGCTCCATCCCCCTGCTCTGCCATGATCCCAGGACGGGGGTCCGTCAGGCCCGGGCAGGCCTCCCTCCTGCTTCGCCCACCTGTCAAGGTGCCTGAGGGACCCTGGGTCAGAGGTCCGTCAAGACCCCTGTTCGCAACCCCCGGCCCAAGGCCCAGCTGGGGTCTCCGAGCCGCCGAGCCACAGGGACGCAGAGCCCCCGTGCCCTCCAAAGGGCAGGCGGGAGCCCTCCCCCGAAGGCTCGGGAAGGCAGATTGGCATCCGTCGGGCCCGGCCATCTGGTCGCGACTTTCCCCTCGGCCATCTGGTCACGCGCACTGCTTTCCAATAGGGCGACCAGATGGCCGGGCTTCCCTGGAAGTCCCAATGAGGAC